>CM073481.1:25880000-27081250 GCA_037074505.1 Albizia julibrissin | reverse complement strand
AAACTCTTGATTATATTACAGGATTCCCCACATGGTTTGTACATAATACATATCCCAAAATATATGTAAAATCTACAAGATAAACCACACAAAATTTTCTTCGAAAGCCAGTCGCCTCAATTTCCATGGTCTACCTCCTTACTTTTTGAGTCATTTTGTCTTGCTACATAAATTTTATTTATGGAAAGAGATAATATTCGAGTGAACCTTAGTAGTAACAGACAATCGATCATATAAACTAAACATGCAATATAGTACATGTCTGTCAACAATGCTCAAGATCCAAATGATGATTTTGTTCAGATCAAAATGATCGTCTGATCCCTACTCGTCACATTTTGTCTCATTGTGATCCTATGAATGTTTCGAAGCATGTAACAACCTGTCCATATTTTTCACATCACCTCAGCTCGGTCCCACTGGCCTCATGGTACTTGCTTTGTTCCCATGTAGAAAGTCTCACTTTCTGCACCTGACCTCTCACGTCAGGTGTAGAAAGTATGGTTAGTGGGACTTTCTACCCTGACTTGAGAGGTCACCTATAGAAAGTCCCACTTTCTACATCTGACCTCTAATGTCAGGTGTAGAAAGTGTGAATAGTAGGAGACGTCAGGTGTAGAAACTCATATTTCGAAAAAAAAATTACTTTTTTATTTTGCTATAAACCCGTTTACATAATAATAAACAACAAAACACCTAATAAAAAAGTAATTACAACAAAACTAACATGAAATATCAAATTCCAATCCAAAATATTAACAAATCCATATGAATGTAGGTACACAAACTTGGCCTTACTTTTTCAATAAAATTTGTACAATTAAAGTCAAATCCAATACCAAACAGTGACAATGAAATTTAACATGTCCAATACCAAATAGTTATTAACATTACATGTTTAATATGGCACTCACAAGTTTGTGATCTCTAAAATAAAAGTTTCCCAACGTGTGAGAACGTCCATCAATATCCTCTTCAGAAAATGCATCCGTAATGCCAAACATCTAGAGATTTTAAAATAAAAAATCACATCAATTTAATAACTACAAAAATGAACTTAATAAAAAAAATATAATTAAATACAATTACCTCTGTAGTAAATTATGTACTACCTAAGAGGATGATGTTTAACATGTGCCTCATCACATAATATCCACAAGCCTTATTCCCCTTTTAACGATGGCACTATAGAAGAACATGCATTATATGAATTATCTGAACAAGATAACTATGTTCACAGAAGGATTGAAAATACCTTTGGTTGTATCCAGATAGTCTCTTTAAGCTCGTCTGTATGCTTTCTCTTAAGCACTCTTTGGTATGTTTCTATTGCCCTGTGGAAAAATATATACAAGAGGGTAGATTATATAAAAAACTTACATATTGAAAATAAAATGTCATTGTCAAAGTATACTTATGTGTCTATCGTTTTCTTCAAATCCTTTCCTGGATTATAATGTAATGAACATAAAAGAACGACGACGTTCTGCTTTGGACATATAAGCACTAACTGCCAATGAGTACTGCAAAAACAGGTATGAATTATGCATATTCAAAAACACAAGGTATCAATTACAAACTTTTTCTTACTCATGAACATATGGTGTTAGGTAGCACTCTTTTCCATCTTCACAGAGCCTCTGCCAAAGGTATGACTCTCTTATAATGGAAGTGTTCCCTTTTTTCTGGATGTGAAGTGGGCAATGGAATCCAAACTTGTCACCGTTTCCTGATAAAGTATAAAGGCGATGGAGGTACCTACAATAGTTAAAGCATATTAGATTCAAAAGTTGAATACTTAGTAATATTGTTAAAAATATACCTATATCATAAATAAGTGGACATGCGGTATGGTAATATGATTCTTCATTAACATATGCACCACATCCTCCTAATCAATATGCACGAACATGTCCCTCTTACCCACAACATCTGGATCCATCGTCAATACTTCAGTTGAGAAGGATCCGTCAAATGCCAGCAGACACAGATGTTAAAGTGGCTTTACCTGGGTTTGGGTCTGCGGTTGGGGTTGGCGTTGTGGAACCACTTCTTTGGATGGAGCAATTTACTAAATAAACAAAAATTAATAAGAAAGAGTTAGTAACAATTGCATGTTATAAATTTCTAATATGAAAAAATTAAAACATATTAAGAAGACAAATATTTTCATACTTCAGCATGAACAGTAGCTGGAACTACCCGGACAAGTCTCTTTGGTCACCTAAGGAAAGTTTGAAGGGCTTCACCCACAATCTTCACCTCATCATTGGGAAATGGAGTAGGTGTTGGAAATTGTACCCTAGGGGCCAATCATTATACTTTGAACATTGTTATTCAATGAATTTCTCCATTTAGTTATCACATTATTTGCATGTTAACTGTGATAACTGTATCCTTAGATAAATCATAATGATTGTCCTACATGTCCCTAGTCGGTCATCTATGTGGGAGAAAAAAATGAAATAAGACCAGTATGATTTTGATAAGGTATAGGGATACGAATCAAAGTCTTAGGCACTTGTAGGAGTACAAGGTGTTGGACCGACCCGCTATGAGAAAGCCGCATGGATCAAGTCATAAGCTTATCTCATGTATAACCACGTCACAAAGCCCTTTAACCTGAGATCATCATTGATTCCTACATGAGAGTCACTAAGCTTTGACTTAGTCAAAAGTCACCTTTAATCGGGTGATGATAAAGGCTACAATCAAGCTTAGTGGTTTTCATGCAGAGGAATGTGAATGGTCAAGATGGAATTTGTCACTCACATTAGTAGAGAGATATTAATGGGCCCCTCGATGAGTGACTCTGAGAAATGTATAGGCATATTACGATGGAAAGGAGTTTCCATTTCTATTGTCATATCCCAAATTTTGGGACTTAAGGCTAGAGAATAAGGCTGAATAAAGTAGACTACCAAGCCCATTTTAGTAAGAGTCTCAGAAATTATGACATATAGAAAGACTCTTAGGGGCTACCAGATTTGGGCCTTACTAGGCAAAGGGCTCGGTATTTATAGATGTGCACAGAACATATATATAATGCCATTAGGTTAGTAGAAAGATGCCACCCAACTATGTCATGACGTAAGGGACCGATTAGTCGGGCGGAATATGCCGATGTAGGTGTGCACATGCCATATTCAGGGCATATATGTGTACCCTGCGTTTTTTAATTGGACATCGGTATGTGGCGCCATGTGTGGCCCACATACATACTCTGACCTGGTGTCATTTGACGTGCTTCGATATGCGTGATGCAATCCCGAGTAAGTCCCGAGTAGAATCCCGAGTAGACACCGATAAAGTAACTTTATTAAAGTAACTTTAATAAAGTAAGTAATCATGACATAACTTTTATGTTGGCTAAATGGAAAGGTTACACATGTCCCATTAATGATGAAATGTCATTTTGCCTTTTGTGTTAGTATTTGAAGATGGTGACATGTGGTAAGAAGTCAGGGGAATTTACCGGTCTCCGGTCAGGTCACCGATAACTTTCTTGAACACTGAGTGGGGGAGCAGGGGAAAATCATTAGACCCTTGCTTCCTCTGACATTTTGGACGGCCAAAGGCCTAAGAAAAGATGTGGGACCCACTTTAGAAAAAAGAAGTGACACGTGTCCTCGAATTAGTGGAATACCGAATAAATGGCACCGTAACATCGTGACACGTGGCATAATTTTTCAAGACCCTTTCTTGGCATATATTTTCGTCCGAGCTTCCCTAAATATTCAGAAAATTGCTGGAAAATAAAGAAAAAATGTTAGAAGAAAGAGAAGAGATGAATAGTACATGAATAGTAACTTTCAAAAACTTCAATCCGCCGAAACACTACCGAATCGGCGTTTTCTCTCAAAGTACCCTTTACAAACCTTCTTCTCCTCATCCTAAGCTTCATTTCTATGGTTTTGGCTTTTTATTTGGAGGTGTTTGGTGCCGTCTCTCTTGCCAGAGTACTGCCGGATTTCCGAACCGATTGCTGAAACTTTCCATATATAAAGTAGACATCATAAGCTTTAACATGATAGGTATTTTGTAATTTTTGGACAAGTACATTGGGAGATATGAATTTTTGAAGTTGTGTCCTGTTTCTGGAATGAAATCTGGAACAGGTTATATTTGGAGAAATTCTGGGAATGTTTTGGCAGTTATGGCCAGACATTAGGATTTTTTATGTAAACATATACTGAAATAGATTCGTATAGGACTTTGAACCATCCCAATTGGAGTTTTATAGAATTAATTATGATTTTTCAAAATTTGGTCAAAATGCTGGCAGCTTTTGGCTACCATGCGAATTTGAGAAAGAAAGTGACCAAATGTAATTAGTATGAACTCCAAGGGTGAAAGTAAGCCTTTAGGGCTAATATAGCCCATTAGGCATTCACTTTTTATGGCTCTAATAATGTCATTACTTATCTAGGGCTATAAAGTGACAAAGAAGAAACTATGGTTGGAAGATCAAAGTACAAGAGGAGGAGGCAAAGTCCAAAAGGTTGTAAACTTACTTACTTGTATGTATGTGATGTTTATAATGTGTATTGATTTGCTGTATTGCTTTGCTTTATTATGTGAAGCATGTATGAATGATTGAAGCTCTGTTTCCATTTTACTATAGCCATAAGTATGTTGTACGAAAGATTGAGCATGCAGAATATCATTATGTGAACATGAGCCTATGTAAGGCAAGCATATCATGCATTAGCATTCATCTCTCGAATCTCACCCTCCCCCACCAACCATATAGGTAAAAGAACAAGAAAGAGAAGAATGCTTGAAGAAGAATAAGAAGGAAAGAATACGAAGAACTGAAGACCGAATTGTGTTTAGATTACTGTGTGTATAATTATTTGTGTACATAGAATATTTGGTTGTAAGAATAAATGCAAATTTGAATTCAGCTGTAATCGGGATCATTGAGAATAAGAATTAACTCTGATATTCAGTAAGAATAACGGCTAAATAAGTTGTGAATAAGTAATTACCCCTAACAAAGTAATAATGCTTCTGTGTAAGTAATTAACGGGTATGTAAGACGGGTGTTATATCTATAGTCAGATTACTCAGGGATCGAGAAAGTAATGGTCAGGAATTGGAGGATGACATTCTCCATGCCTCATCTTTGACTGAAATATCATGTGACTAAAGGGACGTGATATGGTTGTACGATAGGTTGTATTGTATTGTCGATGCTCATATATATGAATTGGGTAGTCGTAATGTTTTGTTAGAGGCCGCTTGTGACTTGTTGGTTAGTATAGTCATTGGCCCACTACCAACTTCGTATGGGCCTACAAGGTCGCATACAAGAATAGCCTAATATGAGCTATAATGTCCAGATTCATTGAATCTAAGGTGCGTCTAAGATTCAATGAATACAATGTTTAATCTATGGTGGACGAATTTTATATATATACATTTATTATATACACATGCATTTTGCCTCAGAAGTTTCATCTAGGGCAATTTTGCAACAAAAGTTACAAAAGTGGGGCAATTTCTCCCTCGTTGAACGGAGCCCTAATGAAAGTTGTTAAATTGACATGGTGGTGGAGAAAATAACACATTGGCACAGACATAAAATGAAACGTGGCTGGGGATGATGATGTGGCAAAAGTTAGTGGTTCCAACTTGTTAAACAAGATCAATGGCAAAGAGAAATGAAGAAGTCAGTGCAAATAAAGGAACGAATGAAGATGAACGAAGGGCGCTATGCTAGGGCAAGTTGAAGAGGGCGCATGTGATATTTGAAGGCAGTATGACAGGTGATAAGTTGCTTTGAGATTGCACGATGATAAAGGGAATTTTACTTTGTTGCACAGTGAATTGTGTGTTCGTCCTTTGTCTTTTTGTGTTGTTAAATTAATTGTTGTTTAGATTACTCTATTTAGGCTTAGATGGCGTCAGTTGGTAAGGGTGGTGGTGGTCTCGATATTGGGTCAAAAGGGTCCAGAGAGTGATGGGAATCTGAGTATGAATAAGTGGGAGTTGGGTTGTTTTATTAAGGACTTCGAAAGGCTTAAATAGGGTATTAAAGACAGTATTGGGACTGGGAGTTTTGATATACTGAATGATAAGTATGAGAAGGAAACTGGGGATGGATTTGTACATGTACATGTTGATGTTCGGTTTCCTGAAATTGGATATGATAATGGGGAGAATGACTTGTTAAATAAAGTTGAAGTTGAAGATGAAGGGCTTAATAGTGAATGTGGGAGTGATGATACTGATAGTGGGGATGGTGATAGTGGGGATGGTGATAATGAGGATGACTCAGTTATAGGGAAAAATGTATTAGTAGATGATGGTGATACTGACAGTTAGGGTGAGGAACTAGATTTGGAATGAATTGGGCTTGGGTAATAGTGAAGGTCCCTCTAGTAGAGTGATTTTCGAAGAAGGGGTTGGGCCATAAGAAAGGCCATACTTTTTTGTTAGTATGTCTTTTGCAAGAAAGGCATATTTAGTAGCTACAATTAATACCTATGCAATAAATTATAAAGTGAATGTAAAGCTGAAGAAAAGTGAGCCATATAGAGTTAGGGCAAAATGTCAACAGGGATGCCCATTTGTACTGTTTGTATCAAAGGATGGATCCAACCCAAGCCTTATAGTCAAAACCTTTAACAACGAACACAGATGCAATAGGGTGTTTAAGAACTTTATGGCAACAATGAGGTGGTTGGCTTCACATTTTAAGAAGAAGGTCTAAGAGAGACCATGCTACAAGGTTCTGACATAAAGAAGGATGTGGCAGATGAGTTCAAGTTGAGTGTTAGTAAATGGAAATACAAGAAAGCTAAGCAAATGATTATGAAGATGATGGAAGGAATTTACATAAATAAGTTCAAAAATCTTGAAGCCTACTGTAATGAGTTGAGGAACTCTAACTGTAGGTCAGATGTTTGTGTGCAAGTAAGTAAGGATGCTCTTGAACAACAGAGGATAGTTTTCAACCGTATGTTTATATGCTTTAATATTGTAAAGGTACAACTCTGGCTTTTCTTCATTATTATTCCAGTATCATATTTATGTTTCTAGTATGAGTAATGCATAAATATGTGTGTGTGGTTCTTACTGAGATTTACACTGATCTTGTGCTATATATATGACGCTCACTATGATTCAAACGTTGGTTCCCTCTGAGCCTTTTGACTTCTCTAGTTTGTGTTCTTCTTTGTTGAGTCTCATAGGAGCTTTAAACTTAGCTTATACGGCAATTGCATTACATTTAAAGTAATGTTAAATATTTTAATATTTTTTTCAACTTATAAGAGTATGTATGTGCAACAGTATTTGTGGGAAATAGATTCTATATATTGGATGTGCATAAAGCTGCTTGCAAAAATATAATGGTGGTGTTATTTTAAAAGAAAGTTTATTTTCTCTTTTCTTCTGCAGAGTATCTGCTATCTGTATTATGTGGGAATTATTGAAGTTCAACTTCAACTTTCACTCCAGGAAGATATGATTACAATTTTATTATTCCTTTATTTTACAATATACTAATGTTGTCTTGTTTAATCTTTGTATGAAAAGAGTGGTTGGAAAGCTGGCTGCAGACTAATTATAGGGGTTGATGGTACCTTTCTCAAGGGCAACTCACGAGGCATTATGCTTATAGCTACTGGAGTATATGCAGATAACTCTCTATACCCTATAGCATTTTCCATAACACAGAAGGAGAATACAATTAACTGGAAGTGGTTTGTGGAGTGGTTGAAGAAGTCTCTTGATCTGTATGATGGTGAACGCATGACTATAATGTCAAATATAGAAAAGGTAGGGTTGTGGCATTATAATGTCATTTTCATATTGAAATACGTAGATTGATACATTGTTAGTAACATGTTGTAACTTCTCATGTAGGGCTTACATCTAGTTGTCTCAAAGGTGATTCCATTTGCTAAACATAGACTGTGTGCTAGGCACATTTATGCTAAGTGGAGTAAGAGGTAGAGGGTAGTTAAGTTGAAGAAAAAAATTTCTTGCGCATGGACCACTTCTGAGGAGCAGTTCACTGACAACCTGATAGCTATAGGAGAGTTAAAGGAAGAAGCAGAATAAGAAGCTATGACTTATCTTATCCGGTAAAGGGTTGGGTAAGAGCATATTTCAGCACGAGGTGTTGTCCTTAGATGGTCGATAATAATGTAAGTAAAAGCTTTAATGCTTGGATATATGATTTTAGGTATTTGACAATAATTAGAATGGTAGATGGCATTAGAATGAAATTAATGACTAAGTGGGGCAGAGAGCGAATAAAATGTTGCCAAGTGAAAAGGCAACTTTAGCCCTAAGTGTCTTATGTTATTTGAGGTTAATAGAAGCTTATCCATGAGTTGTACTGTTTTTTTAACAGTGATGATGGGTATGAGGACTGTGAGGGAGATGATAGATATAGAGTGTATCTACATAAAAATGAATACACTTGTAGGGCATGCAGTTGACTGGCATCCCTTACCAACATGCCATATACGCCCTTTATCAGCAAACATTGACCTACTAACTCAAATCTCAAAGTTTTATCATAAAGACACCTACATAGCTCGTTACAGAACCAAATTCCAACCTGTTAGAAGCAAGAGGTTCTAGGGAATTAATAGATTCCAGCCCATGGAACCACCACCTATGTGCATACTGCCTGGGTGTCCCCTGGTGAAAAGAACAAGGACAGAAGAATATGAGAGGAGAAGCTGGGTTGGGGCTGCTAAACAAAAGGTTAAACAACAAACACAAGACAATAGTGACAATAACTCTGACCTGCCAAAATTACCTCCTCATAAGTTGAGCAAAAGAGGAACAACTCTGAGGTGCTCAGTATGTCATAAAAAGGGTCACAACAGAGCAACATGTAAAGATGTAAGTCCACCACTTCTTTCAAAGGTTAAACTATTTCCTCCTTTTTTTCTTTATACTGTTTATTTAGTGTTTACTTCTTTAAACTCCTTTTTTCCCTTACTGCAGCAACCAAAAACCAACAAAAGGCCAAGGACAAGTGAGGCCCCACTAACACAAGAATCTCAATCCATACTACAAAGGCCCCGTGGTGGAAGAGCTTTTTACAAGCCTCGATCTGAGTCTGGAATAGAAATTCAAGTTGATTTAGATACTAGAAAGACTGTGTATAATGTAATCTATTATGTTATGTTATGCAACTTTTTTTTCATACGTAACCAATGTTGATCTATAATGTAACATCTTTCTTTTTTATGTTGCAACCCGGCATGACATCACAACTTGTCATTGATGAAGGGTCTAGAGAGGCATATATGAGCCAATATACTGACGTTGGGACCATATTTCCCATTCCTAATGAAAGAATTATGAGGATGACAAGGAGCATGCACTACTATAGAGAATACATACTACAACCCTAAAAGACACCCCTTTTTAAAAAAGGGAAGTAAAAAATAGACGGAGTGGCATTTATGTAATTGTAAGCTACAATTTTGAAATATTTGACCACTTTAAGCATCCCAATTAAAATTGGGGATGCATAAAGGGAACTTTAGGCATCCCAAAAATTAATTGGGACTCCTAAAGCAGAGCTGTTAGCAGCAAAAGACTTGCTTTTTGACGGGAAGATAAATTTGAAAAACTATAAACGTCCCTATTTTAATTATGGATGTCTATTTGCCCTAGTTTATGCGTCCCTATTTTAAATAGAGACACACTATTTTAACCAACCTATGTCAGTCATATGTAAGTCAAAAGACTGACATGTTTTCACTTTTAAAACCAAATAGGCGTCCCTATATGAAATAAGGACGCCTATTTATCCCACATAGGGACGCCAAAGATATTGGATATTAGGGACGCCACTTTGGCGTCCCTATTTCCCTAAATAGGGACCCCAAAAGTGGCGTCCCTAATATTTAAATATTAGGCACACCACTTTTGGCATCCCTAACTTGAATTAGGGATATTAAAAGTGGTGTCCCATATTTTTAAATATTAAGACTGAGTAGTAAATGGACTTTCTCTTACTTTCTTCCCCTTGATATTTCTTAGCTTTTTTTAGAGCAGTTGCAGAGAGAGACCCATACTCTATAGATTCAAATGGCTTCTTTCAGCTCTTCCTTCAGTGTTCTCACCAACCTCGCTCTCGTCATACCCTCCGCCACTCCCACCCCTGCCCCTACTTGTGATAGTAATCCTTGCTTCATCATTTCTCAAATCTAACATGCCAACCTTTGTTTACATTCTCTTTGCATTTGGATATGAGTCTCCTTCTGTTTATTATTATTCTTATATAATTTTCTTTCCTTTTTCATAATTAGATCTAGTATGGTAATATAAAGATGAAGAGAATGGATTTTTGAATTCACAAGTTTGACTAAAAGAAATGAAGTAAATCATTTTTGGGAGAAAAAAAGGAATTGGTAACCTAAGGAGAAAGAAAAAAAACAAGCTACTAAAGAGCTACATGTTGAAGCTCGTAATCTTCCTCTCTCCATTAAAGCTTGTCACCCCTTAGATCTGATACTGTTTCTATAGTTTATTAAAAATTGTTGGGCAGTGGAAAGTATAAATAAATATTTAAAAAAAAAACATTTAGACGTCCCTATTTTGAAATAGGGATGTCTAAAGTGTAACGTCTCTATTTCAAAATAGGGATGTGTAAAATGTGACTTTAGATGAAACACCTCATTTTCAACACCTCTGATACCAAAAATGAATCACCCTTCCTTTCTATCACCTGACCGGCTCTTAGTTCCATATGTTGGAAATTGTGCCCTAAGGGCCAATCATTGTACCTTAAACATTATTGTTATTTAAGAATTTCTCCTTATTGTTATCATATCATTTGCATGTTTACTATGATAATTATATCCTTGGATGAACTATAAAGATTATCCTAAATGTCCCTGGTCAATTATCTACGCGGGAGCAAAGATGAAATAAGACCAGTATGACTTTGATGAGGTATAGAGATACAAATCAATGTCTTAGGCACTTATAGGAGTATAAGGTGCTGGACTGACCCACTATGAGAAAGTTGCATGGATTAAGTCATAAGCTTATCTCATACATATAATCATGTCGCAGAGCCCTCTGACCTGAGATCATCATAGATTCCTGCATGAAACTTGCTAAGTTTTGACCTAGTCAAAAGTCACCTTTGACCGGGTGATGATAAAGGCTACAATCGGGCTTAGGAGTTTTCATGAAGAGGAATGTGAGTGATCAAGATGGAATTTGTCCCTCACATTAGTGAGAGATATTACTGGGCCCCTCGATGAGTGAGTCTGAGGAATGTATGGCCATACTGTAATAGGAAGGAGTTTCCATTTCTAATTTCAGGCTACTCAGGAATCAGGAAAGTGATGGTCAGGAACAGGAGGATGACGTTGTCCATGCCTCATCCTTGACCGAAATATCGTGTGACAAAAAGGGACGTGACATGGTTATATAAAAAGGTTGCATCGTATCATCGATCCTCATGTGAATTGGGTAGTCGCAATGTCTTGCTAGAGGCCGCTTGCGACTTGTGGGCTAGAATAGTTTTGGCCCACTGCCAACTTCATGTGGGCCTACAGGGTCGCACACAAGAATAGCCCAACACGAGCTATGATGTCCAGATTCATTGAATCTAAGATGTGTCTAAGATTCAATGAATATAATATTTGACATAGGGTGGATGAATTATATATATATATATTCGAAAAAAAAAATATAATAATAATATATATAGATTATAATATTATTATAAAATGTTAGTTTTATATTTAATTTATTTGATAAATTAAATAATTAAAGCTAATAAAGATATCATATCTTAGATTTAATTTATAAAGATAAATTAAATCTATTGGCTCTTTAATTAAATTAAATGAATATGATAAATTAAATCTGTTTGACAGATTTAAATCAGATTTATTTGATTTAATTTGAATTTCAAATTAATTAAGATTAATTTTGAGATTCCAATACGGCACACATCAGATATAAAAATTTGAAGGGTTAGAGAACCCTAGGCCGTACGAAGAACTTTGAGAGCCGCGAGAAACCCTAGAGAGACATCTTGGAGGCGCTAGCACGCTGCCGAATTGGGTCTTGTTCGTGTGGATACCGGTAGAGGGAGGCGACCAGAGGTGTTGAATCCTATAGATCGAAAGCACGAGAAACATAAAGGTACTATTCTAACTACTCGATTTAGACGTCTTTGATAGATCCACGATTGGGAATCGAGTTTTTAAAGGGTTAATTTTTCCGCTGCGTGTACGATTTCCAACACCATATATCAGAGTAAGCGAGCGATAATTTAAATAAACTAAAAGACATTCACTTTATTTATGTTAGAGCAATCCTCTTATTACATTAGAGCAGTTCTCTACTTTAACAATAATCATTCATACTTGCTTATACATACACATATACTTCAAGCCACACAAGGCTATCAAATGCAAATCCATTACATTAAATGACGATCTTTTCTTCACCTCACATCTCCATATCTCCTCCGTGCATACTTCCATGTATCCTTCAACCTGTCTAAAATGGTTGTTTGGGAGGAGTGAGATTCAAGAGAATCTCAGTAGCGAACAGTACCACTATGCATGGCAGATATATATGAATGCATGACATGCTTGCCTACACTATTTCATGCCAACATAATGACATGATGCGTGCTCAATGCTATGACATACATATGGCCATTACACAAATATAATAGAGCTTCAACCAATCAAATATGTTTCACATAAATAGGTAAAGCAACCACATAATCAATGCATAAACATACATATCATACACATGCAGGCAAGGTAAGTTCACTACCTGGCCTGTCAGACTTCACGTCCGTCCTCAATCCTTCGTCTTTGCTCCTGTTCGGGCACGTCCATTCATCGAGTCCTATAATTCCAAATTCATTTAATCAGTCACTACTCATCCATATAACATTCTAGACTCGTTTTCAGTTGATAACTTAGCCCAATTACGCTAAAGTACCAAAACGCCCCTGGAAGCTCGGCCCAACTGTACTATTACATAAATTACAACATGGGTCAATCCTACACAATTTCACGTATAGAATCCATTTATGACTTCATATCAGTCAAATTCAGGCCCGAATGATGAAAATACCCTTGATAGCCCTTATTTAGAGCTAAAAGGGGTAATTCGGTCATTTCACACCCCATGCCTTTTCTCACTTCGTCCTCAACATGAACCCTACATAATTTGCTCTTATGAACTCAATGGAATCATCCAATCAATGAAATTCCAACTCTTTGCTTATGCCACACCTCAGGCAGCCATTTTAGAGTTCTCAAAAGAGTTGTGTTGATTCCTTCCTTTCTCTGACCTAATATCCTCCTTTCTACTTCTTATTACATGATTAGTCATTTAGACATCCCTTAGACATCGTTTCGACCCCCAAAACACAAATAGAACTAGAGATGAATAGTACCCTACTCTCAAAATACTTATCCAAATGACAAACCGAAATGGTAGAAATGAAGCTTATGCTTACCTCTATACACTTCTGAATTTGGTTCCGAATTCTGGCGATGCTCCAGCCGGTAAGACGGCACCAACCATCTTCAGACGAGAATTTGAAACCATAGAATTGAAGCTCGGGATGAGTAGAAGAATGTTTATACTGGGTACTTGGAGAGAAAACATAATAGCTTATTTCTAATAGCCTTATATGAGCACAAATGAGTGGTGAAATCAGTTGTGGAACCAGAAATTGAACCCGGACTACCCAAAACTAGTATGTTCATAAATTCCCCACTCTCAACTTAGGAGTTAAACCTAGGGTTGAGAGGGTTTTTCAGAGGGTAGGAAAACTTTTCGATTATTTCCACAAGTTTCACTACGTCACCAAGTCTCACCGGCTCTTACTTTCAGTATATCAAAGCATATAAGCGCTTTTTCTTCAATTAAATTAGAGTGGTTCTTTGTTTATACTTCATCCATTCATTCATATATGTACATAACAAGTATGATCACAAACTACCACAATATTTACATCACATACAAAGATAGTGCCTTGCACTATGATCTTCAATTCACCTTTATACCACCTTCGTATTTCCCTTCTTCATAACTTAATGCATTCTTCTCCTGTACTCATCATACCTATATGGTTGGTGGGGGAGAGTGAGATTCGAGAGAATCTTAGTAGCAAACATACAGATAATGCATGTAAGATGAATGCTAGTGCATGATATGCTTGCCTTACGTAGGCTCATGTTCACATAATGATATTCTGCATGCTCAATGTTTCGTACAACATACTTATGGCCATAGTAAAAACAGAAACAAAGCTTCATTCATTCATATATGCTTTACATAATCAAGCTAGGCAATATAACAAATCAATGCACAACATAAACATCACATACATACAAGTAAGTAAGTTTACTACCTGGTGGACCATAGTCCTTCCTTTTGTTTCCTCTTCCTCTAACCATTGAAGCTTCTTAGAAATTATTTCATTCCTCTTCTTGCTTGACTTCTCCATAGCCCTAGATACCCAATCACATCATTAGAGCCATGATTATGAGTCATTAGAAGTGTATATTAAGGCCCAATAAGCTAGGGAGGGCTAAATAGGTTAATTTCCCCTCAAAAACATGAAATCCTCAGAATTTCACCGTCCTGATTCTTGGCAGAACTTGTAAAAATCATAACTAAATGTAAACAACTCCAAATGAGGTGTTTCTAAGTTATAGGGAACCCAATTTAAGTCTTCTTTAAGGAAAAAATATAGCTATAAGCTAAAAATACTCCCATAAGTACAGAATTCCATTTAACTAGATACTACTCAAGAATTTCCTAGTTTAACATGACAAAACTTTGAAAAATAGTAAGTCCTAGAATACTTGTCCAATTAACCATTATGACCTATCAAATTAAAGGTCTATGTCTCTACTTTAAGTATGGAAATTTTCATTATCATTGGACAAAATTCAGCCACTAAAAACAGATCACAAAGACACTTCCTCCAGAAGATAGATTTCACACTAGTTACTCTTCAACTTCTAAAACTTCCAAATTCATATACAAGTATCCAAAAATAATGAACACTTTTATACCTACACAATTTTGCCTCCTAAATCCAATGGAAGCATCAAAATCATCAAATTCTCAGCCCATCACCACATCACATACAGAACAGAAAACTGAAAATCAGAGTTCCCGGAAAGAGTTTGACTGTTTCTTCTTTTCTTTGGCTTACTCACTTCCTTTCTACTTCTAATCAAATGATTTTCTATTTAACACTCATTAGACATGATTTAGCCATTAAAAACACCATTTTAAACCAACCATGGATAGTACCCAACTTCCTCTATACTCATCCAAACGACAAACTAATCGGTTTAAAAGGAAGTTTACGCTTACCTCTACTCGTTTCCGCAAACGGTTCGGAATTCCGATAACACTCTGGCTGGTTAGACAGTTCCAACCACCTCCAAACAAAAATCTGAAACTATAGGAATGAAGCTCACGATAAATAGAAGAAGTTTCCTGAAGGGCACTTTGAGAGAAGACGCCATTACGGTAGAGTTTCGGTTAGTAGAATTTTCTCTCTCTTTTCTCTCCATTTTCTCTGCAGCTTCTTTCTCTCTCTTCTCTACATTTTCAGCATGAAAAATGAGCTAAGGAAGATGATAATTGATGATTAAAGGAGGTTTTAAATTGCCTTGCCACATGTCAGCTTCTGATTGGCCCAAATAATTGATTTTAGCACATAATATCCAATCTGACAGAATTTTCATTAAATTTTAAAAATTCATATCTAATTGTACAAATGTCCAATTGGGGTGGTTCTAAAGGCTATGCAACCCTCATTGAGTATAGTTTAAAGGAAAAATATAAACTGTAGACAATTGGAATCTTACTCTTCCCAGAATTTTAATCTTTGGATGCTGCCCCAGAAAATAGTTAATTTCACTAGGCTAACTTTAAAAATTCATTTCTCTTTGTGTACAGCTCCAAATGACTTATATAACCTATCAATTAAATCCTGATAAGTCTACTTTCATTATGGAAAGTTTCATAATATTTGGACATCATTGTCCCCTTAAGATCTGCCATACAACTACGACTGCCACATCAGGAATTTCACCAATAGCAACAATACTTTGTATTCCACTTCACTATGTTGTGTGTGACTTCCAATCATTTCATTTTGTTATTCCCTGAGCTCTTTAGCTTACCAATATAATTCCTTTTAATATCCAAGGATATAAAGAAATTTTGGAGAATTTAAACATGCCTTATAGGGACATTTGCTAAACTGAGGTCTAGCATTCCACTTAATTTAGGCTTATTCTCTAGCCTTTAGTCCCAAAATTTGGGATATTACAGAAAATTCCGTTTCGGTCGAGTTCCAGCGAATAATAGCTTTCTCTCTCTTCTCTCTCTCCTCTCTCTCCTCCATGTTCTCTCGTTCTTTTCGTCCGTCTCTCTCGTTCTTTCATTTCTCATTCTCATCTGTTCCAATTTCTCTTTCCTTTCCCTTTTAATTTGACCGCAAGAAAGAACAAGAATTGACGATGAAGGATGATGATTAATTAAAATCATCCAGGTGACGTTTACTCAATTGGTCCACCTATCTCATTTCTTGCACAACAAGTTTTATTTCTCTTTTCCTTCATCATTTCATTATTATTAATAAGACATAAGAGAATATAATTCACTCTCAAATTATCCCATTATACCACCTTAAGTGGTCAACTGAAGCCTTAAGCTTTTCCACTTATTGACTTTCCTTGATAATGATTCACCCACTTAGCTTATTAATCATCAAGTAGTCATTTCCCTCCTTTTAATTCCCATCCAACTCAAATCATAGGGAATATTAGGGAAAAGTCCTCATTCCTCAACTTATGGCAAAATTACCATTTTTCCATTACCTTTTATTTCCATTTTAATATCCAAAGATATTAAGGAATTTTGGGATAAATATCATTCCTCACCTGGACATTTGCTAAACTGGGGTCTAGCAGTCCACTTAATCTAGGCTTAACCTCAAGCCTTTAATCCTAAAATTCTGGGTATTACAATAGATGTCCCTTTTTTTAAGGGATGTTAAATGTCATATCTTACTACGTCGCTCACATAAGCGTGCCCCTATAAAAAGACGTAGATCAAACATCTGTATGTGTAACACAAGCCAAAAAAAACATTAACTTACTAACTTAAAAACAATAAAGTAATATAAAATTTTTGAAATATACATTTATTACCTCTTCAGTAAAATCAGTCATGCCTAGGCTGATAATATTGTAAATTTTCCTCAAAATATAAAAACCACATAACTTGGACCCCGTTGGTTGCCTACGCCTCTGAAAAAGAACATGACATCATCAAAGCATATCGTATAGAACACATCTTAAAGAAAACAAATATGTACTAACCTTTGGTGTAACAGACCTATAGTCTGGCCCAACTTCCACCGCTTCTCACGGCTCAGAAGGCAAGCTTATCGATAGCCCACATCGATTATACCCCAAAGGGTGCCTCCCCAGGATCGAACTCGCAACGCTAGGCATAACACGCCCGAGCCAGCGAACCTAGTACCATTGGGCTAAGTTAGCTCAATGGTACCAGGTTCGCTGGCTCGGGCGTGTTATGCCTAGCATCGTGAGTTCGATCCTGGGGAGGCACCCTTCGGGGTATAATAGAGGTGGGCATTCCATAAGCTTGCCGCACTCTCAGGCCAGGTTGCGGGGAGTGTGGGCCGGACTGCCGTCAGGCCAGGTTACGGGCGGTGGGGCCGTTACATTTGGCGTGATCCATGTAGGGTCTTTTAAGTCACCAACATACTTACCACACTTAGCGTGTAGGAATGTCTGCATAGCCCTATCATCAAAATCACAAAGATTACTTATCTTGCACACAAACTTTACACACAAAAGGTAATAAAGCAAGAAAACTTATGAGTTCATGATCTTCTTAAAGTCATTATATGTGTTTTGGAATATAAATTTGTTTCTTACCCATGCACATAAGGAACCAAGAAACAGTTAGTTTTTGTTTCACTGAGCCTCTCTGATAAGTATCTATGTTTGATGGCAGAAGTGGTCCCTTTCTCTTGGACTTGATGAGGGCACATGAATCCAAATTTATCGCTATACCCAGAGGAGACAAACTTATGATTCATGTACCAACAATAACGCAAGCACACAAATCAAAGTTAAACAACACAATTTTTAAAATATTTACTCCCAATTGAAGAAGATATTTACATTAAAAATAGTTGGACAATCTCAACCGTAAGATATTTCCTAGGAGCGACCAGGGACATTAAATCTTCCTTATCAATATAGCATGTCACCCCTGACTTCCCAATAGCTGAATCCATAGGCTAACTTCTTGGTAGGAAGGATGTATCGTATGCCATCATAATCACTTACTGCATGACATTCAATAGAGGTTGTGAAACTTTATGAGGGAAGGGAGCTGGACTTGGGGCTCTGATCGAGGATTCCGCAGCTTGAATAGAAACAAGGTTCTTCGGCCATGATATGAAAGTACCCAGGACATTGCTCACAATCTTCAACTCCTCATAAGGGATAGGGACATGTGCGTCTGCGATGATAACCTCTTCAACTGACACCCTGACTTGATCATCTGTCATTTGCTGGTAGTGAACAATTGATCCCAGGTTATGTATACTCCCCCGTACAACTAACCGTCTTTGAGGATCATCGACAAAAATGTCACAAGGCTCAGTAATTTCTTTTCCAGGACCCTCTGATGACTGCCTAATATTGCAACAACTCCCTTTAGTGCTATGCTTTTTAGGATTAAGTGCATGTGCCAGGGGAGCACTGGTAGCTTGTCTAGTGCTGACCATGGCATACACTTTCTTATTCATCTTGCTTAACCGGGCATCCAATATTACATCAAATGATGCTTCTACCTCGGCCCTTGCTTCTGCCCTCGTGGTGGCCAACATATGCTCCAATTCGTCTCTCGTCACCACATTTGAGGAATAGCGTGAGGGGGCTCCAAAGTAATCCTTTATACCCACCCCTCCTCCAACTCCCATGACACGGCCTGGATGCTCATGTTTTCCAGTAGCAACTGTGAGGATATCATCCCTCCCCTCCACCTTAAAGGATCCCTTGGCTTACTTTTTTTGAAGTTCCTCCTGTGAGATATATAAAGAAGACACATGAGTAATGGAACATGTTTACTAAATAGTTAATAACAACAACGACACTTACAATTTTTTCACCGACTATACGAGACTATTCACTCGTATATGACCCACTACTCTTTCGGTGAGCATACAACCACAATTCTTTACGTCGTAGTGGAGATAGTGGAGAAAGAAGAATAAAAGGATCAATGCTTCCTCCAATCTCTTCCGTTTAGCCACCAACAAGTTCTTTTCGGCCTTTACGTATCCCCCACGAGACATTGTATGAGGGCAATCATTCTTCCTACCACTTTCTTATGCTTTTTGCCTTCTTGCCTGCGAATAAGAAATTGGGACAAAAAAGGTTACAATTAGTATAAACGATTGATAAGAAAATAAAATACAAAATAAGTTAACTCACCAAAGCCTCTAGAGTAGTCCGAAGCCTAAAAAACTCTTACCAGGTGGCTTTATCGATATATGAATACTTGTTACATAGAGTAGGACGAGGCTTACCAGCTTCCACCTTGATATGCACGTAATTGTTGGCAAGATTCATCTTGAACTTCCTCCAGCACTCACAACAATACGTCATATTGTACAAGACTTCACTCTGAGGGACATCGTAGGTGAGCTGTTATGTATGCGTTAACATAGTTAGTGACAAATTTATGACAAATTTGATAATTATAACATGCAGAAGAGAACTTTATACCTGAATAGTATCCCAAATTTGTTGCTTCACTTTTTTATCGACATTTGTCAACTCCTCTATCAAGATACTAGGCTTATTGTGTGCTATGAGGCCGACTAAACTCCTATATTGGCTTGCATTAGGCCCAATTGGTTTCCAATATTGATCAAACTCAATCGGTATCTTTTCGCCGGCACTCCGACTGAGGGTAACGTCTCTCAACCGTGTGGCCCTCCTACCCCTCCGTACAGACTAGTTACTTGGCTCACTTTGATTCTAGCTCTGATTAATAATCACTGTCTCGCTTTGATGAGCACTAGCTGACTCCTGAGCCTCCTCACTAGGACGCCTCGGATCCGTCATTGTCCTGTTAAGACAAATCGTTAAGTTAGTAAGCTATAAAATAACTGTATATATAATCTGGATATAACTCATAATGATAATTACTTTAGATAGATAGCTAACTTTTAAAGTAGATTTAAAAAGAGATATCCTCCCAAATCCCTTTACGATGATAATTTATTGTGCCGTGTTCATTATCTGTTTCATCTTGTTCGTACAATTTAGGAAGACCCTTGGAAAAAGAAGGAGTCTCGAGAAGATCGTAATTTGAGCGACTTTCCTCATCAATATCAAAGACCCTTTTTCCTTGGAGAGCTACAGACCACATTTTATTTGCCTGATCGGTAATATAAAACACTTGTTTCGCTTGATTTTCCATAATGAAATGTTCATCTCCAAAACTTCTATTGTTCATATCTACTAATGTAAATCCTAACTAATCAATCTTCATACCATTATTGACATCAACCTACTTGCATTTGAAAATAGGAAATTTAATTTTAACATAGTCAACCACCAAAATCTCCTCAATAACCCCATAATAAGGTATGGCTACCAATTTAGGGTTCTTATCTTTTGAACTAGAGAAGTATATAGATTTAGCCACTAACATAACACCACTGTTTTGGATAGTGGTCCTATCATCCAGGGACTTCGTGTAAAAGGTATAACCATTGATCATAAATGAAGTCCAACTTATGACATCAACCTCAAGATCACGTGCTAGCCATTTAATTGTATCAGAAACAAATTCTTCTCTGTCAACCTTATGTTTGAACTAATGTGCAAAAGTTCTTATATGCTTCCTAATTAACCTTTGTTCAGTCATTCGACTGTTTGCTTTCCGTACAATTTCTTTATGAGCATTCATGTAATCTTGAACTGCATCAACATTATTCAAGATGTACAAGTAGACTTGTTGTAATTCATTAGGATCCACACTCTTTACTGTAGCTCCGCGTCTACCCCCTTCTTCATTATGGCGTTTAGGAAGGCCGATATGTCCTACATTTGATAAATAATGTTGAAAAAATTCCATGGCTTCTTTAGAAACATATTTCTGAACAATAGATGCTTCAGGACGATTAGGGTTCTTCACATACCCTATTAGGATTTTCATAGTTCTTTCAATTGGGTACATCCACCAGAAATAGATAGGGCCACACAACTTTATCTCCCTCACTAGATGAACAATTAGATGTACCATGATGTCAAAAAAAGAAGGAAGAAAAAGCTTTTCAAGCTGGCACAAGATCAGGTATCCTTCATTTTCCAATTCATCCAATCTTTTTCGTTTCAATGACTTTACTACAAGTTGCATTGAAGAAGAAACAAAGTCTAGTCAATATATGTTGAAGATCATATTCGACAATGCCTCGAATAGCTACTGGGAGTAGTTGTTGCATTAATACATGACAATCATGAGATTTTAGCTCTACTAACTTCAAGTCTTTCATCGACACAAGCTTCTTAAAATTTGAGGAATACCCTGATGGAACTTTGATTCCATGTAAACACTCACAAAAACTTCTTTTCTCATCCTTGGACAAAGTATGACAAGCTAGAGGACTAAAGGTTCTCTTACCATATGGCCTCGGATGCAAGTCTTCTCGTATTCCCATTTCTTGCAAATCTAATATTGCCTTCACGCCATCCTTAGAACTACCTTGTATGTTGAGCAATGTCCCAACAATACTATCACATACATTTTTCTCCACATGCATGAAGTCAATACAGTGTCTCACATCAAGATTACGCTAATATGGAAGATTAAAGAAGAACGACCTCTTTTTCCATATATTTTTCTCATTTATACTCTTTGTAGCCTTACCGAAGATAACATTGATATTTTATACCTTTTCATAAACTTTCTCCCCAGACAATGCCTCCGGAGCATCTTTATACTCTTGGCCACCAAAAAAGGCTTTCTTTAATCTACGATATGGGTGGCCCCATCTAAGTAATCTTCTATAGCCGAGATAAATGGTCTTTCTTCCATATTGAAGTTGATAGAAGCATGTGCCTTCCTCACAAATCAAACATGCTTTGTGGCCTTAAACGCTATATCCTGACAAGTTTCCATATGTAAGGAATTTATTTATAGTACAAAAGATCATGGCTCACATTTTAAAAATATCTTTCTTGTTCGCGTCAAAAACATCGACACCTTCATCCCTCAACTCTTTCAAGTCTTCAATCAAGGGTTCTAGGTAAACATCTATATCATTTCTGGGTTGTTTTGGTCCCGAAATCAACATAGATAACATGATATATTTTCGTTTCATACATAACAAAGGAGATAAGTTGTAAATTACCAACAAAATAGGCCATAAACTATGTATACTGCTTAGGCTACCATAAAAGGCGTTTGAACCTCGGTATGATTGGAAGATACCACAAAACTTTTGCAGGGGCCTTATTTGATTTGTACCTGGGCGTTTCACATATCAGACACTGCTGCTTCTCTTCATGCTCTTTACTGTACAATATGAAATCATTAAGGCATGTATGGATCTTTTAATACATTATCCCTAGTGGACACAGTATTTTCTTAGCATAATAGTATTAGTAAGGCAGCACGTTATCATCTATAAGCATGTCCTTAAAGGCCTTAAGTGTTTCTGAAAAACTCTTATCACTCCATCCATGTCGTGCTTTCAAACTTAACAATTTCAATACTACTTTCAACAATTGGTATTTTGTGAACCTTGGGTACAATGGCTTCTCAGCATCACTGTACATATTACCAATTATTTGGATAACCAGTCTTAAAAGTCCAATATTTAAGATTCATTATCCTAATAACCGGTCTTAAAAGTCCATTACTTAAGACTGATTATAAGATAACCGGTCTTAAATAGTAGACTTTTAAGACCGATTATATATATAACCGGTCTTAAAAACAGATTGGATTGTTTTTTATTTTCTCAGTTAATTTTTAGATCAGTTCTAAATGATGACCGGTCTAAGAAATGGTATATTTTAGACTGGTTTTTATTTTAACCGTTCTAAAAAATTAAAAAAATATTTTCTCTTTAAGTAATTTTTATTACTATTATTTTTAAGACTGGTTATTAAAATAACGGGTCTAAATAATTTTTTTAAGACCGGTTTTTTAAAACACTGATCTTAAAAGTTTCTCTTAATTACAAAATTACCACCGTGTTTTTCTTTTAGACCTTTCCCGCGAAAACCAATCTAAATGTGTCGATCTAAATATCCTTTTTTATACTAGTGAGGATCAACTTCTACAAGAAAAGGTTCAAGATGCTCTACTTTTCTTGTCATAATGTTACTTCTATCATCCAAAGTGGTTCTAGCTAACTCATTCCTACAACTACTTGGTGTTTCAGCCAGTTCTAGAAGTAGTCTCCTAAACTCATCATTAATGGAAGACTTATGACTTGGCACACATGGTGGAGGAGAAGGTTCATAATGAGGCTTACAAGGACAATGCTCTATCAAACTAACTTAGCAAAAATAAAGGTAAGGGTCACTCATGTAACCATTTTGAAAATCCCTTTGGTGAAGCCTAGACAAACCTGAACGCTCATGGTCTATCCTATGATAACAATCTTGAATCTCATGGCACCTAGATTGATAGTACACACAATAAAGACTCCTAGACATTTTGGGTATCCAATGTGGCATTATAGGTTAAGGAATAGTTGGTGAATAAGCTTCATTGTAGCTTACAAAATAGTGGTGAGGAGTGGTGCACCTTATCCTGCAAAAGACCAAGTAGGCATGGGTGAATCATGATTAAAATCATTATAAGGATTATTCCAAGCCATGTTTGCAAAAGTCTGGGGAAAACATTAATTAACACAAGAAACCATTGAATTTTCACAATTTAGCACATTCACACACTCAAAAGAATAGTAAAGGACATCTATTAATGCATACAATGTTGCTGTTATGAAATATAATGTAAATAGTATTTATTAGGATCAATTATCTATTACAAAGAATCAGGGATTAAGATTAATTATCATAATGGGCCCATTAATCCTAAGGCCTCTCAATTATGTATAAATAACCCCTTGTGCATATGAATACAATATACAATTCAGAAAATATATTTTCTCTATTATCCTCACCTACATGGTATCAGAGCCATCTCGTTGCTGATTTTTTTTTTGGTGAGATTTTTCTGGCTGAGCACAGTATGTCAGAGAGAGAGAGCTTTCCTTCTGTTCCTGAATGTTTCTTGAACCACGTGTTGGCCCATCGTGCTTAGGAGGTCCCAATCGGCAGAATAGCCTCATGTGCCACCCTGCCCTCTACCGCTGATCACACGCGCCAGTACTTGACGGTATTTTTTGGTGAGATTTCTACCACAGTTTGTTGTGTTAGGATTGACTCAGTGCTATCATCCTATCCCTGGTGGTCTTGTGCCTTGGGTCTCCACTTTCAGAGGTTGGGTTAGAATTTTTGCTTGTATCCCCGTGTATCTGCTTGTTTCCTTTGGTTAGATCTGTTGTTTGCTTTTGCCTTTGGTAGTTTGGTAGCTTCTACCTTGTGAGACTCTGTTAGTACCTTTTTGGGGCTATTTGGTCAGTCAATCTTCCATGATTGGACTTGCTAGCTTTTTTTTACGTTGTTTGGTTACTTCTGCCTTAGTTGGATCTACTAGCACTTTGGGGGATTGTTACACCTCTGGTTGGTTTGTTATTCACTTACTTGGAGTTTGTACATTTCTTAGTGTTCGTTGTATGCATTAATTATCTATAGTTGATTCTAAGGCTAGTATCGCTGATGAAATTGTTCCTGTGACTAACAAAATCACTGATCACAAATTGAACTGGACAAATTATATGGATTGGACTAAGATCGTCTGTATGTACTTTCTTAGTATTGAGAAGGAAGGACATCTGACTGAGGCTCTTCCTAAGGATGATCCTAAGATGGCTTGGGCTAGAAATGATCCTAAGATGGCACTTATTATAAGTATACTGGGCTCTAATGTTTCAAATGCAAGTTTCTAAACCCTTTTGGGCTGATGCTGTGTCCACTGCCTGTTTTCTTATTAATCTTATGCCATCTCCTATCCCCCGTAGTAACATTCCATACACAACTTTGTTTCCTTCTAAACCCTTGTTTCCTATTGACCCCAAAATCTTTGGTTGTATCTGTTTTATTTGAGATATTCATCCCACTGTTACCAAACTTGATCAAAATTCTCTCAAGTATGTCTTCCTTGGCTATTCTAGAGTTTAGAAGGGTTATCGATACTATTCTCCCTTCTTTTAGCGTTACCTTGTATCTATTGACGTTATCTTCCATGAGTCAACTCTATTCTTCCATATCTCTACTCCATCTTTATCCTCTGCCAACCCTAATAGTCTTGATGATGTATTGGTCTATGACGTTTGTTTATCGCTTGTGCAAGCAACTATCCCGGTACCAGATAAACCACCTATCCATCATATTTATCGGAAGCATCCCAGGGAAAGTAATGCAACCTCTCCTATTCATAACCTACTAGTAGTACCCGCTTTGGTATCTGATCCAGACTCAGTCCCTCATGTTCCTACCTCTAAGCCCAGCTTGGAAATAGTACCTGATAGTTATGATGCTTTTACCCCTTATGATGACTTGCACATTGCCCTCCATAAAGGTCAACGTACTTGTGCCTACCCTATTTCCTCTTTTGTTTCCTACAACTATCTATCTCCTTTATCCTATTCTTTCATAGCCTCTATCGACTCCATCCCCATCCCTACTACTCTCCACCAAGCCTTAGCCTATCTGGGTTGGTGTGTTGTTATGGAGGATAAAATGATAGCCCTTGATAAGACATGTACTTGGAATCTTGTTAATTTACCTTTTGGAAAGAAGGCTATTGGGTGCAAGTAGGTTCGCACGAGCAAAACCAAGGCTGATGGCACCTTGGAAAGCTTGAAAGCTAGGCTATGCTCAAACCTATGGTGTTGACTATTCTGAAAATTTTTCCCCTGTGGCCAAATTGTCCTTTATTCATCTATTTATTTCTATAGTAGCCACTTATAGTTATGACCTTCACCAGTTGGATGTTAATAATTCCTTCTTAAATGGTGATATGCTTGAAGAGGTTTTCATGGAGCAACCACCTGGGTTTGTTGCTCAGGAGGAGTGTGGGAAGGTATGCCATCTTCAGAAATTGTAATATGGTCAAAAGTAGAGTCCTCGTGCATGATTTGATAGGTTTAACACGCTGGTCAAGGAATTTAGTTTGAATCAAAGTAAGTGTGACCATTCTGTGTTTTATCAGTAGACAGAAGATGGCTTGATCCTTTTAGTCATATATGTTTATGATATTGTTATTACAGGGAGCAACACTTAGAGAATCTCATCACTAAAGGCCTTCCTGAATTCTTGTTTCTAAATGAAAGATTTGGGTCAATTAACATACTTTCTTGGGATCGAGGTTATGAGAAGTAAGAGAGGAATTCTTCTGACACAGCAGAAATATGTTATGGATCTACTAAAGAAGACCAAAAAACTTAAGGCAGCACCTAGTAGCTTTCCCATGATTCCCAATCCTTTTTTGGACATTGATGATAGCATACCATTTGATGAGCTGTCAGAGGATGTAAGAAAAAAGGTTGATCCTAAGAAGATCAAGCCATTTGCCTACCCTGAGAGATACCGTAGATTGATTGGGAAGTTGAACTATCTCATGGTGACTCACCTTGATGTGACCTTTCCAGTGAGTGTACTTAGCCGATTTAAGATAGTATCGACTGTTACTCAGTAGGAAGCTTTGGAGCATGTCTTATATTACCTGATGGGATCACTTGGTCGTGGTATACTCTATATAGATTATAGCCATATCGAGATTAAATTTTTGATGATGTGGATCAAGCTGGGTTGAAGTCTACTAGTAGATACACCACAAGGTACTATGTGCTTGTAGGTAGAAATCTAGTGTCCTGGAGAAGCAAGAAGCAGGATGTGGTTTCACGATCGAGTACAGAAGCCGAGTATAGAGCCATAGCCCAGTCAGTATAGGAAATTATGTGGATTCACCAATTAATGAAAGAGGTTGGCCTTACCATGTCATTACCAATGAAATTGTGGTGTCATAATAAAGTTGTTATGTACACAGCCTCCAACTCTGTGTTTCATGAATGAACGAAACATATTGAGATCGACTGTCACTTTGTATGTGATAAAAATAAGGAGAAATTCATTTCTACGGGACATATGAGAGGTCTAGCTACCAATTGGGTGATCTTTTGACTAATGCCCTAAATCGGACTCGGGTTGACTATCTTTATAACAAGTTGGGCTTGGTTAACATCTACGCTCCAACTTTAGGAGGAGTGTTAGGAAATATAATGTAAATAGTATTTATTAGGATCGATTATCTATCACAAAGAATCAGGGATTATGATCAATTATTACAAAGGGCCCATTAATCCTAAGGCCTCCCAATCATGTATAAATAACCCCTTGTGCATATGAATACAATATACAATTTAGAACATATATTTTCTCTATTATCCTCATCTACAGTTGCCAACAATTTCTGTCCGCAACTAACACAAATAGTTCTTCAATCAAGTATGATACAACAAAATTTTCACAAAATCACTTAAGAATTACAATCAGATGCTTAGTATGCAATGTTAAGTTCTTGTTTTCTGTTAAGAATTGCAATTAGTATTTGTTACAGCATGAAATACCACAGGATATAGCAAGATTACAGCCACGATGGTCCAAAATTTGCTCAGAGTGTGTAACTAAAAATTTTTACAACAAGAATTTCAAATCCCAATAGTCACAAGATCTCCAGTCTTGTAAGAGATAGTTAGATAGTAGTGCAATCCAAGGAATGCATAAACTTCTGCTAGTTTGCAATAAATCAGATTGAAACTAGGTGAAGATTCAAGAATGAGTTCAAATTAGCTTCTAGAAAATTTAGAACCAGTAAGTAACATCATATTTATGCATTCATATTTCTTACAGTAGCAGTACAAGGTTCACATAAACAATTCAGATTCAGAGCAAAAACTAAGCAAAACACCTCCAATAAATAATTGTTTCAAATGAGTTCAAATGCTTGAAATCTAATATACTACAATAAATCAGAACTCAGCAAGGTAGTGAGTAGAAATTGAACTCTACAATACAGCAACAAAATACATTGATAAATGGCAATGGATGAGTTAATTTGATCAAATATGAAAGATTCAGATGAAACATGTGAATCTATGAATTGTTTATATAACAAGAACAATGGCATTGAGCAACTCATATCTGATTCAAGAGAATGTAATACACTCGACAATTCAATAGCTCTCTAGTAATTCTAGTTAGATAACTAGTCAATTTCCTGTGCAAAATCTTTTTCAAAAATTTCAGCAATGTCAAGAAAAGGTGCTACTCAATTGTGAGAAAATTCCAATTGGTTTGCAAGCGAAATAGTAATTAGTTCTAGCCACAAGTTACATGAGTTGGCTAAAAAGTTGGTAAACGCTTGCAAAGTATCAAGATTTAGATCAAATCTGGAAATTTCTTGAAAAAAATCCCAACAAGCTTAATGAATCTCAAATGAACATTTTCACCAAATTTCAAACAACATACACTTCAAATAGAGGTTGAAACAGTAGATAATTTCCATGGGGTATGCAACAAAATTCATAACCAAATTCCAAGTTAAATGCAACAAAAGTGAAAGATCAGTTCAAAAGCAATGTTAAACAGGTTCCAAAAGTTCAAATCAGCTTTATGGTCTATTTTGTTTGATGGAGGGGAGGGATTTGAGCAATGCTTTTGTTCCCAAGAAATATACTCACGTGCCGCAAATAATATCCAAAAGTAATTAACTTTAGGGATGATACACAGTAACCAAATGTACCACATAAAGAAGGCAAGAAATTCATAATGCATGTTGCAATAGTAAAGATTAGCTAAATCTTGGTGAATGGCAATAGTAAGCAATCACTTAGATTAAATACATATGTGCTTGAATTCAATAAGTTACACCACACACTCATACATGTTGTAGAAAATATTTCCATTAAGGAATAGTGACAAACCAATAGATACAAACAATGTATTTATCACATCAAGTTACTTCATAGTGACAATTCTGAAAATAACCACAAATCCAGAAAAAATTTGGAGTTTTAGTCATAATTTAGATATGTACAAACATTCTCTCCTATAAGCATAATAATGATGCACACAACCCAAACAAGTTAGAAACAAGCAATTTCACAGCAAAATCATTCAAACTAGCTAATAAATGCTTCTAAACTGTAGTATTTCAGGTATACCTGGAATATGTTGACTCCCTGAGTACCCACACGAGATTGGAGTATCGATATGGACTCCAATCACGTTCAAACGGAAGATTCACCATTTGAGAAGATGAGAAATAGAGAGAGAGAGGTTTTTGGAAGTTTTCTATATGTTTTCCAACAACCACCCAAAAACCCATATAATTTCTTATAATACGTATTGGTAGTTACTCTTATTTGAAATTTGAATCATAAAGATAAAACTTCATATTTGGACCCATATTATTTCTTATTCACATAATGAACCTAAGTGAACTAGGCTTGGGCCCTGATCCACCAACGGTAAACCAAGCATATTCCAACATAAACAATGTCCAATCAACTTTTAAGTCCAGCAATGACTCACTACTACACTCTTGACAGTTAATTTAAATATGACAGTAAACTGATACTCAAACAACAACAATTAATCAGCACCAAAGTCACACAATCAACAACAAAAATGGGTAACACAATCTCAGTTTTAGCAGCATAATTAAGAAACCAAAAAAATTCATACAGGCCTAATATTTATTTGAGTTTATATTTTCTCTTTTTTCATGCATTTTTTGGCCCTGTGGATGCTAGGGAACCTCAACAAGTAAGGCTCCCTAGTAACGGCATAATTTTGATAAACGTGTCATTATTCGTACTAAAAATACTAAGCCAAAATATAGTACAGTGATATATAGCTTAGGCCATTCTTCAATGTGGATTCTAAAAGATCATAAAATTCCCAGCTATTCCTATGAGCCACAAATTAACAAAATAAATCACAGCAAATAAGGCATGTTTCTGGTCAAAAGCTAATCCTAATATTTATTTGATTTTTTTTATTAAAATGATGAGAAGGTATGAAATGCATGATATAAATGATAATTATGAATGTAATGTATTACTAGAAATGAAGCTCTGCCTTCATCATTCACATAAAATGCTAAGTTAGACCAAATCAAAGATTGTAACTAACAACTTGCTAGCTCACGAATAAGCAAGACTCTACAACTGTATACTCCAATGACAAGCTCAAATCATTCGGTTGAGAATTATAAGCATTATAAATCAAATACCTCTCTAGTAAACACAACCATGCATCACCTTGAACTTCATTCAAATTAACTATGAAAACTGAATTAACTCGATCGGTTATCATAATTTGATTTTACCAAACAATCAGAGGCATGCAATTCCAACAAGAACTAGCTAATGATTTATTATTCTACTAATTCTGTAACATATTCATAAATTTTAGTAAAGTATAAAATAAATACAAATCTTGGAATCACATAATAGTTTGTACTACTCGTCCAAATCAAATGCAAGTCTAGAATAAAATTTAAGAAGAAAGAAACTTCTTACTAAAGCAAGAACTCAGGCATTGGCTCCAACTCTAGGAGAACTAACGATCTAGCCTCACATTATCTAAACATAGGCGCATCTACTATTGCACAACTTCATTGCTACAGAGGACTAGAGCTAGATAGAAAGGATGGATGTGGAAGGTGTCAATATAGGAATGGATTGGGATGAAGGTGGATGTTGATAGAAATGAGAGAGCGATGAATGATAATGATATACAGACCAGACTGAATGTGTAGAAGTGTGTTCTTATTAGAGCTCTCAAGAAGGAAAAGTGAAGACCAAGCTGAACTTATAGACATTCACATAAAAGTATATTCGAGCCCTTGCAACTTTCGGTTCTTTGCACTTAGATCCTTTTTAGCTTTTCACCTAGAGCCTGCAAACTTTCTCTGATTTGCACTTTAGTCTCTCTTCTACTTTTAGCTCTATGACTCCAATTTCTTCCAAGTTTCCTATAAAACAATTTATACCAATATCATATCATTTATTCTACAATTCAAATGATTAGGTAGAGTCATAAAATATAACAATTAAGCTCTTTTTAATTGTTAACTCCACATCGTCACTCTTAACCATAATTTTTCATAACAAATGCATTACCAGCATGAAAATCCTAATAAAACCTCAAAATAAACTATGAAAATGTATGGTAAATCTAGGATTTATCATGTTGTCATTATCTCTTTCTATAAATCATGAAATGTCTTGATTCATCTTGAATTGCATAGCCACCCGATGTGGGAGATACTGTTGTATTATATATAGATAAGTCCAACTAGCTTAGAAACTCTCACTTACAGAGTCTCACATCTATATATCAAGGTTATTATATAATAACCGTCATGTATTATAAATTTCACTGTTCTTATTTAGAAACCGTTATTTATATACTAAATACATAACAATTGTCTACGTGAGACCGTTATTTATTTTTCTTAAAAGTCACGGTTCTTACATAAGAACCCTTATGTTTATTACTAATAAATAATGGTTGACAAAATAAGACCGTTATGTATCATGCAAGTATTACCGTATATTGTGATAGTTATTCATGTGTTCCTATTAATTATTGTCACAATAATGTGCATATTATGGCCTCATCGTGCCTCAATACATAATGGTTACTTACTTAGCTAGTAAGCTGTTATAAACCTTGATGGAAGCTTATAAATAACATAAGCCATGTTAGAGTCATATCATAGAAATTGTACTCGCTCCTTGAAGGTTCCTAACAGGTGATAGCTATTCTCCAGACCATCGATATGCCTATCTTCCATACCCTCATTATATTCTACTAATTGTATTCTATGTTTTCAGTTTACCATAGTAGGTGATGATTATATGGATTATGGCTTCCGATCATTTAAGCATGGTGAGAGGTATTTATAATTTTAAGTCTTCCGCTGCGACACTAGTATTGTAAGAATTGTATATGCTCATATGGTTTTAATTTAGAGAAAAATTATAACATGTGTTATCTGAGCAAGGTTTCAAATTCTCCTCTGCCTAGCTACTATTTTTATGATCATCTATTTATTTTTTCCAAAAATCCTCCGCTTTAGTATTATTTTATTTTTCCTATTCTAACAGTTTTTAGGAAATATTCATAATTTATAATGAACATCTATGGCCCCAGATCTCTGTTTATTCTTATATTGAATATAAATAAGTTTTCTATTTTGGTAATTGAAGGTCTGAAATCACTATGAATCAAATTTTTATTTGAATTTTGAGTAGGTTTTTGCTGGATTTTATTGCTCACTGTGACTCTAAGAAAAGGGATCAATTATCATATGTCTATTTTGGTTTTAATGTGTGAGTATCTAATAGCAAATTCATCATTAAATGAGATATATGGTATTAAAATTAAGAAATTAAAACATATATTATAAAAAACATAAGGAATTAAACTGAAACTTGATGTAAATTAAAACTAAAGGACCTAATTAAAACATACTTTGAGTTTTTATAAGTTTTCATTAGTTATAATAAGAAAAATAAAATAATAAACAAAGAGTGAAAAGTTCAAATTTTTAAGTTTAAACTTCCTTTTAAATTCCTGCAATAATAATTTTTTACCCATACAAATGTTTTAAAATATAAGAGATCTAAAAAATTCAGTAAAAAAGAAAGCTTGTCAGGGCAACAAATATGTTCTTTCCCCTAGTTATTTTTCTCATGAAACGACAACGTTTAAGGAAAAGGAAGAGCTTTAGATAAGAAGGAATAGGACACAACCCAGAACCCATATAATATGATGGCCCCCTAGAATATGCTACTCTCTGCAGGTCAGCATTTTTTTTAATTATTTAAGTTCTGGCAGTTGCCAAAAAAACACTTAGTAGTTTTGTTATCTCATTTTATACTTTGTTCAACTAATAACACAGCCAGAAATAGAGTATCAAGGTGATTTAAGTACTTTCATACTAGTTCATGGCAGAGCAAGCTTTGACTGATGATGTTCTCTCTAATTTTTTATTATGTTATGAATTTACTACCGGCCTCCTACATTTATCTTGCATATAACTTGTATGTAATCTCTTGAGGTATGTAATATGCTTTCATAGCTGCTTCTGATGATCTGCGCTTCCCTAGCTACTTCTAAATTTTGAATGCAAAAGATAAATATTTTTATACAATTTTTATGGGAGCAGGTGGGGTTCGACCAAGCACAACCTTTTTCTTAAATAAAAAATGATTTATACAAACTAGATCATTTATAATCACTTATGATATGTAAGTGTGGGGTAATAATTGATTGTTATGGATAATTCTGGATTCATATGTGAACATAGAGGTACTTCATCCATTTTTGAGTTTCCAAAATAGAGGTCTCTATTTCTAAAGAAGCCTGCTCATTTGTGAGATTATAACACCAATTGTATGGCATATGAGAATATATTTCTTATATTAAGATACTTTTGGAGTTTTCTAATATTTCTTTTTCCCAAGTAAAGCTTTCCTTTATGCACAAAAGTAGTGTGTACAACATTTTTCTCTCATACTTCTATAATATTGATCGATTGCTGCTTTGATCATTTTCGTTAGACAATGCATTAGCAAAATTCTGCATTTATGTTTTTTTGTTAAAAAAATAAATCTTTCCCTGTGGATTATAATAATATAGTGGCAATTTTTTTGAGCTAAAACTGATATCAATTTGATGTTTTGTTGGAAACATGGATATTTTATATTTGTTCTTTTTGCACTACTATCGAAAGCACTTTTAAATCCGTTCCCCCTTTTAGACAACCGGTTTCAAGAGGACGTCTATGTGAGCGTCATTGAAAGTTTTGCAATAGACGAATTTTTTAAAACAATCATTGTAAGTATGAAGTGTTAGTGTAAGTGTTTCACCTAAGAGGGCGGTGAATTAGATGATAATAAAATTTTAGTTGAAATTAACAAATAATGGAAATTTAAAGCAATTAAATCAAGTTTAAGAGTTAGAGATATTTCACCGAAGTATATACCAGGGATTATACTGGTTCAGTCTCAACTATTTTGACATACGTCCGGTCCTCAAATTCCTCTAAGCTTTTCACTTTCACTTCCAAGATGAAGTGGGTTCTTGGCACCGCAATACAAAGCAAGTTCCTACTCTAGACACTCACTCCCCCTTACATAACGTAACCTAATACCCAACTTAAGGCCCCACCACCTTAAGTTATCTCTTAATGAAATGTATTGATTTTTTTAGTAAGTCTCTCTCAAAGAGTGAATAATATGATCACTGCAGTACAATGATACAGAATGGACAGTAAAAACAGAGCACTTAATGCAAAATAAATATTTTTTAGATCGGAGGTTTCTTTGCTTTAAATGCTCTTATATTTATAGTTGAAGTGAAATTAATGACTGTTGTGAGCATTCCATTTGTCTGTTACTCACTAAGTGCTTCTCTGGACATTCTTTATGTTATTTGCATATAGTCGTTGTAGCAAAGAGAATGTGTTGGTTGGAGTTCAACTTAACATTTAATGCTTCTGACACAATATCTGCTTTTCTTGGAATTCAAATATCTCATGAATAAATTCCTTGAAACTTGCTTTACAAATGTTAATCATAAAAGAGAATAATAATAATAAGCAAGATTATGGCTTATAACAATAGTTCCTTTGATTCCATAAATCTTCAGTTTCATGCTCTATTGTTTTGGAAATATAAAGTATTCGAATATTCTTTTTACTATTAGGATAAAATAGTTCTTTTCTAGTTAATGACTATTCAAATAGTTTCCTCACTATTCGAATAGTGTTTGACATTTTGAACTTTAGACTATTCGAATAGTCTAAACTACTATTCAAATAGCTCCCTTTGAAAAGCTGATAAAATTATCCAGATACAATAACTAACTATTAGAATACCCTTTTAAATATGGATTGGAAAATATATTTCAAGCTTTAATACTATTGGAATAGTCTCCTTACTATTGGAATAGTCTTTCAATTTGATATTAGAAAATTATTTTGAAACTTATTCGAACAACCTTAAGTAAACTATCCTAATAATATTCACAGTATTTGAATAATCCTAAAGTCTTGGTTTTAAAATTCTATTCAGATAATCCTTATGTTATTCGAATAACTTTGAGATATTGATTTGGAAAGACTATTTGGATAATCATTTCAGTATTCAAATAGTACCCTTACTATTCAAATAGTTATCCTATTATCCAGATAACATATTTATAAACTAACTTAGCTATCTGGATAATTCCTTGACTATTCGAATTCACTTGAATTATTTTCAGAAAAGTTTGTTAGTCATGCTATTCGAATAGTGAGCTGATTATTTTAATATTAACTTTTATCAGTACATCTCTATTTGAATAGCTTATACACTATCATGATAATACTCTTATTATTCGAATAGTCTAAGAACTATTAGGATAGTTGCTAATTGAAAATAAACATCACTATTCGAATAGTCCAAAGTATAAAATCTTACGAACAGAAATACAAATCCTAAGTTTATTAACATCAAAACTCTGAATCTAACATTCTCCCCCTTTTTGATGATGACAAAACTTAAAAATATCAAGCAGAAATTAGTGAGCAAGTATAGCAGATAATCATGTATTCAGGGAAATTGAAATTCATATTCATCAGTAGAAACTTGATAACATTGCAATGAGCTAACTGAAACAACATTTAAGGAAGTAACAAAGATTAATTTAAAGAAAAATAAACTACTCTAAGCTCATAAATCAAGGTAAGGATTCATGGTAGTTTGGTGACTTCTCCCCCTTTTCGACATCATCAGAAAGGTTGGGGGAGGAGGAGGACCTCTGAGAGGTACTTGTGGAGGAGTAGTGATGGAGATCAGAGGAGGGTTAGAAGGAGTATGGAAGTGATTAGAGGTAGGACTGATGGATGGGGGTTCAATGGTAAATGAAGGGGATGATTGAGGGGTATCTTCAGGGGTAGCTACTGAGATAGGTTGAGGAGTGAGAATGTTAGGTAGTTTTGAGGGTTTTAGTATGTCAAAGTTCTCTTGGTTAGGTACTTCCTGAGTATCCCCAGAAGAACTAGATGCTGGTTGAGGAATACTCTGAGGAGGTGAAGTGGCAGGCTGAGTCACTGGCTCAATAATGATATGGATAAGGGTAGAAGAGCTGGTTTCTTAGATGGTGAATAGGACATTTAAAGACTGAGGAGGTGTGGTAGAGGTGATTTGTAGTGGATGTATGGTAGGAACATTAGGCAGGTCAGTGTATGAAGGTACTTCAATGACAGGGGCTATGGTAAGAGTAGATCCAGTGATACAGGTTTCCAGGTAGTTAAGTCTATGCCTTATCTCCCTTATTTGTTGAAGGTAATGGGCTTGGAGGTCATATAGGAATTTGAAGTTCTCATTGACCCTGCCAATTACAGCTCTGACATGACTCTAAATTTCTTCAATCATAAGTTGATTGGATCTCAGGATTTGCACTACTACTAGTTTAAGAGCCTCTTGGATTTCAATTTGAATAGAGGCACCAAGTAGTGAAGGAGGAGGAGAAGCAGCCCTAGAAGAGTGAGCTTAATTTACTTTAGAAGTTTCAAGCTCTACTCTTTATCTTTTCTATTAGAGCTCCTTAGGCAAATCCAGTGGTAGTGATATCTTCATTTTCCTAATCCGAGTCTTCCTAAATCTCACCAGCCTTTCTTGTTCTCCCTCTAAGTACTAAATGTTGTTCATTTTCGGGAACAAGGAGACAAGTTGAGGAAGGGGAACATGAATTGTCTTGTTAGAGATCAATCTGTACCTATTGATCTCCTGGTAGATGAACTCTCCAACATTTAGCTTCACTCCAGAAATTAGACAAGCTATTAGGTTGAAATCTTTGCTTGAGATGAAGCTGAAGTTTTGGAATTTGTTGACAAAAGATCTATTATAGATATACCATAGGATCCTCTATTCATCACTTAGGCACATGGAAGAGAACTTCTTTGCTTTACTCACTAGCTTAATGATCATATCCAAGATAAGAGTTTATGATAGAGGGTGACAACTATACCTTCTGCACTCTCACAGTGGTCTCCAATCTTCTTCAACTAATTTCGTCTTATTGCCTTTGAGTTTTACATAGTACAGATTAGAAAAGAAGGCTCTAAATATAGAGGGGTTGTAGGATAGATCAACTTGAAGCCACCTCTGGTAATGTTCCAAGAGTCCATATAGATTGAACCTAAGGTTGTCTCTTAAATAAGGCATATCTACATATACTATAGGGCACATAGGCCTAGAAGAAAAGAGATCTTTATACCTCTTATTCTCATCTGGTGTTGAAGTCAGTAGGAGGTCCAGCTACCTCTTCTTCTATTAAGCTCCTAGATGGTTCTTGTATGCTTCTTTGAGATGGAGCTTGAGAGGTCTTGCTTGGTCTAACTGTAATGTTCTAAACCATACCTTTTGTAACACTCCTTACAGTTCTATCTAGACTATCACTCTTAGTAGAGGTTTCTTGAGAGGAGGTGTCTGGAATGCTTCCTCTTTAAACTTTGTGATAGGAGTAGTAGACTTGGAAACTAACCTTATTTCCATTGGTTCCCTGATGATTATACCCTTTGTGCATAGGGAACCTTTTCCAGAACTATCTGCAACCCTTGGTCTAAACTTCTTGGGTGTTTTTTGAGTGGGAGACTTCTTTATAAATGGTTTGGGAGGTGGAGTAGCATCCTTTTTCTCTATATTGGCTCCCTTGGTCCTCATTCTGAATTTTTGATAAGTGTCGGTGGTTTAGGTTTTCTAAGGATTTGAAGGATTTTGAGGTTTAGAAGGTAGAATTGTGTGTTTTTAAGTGGGTTTTGATTACAAAATAAAAGCAAAAACATTAGGAAGGACTTATATACAAATAGGAAATAGAGTGTTATTCAAATAATGAGCAGAGAGTAATTTTAGTTTCTTTATTTAGACCTAGAAGTACTTGAATAGTTTTATGAACTTATTTGAATAAATAGAGAGTTAATATGTGTACTTATATTTGGATAGGCTTGACAGTATTTGAATAACCTTGTCTCTGATTACCTCAACTATTCTAATAGTTGGCTGAGTATTTAAATAGTCTCTGTTGATTTGTAGCTCTTATTATCAGAATAGAAAGAGTAGTATTTGGGTAGTATCTCTTGCTCTATTCAGTCATTTTCTTTATTTGAATAGTATACCATTTATTTGGATAGTCTTCTGTCTCTTTCTCCTTGGTGTATTTAAATAATAACTCTAGTATTAGGATACACTTCCTTCCCTATGGAATACCAAAAATTTAATCTATTCCAATAGAGATTTCACTATTCGAATAGTTAGTTTGAAAATACAACAGTGGTTATCTGAATAGAAGATTCATTAATCGAATACATTTTTAAGAAACAACATTATTCGAATAGTTCTTAGAGTATTCGAATAGTTTGTCAAAATAAAAACTGTCTCTATTTGGATAACACAAGTTGTATTCGAATAGACTTTGAATTGAATTTTTGAGGATAACCTTTTGCTATTAGAATAATGGATACACTTTTCAAATACTTTCATTTGTAAAACTTGTTTTTGTATTCGAATAGTGACTCTGTTATTCGAATAGGATTTTTATGTTTCTTTGTTCACTATTTGAATAGTCTCTTTGTAAAGTTTGTTTTTGTCTTCAAACAGACCATGATTATTCAAATAGTATTTTTGTGAAATTACTTTTGTTATTTGAATACCATTCCCACTATTCGAGTAGTCTTTTTAAAGAAAAGTGCATTATTATTCGAATAGAACTTTCGGTATTTGAATAGACTTTTTCATTTTTGAAAAACAATTGGGTTTTTCGAATAGTCTGGCTTTATTCGAATAGTATCTTTGCAATAATCTTCTCTTGTATTCAAATAATGACCCTGTTATTTGAATAGTTACCAATACGCAGATAGAAATAATAACACTGGTATTCAAATAGTCAATTATTATTCGAATATAGTCCTTTTAAAAACTTATCTGTGTATTTGAATACAATAATTAGTATTTGAATAGTACTTCTTTTTATAGAGTCCCCTTTTTATAGTTAATCCTACAGAACATATATCTAGACACTTTGATGCTTAAGTTAGTGATTTTTATCATCAAAACATAATTAATTGAATAAAGAATACATAAATTTACTTACAATTAATTGGGATTTACCATTTCCAATTCCCTTCTTATGTATAGAAATTAATCCTTTGCTAGAGGATTGGTAAATATGTCAGCCAATTATAGATATGCTGAGATAAATACCACTTTGACATCTTTCTTTTGAACATAATACTAGAGTAAAATAGGCTTTTTAGACCGCATCATTTAGACCGGTTATTGCGGATAAGGTCTAAAAGAAAGGTGGAGTGGCAATTCCGTAATTAAAATCAATTTCTTAGACCGGTTGTTTAAAAAACCGGTATAAAAAAACTTATTTAGACCGGTTATATAAACAACCGGTCTCAAAAACAAATTAAGACCGATTGTTTAAATAACCGGTCTTAAAAGTCAATAATTTAAGACCAGTTATTTAAACAACCGGTCAGAAAAAAAAATTATTAAAATGAATAAAAAAATCACATTATTATTAAGACCGGTTATTTAAATAAACGGTCTTAAAAGTCAATAATTTAAGACCGGTTATTTAAATAACCAGTCTTAAAAGTCTAATAATTCAAACCTAATCGGCCGCAAAGCTCATTTCATCAGCACATTTCATTTCCCTCCCACTCTACTTCCACAGCCGCGAATAGCTCAAGTCTAGGATCTCCGGTGATATTCCGCCTTATTCTCCAGCCACCGCTCCAGCCGCCGCCACTGCTTCCACCTTCTTTTCCATTTTCTGTTGTCGGCCTTTTAAAAATACTCCCTCCTTCCCTGTTCGTGTGCCCGTTGTTGCGAAGAAGTCCGCCGTGAGTACCATCATGAAGGCCGGCTGAGTTTCTTATTTCACCAGCCTTTATCTCCCTCCGGCGTGTTTTCCAACCACTGCTACCCCTCTCCTCCTGCGCCTCAAGCCACAGTCTAAGGTTACTTCAAACAGGTAATATCCCCTGTCTCAATCCTTCGTATAAATAGCAATTTAGTATTCACTGTCTATCCAAGAAGAATCTCTACTATAATTGAACTAGAAATTAACATAGAAATGGAGAAAAAATGACATTTACTCTTATGGAAATTAATTGGTGAAGCTTAATTAACGGTGGGCTGAACTAGTGTGATTTGATTATTTGAGGATTATGGTACTGATAATTACTAGTTTTTATAGTCTCTGGACTGCTTAAGTTATTGTGTCAAATTTCCTGGCACGTATGCTCATGAATGGCTGATTAGAAAATTGTTACATAATATTCAGTTAGTTTTGAAACTAAATTTGAGAGGTGACTTGAGGTTTAGACTAAAGTAATTATTGTGTATGTGGTCTAATTTAAGTCCTGAAATTGCTAGTGTATGTTGATACATTTTCCATATTACTTGAAGAAAATGGAACATACTGCAATTATATCTTATTCGAAATTCTAATGAAGAATTCTATTAAACTAGATAAATTGATGAGTGTAACCTTTTCATACTCTCATCATACTCCTGCCTTTTCCAGGGCAGTTAATATACAGAAGAGAAGAAAAAAAAGGTGTTGAAATATATGGATCGTAGTTGGATAAACGCTAAACGGACTAGTGTTGAATATGATAATGGGGTGAGGGATTTTTTGGAATTTGCTAGAAGAAATTATGGTAATGATGAATTTAAGACCGGTCTTAAAAGATTAAACTTTAAGACCGGTTCTAACTTTAACTAGTCTTAAATTGATATTTAAGACCGGTTATTAAAAGAATTGGTCTTAAAGAAGTAAACTTTTAAGACCGGTTTCCTTAAGAACCGGTCTTAAATATCAATTTAAGACCGGTTAAATTTAGAACCGGTCTTAAAGTCCAATTTTTTTAAGACAGGTTCATAAACAACTGGTCTTAATAGTACTAAAATTTCCCTACCCGTTCCGTTAGTTAAGATTTAAGACCGGTTGTTGTAGAATCGGTCTTAAAATTTCATATTTTAGATCGGTTTTTTAACCAGTCTAAAAAGTTAAAAACTTTTTAGACTGGATGTATCAAGACCTGATCTAGAACCGGTCTAAAATATCTTTTTTAACCGGTATTACAAGTGATTTTTGTAATAGTGTAAGCTCTGATGAAGTGATGTCTCACATCAATGTGCTTAGTCCTAGAATGTTGTACTGGATTTTTGGCCAAGCTAATGGTGCTAGTATTGTCACAGTAGATGAGAATTTCTATAAGGTAAATGCCAAGATCCTGCAATTGATGTTTCAATATAATACTTGTGCACAACAACTTAAAGCTGCTATATATTCAGCTTCTGTTGAAGATAATGACACTGTGTTTTGTTTCTTATTGAACCAAGAAACAACTGCTCCTCCAAGAAATTGACATTGCCACTCGTAATTTTCCTATCACTCTTGTAGCTACCATGATATGAGTATGAGTAAGCAGTTAGATACTCATTACCTCCCTTGGGATACTGTAATACCTTACTTCCAATAACCTCAGATGAGTGCAAAAGAGTAGTGAAATAAATTGTGAAGTCAGGATTTAATTCCAAACTGAATAAACTTTAAAAACATTAATGAATCCCAACATTATCTCAGTAGATAAATCTAGGATTGAGTAGGTTTTTCATATGGAATAAAAATTTTTCAAACATTTTTCACAAATATTCACTGTCTCATTTAGACTCATTTATACTTCCTTTCATTTTATCAGAGTATACGAGCGTGTCTCTGCTTCAATCTCACGTTGTATTCAATCGTTAATGTTTCTCTAACGATTAGGAAGTGTTATGTAACTAAGTTATCTCTTTATTACATTACCATTCATATACCTGGCTACAAGTACTATCAGTTCAACTACTATACTATTGTCATAGTTACCGATTTATACAATATATACATGTCCAAAATATCCAAACAGACAACCAACAGAGAAAGTAAATCTTTCAGCTTCATCCTCTAGTTGTCCGTATTTACCTTCTTGCCCTTTGAGCTACCAGCCTGTACTGTAATTTGTTTATAGAAAAAGAGTGAGATTCAAAAGAATCTCAGTAGTAACAGGTAGTCAATCATATAGATATAAAATCACAGAGCATGTTACACAGTCATCATATAAAAGAATAATCACAAAATCATTCGATTCAACATGTAGTTCTCATACCATCATAGTACTAGGTATATCACAAGGCTCCGAGTGTTACCCGTGCAATAGGCCCCGGCATTCACTCGTGCATCACAAACAAATTCAATGGCCTGAGCGTCAACCCGTGCAATAGGCCCCGGGCGACAACCCCGCATAAACAAAATGAGCCAGACAATTCATGTTGAAACTACACACATACAATGTATCTTATAATATATGAAAGACAAAGTTACTACCTGATAGCTTCTCTTGAACAATATCCAATTGTTTCACTAAGCTCGGGCAGATCTTAAACTTTGAACAATATTAGGTCCTATAAATGGAATTTACGGACGACAAGTTATTATTTCCGCAAGTTGTCCTCCACCTCCCAAGTGGCCTCTCTAGGTGATAACCCCTTCCAGATCACCTTTACAAATGGAATACTTTTATGCCTGAGCTGTCTCTCCTGTCGCTCAATAACTTGTTCCGGCTTAACTTCATATGTGAGATCATTTCGCATATCTACATCTTCATACTCTATAACATGCTGGGGGTCTGGTTTATACCTTTTCAATTGCGAAACATGAAAAACATCATGTAATCTGCTCAAGTTCGGGGGTAGAGCAATTCGGTATGCTACTGATCCAATTCTAGACAAAATCTCAAATGGCCCAATATATCGAGGGCTTAACTTCTTTCTATATCGAGGGCTTAACTTCTTTCTCTTTATTGCCCTGCCAATACCAGTAACAGGTGAGATCCTTAGAAATACATGATCGCCAACTTGGAACTCTAACGGTCTTCTTCGTTTGTCGGCATAACTCTTTTGCCTACTCTGGGCTGTAAGCAGTCTTTGCTTAATGATCTTGATCTGCTCAGTAGTCTGATCCACTATATCTGGCCCATACAGTCTTCTTTCTGACATTTCTGTCCAACAAAGAGGGGATTGACACTTCCTTCCATACAATGCTTCATATGGAGCCATTTGAATGCAAATTATTGTAAGCAAATTCTGCAAGTGGAAGGTAGTAGTCCCAGCTTCCTTTGAAGTCCATCACACATGCTCTCAACATGTCTTCCAGTGTCTGTATAGTTCTCTCTGTCTGTCCATCCGTTTGAGGATGATAAGCCGTACTGAAATTTAACTTAGTGCCCAGAGCATCATGTAGAGATCTCCAAAACTTTGAAGTAAAACGAGGATCTCTATCAGAAATTATATTCTTCGGCGTCCCATGAAGTCTCACTATTTCCTTGATATAGATCTCTGCCAATTTATCAGGAGAATAGTTGGCATTGATCGGTATGAAATGTGTTGATTTTGTAAAACGATCAACAATCACCCAGATCACATCATGATTCCGAATTTTGGGTAATCCTATCACAAGATCCATGGTTACGCTTTCCCATTTCCATTCTGGAATTTCAGGACTTTGAAGCAATCCCGGTGGTCTCTGGTGTTCGATTTTCACCTTCTGACAGGTAAGACATCGAGCCACATACTCGGTCACATCTTTCTTTAACCTGGGCCACCAGTACATTGCCTTCAAGTCATGATACATCTTCACCATCCCTGGATGGAGGGTATATCGACTTTTGTGCGCTTCATCAAGGATTTTCTGCCTCAGATCAACCTTCAGTGGAATATAGATTCTCTTCTTGTATCGAATCAATCCACTTGGTGAAAGATCATAATCCTGAGTCTCACCTTGTTCAATCATAATCCTAATGGACTGTGCTTTCCCATCGTGCATTTGAGCTTCTACAATCTTGGCTTTCAGATCACTTTCCTCTTGGCCTATACTATAACCAGTATAGAGGATTTGATTTGATAGGTTTAGATCTCGAAAGTCTTCTATTAATTTTCTCTCATGTATCATCATAACTGCCACTTGCACTGACTTTCGACTAAGAGCATCAGCAACGACATTAGCTTTACCAGGGTGATACTTGATCTCCAGGTTATAATCTTTTAGCAACTCCATCCACCTGCGTTGTCTCATGTTGAGTTCCTTCTGATCATACAGGTATTTAAGACTCTTGTGGTCGCAGTACAGTTCAACCATCACACCATATAGGTAGTGTCGCCAGATTTTCAACGCGAATACTATTGCCGCCAGCTCCAGATCATGCGTGGGATAATTAATCTCATGAGGCTTCAGCTGTCGAGAGGCATAGGCCACCACTTTACCCTGTTGCATTAGGACACATCCCAGTCCCTGCTTACTAGCATCACTGTAGACCACATAGGTCAACATGGGATCAGGGATAATCAATACGGGTGCAGTTGTCAACCTCTCCTTCAGCTCCATGAAGCTCTTCTCACAACGATCATCCCACTTAAACGGTTGATCTTTCCGCGTGAGCTTGGTCAATGGCAAAGCAATCCGAGAGAAATTCAGAATAAATCTCCGGTAATAGCCAGCAAGACCCAGAAAACTACGTATCTCAGCAACAGTTTCTGGCCTTTTCCAATTTAGTACTGCTTCCACCTTACTAGGATCTACTGCAACCCCTTCTTGTGAGATAACATGGCCCAGAAATTTGACTTCTGAGAGCCAAAACTCACACTTACTTAGTTTAGCATAGAGTTGCCTTTCCCGTAAAATGCTTAATACGATCATCAAGTGCTCCTCATGTTCTTCTATACTTTTAGAGTATATCAGAATGTCGTCGATAAAGACTACCACGAACTGATCTAACTATTGACGAAAGATGCGGTTCATATAGTCCATAAATATGACAGGTGCATTGGTTACCCCAAAGGGCATTACCAAGAATTTATAGTGTCCATACCGAGTTCTAAAAGCAGTCTTCGGTATGTCTTCCGCCTTCACTCGCAGTTGATGATACCCGGACCTTAGATCAATCTTTGAGAATATACTTACACCAGACAATTGATCCATAAGGTCGTCAATCCGGGGGAGTGGGTACTTGTTCTTGACGGTTACCTTATTTAACTCTCTGTAATCAATACAAAGCCTCAGGCTTCCGTCCTTTTTCTTGACAAATAGTACGGGTGCTCCCCATGGTGAAACACTGGGTCGGATGAACCCCTTCCCAAGTAATTCCTCAATTTGTTTCTTCAACTCTGCCATCTCATTTGGAGCCATTCTATATGGGGCTTTAGATATAGATCCAGCTCCAGGCATGATCTCGATTGCAAACTCTACTTCTCGTTCGGGAGGCAAACCCCTAAGGTCATCAGGAAACACCTCAGGAAATTCCCTTACAACTGGGATATCTTCCAAGGCTATTCCTGTCTCTATTTGCACAGAAAAGAACACAATATATCCCTGACATCCCCTCCTTAGGCATTTCTCAGCTTCTGCCATTGAGAGGAAGTTTAGACTAGTTTTTCTGTTATTAGTGTCCTGCTGAGTAGGATATATTATCCTCTTTTTCCCACAATCCAGCAATACATTATTTGCTGTCAGCCAGTTAAAACCTAGTATAACTTCAAGTTTTTGGAGTGGCAAACAGACTAAGTCAACCGTAGACTCATGTCCCTCAACATTTATCACACAGTTCAAACAGACATCAGCAGTCATAGTTTTAACACCCATTGGTGTCGATACAACTAAGTCAAATGGTAATTTATGCACATGTAATCCTAGGCGCTTAACACAGTCATAAGCAATGAAGGAATGACTAGCACCCAAATCATATAAAGCTTGCAATGAACTACCATTAAGAAGAATTTTACCTTGAACCAACTCAGGAGATTTCTTCGCTTCTTCATGTGTCAAGGCAAACACTCGTCCCTGATTCTTGTGTCTAGGATCACCTGGCTGTGGTGTTGCTCGCTTGGGACAATTTACAGCAAAGTGACCTGGCTTTTGGCAAGCATAACAGATTATCTGGCTCATAGGGACATTGCAAAGTCATCCCGGATGTGACTTACCACAACGAGGGCATGTTTGAGAGGTCGGGGTTTTCTGGCCACTACGGTTCCCAGACTAAAAAGGCTTTTTATTGATATTTCCTTTTTGTGAGAACCCTTGCCCCTTACGCTTCTGTGAGGTATCCCCCTGACTAGGCCCACCTCGATTGTTGGTACTCTTATTGGCACGTACTCTCTTTAAGTTACCCTCAGTCAATCGACACACTTCCACAGCTTCATTAAATTTAGTAAACTGCTGGGCAACAAGCTTCTCTTCCATTTCGGGCTTCAGTCCCCGAATCAACATATCGGAGCTCCACTCCTCATCTTTTTTAATCTTTAAGTAAGGAGAGTAACGGGACAGTCGAATAAACCGAGACAGATATGCATCAAAAGTCTCGTCATCGCCTTGTTGTATCGCTAGGAATTCCTTCTCTTTCTCAATTCTTACTGACCTCGGGAAGTATTTTTCATAAAATTTCTCCTGGAATAACTCCCAGGTCAGTGGAATATTTTGGGCACGCAACATGAGTGTTGTATTCTTCTACCAGTTATCAGCATCACATGCCAACTTATATATAGCCATCCTAGCTTTCATCTCTGTAGGGCATTCTAACACATCAAAGATTTTCTCTAATTGGTTTACCCAATTCTCTGCAGTTTGTGGTTCAAATCTCCCTTTGAATGCCTCAGGCTAGTACTGGATAAATTTAGGCATCCAATACTGGAGAGTATCCTCTTCACGTCCTGGAACTACAGGAATTTCTGGATTTACCTCAAGAGACAGTGACTGCTCTTCGTTATGGGATTGTTCCCCTTCTTGATTCCTCTCGGGGTAGTTCCTTTCTAAATTATTCCCTTCAGGGTTTCCAGATTGTGCCCTATCAGCATTTTGGCTTTCTCTTAATTCTCGAACTTCTTCTCGTAAATCCTGAATCATAGCTTGTTGTTGTGTCAGTATTCTGAGAATTTGTTGCATAGGGTCAAGCCTTGCATTATTCTCAGGTTCAGTATTTGGTGGTACATGGGTTTCTGATCTACGTCGCACCATTTTTCCTTTTCACTATTAAAAGGAACACCACATTAATACAACATCAACCATATATATATGTATGTATACATGTACTTCTCAAGGCTTTAAATATTAGCACACAACAGAAACATAGATCCATTATGGCAAACAACTATATTTACATCCAAGTAGCTTAATATATACATCAAAAGTAGCCCATACTACCTTATTATCACTAGTCCATATGAAACAACACATACATATACATATGGTTAATAAAAGACCAAAACTCAAAAGGACCCCAAAATATGATCTCATTCTTTTTCTCAATCCATGAAGTAATGTCAGGAAAATAGGCTAGTGTGGTTTGAATCCAAATATCATCTGTCATCTCTAGCCCATGCTCTTCCTTTTGCTCATACAGTTTCTTTACTGAACCCAAGAATGTCGTATACCGTTGCATGAAGGAAGTGTATTTATTAAAGGCATTCAGGTAGAAATCCTTAAATCGCTCCCACAGTTCATGATTTGGGTGAGGGGCAAATGCTAACTTAACCACTGGAGCACTTGACTCTGCATCTGAGTCTGAATACTGCATAATGTTCTCTAATTCTATGTCATCTGTGTCACCGACAGTAGCATCATCCCTAGGGGCAGGTCCAAAAAATATTGGATATTTAACTCTCTTCCTGGCAGTTTTTGTCACTCTCGGTCCACGTCCAGGTCCTCCTCTATTAATGACTATATAGTGCCTACCATCTGGTATACGTTCCTCCGGTGGTAGCTGGTTAATAGATGGGGGTGACCTACTTCTTTGTCTTTTCTTATCAGACATGCTTCCTAACACAAAGTAGCTAACAAAAGTTAGAACATATCAACATAAGCAGAGGACTCTAACAAAACCTATCGTTGCCAGAATCAACGCTCTGATACCAAAATGTAATACCTTACTTCCAATAACCTCAGATGAGTGCAAAAGAGTAGTGAAATAAATTGTGAAGTCAGGATTTAATTCCAAACTGAATAAACTTTAAAAATATTAATGAATCCCAACATTATCTCAGTAGATAAATCTAGGATTGAGTAGGTTTTTCATATGGAATAAAAATTTTTCAAACATTTTTCACAAATATTCACTGTCTCATTTAGACTCATTTATACTTCCTTTCATTTTATCAGAGTATACGAGCGTGTCTCTGCTTCAATCTCACGTTGTATTCAATCGTTAATGTTTCTCTAACGATTAGGAAGTGTTATGTAACTAAGTTATCTCTTTATTACATTACCATTCATATACCTGGCTACAAGTACTATCAGTTCAACTACTATACTATTGTCATAGTTACCGATTTATACAATATATGCATGTCCAAAATATCCAAACAGACAACCAACAGAGAAAGTAAATCTTTCAGCTTCATCCTCTAGTTGTCCGTATTTACCTTCTTGCCCTTTGAGCTACCAGCCTGTACTGTAATTTGTTTATAGAAAAAGAGTGAGATTCAAAAGAATCTCAGTAGTAACAGGTAGTCAATCATATAGATATAAAATCACAGAGCATGTTACACAGTCATCATATAAAAGAATCATCACAAAATCATTCGATTCAACATGTAGTTCTCATACCATCATAGTACTAGGTATATCACAAGGCTCCGAGTGTTACCCGTGCAATAGGCCCCGGCATTCACTCGTGCATCACAAACAAATTCAATGGCCTGAGCGTCAACCCGTGCAATAGGCCCCGGGCGACAACCCCGCATAAACAAAATGTGCCAGACAATTCATGATGAAACTACACACATACAATGTATCTTATAATATATGAAAGACAAAGTTACTACCTGATAGCTTCTCTTGAACAATATCCAATTGTTTCACTAAGCTCGGGCATATCTTAAACTTTAAACAGTATTAGGTCCTATAAATGGAATTTACGGACGACAAGTTATTATTTCGTCCAATATTTGTATAATCCAAATACTCAAGTCGGTTGTCATTAAGGTTAGAATACTAACCCAAAATCAAAGTCAAAAATGGTTCAACTATATCAAGTTGGTTAGTTTTACCCTTAAAGTTCATTACAATTACATAATACCATTGCATCCTTTATTTTCGCACATTTGAGTAAATCTGCCAGAATTTTCTTCAATCTTTGAAAATTCATAATTAATTCTACACAACTCCAAATGATTTGGTTCCAGGTTCTGTTCAATCCTATCAAGTTGTAGTATAAAAAAAAATATTACAAGGTACTAATTATAACCACCCAATTCCAGAAAATTCGTCAAACCCAATCTGCCACAGATTCCATTCCAGAATCAACCTCAAACTTTGAAAAATCATATTTCTCAATCCACTAGTCCAATTGCGTCCTATTACCCATAAAATTAAACCTCAGGATGTCTACTTGCATCATATAAAATTTCATAAGTTTTGGACAAAGTTTTGTTACTGAAACATGCACCGCAACAAATCTGCTCCAGTAAAACAAGTCTAACAGCAGGGTCATCTAACTTTCAAAAATTCCATAATTTTGTATAATTATCCAAAAATTATAAGTACATGCTTTTCCACATAATTTTTCATGTAGAATTCAATGGAATGATCAAACTCATCAAAATCATAAAGCTTCAGTCCCAAAACCCACTGGCAAGTCAGAATCATTTTCAGCAAAATTACCAAAACAGAATTTTGTTGAACAACTTAGTCCAATATCATCATAAATAATCATTTAACCATAAATACATGATTAAACCATGATTATTCCTTTAAAATTCCTTTTGGATGAAAATGAACAGTACCCCCAACCTTCATGAAGACTCATCCAAACAACAAACCAATCGGTTCAAAATGAAGCTTACGCTTACCTCTATACGTTTCCACAATCGGTTCGGAAATCCGGCAGTACTTCGTCTGGTGACATGGCACCAAATACCTCCAAATGAATATCCAAAACCGTAGAAATGAAGCTTAGGATGAGTAGAAGAAGGTTTGTGAAGGAAATTTTAGGAGAAAATACTGATTCAGTAGTGTTTCGGTGGATTGAACTCAAGAACATTCACTATTCATGTTTTCTCTTTCCTCTAACTATTTCTCAACGTTTTTTCTGATTTCTTCCTATTTTTGCTGATGATAGATGAAATAATAGAGTTTAAAGAAAGTCATAAAGGTGTTCCAACATGTGTCAGAATCTTATGGTGCCACATATTCGGTGATTTAGCCAAACGGTGACACGTGTCCTTTCTTTTAATCAAATGGGTCTTGAGCTGTCCTAATGGTCAGGGAAAATGAGAGCCCGATGATTTTTCCTCGGCTCCTGAGCTCAGTGTTCAGGAAAATTAGTCGGGTGACCAGACCAGAGTCCGGTGGATTTCCCCGGCTTGGGGCAACGTGGCACCCTCCGGTGATGACAACTCAAAAGATAAAGTAACTTTGTCAAAAAGAGGAAACAAGTGTCACGCTCTTATTCGGCCAACACATTAAAGTCAAAAACACCTTTTCTCTTCTTCCTTAAGATGATGCCATGTGTCCCTTATATGGGACCCATCCCTATCTCTTCCCTCCACCTAACTGTCTACTTTATCAGGGAAAGGAAAGTCAGGGAATTTTCCCCGGGTTCACCTACGAGGTGTACTCCTTCGTGGTCCCTACACAAAGTAAGATTATTTCATTTAATTATTACTTTATGACAACCAATAAAATCTTGCTAAGTGTCCTCTTTATCAAAATAACACCGTATACACAACACTGGCACCGGTGAATTTTCTTCCGACTAATTACATTTACAAGCAGTTCTTGTTATTCATATTTCAGTATGTTACATATACCATATTCCCAATTCCACTATGTCAGCCATGTATCGAAGATTCTTTTCACTATTTCAGCATGTGATTCCTTAGGACATGATTGGTATCTAGCTCACATACCAATACTGAGTTGCATATTTGATCAACTGGCTGTAGGGTAAAGCCATGATCCATTCATTCCTTGATAATTTGTTATGTTGAATTCAGCTCCTTTCACATCTGCATCCAGTATAGTTGTTGAACTTATGGGAGTATCAGCTCCATTGGCATGATCCATTCCATACTTAAGAAATTCTTTAAGATATTTAGTTTGAGATATGGAATATTCCATTATTTCTTTGTTTGATTTGCAAACCCAGGAAGAATATTAATTCTCCCATAAAAAACATCTCAAATTCTCCTTTCATAATGTCATAAAATTCCTTGCACATAGAACCATAGTGACTCCAAAAATGATATCATCAACATATATTTGTACAACTAACATATCATTTTTCTTATGTTTTATAAATAGTTGTGTCTACCCTTCCTCTGTCAAACCCATGATCAATGAGAAAATTTCTTAGTTTTTCATATTAAGCTCTAGGAGCTTGCTTAAGGCAAAAAAGGGCTTTCCTTAGTCTATAGAAATTATCTAAATTAGAAAAGTCTTTAAAAGTAGGTGGTTGTTCAACATAAACTTCCTCTATTATATAACCATTAAGGAAATCACTTTTTACGTCCATTTAATAGAGTTTAAATCCTTTTATGCATGCAAAGGCTAGGAGTATATGTATGGCTTCCAATCTAGCCACTGGAGCATACATTTCCTTATAATCAATTCCTTCTTCTTGATTATAGCCTTTGGTCACCAATCTTACCTTGTTTATAACAATGATAACAGATTCATCAAGTTTGTTTTTAAATACCCATTTACTACCAATGACTGGATGATCCTTAGACCGGGGCACTAAGTCCTAAACTTGATTTCTCTTAAATTGATTAAGTTCCTCCTGCATTACTATAACCCAATCATAGTCTATTAATGCTTCATCAATGCTGGAGGGTTCCATGTGATATCCCTTATTTCCAATAGCCCCAAATGAGCACAAAAGAGTAGTGAAATCAGTTGTGGAACCAGGATTTAAACACAGACTACCCAACTTTCACAAAACATTCACAAATCCCCAAACTCCACTCAGGAGTTGAACCTAGGGTTGAGAGGGTTTTTCAAAGGGTAGAAAACTTTTCATGTATTTCCACAAGTCTCACTACTTCACCAATGTCTCATCGGCTCTTAGTTTCATTATATTAGAGTATGCAAGCTATTTTCCTTTTAATTAAACTAGAGCTATTCTCTACTCAAACTTTACTCATTCATTTATATACATCAAATGTGTATCACAAGACTATCTAAGCAATTACACCAAATACAAAAATAGTGCCTTGCACTACGACCTTCACTTCACCTTCACAAGTCCTCTTTGCATATCTCCCTGCATTCTTCACCTGTACTCAGTTTCCCTATATGGTTGGGTAAGGAAGAGTGAGATTCGGGAGAATCTCAGTAGTAAACAATAATGCATACAAGAAATGCTTTGTTCATGACATGCTAGCTCTCAACAAATTCAAGCCAACATAATGACATATAAGCATGCTCAATGCTTAACATGTTACACTAATGACCACAATATAAACAAACAGAACTTCAATCATTCACATATTCTTTATCCAATTCATCAAAGCAAATAACATATCAATACACAAGCACACACATCAAGTTATGCAAGTTAGAAAAGTTCACTACCTTAATCGCCCTATCTCAATTCATCGTTTTCGCTCCGGCTTGAGCACAATCGTCTGGTCCTACAATTCCCAAATATACAATAAATGAGTCATTACTCATCCATGTATCATTCCAAACTCACATTATTTGTTAACTTAGCTTAACAATACTAAATTACCAAAATGCCTCCGGAGACCCAGTTTACACCCCTTTGTACTCGGTCCAACTGTACCTTACCACAAATTATGAATCAGGCTAGCTCTATACAATTTTGTGTGTAGAATCCATTTTTGATCTTGGTTTTGTCAAATTCAGGGTGAAATGATGAAAATGCCCTTGACAGCCTCTCCATAAAGCTTTAAGGGTAGTTTAGTTATTTCACATTCTAGGGCTTTTCTCACTTCATCATCAACATGAAACCTACACAATTTTCCCTTCTATACTCAATAGAACCTTCAAATTTATGAAATTCTAGCTCTTTAATCATATAACACACAGGGCAGCAATTTAGGATTCTCAGAAAAGTTGTGTCGATTTCTCATTTTCTCTTACTTAATCTCTTCCTTTCTACTTATAGTCAAATGATTAGTTATTTAGAAATCTATTGGACATCATTTAGACCTTAAAAACACCGTTTAGATGAGACATGAACAGTACCTAACTCCCACAATACTCATCGAAACAACGAACCAATCAGTTCAAAAGGAAGCTTATACTTACCTTTACACGTTTCCGTATTCTGTTCAGAATTTTGGAAGCTCTCTGGCCAGTGAGACAACACCAACCACCTCCAAATGAAAATCCAAAACTGTAGAAATGAAGCTCGGGATTAGTAGAAGGTTTGTGAAGGGTACTTTGAGAGAAGACGCCGATTCGGTAGTATTTTAGCGGATTAAAGTTCTTCAATCACTATTCATTCTCTCTTTCTCTTTGATTTTCTCGTTCAACTCTCCCTCTCTCTTTGATTCTGATTCCACAAAAACAATGAGATGAGAAGATGAAGGATGATGACTTAAAAGGTCATCCAAGTTGCTTTATAAGTGGGAGCTTCCTAATGGTCCAAAATCATGTTTTTGTCAAAATATTTCATTTCCCTTTCTCTTCCTTTGTCTACCGAAAATGAATGAGAAATGATAGTATATATATTACTCTTGCATTATCCCATTATACCATCTCACAAGCTGTTGACCAAAACCTTATGCTTTTTGACTCTTTGACTTTCCTTGATAATAATTCACCAACATAGGCTCATTAATTACCAAGTAGTCATTTCCCTCTTTTTAAATCCAATTCAACTAAAATTATTAGGAATATTAGGGAAAAACCATCATTTCTTGCTTTATGGAAAAATTACCATTTTGCCCTTACGTTTTATGATTTATCAAAATAAATCATTTCTTGCTTCTTTCTTTCTTTTCCCTCCCCATTCAACTAAATTAGGCAAAAATTAAAGGGAAAATAATGGCTGCTAGCTTTTATTGGTCAAATGACAATTTTGCCCTTACATTTTGTTCCATTTTCACACTTGATGCAAAACTGGGCCCAATTTTCATCAAACTTTGAAAATTCATATCAAATTTGTTGATGTTCAATTGGGGTTGATCCAAAGGCTATACGACTCTTATTAAGTTTAGTTTTAAGTAAAAATATAAAATTTGGCTAATTGGAAGCTCATAATTCCCAGCATTCTCATTTTTTGAAGCTGACAGTGAAAAACGCCAGTTTCACTGGGCTAACTTCAAAAATCCATAACTCTTTGTGTATAGCTCCAAATGACTAATATAACCTATCAAAGTAAATCTTGATAAATTTAATTTCATTCTTGAAAGTTTCATAACTTTTGGACATCATGTTTTCCTTGAAATATGTCACAAAAACATGACTACCACATAGGGAATTTCACTGGTAGCAACACTACTTTGTGTGTAACTTCTAATTGCATTGTTTTGTCATTCCCCGATCTCTTTAATTCACCATAATATTCCTTTTAATACCTAAGGGTATAAAGTAATTTTGGAGAATACAATTATGCCGTACTAGGACATTTGCTAAACCTGGGCTTAGCAGTCCACTTGATCTAGGCTTAATCTCAAGCCTCTTGTCCCAAAATTTGGGATATTACATTCGAGTTCTGAAATAAATGCTGAAAAACTTATTTCATTAAGAATATTGTTTCTATTTTTTACTCCTTCTTCAACATTACCTATGACTTGGTCTATAGGATGATTTCTATCAAACTATCAGGCTTTAGGTTATTCAGAATAAGGTGACTGACCCTGTTTTTCTTCTGGTTTAAAAGATACGTAGGGAGTTTTTGAAACAGTTTGATTTATTTCAGAACTAATCAACTTTGGCTCATCATCTACAGGTTTGATAGGAGGATCAACTTCAGCAAACACAAAATGAATAGATTCTTAAACAACACATGTTTGTTTATTAAAAACTCTATAGGCTTTACTTCTATTAGAATATCCTAAGAAAATACCTTCATTAGCTTTGGGATTAAATTTCCCTAGATTATCCTTACCATTATTGTAAATAAATCACTTACATCTGAATATGTGCAAATAACTGAGGTTTGGCTTTCTTCCCTTGTAAAGCTCATATGGTGTTTTTCCTAATTTTGATCTGATATAAGCCCTATTGAAAATATAGTTGGCAGTACCCATTGCATCAACCCAAAATACTTATGAGATTTATTTTTCATTAAGCATTTCTCTTGCCATCTTTGTGAGAACTCTATTCTTTCTTTTTACAACACCATTTCGTTGAGGAGTTCTCAGTACTAAGAAGTTGTGTTCAATGCAATTTGTTGTTAGGATTGGCAGGCACACAGTTGAAGAATTGAAATTGAAATTATAAAAGTTTACCAATCCCAATTATGAATCTATCAATCAGCATTTAAATCGAGTAGTTTGAATTGTACCTTTTTGAGTTTTTACCTTTTTGATTTTAAGGAGCCAACTACTCAGATCAGCTCCCTCTACTGGTATCAACATGAACAGAACCCAACACCGGTAATGTGCTAGCGCCTCCATTGCCTCTCTATGGTTTTCTTGTGGCTCTCTATTTCTCTTTTTCACTAAGGTTCTCTAGCCCTGCTTTTTTATAACTTATGAGGGCTATATTGTATCTTAAAAATTAATCTTAATTAATTTTGAAATTCATATTATATCAATTAACATTTAATTGTTTTATGAACTAATTAAATTAAACTTAATTAAATTTATCCAACAGTTTTAATTTAACCTATTTATTTAATTTGAATAAAGAGCCTATGTAAATAGATGTAATTTATCTTTATAAATTAACTATGGGTATACTATATCCCTATGTCAGTTATTAAATTTAATTTTATCAAATAAAATTAAATCTGGAACTAACATTACATAATAACATTATTATTTCTGAATTTATATCACACACATACAGAATTTGTGTACCCTATATTAAACATTGTATTCATGAATCTTAGACACATCTTAGATTCAATGAATCTGGACATTATAGCTCGTGTTGGGCTATTCTTGTGTACGACGACCCAGTAGGCTCATACAAAGTTGGCAGTGGGCCAATAACTGTACTAGCCCACAAGTCACAAGCGGTATTTAGCAAGACAATATGACTACCCAATTCTTATGAGGATCATTAACACGATGGAACCTGTCATATAACCATGTCACATCCCTTTCGTCATAAGATATTTTGGCTAAGGATGAGGCATGGATAGTGTCATCCTTCTATTCCTAACCATTACTTTTTGATTCCTGAGTAGTCTGACTATAGAAATGGAAACTCCTTTTCATCGTAGCATAGCCATACATTTCTCAGACTCACTCATCGAGGGGCTTAGTAATATCGTTTTACTAATGTGAGGGATAAATTCCATCTTGACTATTCACATTTCTCTACATTAAAACCACTAAGCCTAATTGTAGCCTTTATCATTACCCAGTCAAAGGTGACTTTTGACTAGGTCAAAGCTTAGTGACTCTTATGTAGGAATCTATAATGATCTCAGGTCAAAGGGCATTGTGACATAGTCATACATGAGATAAGCTTATGAATTCATCCATGCAACTTTCTCATAGTGAGTCGGTCTAGCACCTTGTACACTTACAAGTGCTTAAGACTTTGATTTGTATCTCCCTACCTATCTGTTAGAACTGGCTGACACCCAAGAGGGGGGGTGAATTGGGTGTGTGATAAGAAGGTATGATCTTTTAAAATCTTTTCGCAACTTATCAAATCAATACATGATGAAGTATAGAAACATAAGCTGATATGTAAATCATATATGCTGGAAATGTAAAAGCTTAGGGTAGAGAATATGCAAACTGTGATTTATCCTGGTTCGGTCCAATCCACAATGACCTACGTCCAGTCCCCAGGCTTCTCCTGAGATTTCCAATCCACTATATTCTTGTTTAACCGGGCACAAGAGAAGCTCTACAAATTCACAAGAGTAGCTCCCCCTTACACATTGTAAGGTTTACTCCTTCTTACAGCAAGCGAGCAAAGCAATCCAAAGACCTTTCTCTCCTGCTTAACTGTGCAAGTCTTATGAGCAGCAACGTTCTCTTCTGCTTACACCACTGTAAGTCTTACGAGCAGCAACGTTCTCTACTGCTTGCACCTTGTAAGTCTTATGAGCAGAAAGTCTCTGACAATTCACTCTACAACTTCCCGTAAGGTAATCAGCCCTCTCAAGGTCCCTCTACCTTGAGTTCAATACAGAAGTATAGATGGTGTGTTTACAGACTCTCTCAAAGAGTAGATAAATCCTCACTGAAGTACAATACAAATATTCACTCTCTCAGATATACATAATATAGAAGATGAAGTAGAGCAAAGAGTGGTCGGAGGTAGAAGACTTAGAATATCAGTATGTTCATGTTCTCATTGCGTTGCTTGCTTTTCTGTGTTTGAATCTTCTCCTATTTATAGCTGAGTTGTGGAAGATATCCGTTAGAGTCTGTTGATTCATTTGACCGTTGAGCCCATTCGGATATTCTTCTGTTATAATCCCATCTGATGCTTAGACAGTCACTATATCATTTTCGGTTGGAGTCCCATTGCTTTACACGGTCGTTGAGTGTATTTAAATATTTTCCCGTTGATCGTGCTCTGACACATGCTTCAGCGTTTCTTACAGTTTTCCCATTGGTCTGACAGATGCAATAGTATTTGTCTTCCGTTACTTATGAAATTTGCTGCCGTCCACGAATAGTTGTTATTTAATATTGATCTGTGTAAGCCATGTGATCAGTAGTGCATAAGACCTGTAAAAGCACTCAGAGAAATAGTCGTTAGAAAATATCACTCGGGTGATCACAGACTTCATTGGGAGTGATTTCAGAAAACTGGAGAATCACTGGAAGTGGACTTGATTTCACTGGAGGTGATTTTCATAAGATAATATTCCACTAGTAATTATCAGCATCCCTCGAGTGTACCACAAAATCATTTTCCTTGTTTCTGTCATACTTCTGGAAGTGATTTACATAAGCATTCCACTTGCAGTAGCTTTCTAAGAGTAAGCATATCATTGACTCGATAATAATGATCCCTTGAGTAATTTCCATGATTCTGTAAAGAATAGTGAATCACTCTAACTATCAGTAAATTTACTTGCGGTGATATCAATTCACTTGAGAGTGGTGTCACTTCACTGGAGGTGATCTGAGGAATTTTAATATTCACTGGAAGTGATTTGCAACTTTTCAAATATCACTCGAGTGATTCAAGATCACTGGAAGTGATTTGGTAAACAGTGAAATATTCTTGCAGTGATTTTGAATCCACTGGAAGTGATTTGCAACTTTACAAGCTTCACTCGAGTGATTCAAGATCACTGGAAGTGATTTAGAAAACTTGGCGCATCACTCGAGTGATTTGGAATTCACTGGAAGTGATTTTCAAAACAGTGTATTTTTCTTGAAGTGAATTCTCAATCACTGGAAGTGATTTGTCGCATCACTCGAGTGATTCAGAATCACTGGAAGTAATTTGGAAAATTTGAGATATCACTCGAGTGATTTGGAGATCACTGGAAGTGATTTGGCAAAGTTGAAATATCACTCGAGTGATTTGGAGATCACTGGAAGTGAAATGGAAAAATTGAGATATCACTGGAAGTGATTTGGAAATTTTGAGATATCACTCGAGTGATTTAGAGATCACTGGAAGTGAAATCTGAAACAGTGAATTTTTCTTGCAGTGATTTTACGATCACTTCCAGTGAAATGCCATATCACTCGAGTGAATGCTGAAATCACTCGAGTGATCCGTTTCCAGTTCTTCAGTAAACATAGGTCAACTTCCAGATATCATAACTCTTCGAATATGAGTCAAAAAATGCTGTATTATATATTAATCGAAAGCCCTGGAAGTCTACTTTTATATGGAACCGGTTTCAGCTCAATCGGATCAATGGTTTGAGAGTTATAGCCAAACTACTAAGACTGTTCCAGAAAGTGACGCTGACATGAAGGTCAAATTAGAACACTGATATCTCCCTCATATAAGCTCCTTTGATGTTGGTTCTGGTTTCACAATGACGCATTGGGAGTCTAGTTTCATATGCAATTCGTTTCGTTTGATTTGGAGTTGTATTGTGAGAGATATGATCAAATAACCAGACCTCGCTCAGCTCGACGAAGCACAGACTCTGAAATGCTGCACATCACTCGAGTGATTTGCTGAATCACTCGAGTGATTGCGTTTTTTTCAGAATCACTCGAGTGATTCAGCAAATCACTCGAGTGATTCATTAAATCACTCGATGCTACAGTGCCAAACAGTGCCAGTTGCTACAGTACCCGTATTGCTACAGTGATAATGCTATAGTGCCAAACAGTAACTGCTACAGTACCCATAAAAACTTGAATCTTCATATTTTTCATTAATTCTTGCAAGTTCCTTATTCCTCAATTTCTTTCTTCCATTGCTTAACTAATCTACAATATATGCAACATCAAATAGTTAGTCAATGTATTAGAAAATTATACTATGCAAGCTTCTTATGCTTAATATTTGACATCTATATTTGTCATCATCAAAACTAATCATATCTAACACTATCAAAGTCATACTGGTCTTATTTCATCTTTGCTCCTACATAGATAACTGACCATAGACATTTAGGACAATCTTTATGATTTATCCAAGGATAAAGTTATCACACCAAACATACGAATAATATGACAAAAAAATAGAGAAATTCATTAAATAATAATGTTTAAAGTACAATAATTGGCCCATAGGGCACAATTTCCAACATTTGTATCACAGTAGTCTCCAAATGCTTGGTTTTCAAATTATCCTTCGTGATCTATTCTATTAGCTACAATCGACATACCTTTCTCTTTTTGCACTTTCTTGGTAAAAATAATGAATTCACTAAAAGTTTCATCTTTTGATGATAGAAAGATAGTCCATGTACATCTTGAGAAATCATCAACAATGACCAAAGTACATAGGTTTCCCTCAAGGCTTTTTACCCTTGTTGGTCTAACTAGATCCATGTGGAGCAGGTATAATCGGTTTTTTGTTGATATTTTCTTTTTGATTTTAAAAGAGGATTTAGTTTGTTTCCCCTTTTGACAAGAGTCACATACTAAATCATTTTTAAAATGCAATTTAGGTAAACCTATCACCAAACCCTTTTTAATAAATTTATCTAACTGATGCATTTTTACATGTGCTAACCTTTTGTGCCACAACCAGCTTTTATCATTATTACTAAGAAAATAGTTTTCAGAGATATGATTATTGATATGAATAGTATAACAATTACCTTTTCTTGTGGCTTTGATTTTTACCTTGAGTTCATCCTTTTGATAGGTAAGTCCTTCTTGCTTACTATAAGACATTCCTTAGAATCAAATAAAACCCAGTTGTCTTTGTCTGCACTCTGACTTATGCTCAGTAGATTTTGTATTAATCCTTTTACATAGTAGATATCTTTTATTTTTATTTCATTCTCAACTCCAACTTCTCCTATTCCAGTAATTTTTCCATATTGATTTCCACCAAACTTGACTATGCCTCCTTTTGGAATTATGTGGGTAAATCTCTCTCTGTCACTGATCATGTGTCGTAAGCATCCACTATCTAAAATTACTTTGAGAATTTCACTCCCTTTTGTTAAATTTTCAAGGGTTTTGGTAAGATTATTACTTTTCCTTTCTAAAAGCTGACAAGTGTCACAGGAAACTAGTTTTGATTCCTTGAGTTGTTCCTTAAGTATTTTCACCATTTTCTTATGACTCACAAGTTCTTTTACAATTTTTATAAATTATTTATGTAAATTATTATATTCATGATGTAATTCATCATAAGTAGGATTTTTAGTTTCCTTATCTTCCTCTGATTGTTCTTGAGCTACTGGCTATTTCTTCATCGTCACTTTCTTCTTCATCAGAAAAACTATCTTACTAGATGTTGAGACAAAGGCTTTCATCTTGGAAATTTTTTTGTTCTTTCTTTAAATATTCAGAGTATTTAGATTTGATGTGTCCAAGCTTCATGCACTCGTAGCAGATGATCTGCTCTTTTATTTCGCTGTTACTTCCTCCTTTTTTGAAATTTTTAAATCCTTGTCATTTTTTGTAAAATTTCTTGAATCTTTTCACAATCATTCCCATTTCATCATCTTCAATTTCTTCTTATGTTTTTAGCTGTGTTTCTTCTTTGATAACATTTAATGCGACTCCTTTCTTCTTCTTGTCATCGATTTCCTCCAGTTTACATTTGAACTTTAGCTTGCTTTCATATTCTGATAAGCTTCCAAAAAGAAAAGCTACTGATCACATAGATTTTCCTCTGGCTTTTTCTATTCCTGTGACTTTGGCCTCCCATTCTTTAGAAAGAATATTTAGTATCTATAGACTTCATGGATCACATGTCAGAGTACGTGATGAACTACATGTACTGATTATGATATAATACTATTATATAGTATTCGGTCATTCGGAGATGGTTAACACGACATTTTGGGATGAGGGCAGTCATGAGGTCCCATGCTCAGAATTGGTTGGAGCCAGTACCAGCGGTTTTGCACCAGTACATCAAGGTTGATCTTGCTCGGCCCCAAGAAATGCAATGATGGGTAACCCCCTGGGAATTTTTTGTACATGTTAAGTCATGTAACGTAAAAGAGTAGAAACATGTTATACAGTGGTTTATAGATTGTATATTATTAATGCTTTCACTAAACGGCTATAAATATTTGCGGTTTCTTATTTTTGGGGTACCTGTGTATCTAAAATTTTATGAAATGATAAATATCCCCTTATGGATATATGAAATTTACCTCTTCCTTATTTTAATATAGTGAAACATAAAGATGGTGAGACTGAGAGTTAGACCCAAAGGGAAAAGTGCGGGACAAGGTTAAGAAGCTAGATCTAACCCAATACAGTAGATATTATGCATGTTAACTGAGCAACGTACAATGATACATGTTCTTAGGGATGAGATGTTAGAGATACAGTAGAAACAAAATGCAGAATGGAAAGAGAAAATAATCTTGGAGGATAGGAAAATAAGCATAATCAGCTATAGAACCCTTATCATGGCCCTCCGCCTAGACCTGTTGTTGAGGGTTAAAGTCTATAGACATGGGTAGCATGATTCTATCAGCATAAATCTCTTGCTTTTCGAGGGAAGTTTGATCCTCAGGTGGCAGATGACTAGCTATCCCAGCTAGGGAAAATTTTCAAAATTTTAGAATGCCCAGATAACATCAAAGTTTAGCTGGTAATCTACAAATTAGAGGGTGATGTAGATAGGTGATGGAAAAATACTGAGATGATTTTGCAGGCACAAAATATTCCTATCACATGGGAATTATTTCAGGAGCAATTTAATGGAAAATACTTCCCTTGATCAGTCCGAATTGCAAAAGGAATAGAGTTTCTTACCATTCAGAAAGATGAGAAGGAAAGCTTTAATGAGTACTGCGCTTACTATATCCGATTGCTTCGATACTCTTCTTATCTGAGGCATCGTGATGATGAGGGTTGGAGTTCATATATGATGATATGGGGACTGAGACCAGAACTAAAAGAGAAGTTTGTTTCTAAACAATTCACATAATTTAATAAAGCGGTGGAAGAATGCCGGATCATATAAAGAAACTTGATGAATCTGTACACTAATTAAAATACTAGCAGCAAGGGAGCATCTGGAAGTAGGACTTCTTCCCAAAAACATAAGAATCTGGGAGGACCATCCAGAGGAAATAACAAGAAGCCTTATTAGACTGATAGCCGTAGTAACTAGAGACCCCCTTGGAACAGAACCTATTAGCACTTTGGTAAGTCCCATCATCTTGGAAAGCCAAACAGTGCTCCAGTAAGGCCAAAAATCTATTATAATTGTTAGCAACCAAGGCTTTTTTCCAGAGACTATCCACAGCAACAAAGGGCAAGGGAGCCAAGGCAGAGAACTCAGGGCAGAGTCATCACCATGATATAGGAAGAAGCCAGAAAATCTTCGGAACTAATCCAAAACATATAATGGATGTTAATTTTCTCTTAGTGTAAATGTCTATATAATGGATGTTAAGTGTACATAGTATTCTTCTCTATATAGTCAGAAGCTAGAACAACACTTCAAAACATTCCTACAGTAAATGAGTTTCCTGAGGTGTTTCTGGAAGATATTAGTGGATTACCTCCAGAAAGGGAGGTAAAGTTTGCAATTGAGACTAAGCCAGGAGCGGGACCAATTTCCAAAGCCCTATACAGGATGGCTCCAAATGAAATGGCATAATTGAAAAAGCATATTGAGGAGCTATTAGAGAAAGGGTTCATCCGACCCAATGTCTTGTCATGTGGAGCTCCAGTGCTTTTTGTCAAGAAGAAAGACAGAAGCCTGCGCCTCTGTATTGATTATAGGGAACTGAATAAGGTGACCGTTAAGAACAAATATCGTCTACCCAGAATTGATGATTTTCTCGATCAGTTATCTAGTCTTAAAAATTGATTTGAGGTCAGGGTATCATCAACTTCAAGTAAAAGCAGAGGATGTACCAAAGACTACTTTCTGAACTAGATATGGTCATTACAAATTTCTAGTAATGCCATTTAGGCTTACCAATGCACCTACAATGTTTATGGACTATATGAATCAAATTTTCCATCTGTATTTGGACCAATTCATGGTAGTCTTTATTGATGATATTCTAGTGTATTCACAAAGCAGAGCAGAACATGAAGAGCATTGAAAGGCAAGCAACTCTACGCTAAGCTAAGTGTGAGTTTTGGCTTTCAGAAGTTAAATTCCTAGGCTATATAGTCTCATAATAAGGGGTCTTGATAGATCCTAGTAAAGTGGAAGCAGTATTGAACTGAAAGAGGCAAGATAGTGTTGCTGAAATACACAATTTTATGGGTCATGCCGGTTATTATAGAAGATTCTTTCAAAATTTCTCTAGAATTGCTTTGCCTTTGACAAAGTTGACACAGAAAACTCAACCTTTTGTGTGGGACTATAGTTATGAGAGGAGCTTCACAGAGCTGAAGGAGAGATTAACAATAGTACTAGTGTTGACAATCCTCAATCTGCAAGTTAACCTACGTGGTCTATAATGATGCTAGCAAGCATGGATTAGGATGTGTCTCAATACAGCAGGGCAGAGTTATAACATATGCCTCTCATTAGCTAAAGCCTCGCGAACTAAATTATTCCACTTATGATCTTGAGTTAGCAGCAATTATGTTAGCAATGAAAATATGGAGACAATATCTCTGTGGGGTAACCGTAGAGTTGTACTACCACTGCAAGAGCTTGAATATTTGTATAATCAAAAAGAGTTGAACATGAGACAGTGTAGATGGATGGAGTTGCTTAAAGATTACAATCTAGAAATTAAATACCATATATAAAAGGCTAATGTAGTTGTAGATGCATTGAGCCGTAAGACAGTGCAGGTGGCAACCCTAATGATTCAAAAGCAGAAACTTATCAAAGATTTTAGGGATCTCAATCTGCCTAATCAAATTACGATTAAAGGCATCAATATCAATTGTAAAAGCCTTCCTTATACCCCTTTATTATGCATGCAGAAGTCGTATATTCTTAAGTGGCGTTATAAGTTATTATCAGAGTAATTCGCTGCTAATTTCTCTACTCATTAACTGACGTACATTTTTTCCCTTCCAGTTACTATTTATTTTTTAAATACTGTATTTTGAGCTTACAAAATATTAAGAGCTAACTTAAGCTCATTCCTTTCTCTTTCACACATATACATGCCACATGTAATAATTCTAAATGCACTATTCTACTTGGCATGTTTATACATTTAACCACACAATATGCGATAATTTATACAAAATAGATTATCGCATCTACATCTTCAGTTCTTTATCACCTTCTCTTTTACACATCTCCAAGCACTCCTCTTCTGTGCTTTACCATACCCATATGGTTGGTCGGGGAAGGGTGAGATTCGGAAGAATCTCAGAGCAAACAATGCTAAATTATTCATGCAAGATAATGCTTTGTGTATGACATTCTTGCTTACATAAATTCATGCCAGGCCAACATAATGACATTTGCATGCTCAATGCTTCATGCAACATACCTGTGGCCACAGTATAAACAAAAACAAGGCTTCAATCTTTCACATATGTTCCATACAATTCATTAAAGAAATAATACACATTATCATACTAGCATTACATATCAAACACATGCAAGTTAGGAAGTTTTAACTACCTTGTGTCTTTATGTCTTCCTTTTGTTCCCTTTTTCCTCCAACCATCGGAGTTGCTTGAAGCATCTTCCATTCTTCTTCTTCCTTGACTTCTCATGGCCGTAGATAATTACCACATTATTAGAGCCATGATAAATAAATTTCTAATGTGGCTACACTAGCCCCAAGTACTCAACTTAACCCTTGGAGTTCTCATTTATTACAATATACCCTTATTCTCTTAATTTTGCACATTAGTCAAAAGCTGGCAGAATTTTCAACTAACTTTGAAAATTCATATCTTGACCCAGGTATATTTAGTTAAAGTGGTTCAAAATTCTGTGTCACTTATTAAGTCTATTTTAAGGAAAAAAATTCTTCCTACTACCACCAATCCACGCACCATTTCTAGTTTCCAATTTTACCCTTACTTCAAGAAAATATTTCTAGCTCTAATGGCCTGACTTCTAAAATTCATAACTCAATCTCTAGAACTCCAAATGGGATGGTTAAAAATCCTATATAACACTCTTTAAGGGCCCATTTAGTATGCATAAGAGGTGGGAAGGAAAGGGAAGATGAGCATCTTCCCTTGTTTAGTATGTTAGTTCTTATGTTTTGATGATAACAAATCTTGATAAAGCAATAAGTATTTTATGATTCAAGTCTCTGGGTATTTAAGAAAAAACAAAATGAATTGGGAAAAAGAACTTGAATCAAAAGATACTGATATCAGTGATCACTTGAGTAATGGTTGACTCACTCAAGTGATGAACTCTAACCTTTAGTGATTTTGCAAGTCACTCGCTGAAAATTGGGAAGTGAGGCAAAATCACTCGAGTGACTAAGTCTCCACTCAAGTAATTCCTCTTTACTTGCACAATCTTAGCTAGTCACTCACAGGTTTACTAAGAGTTGAGAAGAGAGGTCACTCGATTGGATAAGTGGCCACTCGAGTGATAAGAGATCACCTACAAAGCTTTGCAAGTTACTCATTAAAATTCTAAAAGTTAAGCAGAAAAGCCACTTGAGTGAATGAGCTCACTCGTGTGACATAAGTCATCTTACAAATTTTTATATAGTCTCTCGTTGGTTTTTTTCAAGTAAAGACATAATTCACTTGAGTGATATAAGGTCACTCGAGTGAGAGAACTTCACTTGCAAGTGTGAGCAAGTTACTTGCGAGGGTCTCTAAAAGTTTTGAAGAGCAATCACTCGAGTGAGTAAGTGATCACTCGAGTGAAGTGTATTAACTCGCGGCCTTCTCCCAAGTCACTTGCAGAAGTGCTAGAAGTGAAAGGTAAAGATCACTTAAGTGATAATATGCTACTCGAGTGATAACGATCAACTCGCAATACTCAACAAGTCACTTCCTAGATTTTCAAAAGTGCATTATAGTTCCCACTCAAGTGAGATTCATTAACTCGAGTGATTAAGGATCCACTTTAGTTAAGTCTTAATCACTTAAGTAGATACTCATCATCTACCTTAGTACCAGTAACTCTTTCTCTTTTGGATCATTTCATTTAAAAGTTATTAATCCTTGATTATCACTTATATGTTATTATGATATTACTAATCTTTATTCTATTAGTTTCAGAGGCTTGAAATCTTGAAATTAATTCAAACTCTTGGTAGTTGTGACAAGCATTAAATGCTCAACGATAAAGCGATAGACAACCATGTGAGAGATCTATTATTGCAGATACGAAAGCAACGTTACACTAAAATCTCTCAAAGGCTAGAAAGTTACTCCAACGGATAGTTTAATACTCAACGACCATTAATTAAGTTCATCTACAAATACTCAAGCATTGAATACAGATGAACTAATAAAACTATTCATCAACAAAACATCATTTATTATCTAGTTCTCTGTAACTCATTTGGATTATTCTTTTTAGTACTTCAGTGATCATTAATCTGCTCTGTAGGAGAGAAGTTTTTTTTCTGATTCATTCTCATGCTCTAAAAATTTCAAGGTAGTGGGACCTTGAGTGTAGGTGTTGGATTACAACGTGTAAGGGGGAGTGAGTCCAAGTGAGGATCATCCGCTACCTGATACGTTGTATTTGGGTTTCAAGAACCAGAATATTCTTAAAGGTATAGTAGAAACTCAGAAACTGCTCCAAGAACTGGATGTAGGTCATGAAAGTTAGACCAAACTAGTATACATTGGTGCTTTTACAGTGATATTCCTCTTAACTTTATCATTTACTATATCTGTCATAATCTCAAAGTTTTTACAAATCACCCAATTCACCCCCCTCTTGGGTGAAGTTTAATCTAACATGGTAACACTATTAGTGTTTAATCTTCCCAGGAACTCAAGTTCCCGTGCCCACCAATCTTCCCTTAAAGATGGGAAGATAAGATCCCACCAAAATTAGTGGGAACATAAATTCCCTCTATGAACCGTGAAGCTTTCAGACATATTTACCCTTATAAAACATTTATCTCTTGTTTCCTCAAAATCATTTGAAATTTCTTGAAGTCAATACTGTTCATCTCAATAGAGTAGAAGTTGAGGGTGTTTTTTGATGTCGATGTACATGCTTGTCAGAGTAGAAGTTATGGGTGTTTTGGTGAAAGATTCATCGTTGATACCATGGCTTTACTCATTACTCATTAGTAAAACTTCTCATAGACCAAGTTATAGGAAGCAACCTCGTTTAGTTCCCTTGTTTAACATTTAAAAAACAAGGGATTATTTTTGTTTCATGGTGAAATAAATGTGACAAATTTGAATTTGATATGAGCAGATTTTAGAGAAATTTGTGTGGTTATGATTGTTAGATATGATTAGTTTTCACCATGTATTATGGATACACTCGAATGATCAAAGGTTCACTTCCAGAATTTAAGCAAGTCACTTGATAATGGAGTTTAAAGATAAAACCACTCGAGTAATCCATATTACTCGAGTGAATTTTGTGAAAAATCACTCGAGTAATCTCAAGGGATCACTCGTTGAAAAAGAAATAAGAAATACCTATTTTAACCCTGAAATCAATCATATGAGATCAGAGGTCACTCGAGTGATCCCTTGTAATCACTCGAGTGATCTCTGATCTCAGATGATTTGATTTCAGGGGTAAAATAGGTATTTCTCATTTCTTTTTCAACTCTAATTTTAGGTTTTTCATTTTAATCATATAGAATTCATGACATACCTTAACCCCACACAATTTTGCCTAATGAATCCATTAGAACCCTCAAATTTGGTAAAATCACACTCCTTCTTGCTGCCCTACTCCTGGCCAAAATTAACTACTCAAACCAACAATAAACCACTTTGCAATCTAACCACCTAACTAGTCTTATATCACCATTAAACATCATATATTACCACATATATGATCATAGAAACATTAAACCCCAAAAATACCATACGACCAAATTTTAGGGTAGCACTAAGAAATCATAAAACTCAACCAATCTACAAGATATTTGGTTAAATGGAAAGCTTACACTTACCTCTTTCACTTTCTAGGGCTTGTTCTTTGTTTCTCTAACTTTGACACTTTGTAGGAAGCATAAAACACCACCTTTTGAGAAAAAAAACCATATAAATATAGTTCTTAGTGAGAGGAACACCATTCATGAAGATCTCAAGAGCTAAAGAGGTGATTTACAAGGTCAAAATCAAAAGAAAAACCCTTAACTTAACTTTTTTCTTCTTGTTTTCTCTTTTACTTTCTCTTTCTCTTTTCTTTTTTTTTTCTATTTTTTCCTCTTTCTCCACCAAATTATGATGGATGGAGATGAGGGAGTATTTATGTTCATTAGATATATATGTGTGTGGGTGAATGGCTAGATGAAGGTCCAAGTGTCACAAGATTATATGAGCTGAAATTTTTGACTTCCTTTTCTCTTTCCCTTCTCTTAGCCGACTTTGATAAGTGTTTGAGAGAGTTTGATATTTGATTTAATTACTCCTCATCCTCTTTAAGGTCTAGCCAAAGTTCTTATTGAAAGGGAGAGATAATTGTGTTGACCAAAGTCTTATGGCTTCTTGCCAAAAAGGTGACTTGAATTGTTAACCAAAGGTTTATTTGATTACATGTTGCTCTCTTCCCTTTTTAATCTTCTTTAACTAAACTTTAACCCTTATAAGAAGAGGGTTAAGTTTTTTTTTATCACATGATTACTCTTACTTTTTCATGAGAAGATCTTAGCCCTTCATTTTGTCTTCCAATTTTAACCTTAAGATCAAGTGGCAATTGTCTCTTTTGCCCTTGATCATAGCAATATTAATTGAATTGTCCTTAGTTCTTTTCTCTTATTTTATTCCTCTTTCTTTCCATTTCCAAGATGTCATTTCCTCTTCTTTTTGGATCCAAGTTAGGCTTTATATCCTATTTGACTCTAGATAAAGGAATCGGGCATTTCCTTTGACTATTTTGAATTAAATCCCATACCTTAGTTCCCAAATTAGCCTCTAAAAGTCATTATGGCTCTTGGGCATTATTGGAACTCTTCTCGAACTGGGCTTAGTAGTCTTCTTTACTCAGGCTTATTCTCTAGCCTTTAGTCCTAAAATTCAGGATATTACAATTCTCCCCCCGTTTAATAAATTTTGTTAAAATTTTGAACATCTATACCTCGGGGAATCTTTTTATACACTCAGTCTATCCCTTATATTTGAAGCTCACAAAGCATGCAACTCAAATCATCAGACTCTCAACAAAATCTCATATAGTATTTAACAATTACTATATGGCATTTTCATTCATCCTGTACCCAATATATAGCATTCAACACAGGACCCACTAGTCCATTCTCACAACACTTGGGTTTTTAGGCCTTACAGCCTCTTTTGGACTTTGCATGGGTCACTCTGTAAGCATATCAAGCCTTACGGCTCATTCTATTCCCATAGCATTGGATATAATAGTGTTACAGTCAGAGGCGTCTACCTCATGCAAAGGTGCATCCGGGTCATTCCCCATGCAGATTTGTGCACCAGTCTTATTGTCTCATAGCGTCCGCCTATCTTATTCTGAATGGTAGACGGGTCTTACTGCCTAAGGAATCACCCTCATGCTATAGGCATCTAGGGACTTACTACCTCGACTACAACATGATATAATCTAAATATTCTACCAGCCTCAAGGTGTATTTTAGACATATTGGTCCAATGTCACCGTGCTAAGCAACAACCATAACTCTAGGCACATAGGTCTTAAGACCTAGGGACACCGCCCCATGCAAACTTGCACATCGAGTCTTATCGCCTTGAGCCTCCGCTTGGCAAAATTCCCCAACACATCACATTCTACTGCCCTAAGGACTTACTAGTCACTCAAGTCTTATGGCCTCAGGACATTTAGTCTTTCATCTTTACTGAATACATATCGAGACTAAGTACCTAAGGACACACCGTCTATTATGTATTTTGAATATATCCCAGGCTCTAACTCTTTCTACTTAATCCATCCATACAATTATCTAATGTTCAAAAAGTATGCTAAACAAACCATCACCACAACATTCATCATAAAAGCATTCGACACGTTAGCATATAGCATAACGACAACCACATAACTATTGATCCCACACAAAATGCTTGGTAAAATAAGTCACTTGTCCCCGAGCATCCACCCGATGCAAAACAAGTCGTATGTGTAATATCCTGATTTTTAGGCCTAGAGACTTAAGGGAAACTGTAACGGAAGGCCTCCTACCACCACAGGCTGGCGGTCTAGACTAACTTCTACCCCTCTTGGGCTTAGAAGGCCAAGAATTATCCTCCCTATTAGGATTTACTATACCTTCCCATGGACTCAAGGCCATAACCTGAAGATAAGTCTTGCCTTTAGAGCTCCCTGGTAACCATTTGTACCATTTTTGTAACAGATGGCCCACTTCCACCACAGACTGGCGGTCCAAACCAACTTCCACTCCCTGTGGTACTCTGAAGGCCAGGAAATATCCCCCTCTTGGGGATTTAATATGCCTCCCCAGGGACTCAAGGCTAGGACCTAAGGTTAAGGCGTGCCTTAAGAGCTCCCTGGAAACCATTTGCACTATGGTGCAAATTGTTACTAGGGAGCTCTTAAGGCACGACTTATCGTCAGGTCATGGCCTCAACTCCCTGGGGAGGCATAGTAAATCCCCAAGAGGAAGGACAATTTATGACATTCTGAGCCCTAAGGGAGGGTGTAAGTTGGTCCAGACTGCCAGCTTGTGGTGGCAATAGGCTGTCCATTACAGATATCCTTGTATCAGGTAAACGATTAAGCCCAGTTTAGGAAGAGTCCCAAGAATAATGAGACATAGAAAGACTCTTAGGTACTATGCGATTTGGCCCTACAGGCAAGAGGGCTCGGTATTTATGAGCAGTACGATTAAAGTGTCAGTGCAGATATACACATAACACATATACGATGCCATTAGGTTGGTAGAAAGACACTACCCAGCTATATCAAGAGGTAAATGATTGATTAGTCAGGAAAAATAGGCTGGTGTAGGTGTGGACATGCAATTTTTAGGATAGACACGTGCACCCTACATTTTTTAGAGTGGACGTCGGTACATGACGCCAAGCAGGGCCCACACATACACTCCGACCTGGCATCATTTGACGGGCTTTGATATGTGTCCTGAGTAAGCATCAATAAAGTAACTTTATTAAAGTAACTTTAATAAAGTATGTAATTATGACTAGCTTTTATGTTGGCTAAGCAAGAGGATGATAAGTGTCCCACAATCATTACAAAGGATAATGACACTTTTGTGTTGGAAGAGTAAGAAGGTGATAAGTGTCCCTCATCATTACACTTACCTTTATCCCTTTTGTGTTGGCATCTTCGAAGCATGCCACCTAGCACTTAAGTCCAGGGAATCCACTAGTCTTTGGCTTAGTCGCGTACTTGACTTCCTGAACATCGAGCCCGGGAGCCGGGGAAAATCATCAGACACCTACTTTCCCTGAGAAAAAGGATGGCTAGAAACCCAATAAAAGAGGCGACCCACTTTATTAAAGTGACACGTATCACCCAACCAGAAGATTACCGGACAAATGGTACCATAAGAACTTGACACTTGGCATGATTTTTTCAAGACTCCTCCCTAGCCAAATATTTTTCCCAACAACTCAAATTAGAAGGGAAAATTAGATTAAATAAAGAAAAATCGTTAGAGGAGAGATATAAGGTGAATAATAACTTTCAAGAACTTTAATCCGCTGATACACTACTGAATCGGCGTTTTCTCTCAAAATTCTCTTGACAAACCTTCTTCTACTCATCCCAAGCTTCATTTCTATGATTTAGGATTTTCATTTGGAGGTGTTTGGTGCCATCTCGCTTTCTAGAGTAGTGCCAGATTTCTAAAACGACTGTGGAAACCTATATAGGTAAGCATAGGCTTCCTTTTAAACCGATTGGTTTGTTGTTTAGATGAGTTTTTTTAGGGTGGGGTACTATTCATTTTTTGGCCAAGGGGTATTCTTCAAGTTTAATCATGTGTTTATGGTTAAATGATGATTTATGATGATTTGGAAAAAAATTTGTTTTGGTGATTTTGTTAAAAATGGGTTATGTTTGGTCAGTGTGATATGGGGCTGAAACTTTGTGATTTTGATGATTTTGATCAATTCATTGTGTTCTACATGAAAAATCATGTGGAAAAGCAAGTGTTTATGATTTTTGGATAATTATACATAATTATGGAATTTTAAAAAGTTAGATGACCCTACTGCTAGATTCATTTTTCTGGAGTAGAGTTGTTATGATGAGTTTTTCAATGGGCCAATGTGGTCTAAACCTTATGAAATTTTATATGATGAAATTAGACATTCTAAGATTTAATTGGATAGGTAATATGATGCAATATGACCAGTGGATTAAGAGATATGATTTCTCAAAGTTTGATGTTGATTTTGGAATGAAATTTGTGGCAGTATGGTTGTGTTTCATTTTTAAATAGGAAAATGATGTCCAAAAATTGTGAAACTTTCTAGTCTAAGCTTAAACATGTCGAGCTTTAATTTGATATATCATTTGTGTCATTTGGATGTATGTGCTGGAAGTTCTACATTTTTAAATTTTGGTCTGCAAAACTGGAGAATTCAGGAAGTAGTGATCAAGTGAGATACTGTGTTGATATGCATCCAGAAGTGTAATGACTATATTGTCCTTGAAACTATACTAATTAGGTGTCACATAGCCTTTAGAATCATCACAATTGAATATCTGTACAATTATTTATGAATTTTCAAAGATTAAAGAAAATTCTGGCACATTTAAGTACATGTGTGAAAATGAGGAAATTTAGTGGCACTAAGTAATTATTTTGAACTCTAAGGGTAGAAATTAGCCTCTTAGGATAATTTGACCATTTTAACTCTTTGGTTGACTTGGTAAAATGACCCTAATGACCTTAATGATATGATTATATATCTAAGGCTATGAGAGGTCAAGAAAGAGTAAATGGAAGAATTTCTAAGAAGCTACAATGGTTGAAAGAAAATGGGACAAGAAGAATGACTTTGTCCAAAAGGTAGTAAACTTACTTATATGTATGTGATGTTTATGCTGTGTATTAATTTGTTGTATTACTTTGCTTGATTATGTGAAGCATGTATGAATGAGTAAAGATCTGTTTCTATTTTACTGTGGCCATAAGTATGTTGGTTGAAACATTGAGCGTGTAGAATATCATTATGTGAACATGAGCCTATGCAAGGAAAGCATATCATGCACTAGCATTCATCAAACGTGCATTATATGTATGTTTGCTACTGAGATTCCCTTAAACCTAACTCCCCACCAACCATATAAGTACGGGAATATGATAGAGAAGAGTACATGAAGAAGAATATATCGACACGGAGGCAGATGAAGAATGGAAATCTGTAAGTGTATTTATTTTTATTATCTATGAAGTATCTACACTTGACAAATACATATGAATAGAAATGTATGAATGCATGTATATTTATTGAACAGTAATCGGGATTACCGAAACTAAAAGTAAGAGCGGAGAAATAGAACAACTCTAATACTTTGTAACCCTAACGCTCAACAGTCGAAGATGAGTAATAATCCCTTAAGAAAGTGTAAGTAAGCACTTCGGTGTACATAATAAAAGGGGTAGAAATATAAGTTCTTACAATTTTAGTACCAGAGTAGTAATTCTGGCAATAGAATTGTCTGCTCAGAGATAAAGGTCCAGTCAGGGCAAAGGGTTCTTACTATAGGTTACATTCTTTGCTCATGTGAAAGTATAGTAATCCCCTGTTAGTGCTACGTAACTAGGAGTTATAGATAGCAAAGGAACCTAAGGAATTAGACCACCCATGTCTTTTAACCAACCAGTTGAAGGAAGGGGCAAAGGTCTATATAGAGGAAGTGGCTCCGCTTGACAGGGATGTTAGCAGTGCCCAGTCTTAGTGAGGATTCCTCTACTGGTGATAATGACAATGAGACCCTTAGGATAGAAGAGGAAGTTCATGATTCAAATTTTGTTGCCAACTCTAGGGCTCCTAATATTGAGTTAGAGTATGACCCAGATTGTCCCCTATGTTATGAGAATACATAGAGGGGCTATATTAAGAAGCTGGTACTGCTTATGTTTCCCTATGGGGACAATATCTAGCATTTCTAGGTAGGATAACATGGTATACTAGGATCGAGGTATATGTGGGATACAAATGCCCAGAGATAAGCGGATCAGTACAAACCCACGTGATCCGTATTCGCTTACGTACCACGCGTGCTTCGTCGTACACTTCCTAGTCCTATTTCACTGGCTTATTTGTACCCGGCTACATGATGGCACTCCCCTCGGCCAATCCTCAAACATTGTGCGAATCACAAATATTGGAAGTAAACAAGTCTTACTTGGAAACCTTCCTTCACCGTATCCAACTGTCGAATGGGTTGTGATGTTGGGCGCCGCCATCTCTTCGGATCCCACAAAATCGTGCTATTGAAAGCAAATCCTGGCGAAGTTTGGTTTTGTCCAATCATAGGGCTGAGTTAGAAAAATTAGATCGTAGTTTTTTTGCTCAAAAATTGAAATCCGACAAGCACTAATGCCCCATATACTATCAAAACTCTGTGATTAAGCTTGCTCAGGCGATCGAAATCCCAGGATGGGTGACCAGCTGGGAAGTACCTTGGAAATCTGAAACCTTTTGCTTAAAGGTTTGGAATTCTGACTTAAAGTTCTTAGATGACTAAAAGAATGACTAGAGGCATGGAGATGATGAAGTAAGAATTGATATTTAATATGAACCTTTTTCTATTGCAGTGAGTATTGCCCAGGAAACGTTCATTTGATGGGGTTATGGAAACTCGAGGCATAGTGATTATTTTGAGGTTTCTCCATGCCAAGTAATGATCCTTAGTAACCCTGTGGGGTTAAAGGTACATAGGTATGATTATGGTGATACATGATGAGTTGTGATTATGCCGTATATCTATCCTAGAGGATCTGATCTGATGATACTAAAGGTTGAGGATAGGCTTGAATTAGATCTAAGCTGAAATAGTGCTTAGGTCAAAATGTAAAACAGGTTGCACTATGGTTTAGATATATGACGGAAGTTTGAACCTTGTGAACCTTGTAGATGATGTTGAAACTTCAATAATGTTTTGAGGATATTACTTGAATACCATAAAGGTTAGAATAGGCGCTATTAATCCTGATTCTTAGCATGTTTATTGGGTATAATTAAGGAAACCTGATTCTTCGGCTCAGGTAATATTAAGGTTATAAGAGTTGAATCATAACCTAAGAATCAAATGCAATAGTTGAATTGATTCTCCAGGAATTTGAAATAGCCTGAATGGCTTAAGGTACATTCAGAGTATTCACACGAGAATACAAGGATGCAAGCAAAGCTCACACAAGAGAAATAAAATTCTCTAAGAACAAAGTTCTTATTCATATTATCATCATCTTTGAATGTTAAGTACAAAAGCACAGCCTTTATATATAGGCAACAAAAGAACACTCTCAAACTCTAAATCAAGTCATAAATGCAATAAATGATGCCTTAATGATGATTGATTTCCTTGGTTGGAATCATTCAAGCCAAAATGAATTAGGAAATTACTTATTCTTCAAGACTAAGTTAGCTACCTAAAAGTAGAAAACTAAAACAAAGTTTTCAAGAGCAATCTTTGACCAAAAGTGCAATATCCCAAATTTTGGGACAAGGGGCTTAAGATTTAGCTTGGGTTAAAGGGGACCACTAGACTCCTGTTTGGTAAATGTATAGTAAGACATAATATTATTTCTCAAAACTCCTTTGTATCCTTAGATATTAAAAGGAATTATATTAGTGAGTTAAAGAGCTCAGGGAATAACAAAACGAAGTGATTGGAAGTCACACACAACATAGTGAAGTGAAATACAAAGTGTTGTTGCTATTGGTGGAATTCCCGATGTGGCAGTCACTTTTGTGTGGCAGATTTCAAAGGGAAAAAGATGTCCACTGTAAGGACCGTCACATATGAGCATAAATCCGTCTTATGCTCTGATACCAAAACTGTAAGCACCCTTCCATACATTACCTTACTGGCTCTTAGTTCTATAATATCAGAGTGAGAGAGCGAATATATCAATAAACTAAAATCCATTCTCTTATTCATGCTAGAAAATTTCTCAAATACATTAGAGTGATTCTCTACTTATACAACATTCATACATACACATACATGAAATATAAATGTAGTGCCTCGCACTACGGCCTCCTCTTCACTTCATGTCTCCATATCTCCTCCGTGCATCTTCATACATCTTCCCCTGTCACTATGGTTGTTTGGGAGGAGTAAGATTCGAGAGAATCTCAGTAGTGAACAGTAACACTATGCATGGCAGATATATATGAATGCATGACATGCTTGCCTACCCTATTTCATGCTAACATAATGACATGCTGCATGCTCAATGTTATGACATACCAATGGCTATCTCACAAATATAACAAAGCTTTAATCAATCAAATATGCTTAATACAAATAGGCATAGCAGTCACACAATCAATGCATATAACATACATATCACACCCATGCAGGAAAGGTAAGTCTACTACCTGTCAGACCTCACGTCCGTCCTCAATCCTTCGTCTTAGCTCCGGTTCGAGCACGACCATCCATCGAGTCCTAGAATTCCAAAATATAGCATACATGAGTGACTACTCATCCTTATAATATTCTATACTCATATTAGTTGATAACTTAGCTAAATTACGCTAAATTACCAAAATGCCCCTGGAAGCCCGGCCCAACTGTACTTTTACAAAAATCACTATATAGGCCAATCCTACACAATTTCACGTTTAGAATCCATTTATGACCTTAGATTAGTCAAATTCAGGTCTGAATGACAAAAATACCCCTTAACAGCCCCTATGTAGAGCTAAAAGGGTAAATTGGTCATTTCACCCTCTAGGCCTTTACTCACTTTCTCTTCAACATGAACCCTACATAATTTACTCTTCTAAACTTAATGGAATCATCCAATTGATGAAATTCCAACTCATGGCTCAAGCCCCACGCATTACAGCCCATATAGAGTTCTTAGAAGAGTTGTGTCAATTCCTCCCTTTCTTTGACTTAATATCTTCCTTTCTACTCCTTATTACATGATTAGCTGTTTAGACATCTATTGGATATCATTTCGGCCCCTAAAACACGAATAGAATAAGAGATTAACAGTACACTACTTGAAATTTTATTTCCTTTTCAATATCCAAAGATATTAAGGAATTTTATGATAGATATCATTCCTCACTTGGACATTTGCTAAACCGGGGTCTAGTAGTCTATTAAATTCAGGCTAAACCTCAAGCCTCTTATCCCAAAATTCGGGGTATTACATCCACAAATTATGAAATTTTTTATAATGAAAATAGACTTATCAAGCTTTAATTGGATAGGTCATATGAGTCATTTGGAGTTGTACACAAAGAGAAATGAATTTTTGAATTTACCCCAGAGAAATTAACTATTTTCTGGGGCAGCATCCAAAGATTAAAATTCTTGAAATAGTGAGCTTCAAATTGGCCAAAGTTTATATTTTCCTTAAACCTAGACTCAATGAGGGTCGCATAGCCTTTGGAACCATCTCAATTAGAGAATTGTACAATTAGATATGAATTTTCAAAGATTAATGACAATTCTGTCAGTTTTGCAATTAAGTGCGAAAATTGGAATTTTGGGTCAATCATGGGTTGACACGTTACAAAGTCATTTAATCATCAATTAAACCATCATCTTCTTCATTCCTTATCTTATTTTCACGCAGAAAAATCTGAAAGAGAGAGAGAGTGATCAGATGAGAAAATAGAGAGAGAAGAGAGAGAAAATTCTATTCACCGAAACTCTACCGTAACGACGTCATCTCTCAAAGTGCCCTTCAGGAAACTTCTTCTACTCAATGCGAGCTTTATTTCTATGGTTTTTGATTCTCATTTAGAGGTGGTTGGTACCGTCTCACCGGCAGAGTGTTTCTAGAATTTCGAACCATTTGCGGAAATAGGTAGAGGTAAGCGTAAGCTTCCTTTTGAACCGATTGATTTGTTGTTTGGATGAGTATATTAGAAGTTGGGTACTGTTCATGACTAATTTTAAAATGGTATTTTCAATGACTACATCATGTCTAATGAGTATTTAAATAGCTAATCATTTGATTACAAGTAGAAAGAAAGTGATTAAGCTAAAGAAAACAAGAAACCGACAAACTCTTTCCGGGAACTTTGATTTTCAGTTTTCTGTTCTGCAAGTGATGTGGTGATGGGCTGAGAATTTGATGATTTTGATGCTTCCACTGGCTTTAGGATTCAAAATTGTATAGGTATGCAAGTGTTCATGATTTTTGGATGCTTTTATATGAATTTGGAAATTTATGAAGTTTGGGCATTCATGTTGACAATCTACCTTGTTTGGAATAGTGTTATTATACGTGATAGTTGAGGGGCCAAACCTTGTCCAAAAAGTCTAAAACTTTCCAGAATTAAATTAGAGATATAGAGCTTTAACGTGATAGGTAGTTTGTAATTTTTGGATAAGTATGTTGGGAGATATGAATTGTTGAAATTTGGCCCTTTTCTTTGGAAACAAATCTAGAACAGTGATGTTTCTCAAATTTCTGGGAATTTTGTGACTGTGTTAGCCAAAATTGACTATTTCTATGTGAAAGTATACTGAAATATATTTCAATAGAATTTCAAACCACTCAATTTAGAGTTCTATAGAATTAATTATGATTTTCCAAAGTTTGGTTAAAAATGCTGGTAGTTTGATTACCATGCGAATTTGAGTAAGAAATTGGCTATATGTAATTGGTTAGAACTCCAAGGGTAAAAGTGAGCCTTTGAGGCTAACGTAGCTATTGGGCATTCACCCTTCATGGCTCTAATGTTGTCATTCTTATCTAGGGTTATGAAGTGTTAAAGAAGACGTAATGGTTGGAAGATCAAGGTGCAAGAGGAGGACATCAAGTAAAAAATAAGGAACTTACCTTTTCTGCATGTATGTGATATGTATGTCTTGCATTGATTATATGACTGCTTTGCCTATTTATGTGGAACATGTATGATTGGTTGAAGCTTTGTTATATTTATGCAATAGCCATATGTATGTCATAACATTGAGCATGCAGCATGTCATTATGTTGGCATGAAATAGTGTAGGCAAGCATGTCATGCATTCATACATATCTGCCATGTATAGTGGTAATGTTTGCTAATGAGATTCTCTCGAATTTCACTCCTCCCAACCAACCATTTAGACAGGTGAAGATGTAGGATGATGCACGGAAGAGATATGAAGTTGAAGTGTTAGAACTGGCTGACACCCGAGAGGGGGTGAATTGGGTGTATGATAAGAAGGTCTGATTGTTTAAAATCCTTTCGCAGCTTATCGAATCAATACATATGAAACTATAAATTCGTAAGCAGATATATAGATCATATATACTGGAAATGTAAAAGCTTAGGGAAGAGAATATGAAAACTGTGATTTATCCTGGTTCGGTCCAATCCACGATGACCTACGTCCAGTCCCCAGGCTCCTCCTGAGATTTCCAATCCACTATCTTCTTGTTTAACCGGGCACAAGAAAAGCGTCTACAAATTCACAAGAGTAACTCCCCCTTGCACACTGTAAGGTTTACTCCTTCTTATAGCAAGTCGAGCAAAGCAATCCAAAGACCTTTCTCTCCTGCTTACCCGTTCAAGTCTTACGAGCAGCAACGTTCTCTCCTGCTTACACCACTGTAAGTCTTACGAGCATCAACGTTCTCTATTGCTTACACCTTGTAAGTCTTATGATCAGAAAGTCTTACTGGTGATTCTATCTACAACTTTCCCGTAAGGTAATCAGCCCTCTCAAGGTCCCTCTACCTCGAGATCAATACAGAAGTATAGATGAAGTGTTTACAGACTCTCTCACAGAGTAGATAAAACCTCACTGAAGTACAATACAAATATTCACTCTCAAATGTACATGACAATGAAAACAGATATTAACGGAGAGTGTGAGAGATGAAGATTTATGACAGCAGCATGTTGGCAGTTGGGTTCTCGTTACTTTATTATTTCTATTCGCTGTAGTATTTGTATGTAAATCTCTCTATCTTCTTCTTGAATGCTTCGGCTTATATAGAAGATAGGTTGAGAGCCGTTGGAGCATTCAAATATTTTTTTGTTGAAAGCTCATCGCGTGTCTGATAGATACTTCAGCGTTTTTTATTGATCTGACAGATGCTTCATTCGTTGCTTACAATTAGCACGTTATTTGTTATTTGTTGAATATTGCTAGTGCCCATGAGTAGTTGCCGTCAAATGTTGTTCTGATGAGTGGTAGTGGATAACACCTGTAATACACTGACAGAAAATAGCCGTTAGAGAATCTTTTAAATATCACTCGAGTGATTATACATTTCACTGGGAGTGTTTTCTCAGAAGCAATATTTCACTCGGGTGAATTTTAACTTCACTGGCAGTGATTTCTGAAAACTGGAGAATCACCGGAACTGAACTTGATTTCACTGGTGGTTATTTTTAGAAAATAATAATCCACTAGCACTGATATTGTCTTGGAAGTGATTTTGATTCTCTAGTAGTGATTTTCATAAACACAATACTTTTATGGTAGTGTATTGCATGATTACTAGAAGTGACTTTTGTCAAGACAGTATTTTACTCGAATGTTCAGACAGCTTCTGGAGGTGTTTCTGATAAGAACAATGAATCACTCAAGCAATTAGTAAATTCTCTGGCGGTGATCTCAATTCACTTGAGTGTGGTGTCACTTCACTGGAGGTGATTTTGATAAAACAATAAACCACTCGACTGCATCAGTATTTCACTGGCAGTGACATTGTAAGAGTAAGTATATCACTTGAATGCATTTTAGTGCATGGAAGCAATACTGATTCAGCTGGGATTCACTGGCAGTGCGTTCAAGCTTCTTCTGTCAAAAATCATCATATCACTCGATCATATAATATCTGACTGGTAGTGATCTGAGGCATACTGGCTTTCACTAGAGGTGTATTCTGGTTCACTGGAAGTGATTTGAGAGAGTGTGTAATTCACCGAAAATGATTCAGCAATTTTCAAAGATCACGCGAGTGAAATTGGCTGCACTGGGAGTGATTTTCGAAACAGTGAATTTTTCTTGCAGTGATTTTTGATTCACTAGAAGTGATTTTGAAAAATCCCATATCACTCGAGTGATTTCGGTATCATTGGAAGTGAAATTGAAAACAGTGAAAAATTCCTCTGGTGATTTCTGCGCCACTGGAAGTGATCTGCATTCTGACACATTATACTCGGGTGATTATTAATGATCACTCGAGTGATCTTCTTGATCACTCGAGTGATTGTAAAAATCACTCGGGTGCTCTCTATTCAGATTACTTGGACTCGAAACTTTACTTCCAATTCGACAGCAAACAGGGGTCAAATTACATATGGCATAACTCTTCGAATATAGCTCTACAATTTATGTATTATATATCAATGGAAAGCTCTTGAATTCTAGTTTCATATGGCACTGGTTTTAGCTCAAAAGGATCAGTGGTTTGAGAGTTATAGTCAAAATACCAACCTGTTCCAGAAATTGACGCTGATATGAAGGCCAGATTAGAACACTTATATATCCTTCATCTGAGCTCCTTTGGTGTTTCTTCTGGTGTAAAATGATGCATTGGAAGTCTATTTTCATATGCAACTAGTTTTATCTCAATCAGAGTTGTATTGTGAGATATATGATCGAATAACCAGACCTCACTCAGCTGGACGAACAACAGAGCATGAAAAAGCTGCAAATCACTCGAGTGAACAGTGAATCAGCGCAAGTGATTTTCATTCTTTTCAGAATCACTCGAGTGATTGTTAAAATCACTCGATGCTACAGTGCTGCTACAGTAAGCTACAGTGAAATACACTACAGTGACCGTATGCTACAGTGCCCACTGCTACAGTACCCAAAGAACTTGAAACTTGCTATTTTTCATTAATTCTTGCAAGTTCTTCATTCCTCGATTTCTTTCTTCCATTGCTTGACTAATCTACAATATATGCAATATCAAATAGTTAGTCAAAGTACTAGAAAATTATACTATGCAAACTTCTTATGCTTAATATTTGACATATATATTTGTCATCATCAAAACTAATCATATCTAACAGAAGTGCAGTTGTATTTAATGTAATTGATTTACAATTGATAGCCTTGTATGGCTTTGGATTTCATGTATGTATATGAGTGTATGAATGCAGTATAAGCAGAGAATAGCTCGAATTTCATTAAAAAGGCAAGAGAATTGCTCATATACTTGATGTAATGAGATTAAGAGCTGATGAGACATTATGACGTAGTAAAACTTGTGAAAATAATTGAAATATTTTTCTTACCTGCTGGAAAACCCTCTCAACCCTAAGTTCAAGTCCTGAGTTAAGATTAGGGATTTGTGAACATTTTTAAGAGTTGGGTAATCTCGGTTTGAATCCTGGTCCCACCAGTGATTTTACTACTCATTTGCACTCATATGAGGCTATGAAAATAAGGTATTACAGTTTTGGTATCAGAGCAGTGATTTTGGCAATGAAATTTTCTGCTTAGAGATAAAGGCCTAGTTATAGCAAGGGATTCTGACTCTAGCTTGCATTCTCTGCTTAAGTGAATAGTATGGTGATCTCCTATTAATGCTACTGTAACAGGGAGTTACAGATGGAAAAGGAACCTAAGGAGTTAGATCACCTCTATTTGTGAAATTAGCCTATTGAAGGAAGGGGTAACGGTCTATGTAGAAGAAGTGGTTCTGCATGACAGGGGTGTCAGCGGTACCTGGTCCCAGTGAGGATACCTCTATTGGTAATAGTGACAATGAGACCTTAAGGGTTGAAGAGGAAGCATGGATTCAGATTGTATTGCTAACTCTAGGGCTCCTAATATTGAGTTAGAAGTATGACCCATATTGTTTCCCTGTGTTATGAGAACACATCGAAGAGCTATACTAAGAAGCTGGTACTGCTTATGTTTCCTTGTGGGGACAATGTCTAGCATTTATGGGCAGGATAACATGTCATATTGTGGTTGAGGTATATATAGGCTACCAATACCCAATGACATATGGTATGGTGTTAGCACTGATGCCTCGGATCTTATCGGAACACTGTGGTTAAGTGTGCTCAGGCAAGGGAAATCACAAGATGGGTGACCCCTAGGGAAGTACCTTGAAAATTTTAAATCTTTTGATTAAAGGTTTGTAATTGTGATTAGAGATTCTTAATTGACCTAAAGAATGATTACAGGCATAGAGATGATGAAGTAAGTGTTAATCTTTAATCTGAACCATTTCTGTTGCAGTGAGTACTGCCAGAAAAGTTTATCTAATGAGGTTATGGAAACTTGTGGTATAGTGATTATTTTGAGGCTTCTCCATGCTATGTAATGATCCTTATAACCCATGGGGTTCAAGGTATGTAGTTATGATATATGGTGATGCATGATGAGTGATGATTATGCCGTATGTCTATCCTAGAGGATCTGAATTGATTATACTAAAGGTTGAGGATATGGTTGAATCAGATCTTAGCTAAAATGGTGCTTAGGTCGGAAAGTGAATAAGGTTATACTATGGTTCTGTTTCATAGAGGAAGTTGAACCTTGTGAGCCTTGTGAATAATGTTGAACCTTCAGTAATGTTTAAGGACCCGATGTAACACCCGTCTTACATTCCCCTTAGTTACTTACACGGAAGCATTCATTAATAATTTGTTAGGGGTAATTACTTATTCATGACTTATTTAGCAGTTATTTTTACCGAATATCAGAGTTAATTCTTATTATCAACGATTCCGATTACGACTTGATTCAAATTCGCGTGTATTCTTACAACCAAATATTCTCTGTGCGTAAATAATTATACACACAATATTCTAAACATAATTCGGTCTTCAGTTCTTCATCTTCTTTCCATATAAATCATCTTCATGCATTGTTTTCTGTTCTGCTCACGGACCTATATGGTTGGTGGGGGAGAGTGAGATTTAAGAGAATCTCAGTAGAAAACATTACAAACAATGCATGTAAGATGAATGCTAGTGATGATATGCTTGCCTTACATAGGCTTATGTTCTCATAATGATATTCTGCATGCTCAATGTTTCGTGCAACATACTTATGGCTATAGTAAAAATAGAAACAGAGCTTCATTCATTCGTACATGCTTCACATAATCAAGCAAAGTAATACATCAAATCAATACACAACATAAATATCACATACATACAAGTAAGTAAGTTTACTACCCTGTGGACTTATGTCCTTCTTGAATTGTCCCCTTTTCTTCCAACCATCGGAACTTCTTGGAAATTCTTCCATTCCTCTTCTTTCTTGACTTCTCCATGGCCCTAGATACCCAATTACATCATTAGAGCCATAATTGTGAGTCATTAGAAGTGTATACTAAGGCCTAAGAAGGGCTAAATGGGTCAATTTCCCTCAAAAATGTGAAATCCTGAAATTTGGAGGTTTTGGCCGCGGCCAAGAAGGGCTGGCCGCTGCCAAAAACCAGACAGAAACATTTTGGCCGTGGCCAAGAATCTCGCTGTTCAGAATTTCACTATTCTGATTCTTGAATGAAATTGTAAAAATCATAACTAAATCCAAAAACATCGAAATGAGGTGCTTCTAAGTTTTATGGAACCATATTTAATTCTAATATATATGGGAAAAATATAGCCACAAGCTAAATCAACTCATATAAGCATAGAGGTCAATTCAATTGGATACTGCCTCAAAATTGTCCAAATTCACATGACCAGATTTTGAAAACTCATAACTTCTAGCATACTTATCCAAATCTTTCATATTATATATTTGTTTAAAGATTATCATGTCTGATTTAAGTCTGGAAAGTTTCATTATCATTGGACAACATTCAGACCTTCAAAAGCATGTCACAAGGACACTGTCTCTAAACAGATTTCACAACATACACACATTTAGTTCATAATTCTCTAAATTCATATACAAGCATCCAAAATTCATGACCACTTGCATACCTACACAATTTTGCCTCCTAAATCCAATGGAAGTATCAAAATTATCAAATTCAAACTCCTCTTCCATAACAACATAGCACAGAAAAATCTGGGTTCTCAGGAATAGTTTGTCAGTTTCATGTTTTCTTTGGCTTAATCTCTTCCTTTCTGCTTCTAATCAAGTGATTAGCTATTTAAACACTAATTAGACATAATGTAGCCATTGAAAATGCCATTTTAAACTAGTAATGAATAGTACCCAACTTCCTCTATACTCATCCAAACAACAAACCAATCGGTTAAAAAAGAAGCTTACGCTTACCTCTACCCGTTTCTGCAAACGGTTCGGAATTTTGGCAACACTTCGGCCGGTGAGATGGCGCCAACCACCTCCAAAAGAAAATCTAAAACCGTAGAAATGAAGCTCTCGATGAGTAGAGGAACGTTCATGAAGGGTACTTCGAGAGAGGACGTCATTTCGGTAGTGTTTTGACAGCTCAAAGTTTCTCTCTCTTCCCTTTCTCCATTTTCTTTCTGTAGCTTCTCTCTCTCTCTTCTGGTTCTTTCTACATGAAAATTGGCTGGAGAAGAAGATGAATTATTCACTAAATGGGTGGTCAAATTGGTTTTCCACATGTCACAATCTCATTGGCCCAGAAATTGAATTTTCACAATTAATTGCAAAACTGACAGAATTTTCATTAAATTTTGAAAATTCATATCTAATTTTAAAAAAGTTCAATTGGGGTGGCTCCAAAGGGTATACGACCCTCATTGAGTCTAGTTTAAAGAAAAAATATAATATTTGGCTAATTAGAAGTTTACTCTTGCCAAAATTTTAATATTTGGATGCTGCCCCAGAAAATAGTTAATTTCACTAGGCTAACCTCAAAAATTCATTTCTCTTTGTGTATAGCTCCAAATGACTTATATGACCTATCATATTAAATCATAATAGTCTACTTTAATTTTGGAAAGTTTCATAATATTTAGACATTATTTTCCTTTTGAAATATACCACACAAACTCGACTGCCACATCGGAAATTTCACCGATAGCAACAATACTTTGTATTTCACTTTAGTATGTTGTGTGTGAATTCCAATCCCTTCGTTTTATTATTCCCTAAGCTCTTTAGCTCACCAATATAATTCCTTTTAATATCTAAGGATATAAAGGAATTTTGGGGAATTTAAACATACCTCATACGGACATTTGTTAAACTGAGGTCTAACAGTCCACTTAATTTAGGCTTATTCTCTAGCCTTTAGTCCCAAAATTTGGGATATTACAATTCTCCCCCCGTTCAATAAATTTCATCCTCAAAATTTGTTAATGTCCGATTCTTAATAATTCTTCAAAAGACCACTATAGCAAGGGTTTTATTTCATTCTTTCTATATTCTATCGGTATCTCAAATTCTAGAGGTATTCTCAAATTCCCCCACCTTAAATTTGAGAGGTTTTCTTATTCAATTCTATGCTTATAAACCATACTTGTCTATTCTATGTCTGAGCTTCTTCAATCTAAGTTCTCATACTTCTTTCCTCTTAACTAGCACTGTAGCTAGCAAGTACTATCTGATCTAATAAGTTCAGATTTCTAACCCTTCTATAAGTTTTTGTTCCTGTTTCTCTATGACCAGTAACTGCACCACTTTTCAATTCAAAGCATTAATGATAATAGTCGCTTCACTACTTTTCCATTCATCTATGTTGTCTCATATTCTACTTTTCTGATTTTCAAATATTTGAAAATTCTTTTGGTCGCAGTACATTTTTGCAATCATACTATACAAAATAGTGCTTTCACATTTTCAAAGAAAACATGATTATTGCCAGCTCAAACTCATAAGTAGGGTGATTCATCTCGTAGGGTTTCAACTATTAAGAGGCACACGTCACCATTCTGTCCTGCTTCACTAGGATGTTTCCCAATCCTTTCTTTCTTTCTCATTTCGTTGCAGACCATACTGGTCGCTTCACTGTAAACCACACAAGGGTCGCATTCTAGGATCAGGAATATTGAATACTGGTATGAGTTTCAACCTCTCCTACAGCTTTATGAAATCCTCTCACAGACATCATCCCACTTATGAAATTCTTTCTATAATTTTTTTCTTTCAATTCTTTCTTCCAAGTGAGTGGCAAAGAAATTCAAGGAAAATTCTAAATTCATCTGGAAAGATCTAGTAAATTGAGTATTTTTACGACAGTTTCTGGCCTCTTCCAGTTCTGTACTACTCCTACTATTCTGGGTTGCTCTGAGGATCCCTTCTTTTGAGATAACTTTTGAGACAACATAGTTCAAAAATGACCAACACAAACTGGTCAAAAATTCCGTTCAGAAATTCAATTTTGTTCAAAATTCTATTCAAAGATTGAATTCTTGGAAAATTTTGTTCATAATTCATTTCATACCAAAATTCAGTTCATACTATATATAAAGATAGCAGGTGCATTAGCCCGTTTAAAATTCAACTCTCAAAACTATACAGAAACAAAACAACTACTCTATAAGGTCATCAATTCTAAATTCATTCCAGGCTTTAACCCTTGTTACTCTGGCAACTCATCTACATATGTAATGTTCATGAAGTACGCAAAATAAACCATCCATTCTCAAGCATTCATATTCATTCACAGGACATGCAGTCCCTTCTATTCCAGCCTTTCGGCCATTTCAATTCTAGCTTTACAGTCATTTTATTCCAGCCTTTCAGCCGTTTCAATTCCAGCTTTACAGTCGTTATATTCCAGCCTTTCGACCGTTTCAATTCCAGCTTTACAGCCATTATATTCTAGCCTTTCGGCCGTTTCAATTCCAGCTTTACAGCCGTTATATTCCAGCTTTTCTACCGTTTAAGGACACACAACCCTTTGGGAAATTCTAAGGCTTTACAACCACTTCGGGACATTGCCCGGCAATTCTTAGTCTTACAACCATGGGCTTTAGCCCTTCTAATTTTGAATACTTTTCTAGTCTTAATGCCTATGGACACGCTGGCCCAATAGATCTGACTACCCATCATATATTCATTATATGAATACACTCGATGGTATATACATACGTGCAAAACCATTACATAAGATATGAGAGCAAGAGTTTACTTGACTTTTTTTGTCAAGCCTTTTATACCTTCATTCTCTTTTCTGTCTTTCTTTTGATAAACAGCACTGGAGAACCTCATGGCGATTCACTAGGTCACATAAACCCGTTGCTCATTCTGTTATCTCCTCTGGGGTCATTTTATATGGACTTTTAATATTGGTCTAGCTCCAGGCATAATTCTACTTTCTTCACTGGGGTATCTACCGATACACATACACACACACACCGCGCGCGCGCGCGCACACACACACACATGTATGTATTTTAGGGAATCCATTAGTTACAAGCATATTATATTCTCTATCTCGATTATGAGACCATAATCCATGGCTATTCTCATTCTTTCTATTACTTTGTTCCATCAGGAAACAAATTATCATTTATTCTTTCTAAGGAAATATTATATAATTAAGATATTTCCCTATGCTAGATTAGCAGCTAGCAACCTTCAGAAATCTCATTGTCATCTGTACCGTATTCTAGTACTTTAATTCATTCAAGTCATTCCAAATACCTAAAGAATCAATTCAACTATTATTTGATTCTTAGGTTACAGTTCAATTGGTAGCAACCCATAGGATGTCTATCCAACTTTTAGGTTCATCAACCTAATTCTAAAACCTCAGCCATACCTTATAAGCATCCTAAGATAATCATGATTCATTCCTTCTATTCTATTCTTATAACATTCAAGTAATATCCTCAAATATTCCCCTAAAGCATTGTTGACAGTTCAACATTACTTACTAGGTTCATAAGGTTCATAGGGTTCATACTTTCATACATCGGGGCACCATAGTGTAACCTGAGTCACATCTTGACCTAAACACTATTTCATCTTAGATCTGATTCAAGCCTATCATAAATCTTTACTATATTCATTCTAATATTCTCATGGAATCCCAAGCGTTCACCATATTTCATACCTTAGGGTACTCAAACCTTTATTTAAGAGGTTTCAAATTTCTAGTGTATTTCCTAGGAGGTTACCCATCCCGAGATTGCTCTTACCTGAGCATGCTTAACCACAAAACTCCATTAGAATCCGAGTCACATGCCCACTCGGCATATGATTCTCCAGAGCTCATACCCATCTCAACTCGGTATAAATTACTACTGCTCCACTTCATTCTCTATATACAGCTCTACCCTACCCTCTAAACTAGTTTTCTCAGTTAGAGGTTCAGGAAAATTCTATTTCTCTGGGTTCATCCCTAACCTACAATTCATTATAGCTATGGAATTACTAACAAGGTATCAGTATACCTATTCCAAGCAACAAAGCATACTAGCCAAATGCCAGAATCTCTGCTCTGATACCATTAAATGTAACACCCGTCCCCTTAGTTACTTACACGGAAGCATTCATTAATAATTTTTTAAGGGTAATTACTTATTCACAACTTATTTAGCTGTTATTTTAACCGAATATAAGAGTTAAGTCTTATTCTTAATGATCCCGATTACGACTTGATTCAAATTGCTTGTATTCTTACAACCAAATATTCGTATGCTAGGAGTTATGATTTTTCAAATTCTGGTCACGTGAAATTGGGCAATTTTGGAGCAGTGTCTAATGAAATGGAATTATGTACTTACAAGAGTGCTTTTAGCTTATGTGTACTTACCAGAGTATTTCTTTCCTCATTCTTAGTTTATACATATACAAATCTAATTAAAATACATAACCGATACATTGCCCTTCAATCTTCGAATCTTCTTCGAATTTTCCCTTGCATATCCTCATGCATTCTTCTCCTATACTCGTCATACCTATATGGTTGGTGGGGGAGTGAGATTCGAGGGAATCTCAGTAGCAAACATACAAACAATGCATGTAAGATGAATGCTAGTGCATGATATGCTTGCCTTACATAGGCTTATGTTCTCATAATGATATTCTGCATGCTAAATGTTTCGTGCAACATACTTATGGCTATAGTAAAAATAGAAACAGAGCTTCATTCATTCATACATGCTTCACACAATCAAGCAAAGTAATACATCAAATCAATACACAACATAAATATCACATACATACAAGTAAGTAAGTTTACTACCCTGTGGACTTATGTCCTTCTTGAATTATTCCCTTTTCTTACAACCATCGGAGCTTCATGGAAATTCTTCCATTCCTCTTCTTTGTTGACTTCTCCATGGCCCTAGATACCCAATTACATCATTAGAGCCATAATTGTGAGTCATTAGAAATGTATACTAAGGCCTAAGAAGCTAGAAAGGACTAAATGGGTCAATTTTCCTCAAAAATGTGAAATCCTGAAATTTGGGGGTTTTGGCCACAGAAACATTTTGGTTGTGGCCAAGAATCTCGCTGTTCAGAATTTCACCATTCTGATTCTTGGCAGAACTTGTAAATATCATAACTAAATCCACAAATATCGAAATGAGATGTTTCTAAGTTCTATGAAACCATATTTAAGTTTAATTTATGGAAAAAATATAGCCACAAGTCAAAACAACTCATATAAGCATAGAGGTTATTTCAATTGGACACTGCCCCAGAATTGTCCAAATTCACATGACCAGAATTTGAAAACTCATAATTTCTAGCATACTTGTCCAAATATTTCCTATTACATATCTGTTTAAAGCTTATCATGTCAAATTTAAGTCTGGAAATTTTTATTATCATTAGACAACACTCAAACCTTCAAAAACATGTCACAAGGACACTGTCTCCAGACAGATTTCACAACATACACACATGTAGTTCATAATTCTCTAAATTCATATACAAGCATCCAAAATTCATGAACACTTGCATACCTATACAATTTTGCCTCCTAAATCCAATGGAAGCATTAAAATCATCAAATTCCAACTCAAGAATAGTTTATCAGTTTCGTGTTTTCTTTGGCTTAATCTCTTCCATTCTACTTCTAATCAAGTAATTAGCTATTTAAACACTCATTAGACATGATTTAGATATTAAAAACACCATTTTAATCTAGCAATGAATAGTACCCAACTTCCTCTATACTCATTTAAACAATAAATCAATTGGTTAAAAAGGAAGCTTACGCTTACCTCTACCCGTTTCCGCAAACGGTTCAAAATTCTGGATACACTTTGGTCGGTGAGATGGAGCCAACCACCTCCAAAAAAAAATCTAAAACCATATGAATGAAGCTCTCGATGAGTAGAGGAACATTCATGAAGGGCACTTTGAGAGAGGACGCCGTTTCGGTAGTCTTTTGGTGGCTCAAAGTTTCTCTCTCTTCCCTTTCTCCATTTTCTTTCTGCAGCTTCTCTCTCTCTCTTCTGGTTCTTTCTGCATTAAAATTGGCTGGAGAAGAAAATAATTTATTCACTAAATGGGTGGTCAAATTGGTTTTCCACGTGTCACAATCTCTTTAGCCCAGAAATTGAATTTTTGCACTTAATTGCAAAACTGACAAAATTTTCATTAAGATTTGAAAATTCATATCTAATTTTACAAATGTTCAATTGGGGTGGTTCTAAAGGCTATGCGACCATACTTGAGTCTAGTTTAAAGGAAAAATATAATCTTTGGCCAATTGGAACCTCACTTTTGCCAAAAATTTAATTTTTGGATGCTGCCCCAGAAAATAGTTAATTTCGCTGGGCTAACTTGAAAAATTAATTTCTCTTTGTGTACAACTCCAAATGACTTATATGACCTATAATATTAAATATTGATAAGTCTAATTTCATTCTAACAAGTTTAATAAAATTTGGACATCATTTTTCCCTTGAAATATGCCACACAAACTCAACTGCCATATCGGGGATTTCACCGATAGCAACAATACTTTGTATTTCACTTCAGTATGTTGTGTGTGACTTCCAATCACTTCGTTTTGTTATTACCTGAGCTCTTTAGTTTACCAATATAATTCCTTTTAATATCCAAGGGTATAAAGGAATTTTGGAGAATTTAAACATGCCTCATACAGACATTTACTAAACTGAAGTCTAGTAGTCCACTTAATTTAGGCTTATTCTCTAGCCTTTGTCCCAAAATTTGGGATATTACACCCGAAACAGTAGAGGTTATAATAAGTACTATTGATCTTGATTCTTAGCATGCCTATTAGGTGTGATTGAGGAAAGCGATTTCTGACTCTGGTGATGTTGAGGTTCTAAGAGTAGAATCTTGATCTGAGAATCAATTATAATAGTTAAATTGGTTCTCCAAGAATTTGAAAGAGCCTGAGTAGCTTGAGGTACTAGAATATAGTACATAAATGTTTATAAGGTTTCTTGAGGTTGCTAGTTGCTAATCTAGCATAGGGAAATATCTTAATCACAGAATATTCCCTTAGAGTTGTAATATGCCTGGAGCTGGACCTATATTGAAAGTCCAATGAATTGACCCTAAATGAGGTAGTAGATTACAGAACTTCTAAAGAAGAAGGACCTTATGAGATTTAGATCCCGTTATAATGATACTCCTATTGAGAGACAACCAACTGGACAAAACTAGCTACAGAGGATTCTGATCGGAAAAGGCTACCTGCGGGGAGTTTTGATCAGAAAAGGCTACCTATGGGGATTTTTTATCGGAGGGGCTGACCAGATGTATGGGCACCTGGGTGAAGCACTAAGTGTGATACCGTAGCGTGGAGCCACCGTGATGTCAAACCATAGTGCATAGCCGCCGTGATGACAAATCGTGGAGTGGAGCCGCCATGACATTGAAACTGTAAAGTAGAGCTACGGGGATGTCGACTCTCAATAGTGGTATCTTATAATGAGTCTTCTATCACATAAGTTTCCTTGAGAATAAGGGTCGGGTGACCCAGTAAATTTTTATGGGGTTCTCCAGTGCCGAATGATAACAGAGATTAAGGAAATCTAATCTTCCTCTTGTATCTTATATAATGGTTCTGCATGTATGTGTTTACCATCGAGTGTGTTCATGTTATGAATATACGGTAAGCAGTAAGACCTATTGGGCCAACGTGTCCTTAGGTAGTCAAACCTAACAAGTGGAGGCCTGAGGCTATAAGTCCCGTAATGCCTCTAGCATAGGGGTGATTCCCTAGGTAGTAAGACCTGATGAGCATTCAAAATTTGTGGGGTAGTCGCCTGAGGCCTATTGCACGGGTGGACACTCATGCCACGGAGATTTCTATTATACATGAGCAGTCTCCCGGGGCCTATTACACAGGTGGACACTCAGGGCCATAGAAACTCCTGTGATGCATAAGTGGAATCCCGGAGCCTATTGCGTGGGTGAATACTTGGAGCCGAATGATCATGTGATGGTTTGCTTAGCATGCTTCATGAACATTGCATAAGAGTATGAATGGCTTAAGTAGTAAGAGATGAAGCCTGAAATGGGTTCAGGATACCTAGTAAACTATGTGTTCTAGGTAGTAACTAACTTAATGGTACTAGGGTTTATCGAGCACGGCTTAAGTGGCAGATGTCACGTGCTTGATATCTGGAGAGGTCTCCTTTGAGAAATAAGGGGAGTGGCTATTCCATAAGCTTGCCTTCCAAGCCCAGTAGGGGTGAGGTTGGGCCAGACTCTCGTGCGGCTATGGCAGGCCTAGTAGGAGGAAATCCTATGCTGCTGCAGTGATCCTAGTGGGAGGGTTGTTTCATGACTCCCGTGCTGTTATAAAGGGTGCCCATTGAAGGTAGCTCTGCAGTTAGGCCTAGTTGGAAGGCAGTTATTCAGTAAAGATGATGGACTAAATGTCTTGAGGCTATAAGACCTAATGGGTTAGTAAATCCTTAGGCTAGCAGAATGTGAGATGTGTTGAAAATGGAGTCGGATAGAGGCTTGAGGCAATAAGACCCGAGATGCAAATTTATATAGGGCAGTGCCCTTGGGTTATAAGACCTATATGTCTAAGTGTTGTGGTGTTTACCTAGCACCATGACATGGACTAGTGCCTCCAAAATATGCCTTGAAGTTGGCAGAATGTGTAGGTTGTACCAGATTGTAGTAGAGGCAGTAAGCCTAAGATGCCTATAGCATGAGGGATGAATCCCTAGGCTATGAAGCCAGAATATCTAACGTCTTGGAAGTTGAAAGAGCCGTAAGACTCGATGTGTATACAGTATGCTTTGGGGAGAGTCTTAAGGAGGCAGAGAGGCCCGAGAAACCAAGCGCTATGAGATCGGACTAGTGAGTCCTGTGTGAATGCTACATACTAGGTACAGAATGGATGGAAGTGTGCATAGTGAGTGTAGAATGCTATATGAGATTTGGTCTCAAGAATATGATTCTTGATTTGCATGCTTTACGAGCTTTAAATGAAATAGTTAGTTGATGAGATGGTAGAGATTTGCCACTGTGATCGGAGGTTCTCACTATAGGAAATTTATTAAACGGGGGGAGAACTGTAATATCCTGAATTTTGGGACTTGGAACTTAAGATTTAGCTTGGGTTAAAGGGGACCACTAGACTCCTGTTTTGTAAATATATAGTAAGACATAGTATTATTTCCCAAAACTCCTTTATATCCTTGGATATTAAAAAGAATTATATTGGAGAGTTAAAGAACTTGGGGAATAACAAAACGAAGTGATTGGAAGTCACACACAACATAGTGATTTGGAATACAAAGTGTTGTTGCTATTGGTGAAATTCCTGATGTTACAGTCGTGTTTGTGTGGCAGATTTCAAAGGGTAAATGATGTTCAAAAATTATGAAATTTTTCAAAATGAAAGTAGACTTATCAAGCTTTAATTTATATATCATATGAGTCATTTGGAGTTGTACACAGAGAAATGAATTTTTGAATTTAGCCCAGCGAAATTAACTATTTTATGGGGCAGCATCCAAAGATTAAAGTTCTTGAAATAGTGAGCTTCAAATTGGCCAAATTTTATATTTTTCTTAAACCTAGACTCAATGATGGTTGCATAGCCTTTGGAACTACCCCAATTGGACAATTTTACAATTAGATATGAATTTTCAAATATTAATGAAAATTCTGTCAGTTTTGCAATTAAGTGCGAAAATTGGAATTTTTGGTTAATCATGGCTTGACACGTGGCAAAGTCATTTAGTCATCAATTAAACCATCATCTTCTTCATTCCTAAGATAATTTTCATGCAGATAAATCTGAAAGAGAGAGAGAGTATTCAGATGATAAAATGGAGAGAGAAGAGAGAGAAAATTCTTTTCGCCGAAACTCTACCGTAACGGCGTCCTCTCTCAAAGTGCCCTTCAGGAAACTTCTTCTACTTATTGCGAGCTTTATTTCTATGGTTTTGGATTCTCATTTGGAGGTGATTGGCACCATCTCACTAGCCATAGTATTTCTGGAATTCTGAACCGTTTGTGGAAACAGGTCGAGGTAAGTGTAAGCTTCCTTTTGAACCGATTCATTTATTATTTGGATGAGTATATTGGAAGTTGGGTATTGTTCATGGCTGATTTTAAAATGGTATTTTTAATGGATAAATCATGTCTAATGAGTATTTAAATAGCTAATCATTTTATTAGAAGTAGAAAGGAAGTGATTAAGCTAAAGAAAACAAGAAACCGACAAACTCTTTCCGAGAACTTTGATTTTCAGTTTCCTGTTCTACGTGTGATATAGTGATGGGCTAAGAATTTGATGATTTTGATACTTCCACTGGCTTTAGGATGCAAAATTGTGTAGGTATGCAAGTGTTCATGATTTTTGGATGCTTGGATATGAATTTGAAAAGTTATGAAGTTTGGGGATTCATGTTGGTAATCTGCCCTGTTTGGAACAGTGTGTTTGTACGTGATATTTGTAGGGCCAAAACTTATCCAAAAATTCTAAAACTTTCCAGAATTAAAGTAGAGACATGGATCTTTAGTTTGATAGGTATTTTGTAATTTTTGGACAAGTCTGTTGGGAGATATGAGTTGTTGAAATTTGGCCCTTTTCTCTGGAAACAAATCTAGAACAGTGATGTTTCTCGAATTTCTGGGAATTTTGTGACTGTGTTAGCCAAAATTGAATATTTTTATGTGAAAGTAAACTGAAATATATTTCCATATAATTTGAAACCACTCAATTTATAGTTCTATAGAATTAATTAAGATTTTCCAAAGTTTGGTAAAAAATGCTGGTAGTTTGATTACCATGCGAATTTGAGTAAGAAATTGGCCAAATGTAATTCGTTAGAACTTCAAGGGGAAAATTGAGCCTTTGAGGCTAATGTAGCTATTGGGCATTCACCCTTCATGGCTCTAATGATGTCATTCTTATCTAGGGTTATGAAGTGTTAAAGAAGAAGTAATGGTTAGAAGATTAAGGTGCAAGAGGAGGACATCAAGTAAAAGGTAAGGAACTTACCTTTTCTGTATGTATGTGATATGTATGTCTTTCATTGATTATGTGATTGCTTTGCCTATTTGTGTGGAACATGTATGATTGGTTGAAGCTCTGTTTATATTTGTGCGATGGCCATATGTATGTCATAACATTGAGCATGCAGCATGTCATTATGTTGGCATGAAATAGCGTAGGCAAGCATGTCATGCATTCATATATATCTGCCATGCATAGTGGTAATGTTTGCTGCTAAGATTCTCTCGAATCTCACTCCTCCCAACCAACCATGTAGACAGGTGAAGATGCAGGAGGATGCATGGAGGAGATATGAAGTTGAAGTGCAGTTGTATTTAATGTAATTGATTTACAATTGATAGCCTTATATACTTTGAATTTCATGTATGTATATGAGTGTATGAATGTAGTATAAGTAGAGAAGAGCTTGAATTTCATTAAAAAGGTAAGAGAATTGCTCATATACTCTAATGTATTGAGATTAAGAGCCGATAAGACATTATGACATAGTGAAACTTGTAAAAATAATTGAAATATTTTTTTACCTACTGAAAAACCCTCTCAACCCTAGTATCAAGTTCTGAGTTGAGATTAGGAATTTGTGAACATTTTCAAGAGTTGGGTAATCTCAGTTCGAATCCTGATCCCACTAGTGATTTTACTACTTATTTACACTCATATGAGGCTATGAAAATAAGGTATTACAAAAAGGCCTTATTTAATGTAAACAAAATTGGAAACTAATTAAAATTAAAATTAAATCAGATTTGATGAATAAGGATGCCTTCTAGATGCTCTTTGGACGTCACTTGTGATCATCCTCTGAGGTACATGCTTATCATATAGTATTTTAAGTGATTTCTTCAATCTGGACTGCATATAGGCTTTGTATATCATATTGTTGGGCTTACTGCTTTACGTTACACCAATTTCATGCTTTGCCACATGCTCAAGCTTCTAGGTGTTGTAAAAGCATGTATATGGGCTTGAATACACATGGTTAAGGCCTCATTTTCACCCTCAACATATATACTAACATTATGGGCCATTAATGAAGCAAATTGAAGCCTAAATGTTTGATCCAACCTCTCGAACACCTCACTCTTTTTTAGAATTTTAGTAAATGGGCTCTTGATGTCATGAAAAGGATCTTGGGCTTGCTTAGAACCTTCTTGGATAACATAGACAACATCTTGTTCATTGTAGATGCCACCTAAGCTACCATGTATTACTTCATCAACACCTTAGATGCCAACTTCGATGCTTTGTTAGACACCATATAAGATGCCACTTGTACCTCTATCAGAGGAGCTAGTAAGTCCTTAAGCCGACAGGGTATAATGTGTTTGAGAATTATTTCGAGCGGAGGCTTGAGGCAGTAAGACCCAATATACAAGTTTGTATAAGGCAGTGTCCCTGTGCCATAAGACCTGTGTGTCTAGCGCTGTGGTTGTTGCTTAGCGTGGTGACATTAGACCAGTGTATGTAAAGTATATTTTGAGACTGGTAAAACATTCAGATTGTACCAAGTTGTAGTTAAGGCAGTAAGCCCTAAGATGCCTATGGCATGGGGGTGATTCCCTAGGCAGTAAGGTTGGAATATCCAGCACTGTAGGAGTAGAATGACATGTTTGGCTTGATATACTTACAGTGTGATTCAGGCATAGTCCCGAAGAAGCTATAAGGCTTGATATGGTGATTTGAGTAGAGTCCCAAAGAGGCTATATAGCCTGAGAAACCAAGCACTGTGGGAATGGACCAGTGGGTCCTATGTATTTGAATGCTACATACTTGGTATAAAATGAATAAGAATGTTGTATGATGGGTGTTGAATACTATGAGAGATCTAAGACTATGATCATTGTGTTTCATACTCTACGATCTTGCAAATAGAAGAGCTAGAATGAAAAAGATAGACTGAGTATCTAGAGATAATTCCCCGAGGTAAAATAGTACCATATGACGTTCAAAATTTTGAGGATGAAATTTTTTGAATGGGGGGAGAATTGTAATATCTTGAATTTTAGGCCAATAGGCTTAAGGGAAACATCTATATCAGGCAAACGATTAAGCTCAGTTTGGGAAGAGTCCCAAGAATGATGAGACATAGAAAGACTCTCCGGGACTATGCGATTTGGCCCTACTAGGCAGAGGGCTTGGTATTTACAGGCAGTACGACTAAATTGTTAGTGTAGATGTGCAAAGGACACATATACGATGGCATTGGATTGGTAGAAATATGTACCTAGCTATGTCATGAGATAAGGGACTAATTAGTCGGGTGAGATAGGTCGGTGTAGGTGTGCACATACCATTATCAGGGTAGACAAGTGCACCCTACATTTTTTAGAGTGGACGCCGGTATGTGTCTCCAACTAGGGCCCACACACACACTCTGACCTGATGTCATTTGATGGACTTTGATATATGTGTCATAGTCCCGAGTAAAATCCTAGTAGAATCCCGAGTAAGCATAAATAAAGTAGCTTTATTGAAATAACTTTAATAAAGTAAGTAATGATGACTAGCTTTTGTGTTGACTAAGCAAGAGGATGACAAATATCCCTTAATCATTACAAAGGACAATGAAACTTTTGTACTGGAGAGTAAGGAGGTGGCAAGTGTCCCTCATCATTACACTCACCTTTATGCCTTTTGTGTTGGCATCTCCAGAGCACGCTACCTAGCACCTAAGTCTGAGGAATCAGCCGGTCTACGACTCGGTCACGTACTTGACTTCCCAAACACCATGCCCAAGAGCTAAGGAAAATCAATAAATCACTACTTTCCCTGACAAAAAGGATGGTAAAATCCCAAGAAAAGAGGCGGGACCCACTTTATTAAAGTAAGTGACATGTGTCACCGAACCAGTTGGTTACCGGACAAATGGCACCATGAGAACTTGACATTTGGCATGATTTTTCCAAGACTCCTCCCTAGCCATATATTTCAGCCAGCCACTTAAATTAGAGGGGCAAATCAGATTAAATCAAGAAAAATTGTTGGAGGAGATATAGAAGGTGAATAGTAACTTTCAAGAACTTCAATCCACCGAAACACTACCGAATCAGCGTTTTCTCTCAAAATACCATTCACAAACCTTCTTCTACTCATCTCAACCATCATTTCTATGGTTTCAAATTTTCATTTCCAAGTGTTTGGTGCCATCTCGCTTGCCAGAGTACTGCTGGATTTTCTAATCGACTGCGGAAATGTATAGAGGTAAGCATAAGCTTCCTTTTGAACCGATTGGTTTGCTATTTGGATGAGTTTTTGTGAGGGTGGGGTACTATTCATTTTTTAGCTAGGGGGTATTCTTGAGGTTTAATCATGTGTTTATGGTTAAATGATGATTTTTGATGATATTGGACAAAATTCTTAGTGATTTTGTTGAAAATGGGTTATGTTCGATCAATGTGATATGGGGATGAAACTTTATGATTTTGATCATTCCATTGTGTTCTACATAACAAATTATGTGGAAAATCATGTGGTTATAATTTTTGGATAATTATACATAATTCTGGAATTTTAAAAAGTTAGATGACCCTATTGCTAGATTCATTTTTATGGAGCATAGTAGTGATGATGAGCTTTTCGGTAAGCCAACCTGGTCCAAACCTTATAAAATTTTGCACGATGAAAGTAGACATCTTGAGATTTAATTGGATAGGTAATATGACGCAATTAGATTAGTTGATTGAGAGATATGATTTTTCAAATTTTGATGTTGATTCTAGAATGAAACTTGTTGTAGTCTGATTGTGCGTCATTTTTAAATAGGAAAATGATGTCAAAAAATTGTGAAATTTCAAGTCTAAAAGTAGACATATCAATATTTAATTTGATATGTCATTTGAATGTGTGTGCTAGAAGTTCTACATTTTTAAATTTTGGTATGGAAAACTAGAAAATTCTGGGAGCAGTGATCAATTAAGTGAGATACTATATTGATATGCATTTAGAAGTGTAATGGCTATATTTTTCCATGAAACTATATTAATTAGGGGTCACATATCCTTTAGAATCATCACAATTGAACATATATACAATTAGTTATGAATTTTCAAATATTAACGAATATTCCTGCAAATTTAAGTGCACATGTGAAAATGAGAAAATGTAGTGGCATTAAGTAATTATTTTGAACTCTAAGGGTAGAAATTAGCCCCTTAGGATAATTTAACCATTTTAACTCTTTGGTTGACTTGGTAAAATGACCCTAATGATATGATTATATATCTAGGGTCATGAGAGCTCAAGAAAGAAGAAATTGAAAAATTTCCAAGAAGCTACCTTGGTTGGAAGAAAATGGGACAAAAAGAAGGACTATGTCCAAAAGGTAGTAAACTTACTTACTTGTATGTATGTGATGTTTATGCTGTGTATTGATTTCGTGTATTGCTTTGCTTGATTATGTGAAGCATGTATGAATGAGTGAAGTTCTGTTTCTGTTTTACTGTGGCCATAAGTGTGTTGCACGAAACATTGAGCATGCAGAATATCATTATGTGAACATGATCCTATATAAGGCAAGCATATCATGCACTACCATTCATCGTACATGCATTGTCTGTATGTTTGCTACTCAGATTCCCTTGAATCTCACTCTCCACTAACTATATAGGTACTGGAACATGATAAAGAAGAGTACATGAAGCAGAATCAATAGGAAAGCAGATGAAGAATGAAAGTCTTCAAGTGTATTTATTTTTACTCTTTGTAAAGTATCGACACTTGACAAATACATATGAATAGAAAAGTATGAAAGTACATACATTTATTGAACGGTAATCAGGATCACCGAAACTAAAAGGAAGAGTGGAGAAACAGAACAACTCCTATATTTGGTAACACTAACGGCTTAACAGTCGAAAATGAGTCAAAATCCCCTAAGCAAGTGTAAGTAAACGCTTCTGTATACACAATAAAAGGGGTAGAAATGTAAGTTATTACAGTATAGGCCTCAGGCATATACCCGGTACAAAATAAGTCATATGGCCCTAAGCGTCCACCCTCGTAATAGGCCTAGAGTGTCTACCCGTGCATAAGAAAAATCTCTATGGCTTGAGCGTCCACCCATGTAATAGGCCCCTGGCAACCTTGCAGTTGTAATGTGGGATTGTGGGTCCAACATTGACGTATCCTTTTACGATTGACAGGAAAGATCTTAGGGAGTTGATCAATTTGGAGGACATATATATAGGATGGTTTAAACTTGCAATACGGTAAGTTTTTCCCCCATTTTCTCCTTCAATTAATGCAATAGCTTTTTTTTTACACATTCAATAATTCATTTATCATTTTAATTCTATTATAGCTTATTCCACAACATATGCATAGACATAGAAAGAAATTGTTTATACGGATTCTTATGTCCTACAAATATAGCGAGGAAGAATAATACTTTAGAAGCAAGGATGAGGTATGTGAGCTAAACAAGAGAGACTAAATTCCCTTATTATCTAGCACCAATTGTTGAAAGGTACGTATTTTAGTTTTGTCTATTTAAGATGTTTAAGAATAAATTGCCTTATCATCTAACTTCATTTTAATTTGTATATTTTGTTATAGTTACCATTAGAGTATGTTTGTTGTTTTTCCTCGTATCAACATCGTCTATTGGTTTGATTCCTTGGGTAAAAAGCCAGACAAAGACATACAAATCGTCTTCACTACGTAAGTTTTTTTTTATTTCATTGATTCTTAATTTAAATGAATTGTTCTAATGTTTGTTGATTTTCATTTTAATGATAGTGCGATATAGACATATAGATTCCTTGGTAGGACATACGAGGGTAAAAATATTAGAGACCCGAAGTGGTTTGATCAGAAAGTAAGTAGTTTCAATTCAAGTTTTTTCATTGATGGTCGCTTTAGATATGCCTTTATTCATTTTAACCTTTTGCTTTTGATTTATAGTGCCCTTGACAACCAGAGAGCAATGAATGTGGATACTATGTTATACTTTATATGTATAACATCGTTCAGAGCGAAATTACAAGCGATTTTGAATAGGTAGTAGCTTTTTCATTCTCAAATGATAATATTTTTTGTGTTGTAATTGAATTGTTAATTCATTCACTTGATTCATTTTATCTAAGCTTATTTTCTAATTTGCAGATTTTTTATGATGAAGGTGCCTACTTATATGAAGACATTATTTTGATTCGAGACCTTTTGGCTGGACATCTTCTTCAACATATAGATAAGTAAAGATTATTTTTATATTAGATAGTAATTGTGTAGTAGAAAACTTTTTGAACTTTGTAGTATTAGTAGGAGTTAAGGTACATAGTATTAGTAGGTGAGACCTTTTTACTTATTGCAAATAGTATTAGTAGAACTTTATAATTTAAGTAGCTAGTATTGTATGTTTCCTTACTATTTTAAGGACATTTTAGTTTATGAAGAATTGTTCAATCCTGTTTCTGCAGTAATTGATGGGCAGTGAAAAATGTAAACAAATTTTTTTTAAAAAAAACCTTTAAACATCCCTAAAAAAAGGGATACAATAAGTGGCTTACAGAGACTTACGGAGTCCCTTTTTTTAAAAAAGGGATGTCGTAAGTAAGTTATGGAGTCATTTTTTTAACGGACGTTGTGTCCTAACTTTACTATGCCCCTGACATATGCGTCCCCCAATATTCAGATGTTGAAAGGACCAAAAAATGGACTTTAAAAGTGTTGTTTGTAGTAGTGAGATCTTGATAAATAAAAAAATTTGGGAAGAGGATAGTGGAGTTTAGTGATGGTGGCTAGAGGTTAACAAGATGATGACAATAATTGATGGTAGAGAGGTGACTAAGAAAAAGTAAGAAGAGAGGCAAGCGAATAGAGTGAAAAAGTGACTAAAGCAAAAAAAAAAAGGATCAAACAAGTAGATGGTTAAAGGGGTGAAAGGGAAAGGTTTCGTTAAACCGGTTGATATTGAGTTGAAGAGATATCAATCCATCCAAGAGCATTTATCTAATAAAGATAGAGCTGGTGAAGTTTTTGTAGGAGAGAGAAAGAGTAAGAAGGATGTAGTTTGTGATGTTGAGGGACTGATTTGGGTTTTGATAATTTTAAGAATATTATAGTCAAAGTTTCTCAAATTCAAAACAATGGTTACAAAACCAAACACATAATTAAGGCCACAAAAGAGCAACAGAGTACCATTCATTTTTTCATATTCAAAACTAGTACGATTACAAAACCATATACAAAAACCATGGTTACGGAACTAGAAATAGAATATCATTCAATTTTTCTCATATTCAAAACTATGTGCAATTATAAAAAAAAAGACACAAAACTATGGCAATAAAACTAGAAACAAGGTACAATATAATAAATGTATAAAATTAGTGAAACAACTGTCTTAGAAATATGAAACTATCATACCACTTGAAAATTCACCCACAGATTCTCAAATCTAAACCACTTTTGTATTTCTTTAAACAACTGTCTAATGCACAAAAACATTTAAACAACTGTCTCAAAAATATGAAACTGTGCATGCTACATGGAAATTTGCCAACAAATTCTCAAATTTAAACTACTCTTGAAATTGTTGAAACAATTGTCAAGCATAATAAATTATGCAGACTTTCATTTTTAAAATTATACATAGCTTTAAATTTAAACCAAACAAAAAATACCATTCATCAGCAATATATATATATAAGGTTAAGGTACAAAATTGCTCAGAAGTTTTTGTGGAAAATCAATGTTACCCCAAAAGTTTTTTTAGGTTTAATTTTACCCTAGAAGCGTTAAAATGGAGCAATGTTGCCTTCACCGTTAAAAAGTTAATAGTCAATGTCAATTTTTAAACAATGAATGTTGATTTTTTAATGGTATGGGGCAACATTGCTGCGTTCTGAACATCCGAGGTGACATTGAACTTGAAAAAACTTTCGGGACCACATTACTTTTCAGCAAAAACTTCCAGGGAAAATTTGCACCTTAACAATATATATATATTTCTTATTGAAATATCCTAGCAAAGTTTAGTTTACAAACTCTTATACATTGTTTAACAACAATATTGTTCAAACTTTTGTATCATTATGGTGTTTGAGGATGATGAAGACATCTTTGGAGAGCTTGAAGATGTTGCTTTTTAATTGACTCAATGACTTATGAAAGGAAAAATTAAAGCACTATATGTGCCTTCTACATTATATTCCTACCTCTTTACCAAAATTTAGCTAATGTAAAACCCCATCTTGTTAATGATATTACTCATAGTAGCAATTGTGTAGTTCAGTGGGCACACAAGAATAGCAAAAACATATTGATATTATTGATACAATGCTTGTTTATATACAGAAATTCCCCATAGGGGTATATAGAACAATTACAAATCTTACACAAATAAAAGGTCTTCAAACAACCAATTGCCTTTATTTCCCGAACTCGTCCGGAACCTTCTGTTGCTGGAAATTACTGTTTTGCCCTTCAAGTTGATGCTTGCTATAGTAAACTTTGTACATTTATGGAAAAGGTGAGATTCGAAGAATCTCAGTAATAACATGCTTTCAAACATATAGAATGTGAAAATAAATATGCAATTTAATGTCATGTAAGATGATCGAAACTATGTGTATACTTGCCCAAGGCCAAACGACATGTTTGCACCCTGGTCTACTTAGTGCCCCTGTTGGGTCCCTAACCACAACTTGGCAAATTTGTGTGTTCAAGACACTTAGCTCATGTTATAGAGAATTCCATATTCAAATATTTAGTAATCACATAGTATATGTAAGAAGAAGTTACTACCTCGAAAGTGACCTTTTCTTTCCTATCAATCGGTTTAGTTATGTATCCGGCTTGGGCTATTGGTATATCCTAAAATTAAAAATTTAGGATAAATGAGTTATTATTTATTTATAACTCATTTTAAACTCATTGTGTTGGTTATCTATCATAGTTTTAACAGTTTTTACATAGTGCAATTTCACAGTTTTTCGAGAACTGGTAAATTTTTAGTCAACTTTGGAAAATCATAATTAATTCTAGAAAAATCCAAATTGACTAATTAAAAATACTATGTAAGTTTATTTAAATTTAATTTTATATAAAAATATCCAAGCCTTACCATCATCGTCAGGTCATTCGCAGAAATTCGTGAAACCTCCCCTATTCTAGTTTTCCTTCCAAAAATAGGGCTCAACTTTGAAAAATTATATCTCTTAATTTACTTGTCAAAAAATTGTTTTCTACCCACAAAATTAAAGCTCTACATATCTAATTTATGACTGTAAATTTTCATAATATTTGGATAAGGTTTGACTAATGAAAAAGAAGTCATAACAACATTGCCTCACAGGAGGCAAATCAAACAACATTTCATTTCATCTTCAAAAATTTCAAGATTAATATACAATCATCCAAAAATCATGAACACATATATTCCCAAACAATTTTCCCTTATAAATCCAATGGAACCATAAACAATACCAAAATCTAGCTCCAAAAGGACAAATATGCCCCTAGACAAACTCTGGATAATTTAAGGAAAAATGTGTTTCTTGATTTCAATCATTAATCACCTTCTTTACACCTCTAATCACATGATTAACCACTTAAACACTAATTGAACATGATTTGGGACAATTTTGGAAGTATTTCCTCTTAGGGTTTCATCTTCCTAAATTTACAAAACCAATCAAAACTAAGCCAAATTCAAGAACAACAACCACAACAACATCTTATAATACAAGAAGTTCAAGTTTATGAGATTACCTCTTGATTTCACCGCTTTATCTCTTTCCAATGCCACTGCCCTCTCTCTCTTCTCTCTTGATTTTGCTTGCAAACAATAATTTTCAAGAAGAAGAATAGGTTAGGAGAGGTTCTACATGCATTAGGAGGCAAGAACACTTTGATTTCAAGTTCTTACCTTGAATTTTGGCCTCTTGAAACCCTAGCCCTCTTTGTGCTCTTCAAGCTTCTTCAAACTCTCCTCTCTCTCTATTATTCATGTGCTGGCCAAATATGAAGACGATGAAGAGGTGGAAATGAAGTTTAACTAATGATCTCTCATCTTACTTTTACTTTAACAAGTGCTTACTTGTGATTGGTTCTTGTTGTTGTTTTTTCTTCATTCTTGCATTAATATTCAACCAAGAAAATATATATATATTCCTGTTTGATTTCCTTGCTTTGACTAAAAATATGTGATGAAGAGGGAGGAAATTATGTGCTCTTGGAATATCACACTTTTCTTTAACATGTGCTTGTTTCTCATTGGTTATCCAATTCCTTTCTTGAATTAATATGAGCCAAGTATTATTATTGCCTCTTATTCCTTCCATTTGACCAAATTAGGCAGCAAGAAAAGGGAAAAATAATGGTTACTTGCTTTTATTGGTCAAATGACCATTTTGCTCTTACAAATTTTCCCATTTTCACACTTGCTGGAAATTTGGCAGAATTTTCATCAAACTTTTAAAATTCATATCTAATTGTATAGACATCTAATTGGGGTGGTTATAAAGGCTATGTACCCCTTATTAAGTGTAGTCTTAAGAAATATATATATATATTAGCCAATTGGAAGATCAAAATTCTCAGTATTATTATTTTTGGACATTGACACTCAAAATAGCCAGTTTTACTGGGCTAACTTCAAAAATATATAACTCTTTGTGTACAGCTCCAAATGACTTATATGACCTATCAAATTAAATCTTGATATGTTTAATTTTATTATAGAAAGTTTCATAATTTTTGGATATCATTTTCCCAGTAAAGAATGCCACACAATCATAACTGTCATGTGGAAAACTCACTAGCAGCAAATCTCTTGTGTTCCAAAAATAATGTTTACTTGCTTTTATTGGTCAAGTGACCATTTTTCCCTTACAAGTTTTCCCATTTTCTCACTTGCTAGAAATTTGGCAGAATATTCATGAAACTTTTAAAATTCATATCTAACTGTATAGACATCCAATTGGGGTGGTTACAAAGGCTATGTAACCCTTATTAAGTATGTTTTTAAGTAAAGATATATATTTTAGCCAATTGTAAGCTTAAGATTCTCAGTATTATTGTTTTTGGAGGCTGACACTGAAAATAGCCAGTTTTACTGGGCTAACTTCAAAAATATATAACTCCTTGTGTACAGATCCAAATGGCTTATATGACCTATCAATTAAATTTTGATACATTTAATTTTATTCTAGAAAGTTTCAAAATTTTTGGATATCATTTTCTCAGTGAAAAATGCCACACAATCATAACAGTCCCGCGAAAAACTCACTAGTAGCAAATCTCTTTTGTGTTCCAAATATAATTATGTTGTGTGTAACTACTAATTGCCTTGTTTTTCTATCCCTTATGTTCTTTAATACCCTAAGGGTATAAAGGAATTTTATCAAATAAAATCATGCTTTATTGGGACACTTACTAAACCGGGGCTTAGGAGTCCTCTTGAGTCAGGCTTATTCTCAATCCTCTTGTCCCAATATTTGGAGTGTTACAGCTAACTTCTTTGGTATAATAGCAATTGAGCTCTCAAATATACAAATTAAAAAATATCATTTTCACTTATGAAAATATAGATTCATTTCTACCAAATGCACTACCAAAAAAAGCTGTCAATTCATAGCGGTTAATTTGTAGCAGTTGGAAAAAACCACTATAAATATTAGGATTTGTAATGGTTTGTCCATAAACCGCTACAAATTTGCAATGGTATGACTTGCGTTAAGTGGCGCATTAGTTAGCAAATGACATTTGTAGCAGTTTTAAAGAACAAACCAGCTACAAAATATGGCACCAATTTTGTAGTGGTTTAGTAACATAAACTACGATAAATATGTGGTAGTTTTTTTGTAGCGATTTATCTGACAAGAAATACTACAGAATGCAAAGGGTCACATATTTGTAGCAATTTTGAGGAATAACCACTACAAATATCAAAGGTATAAAAGCACTGTCTCCCTTATTTTACTGTTTTAGAAAATTCATTTATCGCATGCTTTTAAAGGTTTTGCTTTAAATCTGAGTTTCTGCTCAAGAATTGAAGGAGTTAGGCACTTGAGGTTAGTAAAGTTAACTTTTTTATTTCATTTTTCTCTATTATTATAATTTTTTTATAAATATTGATTTTTTAATAATAAATGTAGTTATTACGAATTTCAGGAGAGATAAGGGCAAAGGGATGAAGTCAGAGCAACCCCCCAGATCTATTCTGCGAGGGAGCAGTAGTAGAGGGGGTAATGGTAGAGGTAGTAGAAGCCAACACGGAGGTAGGCATGTCGCCGTTCTATCACAGGAGGTGACCCTTCTATAGTAGCTGACCTAAGAACAACCATAGTAGAGACCCCATAAGAGGCAACCCTACTAAAGTAACCTATTCAGCAAGAGGAGGCTGACATCAATCTTAGTGATTAAGATGAGAACGAGGAGTTTAACTTCATCATTCCCATACTAAGTGACATGGAGCGGTTCTTGGATTAGGAGGATGCCCTGGACCAAAATAACCCATAAAGTTAATATTTCAATTACATACGTTTAAATGTGGATTTAAATTTAATTAAAGTATATGATAAATTAGGAAAATAAGTAGGGGAACATAACCATGAAGAGGCTGAACGTGGCTGGTCTCAATAGCTTGGACCGAGAACTAAGTGTCATAGTTTCATGGAATAAGGCCATAGACCAACCGATTGAGAATGGTGGTAACCTATTCAACCATTATTTGAACGAGCAGGGCACGAATTGGATGTTGTTCCCTCTCCACTTTAAGACATGGAAGAAGGTTCCCTGAACACCAAATAACATAGTATGGGACGAGGATGTAAAGGTAATTAATTGTATTTAATTATATTATAAATGTAAATAGTTATAATTTATGTCATTTTTAATTAATTAATTGTATTTAGTTTTTATTTATTCAATTGTGATATAGGTTAGGTTTACCATGCGCAATAATAGGAAGAGATACACAATGATAAAGATGGGAAATGGCTGGAAGAGCAGGAGGAATCATCTCTAATACAACATGAATAAGGATAGGATGGTACCTTTGGAGTAGCTAATGGAGAACGTGCTTAACAATATCCCACTTAATGACTAGGCAAGTTTTTTCCAGTATAGAAGGAGCCCAAAAGGACAGGTAAATTTTTTTAATACTTTTTTAACAATTTTAATGTGTTTTTTTGTTTCTATAGGCTCTTTTTCAAATAAATACTAGGAGCCAAGCACAGCAAAGGATCCATCACACCGTAGGATCAAACACATTTGCTATAACTTACAGCGAACTGGTATTTTTTATAACTAAATTAATTTTATCTTTATATTATAAATTTATTGTTTTCTTGTTTATAATAATAATTTATTCTTTCAACTCTTTTAGGAGAGGAAGGCTGAGCAGGAGAACTATCAGACTGACTACAGGGAGTTATTCACTGACATCCATAGGCATTGAGACATGAATTCAACCTATTAGCTGGCAGATGAGGCCATTGTAAGATTTAGACATTGTTTATTTTAATATTTGTCATTTATTTTATTTCAATTAAATTTTTTAATAATTGTTTCATAAAATGCGTATGGCAGGAGCGGATTCAGAAGTCGCATGCTGAGCTGAAAGAGTCCTAGACATAGAAGTCGCAGAGGTGTGTGGATCCTATTGTGCCTCTGAAACCTGCTCTGGGCTCAACTGAGCACCCTAGATGTTGTATGGGTATGGAGTTAGCCGCTACGCCTAGCATGGTCTATGGCAAGGGAGGCACCTCTGAGGCTAGTACCTCTCGAGTAGGGACCTCCAGCTTCAAAAGGCTAAGGGAGGAGATTTTTTAGGAGATCTATATGGAGGTTGCTAGGCAGATTCAAGTGCGGGCCAATTTCTACTATGCTCAGTTGACCTAAGGGCAGGATATCACAAACATGATGTTGTCGGGGTCTTAGAGTTGGTTGTTTTCTAACGAGGAGCATCCAGAGGTCCTGCCAATCCTAGGTTCAACATCCAGCCGCCTCCTCCTGCCGATGATGATGGTGATGTTAACTTTGGTTAACCCCATAATCATGCCCCTTGAGTGATGACCTGATAATTAATGCTGAATAGTTAGTGATCTAGTTATTTTAATTTTAAAAAATAAGAAATAACTATAATTTGTAGTTGTTTTTACTTAGAAACTACTACAGAATGTAAATAATTTTTTTAAGAATAAGTTTATATTTGTAGTTGTTACAAAATCGTTACAAACTGTTAATTATTTTTTTAAATAATGAATGATAAATCCCGCCAACAGTCATAAAGATTATAGTGGTTGTTGTACTATAATCGATACAAAGTGTATGATTTTTAAATTTGAATATTTCAAATCCCTCCAACAGTCATGAAGTTTGTAGCAGTTTTACACCATAGCTACTATAAAGTGTGTGATTTTGAAATTTTAATATTTCAAATCCTAACAACGGTTATGAAGTTTGTAGCGGTTTTGGACCTTAACCACAACAAAGTATGTGATTTTGAAATTTGAATATTTCAAATCCCGATAACGGTCATAAAATTTGTAGCGGTTTTGGACCTTAACCGCTACAAAGTGTGATTTTGAAATTTGAATATTTCAAATCCTGACAATAGTCATGAAGTTTGTAGCTTTTTTTGCCCTATAACTGCTATAGATTTTACATATTGTATCGGTTATGGTAGCGGTTTTACGATTGTTACATATTGTTGAACGTTGAAAAACTTGAATTCAATCATCCAAGCACGTGTCATTCAGAAAACTAAAAATTCTCTCTTCACTCATTGCAATATCCCAAATTTTGGGACTAGAGCTTAGGAATGAGTCTAAATGAAGTAGATGATTAATCCTAGTTTAGTAAGAATCCCAAAATGTATTTCACGGTGAAATGACTCAAAAGGCAGTATAAATAATGATAGATATTGTTCAAAGAATTTATAAATGGATTCAATTCTAACACATAGAAAGAAAGAACCCAATTCCTTTAAGTTATGTCAAAATGATATAAAACCTAACTTGGACTAAAAAGGAAAGGCAAATGGTGTCTAGAAAGAAGTAATAAAGAGAACTAAGAGAATTAATGGCTAGACAATTAACATTGCCATGAACACGGGCAAAAGAGACAATTACCACTTGATCTTCAGATTAAAATTGGAATGTAAAATGAAGGGCTATGATTTTCTCTTGAAAAGAAAAGGTAATCATGAAGATAAAAAGTAAATTTAAACCTCCTCACATATGGTTAAACAACGTCCAAAGAAAGGGTAAAGAAGGAAGAGGAACAAAGAGCGGTCAAAGTGTCAACTCTTGCAAGAAAAATTTGGTCCAACGTTGATCACATACACCTTTAGGCTTTTGGTCAACATTTTCCTTCCTTTTTGTTTAAATAATTTGGTCAAGACAATAAAGAAAGCAAGAGAGAGAATTGAATCAAATATTTCCTCCTCCTTTATGTATTTAATTTGGCCAAGAACAAAGAAAGGGAGTGAGGAGGAAAAGTCAACATGTTCTCATTCTTATTTAACTTAAAGTTAGCCAAGGAATATCAAGACAAGAGAAAAAGATTAGTCAACATAACTTCCTTCCCTTTTTGACAATAAAGTTGGTTCAAGAGAGGAGAAGGAGAGAGAAAGAGAAAATTCAATTCAACTTTATCTAACCTTAGTCAATTGACAACTTTTTGCAAGAAGAATACTTATGGTCCACGCATTTTTTCCTCTTTCTTTTGGCCAACTTTCAGCCAAGTATTAAGAGTCAATGGGAAGAGAAATTTCAGAACATTTTCACTCTCTTTCACTTGTGTAAAAGTTGGCCAACAAGCAAAGGAAAGAGAAAAAGAATAACAAGATTAAGGTGAGAGCTTCTCCTTTGATTTTCACCTTGCAAATCATTCTTTGCCTCAAATACTCTTCATAAATATTGTTCTCCTCTACAAGAGCTTTATTTCTATGGTTTTTGTTTCTGGAAAGGAGGTGTTTTGAGTCATCTAGCAAGAGCCAAAGTTGAAGAACTAAAGAAAGAGCATAGGAAAGTGAAAGAAGTAAGCAAGAGCTTTATTTTGATCTATGGATTGTGTTGGTTAGTGTAGTTTTATGGACTTTGAAATTCTGCCCTAATTTTGGTCATGTAGGGTTTTTAGGGTTTCATAATTCTTTGGTCGTGTACATGTGGTTATATAATGATTGGGAAGCATATAAGACTTGTTTGGTGAAAAACTTGTGAATTGGTGAATTGTTGCTTTGAAACCCTGAGTTTATGCTAGAATAGGGCATGATAAAGGGATAAAAATTTGATAAATTTTATGTTACAATTGTGTTCTACACAAAAAATTGAGTGGGAATAGCCCTTGGTTATGAATTTTGGATCATTAGAACAAAAATTCCTAAAACTGGAATTTGCTGCCAGTTTAGGGTTTCTGTGTGGCAGTGTGCTTGTGCTATGTTTTTGGACAATTGAATGGTGTCCAATAACTATGAGATTTTAAAAAATAAAATTAAACACGTCAAGCTTTATTTTGATAGGTCATTTGTGTTATTTGGACTAGTACACTAAGAGATATGAATTTTTAAATTTAGACCTGTAAAACTGGAATGATTTTGTGGAAGTGTAAAATAAATGGTGATACTAGAATTCTATGCACATAATTGACTAAAAAAGTATTTTTCCTTCAAACTGGACATAATAAGGGACACATAGCCTTTGGAACCATTGCAATTGGAAATCTGTACATAAATATATGAATTTTCAAAGTTTGATGTAAATTCTGACAAATTTAAGTTAATGTTAAAATATAAGAAAGTAATGGCAAGATGTAATTACCATGAACTCTAAGGGTAGTAATAAGCACTTTAAGTTAGTTTGACCACATTGAATATTCATTTGGCTTAGTGCATTAAAATTAAAGATAACCAACCCTAGTATCTTGAGATAATGAAGAATTTGGATAAGTAATATTAATTTATAGGGTTTGACATTTAACCGGGACACCCGAGAGATAAGGAACAAGATCAAGATTTGGAAAGACTTCAAGGTAGTAACTTTTCTCTCACATACTATGTATGCCTTTACATGCATGTATGAACCATTGTGTTATTTGTGTTATGAACACGAGATAGGCAGTAGGGCCTAGTGGACCAGTGGGTCCTTGGGTCACAAAACCGATTAAGCATTCAGATAAGAGCAGTAGTGGCCCATTTGAATACCCAGAGCTGTGGGAATGGACCGGTGGGTCCTATGATTGTAGTTGATGCTACATGTCATGTTTATCTCTAAATGTTAAATGTGTTGTATGTTATGATTGATGGTTGACTTGGCATGTTCATTGTATGCATTTTATATGAGTGATAATTGTTACTATTGAGATTCTTTTGAATCTCATCCCTTTCCAAATAACAAATTTTATAGCATTAGCAAGCAGTTCTAAGGGAAAGAAGGTAATCATCGACGAGTAGATCAAGACAGAAAGAGAATTTATTCTGTTGGTTATCTGCTTTTGTATTGTAAATGATGTAAATTAATATATGATAAGATTAGCGCTAGCCGTAGTAGTAGTCACATTAGTTGTAGCTCAAACACTAGTAATTGAATGAGATAATCAAAATGGAATCGGGAAATCGTACATGTAGGGCCTATTACCTATCAAGCGTAGAATGTGGGTATCCATAGAGAACACTTTGGGTAAACACTCTGATATTAATAAATGGAACTAAAACTGGATGGGTTCTAATGAAATATCAAACCAATTAAGGCCACATTGAAAATATTTTGAAAAGTTTTTGAAAATACACCTAAGTGCAGGTTTGAACCCTGTCTTGGAGTTAGGATCTCTATTGTCTATAAATGATTTCCTGTCTTTAGTTTGAAGCCATCATCTATTTAAACCCATCCCAACACTTTGAAAACTATGGTGTTACACTCATCTTCTTTGCAAACTCTTTTCAATAGCTATGATAAGTCATGGATCAAGTTGCTTTGCAATTCTCTAGCATATTTGACAGGATTAAACAATTTCTTTGATTTCAAATACTCTTATGCCAACTATAATGGTAAGATCTTGTGTTTGTGTCCTAGATGCAAGTTTAAGAAGTGGCATACACTAGAAGTTGTCATGGAACATTTGCTTGTGAAGCCTTTCCTAAAAAATATATATTTTAGAGAGTTCATTGTGAGAAACCCAGCATAACATTTGATGATGCTCTTGCTTGAAGTTCACAAGTAGGAGTTCAAGTATATCAGGATGATCCGGTTAATGATGTTGTTCGTGATGTGTTTGGTATTCAAGATGACAACTCACTACTACATAAAACACTTTTAACATCCGTTTTTAGGGTCTTTTAACGTCCTTTTATAAGGGGATGCATATGTGAGCTGTAATACCCTATTTCCATAATAACCTCATATGAGTATAAATGAGTAGTAAAATCAATTGTGGAACCATGATTTGAACCCGAACTACCCAACTTTCCAAATCATTCACAAATTCCCACTCTCAACTCAGGATTTGAACCAAGGGTCGAGAGGTTTTTCATAGGGTAGAAAACTTTTCAATCAATTCCACAAGCCATACTACATCATCAATGCCTCATCGGCTCTTAAATTCATTATGTCAGAGTACATGCGAGCGTTTTTCTTTTAATTAAACTAGAGCTATTCTTTGCTCAAACTTCACTCATTCATTTACATACATCAAAATGTATAATCACATAACACTACCAAAGTATTTACATCAAATACAAAAGTAGTGCCTTGCACTACAATCTTCAATTCATCTCGGAATTCCTCTTGGCATATCTCCATGCATTCTTCACTTGTACTCAACATACATATATGTTTGGGTGAGGAAGAGTGAGATTCAAAGAATCTCAGTATCAAACAATACTACTATGCATGCGAGATACATATATAATGGATGACATGCTTGCCATTTATAAAATCATGCTAATATGATGACATCAACATGCTCAATGACACAATATACTCATGGCCATCGTATAAAATAACAAGTTTCAATCAATAAAGCGTGCTCAACACAATTAGGCAAAGCAGCCACATAAAACAATGCAAAAACATATATATCATACACATGCGAACTATGAAAAGTGAATACCCAATGGGCCACATTAGCCCTAGAGGCTTACTTTTACCCTTGGAGTTCATACTAATTACATTTGGTCACTTTCTTTCTCAAATTCGCATGGTAGCCAAAAGCTGCCAGCATTTTGACCAAACTTTGAAAAATCATAATTAATTCTATAGAACTCCAATTGAGGTGGTTCAAAGTCCTATGTGAATAACTTTAAGTATAATTTAAGGTAAAAATATCTCATGCTAACAATTACACACCCAGAATTCCAGAATTTCAAATAAATCCTCACTGCCACAGAATCAATTCCAGATTCAATGCCTAACTTTAAAAAATCATATCTTTTAATCCACTAGTCCAAATGGCTTATATTACCTATCAAATTAAAGCCCAAGATGTGTAATTTTATTCTGTAAGGTTTCAAAAGTTTTGGACCAGTTTTTTCTATTCAAAAACACGTCACAATAAATCTGTTTCTGGGAAACGAAACAAACAACACTATTCTTTTAACTCAATTCTTGGGTTTTCAATCAAACTCTTCTAAAATCACAACCACACCTTAACCCCACACAAATTTCCCCAAGGAATCCATTGGAAACCTCAAAATCATCAAATTCATATTCTTTCCCAAAGATTCCAGGTTTGGCCAAAACTTAGGTATTCTTGGGCCAAAATTCTGTTTTTCATTCTAATGCTTCTGGGACCGGTTTCTCACCACTTTCCCACACAGTTTTTCATCCTAAACCCATTAGAAGTATCAGAACTAACAAAATCACACTCCTTCTCCATAAATCAAGGTCTGGATGAAACAAGGCAACCATCCTAACTCCATATTTAACCAATCAAAACCCAAGATGTACGGCCTAAATCAGAGCTCAGGCTTACCTCTACTCGATTCCACAACCGATTCTTGATTCTGGCAGCATGAGTCTTAGAATTTGTTCACCACGTGTCGCAATCTTATGGTGCCACATATTTGGTAACCCGATCAAACGGTGACACGTGTCCTTTCCTTTTAAAAATGGGTCCCCCTCTTCATTTGGGCCTCTTGGCTGACCCTAATGTCAGGAAAAAGAAGGGTATGGTGATTTCTGTGGCTTTCAAGCTCTATGTTCGGAAAATTTAATTTGGTAACTGGACCAGAGACCGGTGCATTCCCTTGGATTTTATGCCACATGTCACCATCTTGAAATGCTAACACAAAAGTCACTTTATGAATCTCACGATGAAGAGACAAGTGTCACCTTCTTGTAGTGCTAACCTAAAAGCTACTTTTCAAAATGCTACTTGATTAAAGTTACTTTAATAAATCTATTTTATCGGTCCTTGCCAGAGATTCCACTCAGGTTTTTACTCGCGACTGCAATACGCATATCAAGACCCACCAAATAACACAAAGTCAGAGTATATGTGTGGGTCCCGCATGGTGCCACATACCGGTGTCTACTTTAAAAACGCAGGGTACACATGTACACCCTAAAAATGGCATGTGCACATTTAAGGGATATTATATGAGCGACATAGTAAATAATTGAAATAACGTCCGTTAAGGAAGGGACGCCTAAAGTGAGACTTTAGGCATCCCTTTTGGTTGAAAAGGGACATCTAAAGTTTTTCTAAAATTTTTTTTTCATATTTTTTCTGCCATACAATTTGAAAACCACAGAAAGAGGATCGAAGAATAAACCACAATCTCCTTACAAATGGTAAGAAAACATCCAGCAGTAGCTAATTAACTCCTACTACCATCTATGTACATGTATAACATCATTCAGCCACAAAGTGTTGTCAAAAATGTTGTCTACTACACAACTGTACTAGCTAATATAAACATACACTTTTACTGATCTATGTGTTGAGGAAGTAGCCCATCCAAAAAGCCTCTGATCAAATTAATGTCTTTATGTAAGTAGGCAACTTCGTTATCAAAAATCTGCATAATAGAAAATAAGCTTAGATAAAATCCATCAAGTAAAAGAATTAATTAGTAATTCAATTACAGTATCCAAAATGTAAGTTATCATTTGATTACTTGCTGAAAATCACTTGTAATTCCACTATGAATGATGTTATACATGTAAAGGATAACGTAGTAGCTGCATTCAGTGGCCCCTGGCTATCGAAGGCACTATAAATAAAAAACAATTGGTTAAAATCAATAAAATCATATCTAAAATGACCGTCAATGAAAGAAATTGAATTCAAACCATATACTTTGTGATAAAACCACTTCGGGCCTCTAACAACTTTACCCTCACATGACCCGCCAAGGAGTCTATATGTCTGGCTCCTTCTACCATTAAAATGTAAAACCACAATAATTAGAACAATTCATTTAAGTGTAGAATCAATGAAATAAAAATAAAATAACTTACTTGCTGAAGATGGATTTTGTTTCCTTATCTGGCTTTTTACCCAAGGAATCGAACTAATAGATGTGGTTGATGCAAGGACAAAAAACACACAGGCTCTAATGGTAACTACAACAACATATAGATTTAAATGAAGTTAGATGACAAGGCAATTATTTCTTAAACTATCTAAAAAATCAAAATTAAAGTATGTACCCTTGAATAATTGGTGCTAGACAATAAAGAAATTTGCTCTCCTCCATTGTGTAGCCCACATAATGCGTCCTCTTTTACACACTATTACCATCCCTTGTCGTATTTTCCAGACACAAGAATCTGTATAAATGTTGTCTTCCCATATCGATGCATGTGCGCTTGAAGGACCTAAAATAGAAATTAAATGATAAATAAAATATTGAATGTATGAAACCAAAAAACCACTACATTAATTAAAGGAAAGAAAAACTAACCTGATGGAAAGTTTCACCCATCCTACATCTATCTCCTCCTAATGCATAAACTCCCTGAGATCTTTATTGTCAAGCGTGAAGGGATCCATCAATTCTAGGCCTACAATCCTTGGAGGCATCTGTAAGTCGATCTGACGAATACATTTGTAAATCTGTTGTAGTCGTGCCAAAAGGGGCCATCTTACTGCATCTCACTCATCCTATTATCATGACATAAAAAATTGAATATTAGTAGGGTGCCAACTGATGTCAAGTAATACAAAGGTAGTTCCTACCGTTGGAGGGGTTACCGACATTCCAATAAGATATTGAGGCCAAAGGATGAAAGCTCCTATCACCTGACCCAATGAGGCAACCTCTACGTCAGGGAGAGGGATGACTGAACCTTCTTCCCCCTCTCGAACACATGTCATTGTTACCCTACGTAAATATTGTAGAATTTGATTATGATGGTGGGCAGTAGCTTGTATGTGAATGAGAGCATCAGCAACAACACACAGCAGTAGGGCATCCAAATAAAGGAAGCAAGGTTCTCCTGGCTTCGAAGTGGGAGATGGCTGGCTAAGGGGTTACGGAGTGTGAGAAGGCTGGCCAAGAGATTCCTCCGGTGGGTTATAACTTCCTTTGGTGCTGAGGAAGGCCAGGGATTCCTTGGTTCTATGCCCATCACTTTCCATCTTCGATTCAAACATAGATTTCATTTCACCACGTAACTCTACCAATAGCTTTTCTTGAAGCTTTTCGTGAAGTTTGACCTCAAACTCTTGTTTGATATTGGCCACAAGTACTCTACTGGGTTCATCTTGTGATGAATTTTGTGTGGCTTTGCCAAAAAACTTCACGATACCAACTCTCCTTGGCTCCCCTCTAATACGACCGGGCTGATCAGGCTTCCCAATCGTTGTTGACAATATGTCCATCCGTCCACTAGGAGTGAACAAACCTTGGTTGCTCTGCTCTTTGAGTTTGTCCTATAGCATACAATTTATTGTAAAAAAAATTAAATACTACTAAAACAAAATAATTTCAAAATTAAATTTTATGCTTTAACTACTTACAATCCTCGCGGCAACCACAGCAACAGCCAGATTTTTAAACTTACTACCCTTAATCCTTACTGCTTTCCATTTTTTGTGACGTGGAGGAGGAGATGGGGCCTACACAATAATGCTAGGATCTGATTTGGCTGCTTCCTGCATTTTCTCCAACTCTTCTCCCATCATCCTCTACTCAAGCTTCCGATAACCACCACGAGACATGCAATGCTGATACTAATTTGCTGCTTGCCTCTTTGCATTTGCTGTACATACTTCTTGTGAAAGGAAAACAATGAAAACCAAGTCAATGATGTTAAGTATATTGAAACAAAAATTTCTATACCATGATAAAAGAAAGTTTAACAAAAATTCAGGATCTGCCAGTGATGCCATAAACAACCTCCAGTCCTCTAGAGACAAATATGAATATTCCTGACATGGGTCCAAACCTTTCTTTTCCCCTTGAATATACCTCTCTGAGAGTTTATTTTTGAAATCTTTCCATCGTAGATGAACCTTCTCTATCTAGTGCTTTTACATCTCCCTGGTGTCTAGGACATTGAACGTTTGCTGCAGGAATAAAGAAAATTATATTTGAAGCAATAGGAATAAAGAAAATGCAGTTGTATCAAAACTTATATACCTAAATTTGTTGCCAAATCATGTCTTTCATTTTCGGGGGAACCCGCCTCCAATTATCATAGATGATGCGAACTTTGCTTTGACGTAAATAACCTAAATAGCTAATGAAATGGTCTTCCTCAGGACCAAGTAGATTCAGGTTCGAATTTAAGTCCACATGAAGCCTCTCCTATTGATGTTGATGACGTGCAACCAATACATGCATCTTTGTGACACCTCTAGTTCTTCTCAGAGCGAGTTGAACTACTTGCATTTGATGCTCCCCATCACTTTGTGAGTCACTAGAACTTGCCATATTCCTGTTAACACAAAAATCATTATCAGAGAGGTAAATAAATTGCAAGTACATGTATAAAATAACCATGATTAAGGGAAAAAGGCGCATAGTACTATTTTCTAAGTTAAGCACATAATACAATTTTCTAAGTAAAGGTCTTACTCTATATTGTTTAACATATTCCTTCATAATGATCATTTATTGTAACATATTCTTCATCATCTATCAATTCAACTTCACTTACTCTAGGTGGATTTGTTGTGAAAGGTAGTGTATCATCAAGGTTAAAAGTTGGATCACCATACTTTTGTTTTTTACTTTGAAGTACAATGGACATTTTTTTTATTTGAAGGATCTGTGACATAAAACACTTCTTTCGCTTGGCTTACTAGAATGAATGGCTCATCTCCATAACTAACTTTCTGAAGATCGACTAAGACAAATCCAAATTATTGATATTACTACAGCAGTATTGCTAACCCACTTACATTTGAATAAAACAACTTTAAACTTATTGTAGGTTATCTCCCATATTTATTCTATAACTCCATAATAAGCCATGGATGCTAATATGGAGTGTTTGTCTTTCTAACTAGAAAAGTACATGGCTTCAACTTCTACTATCACCCCACTATTTTGCATGGTACTTCTGTCATCTTAGTCTTTTGTGTAGAAAGAATACCCGTTTATATCATAACTAGTCTAAGTAATAACCTAAAACGAAGGCCCCCAAGCTAGCCACTTGATTGTCTCAGACACACCGATCTCATGAGAAACCTTCTCCTAAGAATCACTGTATGAATGTCTTGTTTTGCTCAATAGCAATCTGCATATCACTCTTCTTTGGATTCATGTTCTTCAAGCTCTTTTTGTGTTCATCTATGTATAGTTAAACTTCTTCCATATTATTCAGGATATACAAGTGTGCTTGCAACACCTCTTCATGACGCACATTCTTTACTTTTAGTCCTCGTGTTCCCTTGCTTCTCCCCTCTTCATGCTGAGACTATTCCTTCTTCCTAGATAGATAATCTTTGTAAAAGTCCATAGCCTCTTCAACACATATTGCTTAGCTATTGAAGCTTCAGGTCTATAAGGATTTCTAGAATACCCTTTTAAGATCTTCATGTATCGCTCGAAAGGGTACATCCACCTTAGGTAAGCTAGACCACAGAGCCTTACCTCCCTGACCAAATGAACTACCAAATGCACCATTATATCAAAAAATGTAGGAGGAAAATGTATCTCTAGTTGGGACAAGATAAAATAACCCTTATTTTCCAGTTCATCCAACTTTTTAGTGTCAATGACTTTATTACAGATAGCATTAAAAAAACACACAATCTTGTTACAGTTGTTCACACTTCATCTTTCATAATGCCTTTAAAGCTACTGATAATAGTTGTTGCATCAACATATGATAGTCATGGGACTTCATTCCCACTAACTTCAAATCGTCCATTGAGACACACTTACTCATATTAGAAGAATACCCTTGTGGCACCTTAATTTCATGCAGACACCCACACAAACTTCTTTTCTAAGCTTTTGATAGTGTATGCGTTGCTGGCTCCATGTATGCCCTCCTACTATTATCTCTTAGTTGTGGGTGTAACCGTTCTCTTATTCCCCTATGAATAAGGTCTAGTCTCACACTCATTCCATCCTTAGTCATCCCTGGTATGTGCAAAAGCATACTGACAAGATTATCACAAAAGTTTTTCTCCACATGCATCACTTCAATACTGCGTATTACATCAAGACTACGCCAATATGGAAGATCAAATAAAATTGACCTCTTCTTTCATATATTCTTTCAACCCGCAGTCCTCTGATTTTTGCCGAAGGTGGCATTTATGCGTTCTATCTTACTATAAACTTCCTCCCAAGTTAATGCCTTTGGAGTTATTCCATGTTCCGGTAAGCCATTCAAATGCTTTCTTAACCTACGATATTGCTGGAACCGATGAAGAAACCTCATGTGACCAAAGTATACCATTTTTTTCCCATGCTTAAGTTGATGGAAGTGTGTGTCTGCTTCATAGATTGGACATTCTTTATACCCCTTCACAATGTACCTTGACAAGTTTCCGTATGCAAGGAAGTCATTTATCATGGTGAAAATCATTGCACGCGGCTTAAAAGACTCATTCTTATATGTATCAAATACATCTATGCCTTACTCCCATAACTTCTTCAAGTCTTTAATCAAAGCGCCAAGTTGGCATTGATGTCGTTCCCTGGTTGTTTTAGTCCAGAGATGATCATAGAAAGCATCACATACTTGCATTTCATACATAGCCAGGGAGGTAAGTTGTATATTGCAAGGAGAACTGGCCACAAACTATGTGTACTAGTAAGAGTTCCATACGGTTTGATTCCATATGTATAAAGCCCAAGCTAAAGGTTTCTCGGCTTATTACCAAATTGAGAGAACATTTCATCTATCTTCTTCCACTGTAGAGAGTTGGCCAGGTGCCGAAGATATTTCTTGTCATATATTCTCTTATCAGAATGCCATCTCAACTTCTTTGCTTTTTTTTGCACTTGCAAACAAACACTTAAACCACAATATTATTGGAAGATACCACAACACCTTTGTAGGTTGCCTTTTAGTTGTCCCTTCACCACAACCACTATATTTCTTCACTTTGTATCATGATGTTTTACACTTAGGACACTCACTAAGACCATCATACTTTTTTCTATATAATACATAGTTATTAGGGCAAGCATGTATCTTTATGTACTCTATACACATCGTAGGCAAGATTTTCTTTGCCTCATATATATGGTTTGGAAGTACATTATCGTATGGAAACATATCATACAATAATTCAAGCAGTAATGTGAAACTACTATTGGTCCACCCACAAGTTGCCTTTAATTTGACCAAATACAATGTTTCTGTCAGCCATGTATACTTACTACCAAGGTACAAAGGTATCTCTGCATCACTCCGTAGGCTATCATATTCATGTGACTGCACAACGGATTCTACCTCAACATCATGAATCATTTTCTCCATTCTATCTTCATCTATCACATCCACAACTTCCTTCTTGTTCGACGGACAATCAATTACTTCCTCACCATGCCATATCCACCTTGTGTATTGAAAATTTATTCTATCACAAAGTAGGTGATCCTTTATAACATCAACATCCCATCATCTCTCATTTAAACAATTGACATAAGGAAAAAGATACTTCTCATTTTTTGTTTGAGCATTCCTTCTAGCAAATTCAATAAACTCTTCCACCCTATTCTCATATTCTTTACTAGTTGTCAAAGCATTCATCCAATTATGATGCATTTTTTTACCACCTAAGCCATTCCCAATAACACTCAAGTTTAAAATAATTGTCAATATTGAGGTTTCCTTTTATCACTTTTTCCAAACAAAAAAAAATTCGGCATCATTTCCCTTTAAAAGTAAGACATCCCAAAATTTCAATAACAAACCAATTCAGCTTAATTTAAACAAAAGAAACTAACTGAGGCAATTTAGGACAATATCAACAATTTAATCCAGCAAATTTTCACTAGGGAACTAAAATATTAAAAGGGAAGTTTTAAAAAATTTTAAGCTTATAATAAATTTTAAAGATTCGACAAACTCTTGTGGCTAACAAAGCAAGGTAATATTTATGTTTCAACTTGCAACATGTTAAATTTAAAACATATAATTAATAATGAAAACTAAAATAATTAGAAGAAAAAATTACATGACAGAAAGCTAAATTAAGCTAATATTTATTATATTCAAACTTGCATTATTGTGTTATATCTTTTTAGGCTTCATTTATATGGCACTCATTATTTTAATAAGACCAATTAAACCACTGAAACATAAATGCAAACACCAATGAATGAGGTGACAGAAAAATGACAATAAAAATATTGGTATTTATTATGAACACAATAAATAATACATGCTAACCTTCAATAACGACAGAAGTCTCCTTTTTGTTTTTATCCCAACAACTTTTTCTTAATTAATTTGCTGAAGTAAAGGGGAAGCTAAATTGAAGAATAATATCAAAGCACAATGCCTCAAACTGCAAAGCAATCAAGGGAAATATATATATTCAGTAGTGATAAACATTAATTCGTAGCATAGTTCCAGCTCAATTTAATAAAATCATATTGGTTCAGCTCAATTTGGGTTATTTATGAATTTCTTTCATTTTTATAATAGTAAAGAGTTATATTGGAGAGTCCAGTAATTGCATACAAAAAGACCAAAATTGAGAATCAATGTCATATACTCTGTTTGTCCAAGTCAATCAACTCCTTGCCCAATAATAGAGGAATTGATAAAGCACACAAAACCAACATTGTCAGTTTTATAAGTTAAGCTTTTCAAATCCACCAATCTACATATTGATTACCTTAATTCTTTAAAGTTTGAACAAGTACTATTGCAATTAATATTCCAATAATAAGATAGTGTCATGGTAACTACTTAAAATTGGACTAATAACAATTGCAACAATATAATTAAATTTAAATATCTAAAAATATTCACATATAATCATGAAAATATTACTAATTTAAATAAAATATGAACTACAGACCTTCAAAACATCGTGAGAGGCGTCTATCGTACAACAACGTGAGAGAGAGAGAGAGGTCGTTGGAAGTTTCCTTGAAGGAGTAGGGGGAGGCCGACAATGGAAAGATGGAGAGGAGAAGACGCGAAGAAGGAAGGAGAGGGAGGAGGAAGAAACATCAGTGTGAAGGGGAGGAGCGTCGGTTTGAAAAATAGGGAGGGGACGTGAAGAAGGAAGGAGACAGAGGAGGAAGGACCACCATCGGTAGGGGAGGATGAGCTGTGGGTTTAAAAAAAGAGGGAGGCGGGGATACAAAGAAGGAAGGATAGTGAAGGAGAAAAAGACTGTCGGTAGGGGAGGAGTGGGTTTGAAAAAAAGAAGGAGGAGGGAACTTTGAGGGGCATAGCTGGCTGTACATCTCAGACACTTGTCTCACATGCACAAGCCCCTTTAGGCATCCCAAATGCTTATTTGGGATGCCTAAAGGCTCCCTTAGTGATGCTTTAGGCATTCCCAAAATTAAAAAGGATCCATAAAACTCAGAGATCCCCTCTAAAATTATTAAATTGCCACTACATTTTCATTTTACTTCTGTTTTTTAAAAAGGAACGTCTTCCAGGGAAGTAGAATGTCTTTCCTGTAGTAGTGACTTTAAAGAAAATGTATAGGGTTTAGACCCTGTCTTCTTAAGGAATAAAGCAACTCAAAAAATTTTTTAGCATAATAGATGAAGCAGATCGTCCTTTAAATCAAGGTTGTTGAAAATACTTGAAATTATATTTTTTTAACAAATTATATCATATCAAGTGCTTGTGTGGAATTACTGATAAGGTATATTGATGTTGCTGGAATTATTACAATATGCATTCCTTAACGCAGAGATTCCCATAATATTCTAGAGACCAAGAAGATTATTAATAGTTTCCATTACCATTAATGGATGTCTCTACGGTTTCTTATGGGCGCATGCATCCCAGGTAATTCAGTCTTATAGTTCTTCATTATTTGCATATGGTCTATTTTTCCTAGGTGCCTATTTTGTATGGGCTTTTAGTTTAATGTTTTTATTCAATGGGGGTGGTTATTGGCAAGAACCTGGTCGTATCAATAAGTTCATGAAATTTCAATTTATTTATCTTTTATTTTTCATCTAATGGATTTACCTAAACCGATACATGATTTCTTTTAATCTTACTGGGATCAGGTCTTGTATTAGAAAGTTTAGGAATAGTATTATTTTAAAACCCAATTTTGTTTACCTTTTCGTTGGGACCAAGAGATGATCAAATCCATGGAAGTATTGGTTTATACATTCCTCTTAGTTTCTACTTTAGGAATTTTTTTTGCTATCTTGAGCTTGAACTACCAAAAAATTGATGCATGCCCCAACGATTGCATGCTATATTAGAGAGATGATGCTAACAGGGAGCCTTGTAAGCGATGTCACACATCAAGGTATAAGAAAATTCATAAGGGGAAAAGGCAGAAGAAGAAATCTACAAAGATTCTTAGGTATTTTCCTTTGAAGCCATGGTTACAAAGATTGTTTATGTCGTCTAAAACAACTGAGCAGATGAGTTGGCATGAAGTTGACAAGGATAAAGATGGTAAATTAAGACATCCATGGGATGTAGAAGCCTAGAAAGCCTTTGACTCATACTTCCAACTTTTGCAGCTGATCCTAGAAACGTTCGGCTTGCTTTGGCGACCGATGGTTTTAATCTATCTGGGAATCTTAGTACAAGTTACAGTATTTTTCCAGTAGTCTTAGTTCCATACAACTTGCCCCTGAATGTGTATGAAACAAAGCTCCTTCATTTTGTCTATGATCATTCTAAGTAAAAAGGCACCAAGTAATAACATCAATGTGTATCTCTAACCACTTATTACAGAATTGTTGGACTTGTGAAATGTCAGCATCGAGACATATGGTTCAACTTGCATACAATCTTAATGTGGATAATAAGTGACTTTCCTAGTCTAGCAATATTATTCAGGTGGAATGTGCATACTAGGACGGCATGTCCAACTTGCAATTTTGACTATGACTCAGTGCACTATCCCCAAAGTCGAAAGTAGTGCTTCATGGGTAATCATTGGTTTCTTAATGGTAAGTACAAGTTTAGATTGCTACGGATTGTTTTAATAGGAAACTATAAAAAAAAGAGGACCTCCTCATATTTTATCTAATGTAGATATCTTATAACAGCTTCAGGATGTTGAATTTAAGTTTGGAAAAAACAACGATACGGTAAAAGTAGGGAGAAAGACTAACATGACTTCTGCTTCTATGCCTCATCAATGGTGGAAGATAAGCATCTTCTTCACTCTTCTATATTTGCAATTTAATTTGCTTCGACAAAGTCTTGATGTCATGTACATTGAAAGAAATTTATGCGACAATGTGCTATACACGCTGCTTAACAAACCCATCAAGTTAAAATATTGTCTTCAAGTTAGGAAAGATTTACAAGCCATGGGAGTTCATGGCCAAAAGGTTCTATAGCTAAATGTAATATAGGGGATGAGGTCATGCATTTTTGTTCAAGGTACTTTGATGACATTGAGATGTCTTTCAACCGACCGCCTCGTGTAGACGATTGTCTTGAATCTAAGCCATCATCAAGAAAGTTGTTAATCCCTCGTGTTAGTAAACCAGTTGGAGGAAGTGAAAATTTTAAACTAATAGCAAGTGAGAATTGCAAGCACATAGACATGTCTTGATTAATTACACTCAAGTTGAATCCTTCCTTCAGTAAGAATTGTACACTCATATGTTATTCTATATATTTCCTTACATTTTTCACTTATATTTCATGATCACCATCTCATGATTAATTGTAGGGAATTCAGAAGTCATGTGAAGCGTCAACTTAAGAATTGTACACACACATCCTATGAAATTGATAAAAAGGTCCATGGAGAATTTCCAAGTTGGTTTGCAATCAAAATACTAAATGACCACAACCCACACTTACCATATTTTTGAGCTCTTGCAATCAACCTCTTAACCATGCAAAAAGGCTTAAGGCATACAATGTTAATGGTTTCAAGTTTTGCATGGTTTCACAAGATCAAGGATTGCTAACTCAAAACTCAGGTGTTCATGGCACCTTTGGGACAAGGAGTTATACGAGGAGCAGTGATGGCAACATGCACTTTGGAGGCATCCCTTATTATGGAAAGGTTCTTGATTTTGTCAAACTAAATTACCAAGGAGATTTCATTGTGATACTGCTCAAGTGTTTTTGGGTAAATACAACAACTTCTTAGGGACTCATATCTGACGACATAGGCATCACATCAATAAATTTCTCCCTGCCAATTCACACTGGTCAATCTGAAGATGATGAGCCATATATTCTTGCCTCAAAGGCATACCAAGTATATTATACCGAGGATGAGAGGCACATGATTTGGAATATGGTGGTTCACTTAAAGCTCGAGACCTTTATGACATTGGTGAAGGTGATAACATCGCCTACGAGAGTGAGCCATTCCAGCCTGCCATTTTAAAAAATTTATTCCCTGAAGGCAATGGTAATTTACCTATAGTTCAGTGTGTTTTATAAGTTATGCTTTATTATCACTTAATTTAAATTTAATTTTTGTAAAAAAAATAAACTTACCACTAACATTTTTTAAACATTTTTTGTAGGGATGACAATGGATAATGGTTAAACAAATTATACCTTTAATCTTGTAGTAGTTTGAACACCACTACTAAATATTTCATAAATTAAAACAACCAAAATAATAATTTGAGTCCATTGTTCCAATATTATGTTGAATGTTTTATTATTTAAGTAACAATTTCAATGAGAGTAATTAATATTTGAGAAAAATTATTAAATTCAGCTAGATAAGTATAAATATTATGTAGGTTTTAATCACTACAAAATGACTTTTTTTTGTAGTGATGCTTCCAAGGATTGATGGCTTAACCAACATGCAGTGAACGTCAATCTTAGAATTCACAGCCTCACCTAACATACCCGATAGAAGTGAGCAACATCCTTCACTTTCTCGGAATCCTTGTCCCAATGCATGTCAGGTAAGTCTTGGGACACACTTTCAAAGTTTGAAAGTATGCAAAGAACATATAATAGCAAGGCTTGTTTGCATGTTTGTTGTTGTGGCTATTGCATTAGTTGTATCGTAATCCTTTGGCAAGTCTTGGAAGCAAATCAATTGCGTCATAAATGTTGTGTAACTTATTTTGACATATCTTTATTAATCATACTATTTTTGGAATCAATTAACTATTCAACAACCATTGGAAGTAGTTTCTCCTCTAACAATAGAAGATCAATACTCAAGAACAAGCAAGAATGAGTAATCAAACAACCCTGACAACCACTTTCACATGGCCTTGAATCTTAACTACATCATAGGCAGACAATAAATATAGAAAAAAAGAATAATAAACTTTGAATGCTAATAGATTAATTACATTGCATCTATATTTTCACGATGATGTACATTTCCCCAGGTCAATGCATCTTGATGTATTTGAAATATGTAAATGTTCATTTACTCCATAACTTGATTGACAGGAAAGGACTTCAAATAAAATGATTCATGAATGTGATTATTAGGTTATTTGAATTTTGGGAGATCACGAGTTTGACACCCTATTTCCATCACCAGTCAGATGAGCTATAAATATAAATATTTTGAACTACTAAGCCCTGTTTGGATCCTTAGAACAAAACACTTTCACAAATAGTTGAAAACTCAGCCCAAACACAAGGTTTGAACTTGTAAATGAATGGCCTTTTCTGAAAAATTTAAAACTCTTTAGAACAGTTATTTAGTAGTTCAAACTCTTTATTATGGTTTATCAATACTTTAAATTCATTTAGTATTACCAGAGTATTACTCTACTCTTATCCTAGTCTATCGTTGGTTAAATTAGGGCCCGAATCATGCAAATGCCCTTTTCCATTTCGTTATTAAGTATGGTATACTATGGCTAGCCCTTACTGTGCATGCTCATACTACTACTATATGTACCACTTTTACTACTATAACTATAGGTATTATTTTCACTATGTACATCTCTGTGTTTGTATGTAGATACATATATACAAATTGTAGCCGCTCAAGCCTACCAAAAATCCTAAGTCTTAACCAAATTATTATATAGATAACCAACACTTAACCAAAATATTATCTTAACTCCTTTAGCTTCAACGTTCTTTAGGCTTCACTAACAACAATGCCTTTTCCCCTAGAAGTACTTGCTCTAGTTGTATGTCATGGCAGAAAGGGGTTAGATTCAGGGAAATCTCAGTAGCAAAATGTTATCTCAATATATAATGTGCAATGGTAATTAACTATGCATGTAAATAGCCAAGTAAGGATAATACCTTATAAGCATATACACAAGGCCATGACACAAACTCAAGCAAGGATATTACATGTTCAAAGGCATACATGACAAATAAACATTCAATCAACCAAACACATGTTGGAAATTGTGCCCTAATGGCCAATGATTGTACTTTAAACATTATTGTTATTTAAGAATTTATCAACTTTGTTATCATATCATTTGCATGTTTATTATGATAATTGTATCCTTGGGTGAACTGTAAAGATTATCCTAAATATCCCTGGTTGGTTATCTATGCGGAAGCAAAGATGAAATAAGACCAGTATGACTTTGATGAGGTATGGAGATACGAATCAAAGTCTTAGGCACTTGTAGGAGTCCAAGGTGCTGGACCGAACCGCTATGAGAAAGCTGCATGGATATGAGAAAGCTGCATGGATTAAGTCATAAGCTTATCTCATATATATAATCACGTCACAGTTCCCTCTGACTTGAGATCATCATGGATTCCTGCATGAGAGTTGTTAAGTTTTAACCTAGTCAAAAGTTACCTTTGACTGTGTGATGATAAAGGCTACAATCGAGCTTAGGAGTTTCTATGAAGAGGAATGTGAATGGTCAAGATGGAATTTGTCCCTCATATTAGTTCGAGATATTACTAAGACCCTCGATGAGTGAGTATGAGAAATATATGGCCATACTGTAATGGGAAGGAGTTTCCATTTCTATTGTCAGGCTACTCAAGAATTGAGAAAGTGATGGTCAAGAACAGGAGGATGACATTACCCATGCCTCATCCTTGACCAAAATATCGTATGACAAAAAGGGACGTGACATAATTGTATGATATGTTGCATCATATCATTGATCCTCATATGAATTGGGTAGTCGTAATGTCTTGCTAGAGGCCGCTTGCAACTTGTGGGCTAGTATAGTATTGGCCCACTACCAACTTCATATGGGCCTACAAGGTCTCACACAAGAATAGCCCAATACGAGTTGTAATGTCCAGATTCATTGAATCTAAGATGTCTCTAAGATTCAATGAATACAATGTTTAATCTAGGGAGGACGGACTTTATATATATATATAAATTCAAAATAATAATAATATTATATATATATAGATAATAATATTATTATGTAGTTTTAGTTTTATATTTAATTTATTTGATAAATTAAATAACTAAAACTAATAGAGATATCGTATCGGAGATTTAATTTATAAAGATAAATTAAATCTGTTGGCTCTTTATTTAGATTAAATAAATATGATAAAATTAAATCTGTTGGATAGATTTAATCAAATCAAATTTATTTGATTTAATTCAAAATTCAAAATTAATTAAGATTAATTTTGAAGATCTAACACGGCCTACATCAATTATAAAATTCGAAGGGCTGGAGAACCCTTGGCCGTACGGATATTTGAGAGAGAGCCGTAAGAAACCCTAAAGAGGATTAGAGGTGCTAGCACGCTGCCATGTTGAGTCTTGTTCGTATGGATACCAGTAGAGGGAGATAATCACATGCATTGACTCCTAGAGATCGAAAGCGTGAAAACCATAAAGGTACTATTTTAATTACTCAGTTTAAACGCCATTGATAGATCCTCTGTCGGGATTCAAAAATTTTAAACGATTAATTTCTTCCACTATGTGTACGAATCCCAACAACACAAACTAAATAAGAGTAAGTTTTAGTACCTTTTGAAGCTTTCTTCGAAACTTACTTCCTTAGCTAGCTCTTATTGTTTGTGTTTCCTTTGCTTGATAGTGGTTGCTAAATCCTATTAATGATTCATGTGGAGCTTATTAATACTTAAACCTTGTGCATAACCATTGGATAATAAATCTCTCTTAAAGCCCTAACTTCCAACCCATTACTAATTTCAATTTCCTAAAAATGTTGTCATTTTTTGACTTAATTGAAAATCTGCCTCTACTTTCAAGAAAAATTGAAAAATCATAACTTAAGCTAGGAAATTCTAATTGAGGTGGTTCAAGTTCCTACTTAAATCTCTTTTAATCCTATGTAAAATAAAAACAATTTCTTGTATTAAATCATGTACCTAGGTTCCCAAATTTCACAATCACACTGACTGCCCAATTTGAGAGTCAGAATTTTCTAGATTCTCTACCCAAGTTTTAAAAATTCATAACTTATAATTTACACAATCAATTCCTATGTTTTAATACTTGATTGAAAGCTCTAAAAGTCTAATTCAAGATAAAAATAATCACACTAACAAATTACAAAAGTAACCTCATGAAATATGACTATTTATCCAATGTTAGAAATATGGAACATAGAGTATTCCCAGCTTTTTGATCAAAATTCCAAAAATTATAACTTTTGTTCTAGATGTCCGATTAACATGTTATAGGACTCTTTAAATATTTGGATGTGTACTATTTCTTTGATAAATTTCATAAATATTATATATGACTTGCTAGATCAAAACCTCTCTTGGTTTTTCCTGACTCATTGAGCATACAAATTTGACACTCTATCTTAAACTCTCAAGATCACCACGTTTTCAATCCTAAGTTGAGCTCTCCTTGATTCTATCATCTAATACACATATTAAACTCTCTAATCCTAAAAAAAAAAGAATCAAACCTACTCAAGAATTTGAGTTTTGGCATCTGTACTTCATGCATGTACACACTTTATTTTTTGGTTGCAAGAACAAGAAGAAAAATGGACATTTAACCACAAATCACAGCTTATAACCTCAAGAATTTTGACTCTACACACTCTTAGATACATGTTCTATTTTGATGACCATTTTACCAAGCCAAATGACCTAAAATTTGACCTCAAAATCCACATGCAAAGACTCTTTCCAAACTTTCAAGATGACATAAACTTTTTCCCCAAAGACTCTCAACTTCTAGCAACATTTAATCCTCAAAACCACCACCAAATCACCGAAATGAAGATGGAAGAGAGTATAAGAGGTTCATCTAAGTCCAAATCCAAACTTGCATGTGCGTTTTGAGCTCTTCTCCTTCTCTTATGGTGACGTCCAATCGCTCCCTCTCGGTTCTCTTTCTCTATTTTCTCTAAAGCTTCTCAAGCTCTCAGCCTTGCTTTCTCTTTTTTCTTTCTTTATGCTGTCCAAAAATGTTAAATTAATGAGGGGGAGTGGTTGAGGTGAGTGTTTTATGTGTTTTAGTATGTTTGTGTCGTGTAAGTTATGAGTGCGTATGTGTGTAGCCATATGTGTGTATATAGGTATATGTGTTTTAATTTTTATCCCATTAGATATACTCACAAGGCTTTTAAATTTCCTAATTTATCTAATTAAAATCCCTTAGGTCCTATAATTTGGCTTAATTTAACCAAATTCCGATTTTCAGGAACAAACAATAATGTTACTAATTTTCCTCATTTTTCTAAATCAGTATTGGCTTACCTTAGAATTTTCATAATTTAATCATTAATACCTTATAAATATTTTCTTTCTTAATTAGCTTCTTCAAGCCTTAAAATAATTTTCTTGAAATTTTCAAACCAAATTATGACCTCTAATTATTTTTCCTCGAATTTTTGAGAAAATAGGCATTTAAATCGCAAATTAACTTTAAAATTATTTTTTCCATTTTTAGGGAACTAAGCTTCTTTATAATTTCTCTAACTCCCCATAATAACATTTCATACTTATTTTCTCATTATATCTAGGCCCTTAAATAATTTTTATAATTATCTTAAGCATTTTCCTCATGATATGCTTAAGACATTTAGCTTAACTGGGCTTAATAGTTTACTTAACTTATACTAATTATTTATATTCTAAGCCTACAATTTGGGATGTTACAAGAAACATCTACAAAATACGATAATGACTATAAATGATGAGGAAATTAGAATTTCTAACTCCTTAATAATTTTTATTTCAAATAATAAGATACAAAGTAATGGCAATTTTATGATTATTAACTTTAAAAACAAACGGTTTAAGCCAAGGAAAATTTCTTCTCTAAGAAATTTGTTTGTTGACATTTAAAGTTGAAAAATTGTATATCATTGCAATAACAGGAGCACATATCTACAAACACATAAGCTGTTAGTTGAAGTAGAAAGCAGCCTCACCCCTATAAGGATGAAAACACAAGTTCAAATTTTGAGAAGCCCACTTGTTGAGATAAGTGAAAACCTTTTGTGTTCTAAGCTATGAAAGGGATTATTATTCTTAAGTTCAATATGGTAAAAAACCTATAATAACCTGATTAAAAATCAAGTGAAATGTAACATTCCAAATTTTAGGACTGGAGGCTTGAGAATAAGCCTGAATCAAGTGGACTGCTAAACCTCGGTTTAGCAAGTGTCCCAAAAAGGCCTAATTTTATTCCCTAAAATTCCTTATACCTGGGTGACATTAAGGGGAATAAAATTGTAAATTAAAGAGCACAGGAAATGTAAGACCCTGCTTCATTATTGATATTAACCAGAGTAACAATTGGTAGTTCAATGGGCATATAGGTATAGCATAAATACTAATATTATTGATAAAATATGCTTGTTTATATACAGTAATTCCCCATAGGGGTTCATACATAAAAATTACAGACCTTAAAATAAATAAAAGGTCTTTAGATAACCAACTGTTCCTCTTGCATTGGTTCGAAACCTTTTGTTAATGGTAATTACAATTATGCCCTTTGAGCCACTGCCTGCTGTTGGAAACTTTACATGTTTATACAAAGGTGAGACTTGGGAGAATCTCAGTAGTAACAAACATTCAAACATATACGATGTGAAAATAAATATGTCATGTACCATGTTGTATAAGATGATAGAATGTTGTGCCCGCTTAACTTTGTGCCTCGTTAGGTCCCAGACCACAACTACGCTAACATGCATGTCCAAGACACTATGCTCGTGTCACAAAAGATGGCATACCCAAAGCATATAATTATCACATAGTGCATGAAAGAAAGTGTTACTACCTGGAACGTGTCCTTTCCGTGTTTGTCAATGTCTAGCTCTAAATCTGGCTCAGGCTACTGATATTTCCTAAAATTTCAAATTTAGGATAAATAAGTTATTAGCTATTCATGACCCACTCTAGACTCATTATATTGGTTATCTTGACTCAAAAGTTATAAATTACCAAAATTCCCCTAGGGACCCAATCTAAGCCCCTTTATACCCGGTCAAATTGTACTTCACCAAAAATTATGACCTGGGCTAATCCTATACAATTTCACGTGTAGAATCCATTTTTGAACTCGGATAGGTCAAATTCATGCCCAAATTATGAAATTACCCTTGGCAGCCTTAACTTAGGGTTTTAAGGGTATATAGTATGGTCATTTCACATTCTAGGGCCTTTATACTTCATATTATACATGTTCCCTACACAATTTTCCATTCTAAACCCAATGTAATCACCAAAACTATGAAATTCTAGCCCAAACACCTTGTACAGCCCCTGGCCGAAAATCATAGTATTATGAGAGACAATGTGTTTTCTTGTTTTCAATCCACAAACCTACTTCTTTTCACCTCTAATCTCATGTTTAATCACTTAAACACCTTTCCCACATGATTAATGGAAAATTAGGCAGAACCTCCCCTTAGGGTTTGTACATCCCAAAATCATAAACCAAGCCAAAACAATAACAACAACAACAACAGCTACCAAGAACCATCAAGAATCAACAAAAGAAACTAGGTTCCTGAGTTTACCTTGGATTCCTCTTCCTTCCCTCTCTTGGCCGTCCACCTCCCTCTCTCTTACTCTTGATTTTGCTATTACTTGGATTTTTGGCTTCTTGAAACCCTAAGACCTCTTGTTGTTCTTGAGCTCTTCAAACTCTTCTCTCTCTTTTTCTTTGATGGATGTTTGCCGAAAATGAGATGGAAAAGAAGAGATAATTATGAATTTATCATAATATCTGTTACGAATTTAAGATGGTGTATTTAGAAGTGCAAGTGTACACTGTCATAATAAATTCCGGATTAGTTGTGAGTAGAGTATCGTTCCCACGAGGATTGATCACTAAGTACCAAAATTGGTAATTTTACTACAAGTGAAGAAGGATCACTTGAGTACTAGCTACTCAAGTGATTTTGCATTACCTCTTATATTTCAGCGAGTGACTTGCAAAATCACTAGAAGTTAGGATAATCACTTGAGTGGTCACTCAAGTGATCTACATTTTGACTCCAAATATAGAAAGTGGTCATCAAAAAGCTCTTGTCGTCTATATTCCAATGCAAAAAGAATAAGCTCCAAACTCATTGTATTCTGCAAGTTATGATCCAAAGAGTGTCTACTGTTCTAGATAATGTTTGAATTTTCAAGCATCAAATTCCAGAAGCCATACCGCTTTGAATATAACTCCAAATTTGACACAAGACCTATATATAGAAATCTCTTCAAGTCTAGTTTCATTTTCAACTCAATTGGACATGTATTTTGGGAGATATGTCCAAAATACTGAACCTGTTCTAAAATGCAGTACTGATAATGAGTGTCAACTTCCAAAATTCATATCTCTTTCATATAAGCTCCTTTTAGCTTGATATTAGTGTCAATTTGACACATTCGGAGTCTAGTTTTATATGAAACTAGTTTCAGCTCAATCATAGTTATGGTTTGGGAGATATAACTTAATTACCAAACCTCGTTTGTGCTAAATGAAGAACAGAGCTGAACATAATAGTTGGAACAGTGAATTCACTCGAGTTAGTCATGTTTCACCCAAGTTAATAATGTTATCACTCTCAAAGCTCACTCAAGTGACATTCGTATAGCTCTAGAGTGATTTTACTGTAGGGTATTGTAGCTCCAAAATCACTATTCATCGTGAAGCTTAAAATAGCTTATTTTAACTCTGAATTTAGCCATTCCAACTTCCATTTGATCATAGAAACTTCCAATATCAAATCTAAGAGCTTGAATATTGATATTCCAATTATATTTTGTAAGTTCTTCTTTCTTTAATCTCTTCCTGTTGGTCTCCAAAATCTTTTGATAACTTCTTGATTTCTTGACTAATGTCTTCAATCTCTTTCTTCTTCCTCCTCTTGATCAATCTAGCTCAATAACTTCTTTCTTAATTTTCTTCTTTATCATTATCCATAGTTGAACTTGATATCTTCTAATCTACATTAAATATAGCAGTTACTCAATGTAGGAGATAAATATATTATGTAAACTTTTTGCTCTTAATATTTGGCATCTATATTTGACATCATCAAAACTAATCGTATCAACATTCTCCCCCTTTTTGATGATGGAAAATCCTTAAAGAAAAATATGAGTGAATATATGAATATGACTACACAAATTGAATGCAACATATTTTTCTTTCCTTTCTCTTCCCCTATTTTATATTAGCGAAAAGTTTGAAGTATAAAATAGAAATGCTTATGGAAAAGTAAGGAAATTAGAAATGCCTTTCTCTCAAAAAATAAATGTGCCAAGAAAACAATTTTCTCTTCCCCTATTTGAAAGTAATTTCATTTTTAATGTGATGCAAATAAAAATGGTTTTCATTTTTCAAATTTGAAACAATTTGAAGATGTTTTCAAGAAAAATTTCATAATCAAAGATATGCAAGATATTCTTAAAATATAAAGAGAGAGGGTTTAGAAATGTTCATTTGGATTTGACAAGCTGATGATAGATCCATGAAGTCTAGTTCACCACACTTTCACTATGCAACTCTAATGAATTAGGGACAAAGGTGGGAAACATGGATGACTTAGTGGTAGGCTCTAAAGTGTGATTAATAGAAGGATCATGAATAGCCTCTGAGATGTGAAATGGGACTGAAGCACTGGCTTCTCAAGTGATGTATGATCTAAATGAATATGGCTAGTACTTAAGATATCTGAAGAAACAGGTGGAGAAGGTGGAATCACAGAAGGTTAAGTTTCTGAAGATGTGGTTTCAATAGACACCTCAAGGATAAAAGTATCTTTCTAATCTCTGAGTAGGGCCTCAAATAAACCTAATCTCTGCTCATAAATCCTTATAATAGTGCCAACCTTATAATTACAGAAGGTTGAGTTTCTAAAGATGTGGTTTCAATAGACACCTCAAGGACAAAAGTATCCGTGTAATCTCTGAGTAGGGCCTCAAATGAACCCAATCTTTGCTCATAAATCCTTATAATAGTGTCAACCTTAAACATCATATTGTTTTAAACCTTTTGCTGCTAAAAAAGAATATTGGAGTTTTGATTAACTATGTCACACAGCTGCCTTATCTTACAATCCACATAAGTGATAAAATCAGCAATATTGATAGCAATCTCTATGTGAAAATTTTAAAGATCCTTTTTTAGATGTCTCTAGATACATGAATCAAGGAATGCCCCTCATCTATCCTCAAAGTCCCAGCTTCCATCCTCTGCCTCTTCTTTATAGAGCTCTTTCGTAGAGTATATCTCAGCTGGCTCTAAGAGGTCTTCTTCTTCCTTTGTATGTGTTGTTGCTTTCAAGCTTGCTTCTAGTATATTTTTCTTGATTGATCATATGTCCTCAAAGTTGATATATTCTCTTTTTAGTGTGTTGAGGAATAATCTTGCATAGATAAAATTCTCCTGTCATAAGTTAAAAACATTATTCATAGGAGAATGGTTAGTGCAGTCAAGTATAAAACACTTCCTTTCTATAAAGTATATGAAAATTGAGATCATGGAAAGAAAGTGTATAAGTAACTCATCATCAAAAATAATAAATTGAGAGTGAATGCAGATATGATTTTCTTCAAATAAAGAAGATAAGCTTTTAAGTTATAAAACACATGTGAATGTAAAGCTCCCTCTTAATGAATGCATGACTAAAAAAATCATTGAGGAATAGAGTTAAAAGCGCTCATGAATTTGACAAACTATTGGATAAACATTGTAGAGAAATTGAACATGAAAATTTGAAGTTTTAGTGAGAAGTCAAGTTTTGAAAATGATGATGTTATTTAGGGTTTTAACAGTTAAAACCCAGACTCCCCCTTAAACCAGTACAATCGAAGCCCTCACTCATCCTTCTTCCCCTTTTTATCATTAGTAGAGGAGGGTGGATCTTTCATGTGATATCAGATGATGGATGTGGAGTATATATGAGTAATCAGGAAGTTTTTAAAAGTATCAATGAGGAAATGAAGTTGATTGTTGACAAAGGAAAGAAAACTAAGTTTTAAAGAGTTTCAGAGAGCAACTGAAGGAAGATGATGATGATTTGGAAAAATCACGGGAAGAGGAAGTTGATATAAGCTCTAAAATTACCATTCACTCGAGTGACTTACACCAAGTTACTTACCTAACTTGAGTGCTTGACTTTGATCACTCAAGTTACTTACCTGCTGCATTATTATCACTCAAGTGATAGCTCCCTTTACTCGAGTTATCTTCTATGAGCACAGTTCCTTTAATTTGCAGGTTCACTTCAAGTGAAATTTTAATCATCTCTCGAGTGATTTTGTCTCTATTTACCTCTATTATTCAGTGAGAAAATAGAGCATCCTGCAAAACAAATTTCCTCATACCTTGATAATTAAGTTAGTACAGTAATAATCAAAGCATGAGCATATACAAAACATTATAAGTAACAAGATATTCTTTCAACTTATTGGGATTAACCATTCCCAATTGATCTTTTGCAAGGAGTTATGAAAGTATTTGCTACTTGAAGATGAATCGGAATGAATATCACTTTAACATCTTTCTTTTGAATATGATTCCTTGATTAAGTGATGTCATAGTTTTCTTCTTTGATGTAAATATCAAGCAACGTAATTGAATTCATAGATGTGTTTGCTCTATTTACTTCATCGACTCACATTTCTTCAATAGCGCTCTTTAGATACTTTAGTACCTAACTCCTCTTGGTTCCATAGAACAACTCTTATGCTCTTATACAATTAAATCATATGATATTTGAGCAAAAAGTATAGTAATTCATCAAAGACTAAAATATAATTTACCCATAAATTCAAGCCATTGAATCATAAAAGGGTAAAAAACAATTAATATCAAGAATGATGATTTTCAATTATCAATGACAATTTGTAAATACACTTTATATAGAAAATATGTCATTGATAAGATTTTCATACAATCTATGTAAATTGGACCAAAGAGAGTAGAAGATATATCCATGAAATTTTTCATCAACTTTTGTGAAATGACAAATCATTATTAAAATCAAGTTTTTCAAGAATGACAATGAGATATGCAATTTGTTTCAAAATCTCAAATGTTCTTTCGAATCATCAATATGCATTATGACATTGGGATTTTGAATGCATGAAAACTCATTTGTGAAGTTTGTTAAATATCAATGCTCATGCAAAAAAAATGGTGGAAGTTAATAGTTTAAGTGTAGACATTTACCAGAAAGCTTATCTTTTTAAAGAACAAGTAATATAACATGTTAGACGATGAAATTAACATGTTTGAGAATTTTCCCAAGAGAAAAAGTCATATAGAAAAAGAATTACCTAAAAAGGGCTTAACTTGATAGACATACATAAGCACAATGACTTTGCTATGACCAAGAAATGATCTTACCTCTTAGAGTTGTGTCATGAAATACATGAACATTCAAGGCAAGAATTTGAATACAAGGCTCTAGTTACTCGAAAATGGATGAAGACAAATGTTAATGTATTTGAGCAACAAAATGAGTACATTGATTTATGGATGATGAAGCACATACTCATTAGTCCAAATGTGTAAAGTTCCAAAATATTGTCTTAATAAGTTATTCCACTGTAAAGGTTGATACATTAATGAGCTTTTGAAATACATGGAATAACTTAGACAAATAAGATTATATACATTAGCCACAAGGGTTTCACATATTGAATTCTTTTCTGGGAAATACACTTGAAACTCATATAGATAGTTAACTTGTTAGACATAAGGTCTAACTCGTTAGAAAATAAAGATTGAGGAGTTTAAAGATGTAATTAGTTTATGATCAAGAAATAATATGTGAATGGAGGGGAAATCTCTAGTGAATGGGTTTGAAGCATTTCTGACATTTTAGTACAGATATATTAACTTCCAATTTTGAAACCAATTTGAATGCAAACAAAGTATGAATAAATTTCAAATAGTATTTATGCACTAGGATGGATTGAAATTCAAGTAAAACTTTAAAATGTACATTTTAAATTCAAATTCATAGAAAGATTCCATTTAGCAATCTGAAGCATTTTGAAAACTATAAATGATTGAATGCTAATGGAATGCATTGATGGACAAGTATTTATTACCCAAATATGAATTTCATATAAGCACAATACAGGGTAAGGGTTGGATATCACCGTAATTCCTTTTGTCCTTACTATAGCTTGCTTATTTTTAGTGGAATAATATTCATTTTCCTCCTTTGCGTACTCACCACCAAACTCCAAAATTCAGCATCATCAAGATATGAATTTGTTTTCATGTAGCTATAGTCTTAAGAAGCTTTTTCTCATCCTACAAAACTGTATAAGTATTTTTCTTCATGGTATCCAACCTTGCTGTGATCCATTTTAAGGTTAGCATATAGGAAACATAATTCACATGTTCTAAGAATATAGTCAATTCAAAGAAATTGAGCATAATGAATTAAATATGACTTTATGCATAAAAATATTTTCTCTTGAAGTATGTGTATATGCATAAAGAGTTAAGTTATTGAACATTGCATCTCCTTTATGAATGGATTTTCTATATATTGTAAAAATAAATTTGCAGTGCTCATTCCTAAGGTAACAAGGTTTAAACCTCAATAAATATTAAAGATGATAGTTTAGGAGGTTTTACCATTGTTTACTTTTTCCTTAGTTGCTTGGAAGTTTTCCTTTGCATACCCACTGCATCTTTCTTTGATGCTCTGTTTTTGCATGTTTAGCTTTGGGATTATGCAAAGTTCTCTTACTTGATCTAGATTTTGAGATTATTTCCATCTGTATATGAGAGATCCTCTTTTTCTTGTTCTCTTTAAGGTAGTGATGCCTTATGGCAACCCTGAATGATACATGATGGCAACCCTTCCTTGAGGTGGAATGTGATGCCTCACTTCCTATAGCCTCAATGAGTATAAAAGAGTAGTGAAATCATTCTAAAACCAGGATCAGGTTCTGGATTAAGAAGTACCGAAAAACATTCACAAATTCCACTTCCTATCTCAAGATTTGAACCTGAGATTGAAAAGCATTTTTTAGGGTAGTAAAATTTTCTCAAACCATTTCGACAAATATTCACTATCTAACTGAGTCTCACCAAGCTCTTCTTTTCATTTTATCAAAGTTTATGAGCAATTCTTTGCTTAGTTCTCATGTTCCATACCTTAATTATGTTTTGTTAGCGAACGGAAGCGTAATATAACTAAACCGTTCTTTTACTAGTCTATTGGCATTACTAGTTTAACTATTGTAACATGTTAGAGTTACAAGCTATGTATAGTATATACAGATCCAAAATATCCAAAAGATATTGAAATAAACAACCAAATGAAATTAAAGTCTTCAGTGTTCAAGTCCCTAGTCGTCCGTATTTACCTTCTTCTTGCCCCTTAAGCTATCTCCCTGGACCGTAGATGAGTTTATAGAAAAAGGGTGAGATTCAAAAGAATCTCAATAGTAACATAGTCCAATCATACGAATATAACATCACAAAGCATGATACACAGCCATCACACAACAGAATTATCACAACAGCATTTAGTGCATTACATGCAGTTCATAAACTATCATAGCACTAGGCAAGTTACATAGCCCAGAGGGATACTCGCGTAGAAAGGCCCCAGGCATCCACTCGTGCATCACATAATGTTATTGGCCCGAGCGTCTACTCACGCAGAAAGGCTCCGGGCTACCACTCCGCATAACCAGAATGTGCTAGACAATTCATGATGATTTCAAACAACATACAATAAATATTATAACATATGAAAGACAAGTTACTAGGCTATTTTCCTTGGGCAATTTCCTCTCGTTTGTCAGAGCTCGGGCAAGTCTTAAGCTTCAAACGGTTGTTAGGTCCTATAATTGGAATTTACGGACGACAGGTTATTATTCCGTCAAATACTTGCACAATGCAATTAATCAAGTTGGTTGTCCTTAAAGTTAGTATACCAAGCTAAAAGCAAAGTCAAGGTGGCCCAACTATCCCAAGTTGGTTTCTTCCACCCTTGCTCTTAAATCTACTAGCTTTTTGCTTAACTTAAAAAATTCACTATTAATTATAAGAAACTCCAAATTGAGTGATTCAAAATTCTATGTAAATTTATTTTAGTATAATTTCACATAAAAATATTCAATTTTGACCACCACAACTACAACATTCCCAGAATTTTTCCAAACATCACTATTCCATATTTCTTTCCAGAAAATAAGGCATAATTTCAATAATTCATATCTCCTAATGTACTTGTCTAAAAATTACAAAATACCTATAAAATTAAATCTCTATGTTTCTAATATAATTATGGAAAGTTTCATAATTTTTGGACAAGGTTTGACCCTTTAAACACCACGCACAACAACACTATTCCAGACAGGGCAGATTAGTAACATGCACACACATACTTCATAAATTTCCAAATTCATATACAAGCATCCACAAATCATGAACACTTGCATACCTATACAATTTTTCCTTCTTAATCCAATAGAAGCATCAAAGTTATCAAATTCTTACTCCCTATTCATATCACATACAGGGTAGAAATTTGGATTCTTAGGAGTATTATGTTGGTTTCTTGCTTTCTCTTGCTTAATCACTTCCTTTCTACTTCTAATCACATGATTAGCTATTTAAGCACTCATTGGACATGTTTTTAAGGAATTTGGATGGCAAAACCCCTTAGGATTTCATCATCCAACCTTCACAAAACAACCAATTCCAAGCCAACAACAACAATAACAATATCAAATAAGGAAGGAGAAGCAAGCTTTGAAGTTTATCTCTTGATTCCTGTTGCTTCTCTCTCCTCAATATTTATGTTCTCTCTCTCTACACCCTTGATTAAGATTTCTAATCATGGTTTTTAAGGAGGAGAAGAGGTTAGGAGAAGTTCCTACATGATTTGGAAGCATAAACTTCAAAGTTACAAGCCTCTTACTTTTGATCCTTAAAAATCCTAGCTCTTGGTGAAACTTGAAGCTTCCTTCATCCAGCAGCTCTCTCTCTCTCTTTTGATCTGATTTTTGATCAAAAATGAGGATGGAAAGATAAAGAGATGATAATATAATAGAATGGTCAACTTTACTTTACATATGTTAGGGTTCCATTTGTCCAAATATGTGGTATTTTGTCTAATATTGCACATAATTCATTTGCCTTTTTCCTTCTCTTTTTCTGCTGTCCATAATGAGATATGAGAGAGTATATAGTGGTCTTGAATTATCCCATATATCATCTTGCAAGTTGTTGACCAAAGCCTTATGCTTTTGACTCTTTGACCTCCCTTGATAATAATTCACCAAAATATGGTTATTAATTACCAAGTAGCCATTTTTCTCTTTTTAATTCCCATTTAACTGAAATTATTGGGAATATTAGGGAAAAATAATTATTTTACATTTTATGGAAAAATTACTGTTTTACCCTTACATTTTATGATTTATCGAAATAAATCATTCCTTGCTCCTTTCGTTTGGTTTAGCCTAATTTTTGACACTAGTATGAAGCCATTATTTGTGCCATTTTATGCTTAAATTTTGGTTACAATATTAGGCCTTTAAGTGGACATTAATTGCCTCTTTGTGTCCCTACTTGGCCGAATTATAGGTAACCAGCGATTGGAATATTTCTATAAATTTAAGACAAGGTTATAATACCTATAATGTAGCTCAAATCTTAAGAATTTGAGTAACACTAGAGGATAATAGAACAATAAGTTCTAAGATGATAAGACCCTAAACATAATTTGCTTGGAAGATTAACCAGATTATAAGACCTTATGAGTATTTAGTGATAGATGAACGATGTGCTCCACGATTATTGATGGACTATGTGTCATATGATTACTAAAGTTAATGAGTTTATTGTCACTGAACAAGTTATCTTTGCACTCTTTGTAGACAATATATAGACGTACAAATTGAAATTTGAGATGCACTTAGGGAAGTTGTAAAATTGTATTGAAAGTTATAAATCTTGATATACATCCAGTATAGATATGGGATTAGAAGTCCAAAGGCCATAAAACCTATTTGACCAATGTGTCCTTAGGCTGGCAAATTGAGAAATATTAAGATTATGACGAGCCGAAGCTAGATACGATGAAACATGGTATGCAAACTTGCAAGGAATAAAAGCTCTAATATGGTATTAAACCAACAAATCCAAGGAAGTTGTTTTGACAATTACTAAAAAAAATATTTGAAACTGAGTCTAGGTATGTCGGACCATTTGAAATTCTATCCAGGATTGGACTAGTGGCTTACAAGATAGTTTTACTCAAATTTACATGACGTTCTTCATATCTCCCAATTGAAGAAATATCAGCCAGATGCAGAACATATTCTGGAATATGAAAATATTGATGTGCAAGATAACCTTACTTTTGAGGTGGAGTCTGAACGAATTATTGATCAACAAGAGAAGCACTCAGGTACAAAACAAAATCATTTGTAAATATTTGTAAAAATGGTATGAAAAGAGTTATCTCCAAAGGAAGCCATATGGGAAATGGAAGAAGATATGCGAAAGCGGTGGCCAGAGTTTATGAATAGGTTTGTATGACAAAATTTAGGGGGGCAAAATTTTATTGACGGGGGAAAGCTGTAATGTCATGAATTTTGATCATTAAGTATTATGTAACTATTATGGTATTTTATGATCAAAGATCATGTAATGTGACAAAACAAGTCAATAGAAGTTACACAGGATAAAATAACTATTATACAAGATAGTTGGTGAATTTCTTGTTGAGGCAGTTGGATTGTGTGACACTTTTAAATTAGTCAATAACCTCAAAAAATTCCAAAATTTTCCAGAATGAAATTAGACATGATAAGATTGAATTTGATAGGTCATATGGAATTTGTGGAGTTGTATACAAGGAGAAATGAATTTTTGAATTCTGCCTAGCGAAATTGACATTTTTCTGGAACAAACTTCAAAAATAAAACTTCTGTGAATATTAAGCTTCTAATTGGCTAAATTTTATATTTTTAAATAAAAATAGAATTAATAATTGTCACATAGGCTTTAGAACCATCCTAATTGGATATCTACATAATCAGATATGAATTTTCAAATGTTTGGTGATAAATCTGCTAATTTTTGCAAATGTTGCAAAAATGAAAGAATGTGCAAGGGCAAAATGGTAAATTTGAACCAAATAAAATAATATGGATTATTTTATACATATTTTGCAGGAAAGGGATGGCAAATGGAAATTTTTGAATAATTATACAATTAATTATGTAATTATTACAATATATACATAATGACCGCCAACCAAGTGCCTCTAGAATTCTCCACAAGTTGCTCTCTTATCCATAAATTGGCCAAGTCGGCCAAGAGAGATGGAAAGAAGAGTGGTGGGAGGAAAAAGAAGAAGGAGAAGAGGAAAAGAAGATCTGAGCATAGATATAAGGTAGGTTTGTCGAAATCTCTGCTCAATCTTGTGTTATAGTTCCAGAAACTCCTCCTTAACCTTTCTATTCTCTTGGGTTAGCCATTCAACAGGAAAAAACTCTAAGGAGAAAGGGAAATATTTTGGCCAAAGCTAGGAAGAAGAAGGAAAAGTAAGGTATGTTGTTAGAACTTAGTATTCTTGATGAAAACTGAGTGGTAATTAACTTCTGGATGGTTAATGGACTATTTTTGCCAACTTTTGTAAATTTGGGATGTTCATTTTCTAAGGGGAAATGCTACTCAAATTTCTATTAATTATGTTAAATTTGATATTGAATGATTAAACAAGTGGAATCAAGTGTCAACAAAGTGTTTTAAAGTTTGGAATCATGAAAATATGAATTTTCCCAAAACTTACCAAACTTTCGGCCAGAGTGAGAAAGAAGGGATAGAGCTGAAATTTCATGATTCTAATGATTCCATGATGTTAAGAAGGGAAAATGTTGTAGGATTCATGTTGAATGCAAAATGTGAAAAGCCCCGAATTGTGAAATGACGATTTTACCCCTAAGACCTTAAGTTGGGCTATCAAGGGCAAAATTGTAATTTGAGTTGGAATTGTTCTGATCTAAGATCAAATATGAGATTTACACATGAAAATATATGGAATAGACCTAAGTTGTAATTTTTGGAATAGACTTAAGTAGTAGCTTAATTGCAACAATTTTGGTTAATTTTAGGATTTGATATCTGCATAGCTGGACCAACGAAGACGGTTTACATTAGAGAAGGAAAGGCAACAAGGTAGTAACTTTATCTTTCATATACTATGTGAATGTTAATATGTGATGATTGCCATGATTTGTTCAATGTATTGCTTATGGTGTTGAAACTCTCTGGGTGTGGGTAATGAGCTAAACCACCCTATGGAACCTTTGGGGTACCTTGTGGCCAGGTGGACCCAGTTGAGTGACTTGATATGTACGGATAGGTATTGACCTGCTCCAAGTTATGATAAGTACAAACAGGTATAGGTCTGCTCCAAGTTGTTGCTGTGATCACATTATGAGATGATATTTGTGCATATAAGGAACATATGATCATTTTGATCCGGACAAAATCATCATTTATTTCCTGAGCATTGTCGGGTAGGCTTAGGCTTTTTTACTGCTGCATCATTATAAATGTTGCATTGCATGTTTATTATTTGCATTTTATATGAATTATTTAGGCTTACTACTGAGATTCGTTCGAATCTCATTCCTTTCCTATAAATAAATTATCCAGCTAGGCATAGCAATTCCAAAGGTAAGGAGAAAGTTGAATACAATGCAAGGACCGAAGACAAGCATTTTATGGAATTATTCCAGTGTTAATTATAGTGGAGACTACTCAAATTTTTAGGATGTAATATGTAACGCTTGACTACTTTTTAGACTCCTGTATTGCAATCAATAAACATAGATCAGTATATTTGTATAAATTATGTTTGCCGGTTTGAACTATGCAATGATGCTTTATGAAATGTTTAAATTATGCTAGGTTTAACATAGAAGGAGTACTTCAGAATATGTACGTTGCCTACTGCAAAAGACATGTGGGATACATTAGAAATTGCACATGAAGGTACGTCCGGAATTAAAGAAAATAGATTTAATACTCTAATTACAGAGTATGATTTGTTTCGGATGAAACCTGAAGGAACGATATCTGAATTCAAACTCAGATATACTTACCTTGTTAACCAGCTGGCAGCACTTGGGAAATTTTTTTACCGAAATTCCCAAGTAAGAAAGATTCTCAACATTCTTACCAAAGAATGGGTAGCAAAAGTGATGCCATCGAAGAAGCCAAAGGTGAATAGATGAGATCGGTAGCTGCACTTTTTGGAAGTCTTTTTAAGTATGAGGGAAAGCTAAAGTTCAAGAATGAGTTGGAAGAGTTTGATGGTAAAAAGGAAAGAGGAACGCTCTCAAAACTATCAAGGAAGCTGAACCATCTGAAAGTAAAGACAAACTTGATGATGATGATATGGGAATGATTGTCAGGAAATTCAAGAAGTTATATAGAAGAGGTCAATAGAACTTCAAGAATCAGCAAGGAGGTTTGAGCAAGAAAGAAAACAAAGAGCAACAAGTTGTATGCTACAAGTATGGAAAACTGAGACATATAAGGTCCGAATGCTTCAAGGATAAAGATAAGAAGAAGCAGAAAAATAAAGCATACATATCATCCTTATGGGGTGATAGTTCGTTAGATGAAGAAAGTGACAACGATAAAGTTGTTAACATATGCTTGGTAGCTAAAGAGGAAGAATCGGACTCCAAGGTAAGTTATTATGAATCTTCTTATGATGAAATTTTATCTGAATATAATGCATTGCATTCAAAATACCTCAATATAGCTAAAGAAATTGTATGCTATAAGAAGAAAGTAAAAGAACTAGAAAGTATAAACAATTCTAGTATATCATATTCATCATGTGCATCATGCGAAGAAAAAGATAAGAAAAAAGGTGATTTAACGAAAAAATTAGAAAGATTTACTAAGGGAAGTGAAACTCTTAAAATAATTTTAAAATCTCAAAGAGTCACGTATGATAAATCTAGAATTGGTTATAAATTAGTATAAGATAAAAATAGAGGAAAGAAGAAACGTGTCAGTAAGACATATCTGAAATATTTTAAAAATACAGTGCATGCATCATGTAATTACAGCAATAAGAAAGGTCATTACACTTTTCATGTCATTTTAGAAAAGGAAAGACCATCGGTATATATAAATGAGTTCCGAAAGGGACACATGTATCAAGAGTACTTCATACTAACCATAAAGGACCAAAGAAAGTGCGGGTACCTAAAGTTCAATGATATTACTCTAGGTATGTCTTAAAGCATCACGAGCAAACAAATGGTACATTGATAGTGGATGCTCGAGATACATGACTAATGAAAGAGAAAAGTTCACCACACTGGAACCTAAAGATAGAGAAAATGTAGTCTTTAAAGGTAATCAATTGGACGCATAGCCGGAGTTGGTGAAGTTGGAAGAACCAATGGAGTCTAAATGAACGGCATATACTATGTTGAAGGATTATGCCATAATATCCTAAGTGTTAGCCGAAGCATCAATAATGATAACTGGGTGATCTTCAATTTAGAATGATGCCTGATAGTTAACAAGAAGGATCTTTAGCTTATCAAATAGTCTATCAAAGCAAAGATTCAAGCTCAAAGGGGTGGTAACTGCTATACTCTTAATTTAAATTCTAATTCTTCAGAAAATTATTTTCTAAGTAAAACTAAGGAAAGTTGGTTATAGCATAAATGTCTTGCTCATGTCAACATGAATTAGCTTGAAAAATTGGTTAAAAAGGATTTAGTCATTGGTCTTCCTAAACTTAAATTCAAAAATGATATGATATGTTATGCTTGTCATAAGGGAAAACAAATGAAATCTTCTTTCAAAACAAAGAAAGAAATTTCATTTTCTAGACCTTTACAATTACTGCATATAGATTTGATAGGACTAGCTCATGTAAAGAGTTTTGAAGGAAATTTATATACTCTGCTCATTGTAGATGATTTTTCAAGATTTACTTGGACTATATTTCTTCCTTCTAAAGATGAAACGTTTGTTAATTTCATTATGTTTGCCAAGAAGGTCCAGAATGAGAAAGGTATTTCTATTGTTTCTATCAGGACCGATCATGCAGAAGAATTTTTCAATCAACTCTTTGAAGACTTCTGCAATAGTCAAACAATTGACCACAACTTCTCTACACCTAGAACGCCTCAACAAAATGGAGTTGTGAAAAGAAAGAATAAAGTCCTCACAGAGATGGCAAGGCTATGCTTAACGATAAAGAAGTATCACAAGTATTCTGGGCAGATGCAATGAGTACTGCATGCTATATCTCTAATTGAGCAAACTTCTGCAAGTCACTTGGAAAGACACCGTATGAGCTGTACAAGTGGACGAAGCCTAACCTTGCTCATTTACACATCTTCGGATGTAAATGTTACATCTACAACAACGGTAAAGAAAACCTAGGTAAATTTGATTCAAAATATGATGAAGGTTTATTTTTAGGATATTCAAATAGAAGTAAAGCATATAGGGTGTTTAACAAAAGAACATGCATTGTAGAAGAAACCATTCATGTTGTGTTTGATGAAGTAGATCCTCAGACAAAGTTTCCTGTTGAAGAAGAAATTGATTTGATAAAGAAAACAAAAAATATAACCATTTCATATCAAGATGATTTTTTGGAAGAAGAAAATGTCGATGAACATGCTCAGCCTAGAGCATGGAGATACATGAAAGATCATCTAATCGAACAAGTAATTAGAGATATCATGAAGGTGTTAAAACAAGAAATAGGATTCGAAATGAAGTTACGCTTTCTGCGTTCATTTTTGAAATTGAACCTTCTTGTATTGAAGAAGCACTTTTTGAGAATGATTGGGTGATTGCTATGTAAGAAAAATTAAATCGGTTCAAAAGAAATCAAGTTTGGTATTTGGTACCTCGACCTAAAGATCGTTCGGTCATAGGAACCAAATGGGTTTTAAAAAACAAGCTTGATGAATCAGCAATCATTGTAAGAAATAAGGCAAGATTAGTTGCCAAAGGCTATAATCAAGAAGAAGGTATTGATTATAAGGAAACATATGCTCCAGTGGCAAGATTGGAAGCCATACGAGTACTCTTGACCTTTGCATGCATAAAAGGTTTTAAACTCTATCAAATGGATGTGAAAAGTGCATTTCTAAATGGTTATATTATGGAGGACGTTTATGTTAAACAACCTCCTGGTTTTAAAGATGATTCAAAACTGGATCACGTTTACAAACTAAAAAAGGCTTTATATGGTTTGAAACAAGTACCAAGAGCTTGGTATGAAAGACTAAGCAAATTTCTTCTTGACCAAAACTTTGTCAGAGGAAAAGCGGATACAACATTATTTATCAAATGTAACAAGGATGACATATTAGTAGTACAAATATATGTAGATGATATAATATTTAGTGCTACTAACGAATCTCTTTGTCAAGAATTTTATAAGCTTATGCAGGGAGAATTTCAATTGTCCATGATGGGAGAATTAAACTTTTTTCTTGGACTTCAAATTAAACAATAGAAGAATGAAATCTTTATCTCCCAAACCAAATATCTGAAGCTGTTATTGAAGAAGTATGGAATGGAAAGCTCAAATGGAACTGACACTTTAATGAGCTCAACTACTACACTAGATGCCAACGTAAAGGGTAAAGAATATGATATCACCAAGTATATAGGAATGATAGGTTCATTACTCTATCTAACAGCAAGTAGACCTGACATATAGTTTAGTCTTGGCATGTGCGCAAGGTATCAATCTGCTCCTAAATTATCTCATACTGAAAATGTGAAAAGAATTTTCAGGTACATAGGAGAAACTGGAAAACTTGGCCTATAGTACCCAAAATGAGGAAATGAATATTTGTTGTCCTATTCAGATTCAAATCATGCAGGATACAAAACTGACAGAAAGAGCATAAGTAGACAATGCAAATTCCTTGGAGTCTCTTTAGTGTCATGGTTCAGCAAGAAGTAGACTGTTGTTTCATTATTCTCGACTGAAGCTGAATATATAGCTGCAACAAGTTGTTCTCAAGTATTGTGGCTAAAACAACAACTTCAAGACTTGGTAACAAACTTGAAAGAGATACCGATTTTGTGTCATAACACAAGTACAATAACCTTAGCTAAAAATCCCGTACAACATTCAAGAACCAAGCATATAGATGTTCGACATCATTTTATACGTGATCATATCCAAAGAAAAGATGTCAATATAGAATTAATTCCAATTGATTTCCAGCTTGTAAATATATTTACAAAACTATTGGAGAAAGAAAAATTTATATATATAAGGAGGGAATTGGGAATGACTAATCCCAATTAGCAGTAAGAATTCATGGTCATTTATTATGTTTTTATTCATTTATGTTCATGTTTTGATGATTGGTATACTAACTTAAGCATCAGAGTATGTAGAAGTTTGTTTTACAGGAATGCTTTGTATACATTCATTAAAATAGGGATTAACATAGTACACATGAACTCTGAGTGCAAACTCAAGTTCATAAGAAGTTTAGAAGCAAACTCAAGTTTACTACTGAAACTTCAATGAAAAATTAGAGCACAGGGAGAAAATTGCAGTAATAATGGTGCATACTAAAATTCCCTATCTGTAATCTTTGATACTTTGTCTTTGTATTCTATTATCTTTTGTGTTTGTCTCTTTTCAATTAATAATGGTGCATACTAAAATTCCCCAAGTTACTCATAAATCACCCACACCTTCTCCTTCTCTATCATCCTCACCTCTCTTAAACTCCATTGAGACTCCAACACCTTCAGCAACTCAAAATCTAACTCAATCTTTAACTCTAACTCTTCATCCAAAGACAATGACTCCCAATAATATAGGGATACCACAAAGAAGACATATCCTAGACCAAAGGTTAAAGAAGTTCAACCTCCAACTAAGAAAGTTAAGGGTGTCATAATCAAAGAGCTGATCATCACAAGATCAAAGACCAAGGAAATGTAAGGAAGGGGTAAAGAGCAGGCAAGAGAGGTCACTCTTGAGTCATCCTTAGACAGTGAGAGTGACAGACCACTCCGGGAAGCCATTGAGAAGTCCAAACTTGATGCCTTAGTTGGGAAAATAGTATCCAGGGTTGGTGGCTCTGCATCATAAGCTGCACCTTCACATTCACATGGTCCTGCTCAGTCTGGGCCACAAGAAGAAGAAAAATTGTACCTCCAGAAGATTTTATTCTTGAACCCCAGAAACCATTTGATAAGAAAGTTTATAATCGAGAATATGCTTATAGAAAATTCTGGCCGGTTATGTATAATTAATCTGGATTATTTGAATACCTATTGCTGAGTAAATCTCAGAGAGTATCTAGAATATTACGAATCATGGCTCCGTGTCCATCTTCTATATTCACCAAGTGCTGTGAGAAATTTTTACTACAATATGGAAGTTCAAAATGTTATGTCTCCAACTGGTGAATTGTTAGAAGAAGGAATACAGACCACTGTTTGAGGCCAGATAGTGAGAATTACTACCTCTATCCTAAACACAATCCTTAGCTATGAGATTCCACCCCGTAATCCTCCCATTGAATTTACACCTAACCAAGTTTTCAACTTGTTGAGACCGGGAGAACTTGTAGGACCTCTTAATTTTAAACCAGCTTTAATTCCTAATATCCAGTGTATCCTGTTTTATATCTATACCAAAAACATTGTGAACAAATCAAAGAATTTCACTCACTTTACTTCTAAGGATTATTAAATGATGGCATCCTTGCTTGATGGTCACCAGAGGGATGTGAGAGAAATGATCTTTCAGGAAATTAGGTGCTTCAGATTTTCTTCCACTTTGAACACCTACATACCACTCCCACAGATTGTCTCTCTCATCTTTAGATACAACAAGATATGGTACTTAGACAAGGATGAAAAGGTAAGGATTCCCTATTTTGGAATTATACAATTACATCTTATTGGAATTGCTTTACCTTTGGAGACCAAGAGACATGCATCTACTCCTGAGGGTATACCTGATGAGGCCCAATCCTTCGTAAGAGGTAGATCACTGACTCCATCCTTTTTTGGTGCCTCCATCCAAGGGTATGTATCTAAAGTGATCAACAAGGACGTGGATGGTCTAAAAACTGAGGTGGTTCAGTAGTATGAGCAATTGACTGGGCAGTTTGAGTAGTTGGTAAATAAGATGGAATAACAAGTGGTCAAGTTGGTTGACAAGACAAACCACAGCTTTGATATCTTGATCAAGACCCTGGAGGAGCATTCGAGGAGGCTCAATGAGTTGGAGACATTTCTTTATGCCAATATTCCTATTCCTGGTCTATCTTCATCTATTCCACCTCTTGGTACATCTGTTTCTGAGTCATCCACCACACCTCCTACTATCCTTTTTACCTATACCGATCCTCTAACCTCAACCTCTATAGATATCACCTCAATAGCTGACCTACTCCTCAACCAGACATATCTAATACTCAACCATCATTTCTACTATTCACTCTAGATCCCATTAATCTATCTACTATATTGGTGCTCTACACTCCACCTCAGTCATCTGATCTTACCTTTCCAGTACCTCCTTCAACTGATGATGAAAAAAAGGGGGAGAAGAATTAGTTACGGCTTTGATCTTGATTGGATTGATTATTTATTTAAAGGGGAGCTTTGGAGAGTGTCTAAAGTATTTTGAAAGTCTGGGTTAGAGTCTGAGTTTATATATGTTGAGGGGGAGCATTATGTTCTTTGTATTTTCTGTGTATTGGGAGTATATGTTAAAGGTTAAATTAAGTACTTTTGGATTATGGTTCAGGTTTGCAATTAAATTATAATTATAATTTTGAATTATGGGCTTATGTTACAAGTTGTTGAGTCATATTGAATTATATGATGAAATGCAATTATTAGTTTGTGTAGTACTCAAGTTTTGGTATCTTCCTAAGTTTTGTAGCAAGAATCATGCAGTAATGAGGAAGGAAGAAGCCAGACTGATTTCAATAACCTTGATTTTAAAACAAGTTTATTATTACTTTGTGTTTATGTGTTTCAAACTTTAAATCAAAAACTAATCTAGTCAAATTTTTTCATATCCATCACAAAGGTTTTGTCATCATCAAAAAGGGGGAGAATGTTAGAATTCATGTTTTGATGATAACAAATAATAATGAATTGTTTTGCAAAAGAATGATCAATCTTAATGGGTTACATTGATTATTGAATGCATTTCACAAACTCACAACTTTATGTTCTGCAAAATTGCTGATGCACTTGAGTTTGGCATGTACGCTCGAGTTATGAATAAATATGAACTCGAGTTTGGCAGTTGCACTCAAGTTCTGTAAGCATAATTCAATGTAACTCTTGCAAGTTTTATCTAATACTCGAGTTGTGTGCATTGTAGGAAGTGATCTTAGACAGATGCACTCGAGTTCCAAAGTTTCACTTGAGTTCTGGTGATAAGTAAACTCGAGTCCTGGAAGTTTTGCATTGAGAGTTTCTAACCGAGAGTTCTGTGTTGTGAAGACCAAGCATAGAACTTGAGTTCTAGAGGTTGCACTTGAGTTCTAGACTGAATTGCACTCGAGTTTATATGTTGACTCCCATGAGTTTGTGCCATAACTTGATCAGAATCTGATGTTGTAATGTCAACTTGAGTTTTTGGAATAACACTTGAGTTTTGTGTCAATTTACATTGGAGTTTGCTATTGCACTTTTGAGAGTTTCTTCCAGAGACTAAACCAGAAATCAACAAAATAAGGAGAACTTGAGTTTAAACCTCACACTTGAGTTATGGAGAAAAGTGCACTTGATTCTAAATGTTAACTTCTACAAGTTCTCAGTCAGAAACCTAGTCAGAATGCTGGAGTTCTTGGAGAACTTGAGTTTAGATTTTCAACTCGAGTTCTAAGCTTAAAGTCACTCGAATTTGATTTTGTACTTCCAAGAGTTTATCGAGAGAATTAATCAGAATTTGTGAAGAGCTACAGAACTCGAGTTTGGGGATTAAAACTCGAGTTCTAGAGAAAATAATGTTAGACCTGGCTGACACCCAAGAGGGGGTGAATTGGGTGTACGATAAGAAAGTCTGATCTTTTAAAATCTTTTCGTAACTTATCAAATCAATACATATGGAACAATAAAATCATATGTAGATATATAGATTATATATGCTGGAAATATAAAAAGCTAGGGAAGAGAAGATGCAAACTGTGATTTATCCTGGTTCGGTCTAATCCACTATGACCTATATCCAGTCCCCAGACTCCTCCTGAGATTTCCAATCCACTATCTTCTTGTTTATCCGGGCACAAGAAAAGCCGCTACAATCCACAAGTTTAACCGGGTACTTGTGTAGCCTACTACAGAGTTACTCTCCCTCATACACTATAAGGTTCACTCCCCCTTACGACAAGTCTTACGAGCAAAGCAATCCCGAAGACCTTTCTCTCAGAATTGTGCAATGCCCAACGATATAAAGGCACAATTGGTAATCTATAAGCAGGGCCAGAATATTCCCATGACAGGGGAAGTATTCTAAGAAAAGTTCAATAATAACTATTTTCCTTGGTCAGTGAGATTGGCCAAAGAAACAAAATTTCTGATGATATAACAGGGTGAGAAGGAGAGCTTCGATTAATATTTGGCATGGTATATTTGGCTATCTTGAAACTCCTTATATTTGAAGTATCACGTAATAAAGAGTAGAGCTCGGATATGATGATACGGGGTTTGAAGTTAGAATTGAAGGAAAATGACTTTGCGTCTTCCTCTTAGACCTTGATCTTCCAACCATAGTTTTTTCTTTGTCACTTCATCACTACATTAGCCTTAAAGGCTTACTTTCACCCTTGGAGTTCATACTAATTACATTTGGCTTCTTTTTCTTCCTCAAATTAGCATGGTAGCCAAAGCTGCCAGCATTTTGACCAAATTTTGAAAAATAATAATTAATTCTATAGAACTCCAATTAGGGTGGTTCTAGATTCTATGTAAATATATTTAAGTTTAATTTTATGGAAAAATAAACAAGTCTGGTTATTGCACTCACATCATTCCCAAAATTTCATCAAACTTCCCTTGTTACAGATTACATTCCAGAAACAGGGCTTAACTTTAAAAAAAATCATATCTCTTAATGTACTAGTCCAAAAATTATGATCTACCTATGAAATTAAATCTATAAATGTCTATGTTAATCCTTTAAAGTTTCATAACATTTGAACAAGTTTTATCAAACGAAATTCATTGAACAACAATACTGCCTCCAGTGAACAAATCAAACAACATTTCCTTTCAACTTCAATAAATTCTAGATTTGCATACAAATTTCCAAAAATTATGAACACATATATCCCTACACAATTTTCCCTTATAAATCCAATGGAACCATCAAAATTACAAAATTCTAACTCCTCCCTATAGATCTGCTTCTGGCCGAAACATGCAACCCTTAGAAGGGGAATTACGTTTTCTTGATTTCTCTTTATTAATCTCTTCCTTCTCACTTATAATCACAAGATTAATCATTTAAACACTAAATAAACATGACCCATAGAAATTTTGGTAGCACAACCCTTTAGGGTTTCATCTTCCCAATTTCACAATATCATCAAAACCAAGCCAACAGCAACAACAATCAGCACCACAACAACATATTAGTCAAGAGGATTAGGGTTCTTGAGATTACCTCTTGATTCTCTCACTTTCTCTCTCTAGGTGCAATTTTCTCTCTCTCTTCCCTCTTAGATTTTTCTTGCTAAACATGATATTTAAGGTGGAAAAGAGATTAGAAGAGGTTCTAGGTATATTAGAAGGCAAGAACACTTTGATTTCAAGCTCTTACCTTATATTCTTGCTTCTTGAAACCCTAGCTCCTCTTGTTTCTCCAAGCTCTTCTCTCTCTCTCTCTCTCTATTTTGTGTCTTGGCTGAAATAATAAAGAAGCAAAAGGGATAAAAGACTCTTCAAAATATCACCTATTGCTTTAGAAAATAATATTGTTTAATGGCTATTAGCATGTGTCTAATTTACTTGGCCAACAATTCCGTCTTGAATTATTGTGAGCCAAGTATTTTGCTTTCCCTTCCTCTTTCCCATTTTGACTGAATTGTGACCCAAGAAAAGGGAAAAATAATAGCTTCTTGCTTTATTGGTCAAATGACCATTTTGACTATACATTTATTTTCCTATTTTTGCACCTTACTGGAAATCTACAGAATTTTCATCAAAAGTTGAAAATTCATATCTAATTGTACAGAGGTCTAATTCATATGGTTGTAAAGGCTATGTTGTTAGAACTGGCTGACACCCAGGAGGGGGGGTGAATTGGGTGTGTGATAAGAAAGTATGATCTTTTAAAATCTTTTCGCAACTTATCAAATCAATACATGTGGAAGTATAGAAACATAAGCTGATATGTAAATCATATATGCTGGAAATGTAAAAGCTTAGGGAAGAGAATATGCAAACTGTGATTTATCCTAGTTCGGTCCAATCCACGATGACCTACGTCCAGTCCCCAGGCTCCTTCTGAGATTTCCAATCCACTATATTCATGTTTAACTGGGCACAAGAAAAGCCTCTACAAATTCACAAGAGTAACTCCCCCTTACACACTGTAAGGTTTACTCCTTCTTACAGCAAGTCGAGCAAAGCAATCCCAAAGACCTTTCTCTCCTGCTTACCCGTGCAAGTCTTATGAGCAGCAACGTTCTCTCCTGCTTACACCACTGTAAGTCTTACGAGCAGCAACATTCTCTACTGCTTGCACCTTGTAAGTCTTATAGGCAGAAACTCTTAATGGCGATTCACTCTACAACTTCCACTGTAAGGTAATCAACCCTCTCAAGGTCCCTCTACCTTGAGTTCAATACAGAAATATATTTGTAAGGATTTACAAACTCTCTCACAGAGTAGATAGGATACTCACTGAAGTACAATACAAATATTCACTCTCTCAAATATACATAATATAGAAGATGAAATAGAGCAAAGAGTGGTCAGAGGTAGAAGACTTAGAATATCAGCATGTTCATGTTCTCAGTGTATTGCCTGCTTTTCTCTGTTTGAATCCTCTCCTATTTGTAGCTGAGTTGTGGAAGATATCCGTTAGAGTCTGTTGATTCATTTGACCGTTGAGCCCATTCGGATATTCTTCTGTTATAATCCCATCTGATGCTTAGACAGTTACTATATCATTTTCGGTTGGAGTCCCATTGCTTTGCACGGTCGTTGAGTGTATTTAAATATTTTCCCGTTGATCGTGCTCTGACACATGCTTCAGCGTTTCTTACAGTTTTCCCATTGGTCTGACAGATGCAATAGTATTTGTCTTCCGTTACTTATGAAATTTGCTGCCGTCCACGAATAGTTGTTATTTAATATTGATCTGTGTAAGCCATGTGATCAGTAGTGCATAACACCTGTAAAAGCACTCAGAGAAATAGTCGTTAGAAAATATCACTCGGGTGATCACAGACTTCACTGGGAGTGATTTCAGAAAACTGGAGAATCACTGGAAGTGGACTTGATTTCACTGGAGGTGATTTTCATAAGATAATATTCCACTAGTAATTATCAGCATCCCTCGAGTGTACCATGAAATCATTTTCCTTGTTTCTGTCATACTTATGGAAGTGATTTACATAAGCATTCCACTTGCAGTAGCTTTCTAAGAGTAAGCATATCATTGACTCGATAATAATGATCCCTTGAGTAATTTCCATGATTCTGTAAAGAATAGTGAATCACTCTAACTATCAGTAAATTTACTTGCGGTGATATCAATTCACTTGAGAGTGGTGTCACTTCACTGGAGGTGATCTGAGGAATTTTAATATTCACTGGAAGTGATTCAGCAACCACTGGAAGTGATATGGAAAACTTCATATATCACTCGAGTGAATTTGGAGTCACTGGAAGTGATTTTGTAAATAGTGATTTCTTCTTGGAGTGATTTCCAATTCACTGGAAGTGATTTGCAACTTTTCAAATATCACTCGAGTGATTCAAGATCACTGGAAGTGATTTGGTAAACAGTGAAATATTCTTGCAGTGATTTTGAATCCACTGGAAGTGATTTGCAACTTTACAAGCTTCACTCGAGTGATTCAAGATCACTGGAAGTGATTTGGAAAACTTGGCGCATCACTCGAGTGATTTGGAATTCACTGGAAGTGATTTTCAAAACAGTGTATTTTTCTTGAAGTGAATTCTCAATCACTGGAAGTGATTTGTCGCATCACTCGAGTGATTCAGAATCACTGGAAGTGATTTGGCGCATCACTCGAGTGATTCAGGATCACTGGAAGTGATTTGGAAAATTTGAGATATCACTCGAGTGATTTGGAGATCACTGGAAGTGATTTGGCAAAGTTGAGATATCACTCGAGTGATTTGGAGATCACTGGAAGTGAAATGGAAAATCTGAGATATCACTGGAAGTGATTTGGAAAATTTGAGATATCACTCGAGTGATTTGGAGATCACTGGAAGTGAAATCTGAAACAGTGAATTTTTCTTGCAGTGATTTTTCGATCACTTCCAGTGAAATGCCATATCACTCGAGTGAATGCTGAAATCACTCGAGTGATCCGTTTCCAGTTCTTTAGTAAATAGAGGTCAACTTCCAGATGCCATAACTCTTCGAATATGACTCCAAAAATGCTGTATTATATATCAATCGAAATCCCTGGAAGTCTACTTTCATATGGCACCGGTTTCAGCTCAATAGGATCAGTGACTTGAGAGTTATAGCCAAAATACTAAGACTGTTCCAGAAAGTGAAGCTGACATGAAGGTCAAATTAGAACACTGATATCTCCCTCATATGAGCTCCTTTGATGTTGGTTCTGGTGTCAAAATGACGCATTGGGAGTCTAGTTTCATATGCAATTGGTTTCGTCTGATTTGGAGTTGTATTGTGAGAGATATGATCAAATAACCAGACCTCGCTCAGCTCGACGAAGCACAGACTATGAAATGCTGCACATCACTCGAGTGATTTGCTGAATCACTCGAGTGATTGCGTTTTTTTCAGAATCACTCGAGTGATTCAGCAAATCACTCGAGTGATTCATTAAATCACTCGATGCTACAGTGCCAAACAGTGCCAGTTGCTACAGTACCCGTATTGCTACAGTGATAATGCTACAGTGCCAAACAGTAACTGCTACAGTACTTCTTAATTCCCTTATGAGCATAGAAACATCCAGTATTTCTTCTTAGAAGCTTGAATCTTGATATTTCAATTAATTCTTCAAGCTCTTCATTCTCCAACACGAGCTATAATGTCCAGATTCATTGAATCCAAGATACTTTTAAGATTCAATGAATACAATGTTTAATCTAGGGTGGACGAATTTCATATATATATATATATATATGTATGTATGTATATATATATAATAAATATTATATACACATGTTGTGTGAATATTTATTTGATAAATATTTATATGTGTGTCTGTGTGTCTCTATATATATATTTGAAAAGAAAATTAATAATATTATATATACACATATGTATTTTTGAAATACATACATACATATATAATATATATTATTTGATAATATATGTTATATGAAAATATTATATTATATATATAATATATATTATTTGATAATATATATTATATTATATGATAATATGATAATATTATTATATTGTGTATATATAACGATATTATATGATAATATCTCATATTTAATTTATAAAGATAAATTAAATCTAATTCGATTGGCTTTTTATTCTAATTAAATAAATAGGTTAAATAAATATGTTGGACATATTTAATTAAACCAGATTTATTTAATTACCTTATCAAAACAATTAAGTGTTAATTGATATGATAAGGATTTTGAAATTAATTAAGATTAATTTTAAAAAATACAATGTCCATCATAAAATAGATAACCCTGACTAGTTATAAAAGGTAAAAGCTAGGGTTTTCTAGAGATGATGAAAAAATAGAGAGCCGTAAGAAAACCCTAGAAGGATATTGGAGGCGCTAGCACGCTGCCGGTGTTGGGTCGTGTTCGTGTGGATACCAGTAGAGGGAGATGATATGAGTAGTTAGCTCCTCAAGATCTAAAAGGCAAAATTCCAAAGAAGAACTAGCCAACATGTTGATGTCGGGGATGATTAATCTCACACTCATAGAGTTTGATGCTCTTTTAAGAAGAATTAGCGGACATGTAGATGCCAAGGAAATTATTTCAGGAGCAACCAAGCATGGAGATTTGAGAACTCACAATACGTTGATGATTGTGAGTATTCAAACAAACATGAATAAGATACGACTCTTTCTAACTTGATTTAAATGCCTTTGATAGATCTGCAATTTGGATTGGTAAACTTTTACAATTTTAAATTTTAATTCTTCCACTGTGTGCCTACCAATCCCAATAGTGCTATCAAAGCCAGGTCAATTGTGTATTTAAATTAAGTTTTAGTGCTTATTGTGTACTTATATATGTGATATATAAGTTGAACATGATTTTAGAAAGATTGGGTTATAGTAGTAGTGCTGTCAGATTTTCATTTTTTAGAAGAACTGTAATTGTGATGAATTTTTGAATGATAAAATCTTGTCCAATAATTCTGAAAATTTCCAGCATTAAAGTAGACATCCTAAGATTTAATTTGATATATAATATGTGTGATTCGGATAAGTACATTAGGAGATATCAATTTTTGAAGTTAGGCTCTGAATCTTGAATATTTTTTGTGGCAACGACGATTAATTTTATTTTTGGGACAATTGTACCTATAATATTTTTAAGGCTATATTTTTCTTCAAAAATAGACCTAATGAGGGTTATATATAACTTTGAACCACCGCAATTTGAGTTTTCTAGATTTAATTATGATTTTTCAAATTAAGGTGAAAAATATGGAAGTCTAGCGGGACTGCCATAGCTAACTGTTCGTAGCTCGATATAACCTAATCATGACATTTATTGCTTTTCATATTTTATGAATTGTTGATTATTGTGGTTAACTTCTCAAAATTTTTTAGGTATGGTGAACAACATGACTTTAGTTTTTACAAGGGTTGTAATATTTAAATACAGCCTACGTGCCGTGCCTTCCTCTAAATAGTCTTGATGTACATTCTCTTCTCATCTCACTCCCCTCGTATGTTTAAACGAGGTTTCTCTCACTTAGAGAAGTCCTCTCATTGGCTTGGGAGGATTTTAGGTTAGGCGAGTCATGGTGTGTCACGTTTAAATTATGCTTTTGATTAGATAATTGCATGCATACTTTTGCGTTTATATGTATTTATTTGTATGAGATACAACCGCAATTGCATTTATATAAGCAAAAATAATTGATTAAGCCCTCTAAATAAAATCTTAAGTTATAATGCTACCAATTAATGAATACTTGTTAAAACCTAGATTGTTCAATTGTAGGTTCCACCAAAGTGGATGCATTTGAGTTATCTTGGTGAAACAAGCGTGAGTAATGGTGCTACTCACAATGATTCATTATTGTTTTGACTTAATTGAGATTAGCAAAATGGTTTTGGGTCTCAAGGCATTAAATGGGATTAAACATGCCGAATCATATGATGATCGAATCCTATAAAGATCTAAGAGTTACATATGATGTAATTGGTAAAGAGGTTACCTACCTAAATAACTTGAATTTAAGTGTCCTGCTAAAGCAGACTTAAATTTAAGAGAAATATAGATCTTAGCCTACTAATTATAACACTATCACTGTGATCAGTCCTTAAGAAGGACAAACTCAATGGGATAAACTTTCTTGAATGATTTAGGAACTTGAGAATTGTTCTTAAGCACGAAAGAAAAGCATGTGTCCTAGATTAACTCATTCCTAAAGAGCCTGCAGCTAATGCTCTAAGAGCTTAGAAAGATGCTTACACGAAGTATAAGGACGACTCTTTTGATATAGGTTGTCTAATGCTTGCCACCATGGTTCCAGACCTCCAAAGAGATCTAGAACTTATGGAGGCTCATGAGATAATTGTGTATCTCAAGGAAATGTTCCAGCAACAGGAAAGGTAAGAGATGTGGGATACCACAAAGGCCTTATATTCCTACAAGATGGCTGAAGGTGCATCAGTTAGTACTCATATGTTAAAGATGAAAGGCTATATTGATGACCTTGAAAGGCTTGGATTTCCCATGAGCCAGGAGTTAGCTACAGATTTGATCTTGAACTCACTCCTGAAAGTTATGACCAATTTGTCATGAACTACAACATGGAGAAATCAATTTCTGAATTACATAGGATGCTCAAATCTATTGAGCATAACATTAAGAAAAGCCCAGCATTGTTTTGATGGTTCAGAAAGGAAAGGGTATTAAATAAAAGAAAGGGAAAGGCAAGGGAAAGGGTAATAGCTCTGGTGGTAGGACCAAAGAGTCAAATAAGCCTGAAACTAAGCCTGTAGCCAAGAAGGTAAAGTCGCCAAAAGAAGGAGTGTGCTTCTTCTACAATGAACTTATTCATTGAAAGAGGAATTACAAACTCTACCTCGAAGATCTGAAAAGAAAAACTAAAAAGGATCAAGTTAATTTATTTGAATCCGACCTACTTATGGAATTGTCGTCTAGGCTATATAAATGAGAAATACATTTCTAAACTCAGTCAAGATGGATTTTTTTTAAATCATTTGATTTTAATTCATATGATACATGTGAATCTTACTTATTAGGAAAGATGATAAAGGCCATTTTTACTGGGCATAGTGAGAGGGCCACTGATTTATTGGGCCTCATATATACAGATGTATATGGATCAATGAATATAGCTACCAGAGGAGGTTATATGTACTTTATTATATTTATGGATGACTTTAGTAGATATGGATATATCTATCTAATGAAACATAAATATGAATCTTTTGAAATGTTCAAAATATTACAAAATGAAGTACAAAACTAACTTGGTAAAATAATTAAAGCACTTCGATCTGATCGAGGTGGTGAATATTTGAGCCAAGAGTTTATTGACCATCTTAAGAGCTGTGGGATAATCTCACAATTAACTCATCCATAAATACCAAAATGGAATGACGTTTCTAAGTAGAGGAATTGAACACTATTAGATATAGTTTGATATATGATGAGTTAAATAGATCTTCCACCGTTCTTTTGGGGCTATGCCCTAGACACAGCTATGTTCATACTAAATCGCGTTCCATCAAAGGCAATTGAATAGACACCATATGAGATATGGATTAGGAAGAAACCTAATTTATCTTTTCTCAAAATTTGGGATTGTGAGGTTTATGTTAAGCAATAAACCTCTAATAAATTAGCATAAAAATCCTCAAAGTGCCTTTTTGTGGGGTATCCAAAGGAAACTAAGGGATACTATGTCTATAATCCTGCTGATAACAAAGTATTTGTTATCCGAAATGATATCTTTCTAGAAAGGGAGTTTATCTCTAAAAGAAATAGTGGGAGAAAGGTACATCTCGAAGAAGTTCAAGAGTCACAAGATAGCACATAACTACAAATGGAAAACAGAGAAGACTAACAACAAGTTGTTGAGCCTCCTCAAGTAACACAAGGCCTATAAAGTCTGATAGGACACGGCATTAGCCTCAGAGATATGGATTTATGATTACTGGAAGCCGTAATGTGTTGCTCATTGAGCAGAATGAGCCAACTTCCTATCTAGAAGCCATAATAGAACCAAACTCTGAGAAATGGCACATAACTACAAATGGAAAACAGAGAAGACTAACAACAAGTTGTTGAGCCTCCTCAAGTAACACAAGGCCTATAAAGTCTGGTAGGACACGGCATTAGCCTCAGAGATATGGATTTATGATTACTGGAAGCCGTAATGTGTTGCTCATTGAGCAGAATGAGCCAACTTCCTATCTAGAAGCCATAATAGAACCAAACTCTGAGAAATGGCTAAATGCCATGAAGTATGAAATGCAATCCATATACGACAATTAGGTATGGACCTTAGTTGTCCATCTACTTGAAGGTGTAAAAATCATTGGGTGCAAGTGGGTTTTTCAAAGAAAACTCGACATGGATGGCAAAGTAAATGTCTACAAGGAAAAACTGGTTGCTAAAGGATTCACTCAAACTCATGGTGTAGACTATGATGAAACCTTTTCCCTGGTTGCAATGGCCAAATCAATCAGAATCCTTCTTGCCATCGCAACATATTATGATTATGAAATATGGCATATGGACGTCAAAATAGCCTTCCTTAATGGAAAGCTCCTTGAGGATGTGTATATGACACAACCTGAAGTTGTCGTTCGTCCAAAGGATTTTGGTAAGGTATACAAACTTCAAAGATCCATTTATGGATTAAAGAAAGCATCTCGGAGTTGGAATCATTGTTTTGATGAAGTAGTCAAAAAGTTTGGATTCATTCAAAACATCGATAAGCCTTGTGTTTACAAGAAGGTCAGTGGGAGCACAATTGTATTTCTAGTGCTTTATGCAAATGACATCCTACTTATTGGGAATGACGTTCCTACCTTGCAGAGTGTCAAGTCTTGGTTAAGGAAGTCTTTCTCGATGAAAGACTCAGGCGAAGCCACTTATATCCTAAGGATTAGAATCTATAGAGATAGATCCAAGAGGCTAATAGACCTAAGTCAGAGTAGTGAGGGTCATTGAACTGTTGTCAAGAATATCCTAAAGTACCTGAGAATGATTGAGGACTTATTCTTGGTATATGGTGGATTGGATGGTGAGCTATGTGTAACTGGTTATACAGAGATGATCTTAGATTGCAATCTAGATATATGTTCCTTTTTAATAGTAGTGCAGTAAGCTGGAAGAGCTACAAGTAGAGTACTGTAGTAGATTCTGTAATAGAAGCTGAGTATATAGCAGCATCGGATGCAGCTAAATAAATTATTTAGACCAAAAATTTCGTTATTGAACTTACCATCCCGAATCCAATAGATTTTTTCTATGACAATAGCGAAGCTATTGAGGATCAAACTTATACTCAGGCGATTTCATCTTATCAGAGAAATCAATGATAGAGGTGATATAAAAATATGCAAAGTAGCAGGAGAAGACAATGTTGTTGATCCTCTTTCTAAGTCGCTTGTACAAGCAAAGCATAAGCGTCATGTTAGGACAATTTGAATTAGGTAAACTAATGATTGTACTTAGTGCAAGTGGGAGGATGTTGGAAATTATGCCCTATGGACCAATCATTGTATTTTAAACATTGTTATTAAATGAATTTCTCCATTTAGTTATCACATTATTCGCATGTTCACTATGATAACTATATCCTTGGATAAATTATTGTTCTAAATGTCCTTGGTCGGTCATCTATATAGGAGCAAAGATGAAATAAGACCAGTATGACTTTGATAAGGTATGGGGATACAAATCAAAGTCTTAGGCACTTGTAGGAGTACAAGTTACTGGACTGACCCACTATGAGAAAGCTGCATAGATAAAGTCATAAGCTTATCTCATGTATAACCACGTCACAATGCCCTTTGACCTGAGATCATCATGGATTCCTATATGAGAGTCACTAAGCTTTGACTTAGTCAAAAGTCACCTTTAACCGGGTGATGATAAAGGCTACAATCGGGCTTAGTGGTTTTCATGTAGAGGAATATGAATGGTCAAGATGGAATTTATCCTTCACATTAGTAGAGAGATATTACTGAGCCCCTCAATGAGTGAGTCTGAGAAATGTATGGCCATACTATGATGGAAATGAGTTTCTATTTCTATAGTCAGACTTCTCATGGATCGAGAAAGTAATGGTCAGGAATAGGAAGATGACATTCTCCATGCCTCATCCTTGACCGAAATATCGTGTGACAAAAGGGACGTGATATGGTTATACGACAGGTTGTATCGTATTGTCAATCCTCATATAAATTGGGTAGTCGTAATGTCTTCCTAGAGGCCACTTACAATTTGTGGGTTAGTATAGTCATTGGCCTACTGCCAACTTCGTATGGGCCTACAGAGTGGCACACAACACGAGCTACAATGTCCAGATTCTTTGAATCCAAGATACTTTTAAGATTCAATGAATACAATGTTTAATCTAGGGTGGACGAATTTCATATATATATATATATATATTATATACACATGTTTTGTGAATATTTATTTGATAAATATTTGTGTGTGTCTATATATATATATATATATTTGAAAAGAAAATTAATAATATTATATGTACACATATGTATTTTTGAAATACATACATACATATATAATATATATTATTTGATAATATATATTATATATACGATAATATATAATATATATATTATTTGATAGTATATGTTAAATATATGATAATATTATTATATTATGTATATATAAAGATATTATATGATAATATCTCAGATTTAATTTATAAAGATAAATTAAATCTAATTCGATTGACTCTTTATGCTAATTAAATAAATAGGTTAAATTAAATCTGTTGGACAAATTTAATTAAACCAGATTTATTTAATTAGCTTATCAAAACAATTAAGTGTTAATTGATATGATAATGATTTTGAAATTAATTAAGATTAATTTTAAAAATCCAATATCCATCATAAAATAGATAATCCCTACACAATTTATCATTCTGGGGCTTTTCTCACTTAGTCGTCAACATAAACCCTACACGATTTCATCATCTAAACCCAATGGAATCATCAGAACTTTCAAATTCCATTTCCTTTATCATTTTAACATAGGGTTCAGATTTTAAGTTCTCAGAAAAATTGTGTCAGTTTCTCTTTCTGACTTGCTTAATCACCTCCTTCTACTTATAATCAAACTATTAGCTATTATCATGATCATTGGCTAAGGTTTGGAGAAACTTGAATTTCAGAGTTCTTAGAGTGTCTTCATCTTTCATTCACAACAACAACTAAACCAATCCAGAAATAACACTAATAGCATCCACTTAAGCAATAGAATCATGTTTGGAGAGTTACCTTTTGAGTTTCTTCACTTTCTCTGTCCTCAACGTCTGACTATTTTCTCTCTCTCCTCTTGGAAACTCTTTAGAACCATGGTTTAAAGATGAAGAGATGAGCAAGAGAGATGATAGTTGAACTAGGAAGCAAGAATCACATATTCCAAGCTTCTTACCTTCAGTTGGAATGAAACCTAGCTCCCTTTTCTTCTTGTTCTTCTGCACCGCCTGAGCTCTCTCTCTCTCGTTCTTACGTTCTGATTCTATTTGCACGATGGAATGAAGAAATGGATTAATGAAGTAATATATATTAAGTTAATATGATAACTTAATAAGTAGCATTATTCCCTTGGTCCACATATGTAATCTCTTGTTTGATTATTTCATGTCCCTTCTTACTTCTTCATTTAGCCATGTTGCATGAGAATTGAGGGAAATATATTGATCTCAACTATCACATTGTCATATTGCAAGTAGTTGACTTTTATCCTTTAACATTGACTAGTTGGCCTTGTTTGATAATAATTCACCAAAATTGGCTTATTCATTATCAAGTAGCCATTCCCCCTTTTTAGTGCTCATATAATTGATATCATTAGGAAACTTAGGGAAAAATAATCGATTCTCACATTTTGGAAAAATTACGATTTTTCCACTCTAATTAATGATTTATCTCGGTAAATCATTTCTTGCTTCTTTTCCTTTGGTTTGGCCAATTTTTTACCTATATAATAGGAAATTCACCATTTTATTCCATTAGGTATTTCAATTACATAGGAGGAATATTGGTGATTGAAAATTGGGGTGTTATATTACCCATCTACAAGTCATATCCCATGCATACGGATTCTATTCTAGAACTGGTAACCCTGAATGGATCTATCTCCATTCCCAAAGACAGCTATTGCTTCACATTATCAACAGATGAATTTGACTGTTAGCCTTGATCTGGGTTAGGGCTCATATACTAACTCTTGCCGCATCCACTTCCTTGAAACTCGCAACTTCATGGCACCATTCCAACTGGGTATAGTTATCCTGGTTGCCTTTTAAGCATCTTTTGATAATCTGAGAAAATTTACCGATAGCGGTGACTTACTCTTCTGTCAGCTTACTGCATTCATCTTTCTCATTATAATGTAATCAAGAACGTATCAGTATACTATTCTGGCATTGCCAGAATCGCATGCTCTGATACCAAGAATGTCAAATCCTTCAATATTTTGACATTTATCAAAGTATTATTGCACAGTTCAATGGACATACAGAAATAGTACAATATACTTATATAAAATTATTGATTACATTACAGAAAATCCCCATAGGGTTTGTACATGTTACATTACATATCCAAATACAAAGAAATACTAATAGATAACCAACAAAGAAATTTCTTGAACCAGCACCGGACCTTTATCTGTCAGTATTTGCTACTTTGCCCTCTGAGCAGTTTCTTCTAGCTGAGTAAATTTTGAATTTTTGGAAAGAGTGAGATTCATACGAATCTTAGTAGTAGCAGACTATCAACCATATAAAATGTGAAATTTAAACATGCAATGGAACAATCAAAATGCCAAGTGTAACATCCTAAATTTCAGTCACCAAAATTCCTTCATACCTTCAACGTATTAGAGGGGACAAAATGGTGAATTAAAGAGCACATTAAGAGACAAAACAAGGCAATTGAGGTCACACACAACATAGTTATTTGGTACACAAGTTAGGAATGCTACCAATAAGTTTCCCTGTGAGGCATTCGTGTTGTCTGAGATTTGTAAATAGGAAAATGATATCCCAAAATTGTTAAACTTTCCAGAATGAAAGTATACTGATCAAGCTTTAATTTTATAGGTCATTTAGAGTTATACACAAGGAGATATGTATTTTTGAGTTTAACCTAGTGAAACTAGAAATTTTCTATGGCAGTGTTCAAAGACATAAATCTTAGAAATTATGATATTTCATTTGGTAAATGCTATATTTTCCTTAAAACATTACTTAATAAGGGTTATATAGCCTTTAGAACCACCTCAATTGGATATCTATATTATTAGATATGAATTTTCAAAGTTTAATAAAAATGCTGTCAATTTTTCCAGCACTTACGAAATTGGAAAGATGTAAGGGTAAAATGGTCATTTTGGCAAATAAAAATCAAGAGTTAATATTTTCCCTTTAATTGGGCACTAAATCGGTCAAGAGAAGTAAGAACAAGAGGAGATATAATTTGGCCACATGGATGAACACTTGGAAGCAAAAGGATAAGCCTAAGATAAAGAAATAATAATTTTTTTGGCATATGATATATATCTATAATAAAATAATAATACTTAAAGGCTAAGGGAGATAACTCTAGAAAATTATCCATCTCTCTATTTTAGGCCATATGCAAGGCTAAAAAGGGAAAAAAAGAGGGAAGAGGAGACTTGGAAGAAAGAAGGAGAAGAAGGAGAACCCAAGATCCAAGGAGCAAGAACTAGATAAGTTGGTAGAAATTTCTACATGTTCTTGTTCTTTAGCTATGGGAATCCTTTCTCAATCTTCCTATGCTCTTAAAATAGCTATCAAAAGAAGAATAAGTTCAAGGAAAAGAGAAGAGAGGGACGGTCAAAGAAGGAAGTAGAAGAAGAGACAAGGTAAGTTGCAAAAGCCTTGAAATTCTTGTTAGGAACATAGTTGTGATTGTTGTCTGGCTGTAAATTGGTTGATTTGTGTTGAAATTTGTAACTTGGGATGTTCTATTTCTAAGGGGATATGCTGCCCAAATTTTTATTGATTATATTAAATTGATGATTGGATGGTTAAATATGTGAATACAAGTAGAAAGGAAGGTATTTTAAAGGTTAAAACATGAAAATTGTATTCTTCCAATTTGTATCAGATTGTTTTGGCGTGTTTTTTAATGGCTAAACCTAGTCTAAACTTTGTGATATTTTATAGGATGAAAGTAGACATACTGTGCTTTAATTTTATAGGTATTATAAGCTATTTGAATGAGTAGATTGAAAGATATGATTTTTCAAAATTTGGCCATGAATCTAGAAAGAAATATGGGGCAGACTAGCTTAGGAGAATTCTCTAGAATTTCGTGGATATTCCTCGTACTTTGTGATGTTTTCCCCAAAACTTGGACTAAAAGTTTTTCACATAGGAACTGGAACTACTCAATTTGTAATTTTCTAGATTTAGCTATGAATTTTCAAAGTTGACTGAAAATGCTGGAAATTTCTGGAAAACCTATAAAATTACAATTTTTCCCTTAAAACCATAAGTTGGTGGCTGTCAAGGGTAATCTGGTCATTTGAGTGTGAATTTTTCTTAAATAAGGTCAAAAATAGATTCTACTCACAAAATTGTGTTAGGTAGCCTGGGTCATAATTTTGGAAAAAATACAGTTGTACCGGGAATAAGGAAAATTGGACCGGATTCCCTATGGGCATTTTGGTAATTTGGAACCTTGAGTAAAGATAACCAGCTTATAAATTGTAAAATGAAGTATGAATGAGTAATAACTCATTTGCAATTACTTTGGCAATTTTAGGATTTGATAATTTCCCGAGCCGATGAAGAGTTAAAGGACTGATAGTAGCTAGGCCTTGGAAAGGAGTCCAGGTTGTAACTCTATCTCTCATATTCTATGTGAATAACATATGCATTGTTTGCCATGTTCTGTATAATGTGATGTACTAATGGTGGTGGTTATGCTTATCTGTGTGTTGCATAACCTATATGGCTATATGTATCTATCTGTTGTATAGCTTGGTTGTGCTTATCTGTATGCTGCATAGCCTATATGATGATGTCAACACTACATTGCTATACCTATCTATGTGTTGTATAGCTTGGCTACACTTATCTGTGTGTTGTGTAGCCTATATTGATTATGTGATCACTATATGGATTGAGATATGGAAGTAGGGAACAGACGATCATTTTGATCTCGAGCAAAATCATTGTTTGGTTCCTGAGCATTGTTAGACATGTGCTTGGCACTTTGATTGATGCATCATAATAAATGATGTATTGCATGTTTACCTTTTACATTTTATATTATTGGTAGTCTGTTACTACTGAGATTCGTATGAATCTCACCCTTTCAATAATTCAAAATTAACTCTGTTAGAAGAAATGGCTCAGACGGTAAAGTAGTAGATATCGGTAGCTGAGGATCCAGCGCTAATCAAGAAAAGTTTCTGTTGGTTATTTGCTAGTCTTTCATTGTATTTGGGTTTTGATATTGTAACTTGTACAAACCCTGTAGGGGATATTTTGTAATGTAATCAAGAATTCTATATTAGTTTATTGCACTATTTCCTTATGCCTATTGAACTACACCTCAATACTCTGATAAATGTTAAAATATTAAGGGGTTGGCCACAAACACATGTTAGACAATGTTTAGGATCAAAGTGATGATTTTTCCTGGGTTTAAAATGATCACTTGATCCCTACTTCTACACATAGCAAATCATATCGTGATCATCCTGCACACAACATATTCATTATCACATCCATTATATTGTAATCACCCTGCACACAACATATTATTGTTATTACACCCAAATAGGTAACCATGCCATATAGGCTCATGATACCATAATGCAACACATTGTATAGAACATGGCAAACAATGCATATTAACATTCATATAGAATATGAGAGATAGAGTTATTACTTGGACTCCTTTCAAAGCCTAGCTACTACATATCCTTTAACTTTCCGTCCGGCTCAAGCAATTATCAAATCCTAAAATTCTCCAAGTAATTACTATTACTCATTCATACTTTATTCTTGAAATTACAAGTTGGTTATCTTATCTCAAAATTGTGTATTTACCATAATGCCCCTAGAAAACCCAGTCTAATTCCCATTTTACCTGGTATGTTTATACTTTTTCAAAAATTATAACCTAGGCTAGTCTTACACAATTTTGCGTGTAGAATCCATTTTCACCTCAGATTAGGAAATTCCAACCCCAATTACAGATTTTGCCTTGACAGCTCTAACTTAGGTTTTAGGGGCAAAAATTGTCATTTTACATTGTAGGGTTTTTCATGCTTTGCAATTCACATGAAAAACTTCTCTAATTTTGGGAAAATTTTTATTTTTATGATTTTAATCCTTAAAACACCTTCTTTCCACTTGTATTCGCATGTTTAACCATTCAATCATCAATTTAACATAATCAATAGCAATTTAGGCAGCATCTCCCCTTAGAAATTGAACATGCCAAGTTACAAATTTCAACACAAATTAACCGATTTCCAGCTAGACAATTGTCACAACTATGTTTCTAACAAGAATTTCAAAGCTTTTACAACTTACCTTGTTTCTTCTTCTTCTTCCTTCCTAGAACGACACTCTCCTCCTCTTTTTCTTTGGTTTTTCTTATTGGATAACTAATCCAAGATGATATGGAGGTTAAAGAAGGAATCCATAAACTAGAGCACAAGAACAAGTAAGAATTTCTACCTACTTACCTATATCTTGCTCTTGGAGCTTTGTCTTCTCTTCCTCCTAGCTTCTTTCCCTTTCTCTTCCTTCCTCTTTGGCCGAATTTTGGCCTCTTTATAGAGAAGAGTGTTCTAGTTCATTCTCAAATTGCCTTCAAATATTATTATTTTATTACTTATTTTTCACATGTCAAATTTTTATTATTTCTTTATCCTTTATGAAATTTTCTCTTGACAATTCTAGAGTATTATTTCTTTACTTCATTTCTTCCATCAAACCAACTTCCATTAATTAATTTAGGAAAATTTACAAATTTATTTATTTGGTCAAAATGACCATTTTGCCCTTACATTTTTCCAGTTTCGCATTTGCTGGAAAAATTGGTAGAATTTTGATCAAAATTTGAAAATTCATATCTAATTGTATATACTTCCAATTGATGTGGTTATAAAGGCTTTATGACCCTTATTAAGTCTATTTTTTAGAAATAATATAGCCTTTATCTAACTCGAAGCTCAGCATTTCCAGAATTTCCATTTTTGGACGCTGCTATAAGAAATTGCCAGTTTCACTGGGCTAACTTCAAAAACACATCTCTCCTTGTGTATAACCCCAAATAACATATATGACCTAACAAATTAAAGCTTGGTAAGTCTACTTTCATTATGGAAAGTTTCACAGTTTTTGGACATCATTTGCCTATTTAACAATGTCACACAACATGACTGTCTCCTTGGAAAACACACTGGTAGTCGCACAAACTTGTGTACTAAATAACTATGTTGTGTGTGACCTCTAGTTGCCTTATTTTATCACTTCATGTGCTCTTTGATTCACCATTTTATCCCTGTTTAATACCACTAAGGTATAAAGGAATTTTTTGGTTGTTGAAATTTGGGATTGGGAAATGAGAAAGAATAAGAAAGAAATGATTGGGAAATGTCCAGATGAAGCAGGATGGAATGGTGGCATTTGCCTCTCAATAGTAAAACCTCATGAGGTGAATTACCCAATTCATGAATCTGAGCTGGCAGTGATTATGTTTTCTTTGAAAATAGAATAACACTACTTTGTATGGCGTGATTATGAAAATGTACTGTGACCATAGGAATTTCAAATATTTGAAAAATCAGAAAAGTTGAATATGAGACAACATAAAAGAATGGAAAAGTGGTGCAAGTAATGCTCATGGTGAAATGAGAACAAAATCTAATAGAAGGGTTTAGAAATTTGAACTTGTTAAATCAGATATTACTTGCTAGCTATAATACAAGTTAAGAGGAAAGAAGTCTGAGAGATTAGATTGAAGAAGTTGAAATTGAGTACAGTCTATAAGAATAGAATTGAATGAGAAAACCTATAGAATTTAAGGTATCAGAAAGGTGTAGAAGTAATGAAATGAAACCCTCGCTACAATGGTCCTTTTGAAGTATTATTAAGAATTGGATCAGTGGAAAATTTTGAGGATGAAATTTATTGAACGAGGGAAGAATTGTAATACCTCAAATTTTGGGATTAGAAGGCAAAAAATAAGTCTGAATAAAGTAGACTACCAAATCTAATTTCATAAGAATCTCAAACTGCACTCAGAATAGAATATGAATTTTGGTGCAAATTAGTCAAAAGAAAGTACTCAATTCCTTTAGGATGTGTTTGAATGACATAAAACCTAACCTTGCCTAATCAAGTGTTGAAAATTGTTCCCTAGGGGCCAATCATTTTACTTTGAATATTGTTATTCAAATAATTTCTCTATTTTGTTATTATATTATTTGCATGTTTGCTGTGATAACTATATCCTTAGATAAATCATAATGGTTATCCTAAATATCCTTGGTCGGTCATCTATGCAAGAGCAAAGATGAAATAAGACCATTATGACTTTATAAAGGTATAGAGATACAAATCAATATCCTAGGCACATGTAAGAGTACAAGGTGCTGGATTGACTCACTATGAGAAAGCTGCATGGATCAGTCATAAGGTTGTCTCATGTATAACCACATCACTATGCCCTTTGACCTGAGATAATCATAGATTCCTACAAGAGAGTTGCTAATCTTTGACTAGTTAAAAGACACCTTTGATCGGGTGATCATAAAGGCTGTGTTTGGCTTAGTAAACACCTTTTCATGCAGAGGAATGTGAATAGTAAAGATAGAATTTATCCCTTACATTAGTAGAGAGATATTACTAGGCTCCTTGATGAGTGAGTTTGAGAAATGTATGACCATACTATGATAGAAAGGTGTTTACATTTATATAGTTAGACTACTCAGAGGTCAAGAAAGTAATAGTCAAGAATAGGAGGATGACATTCTCCATGACTCATCCTTGACCGAAATATCGTGTGACAAAAGGGATGTGATATGGTTGTATGACAGGTTGTATCGGTTTATTGATCCTTATATGAATAGGGTAGTCATAATATCTTGCTAGAGGTCGCTTATGATGTGTAGGTTAGTATAGTCATTAGCCCACTCCTAACTTCATATGGGCCTACAAGATCGCACACAAAAATAGCCTAACATAAGTTATAATGTCCAAATTCAATGAATCTAAGATATGTCTAGATTTAATTAATGTAATAGTTAATCTAGGGTGGACGAATTTTATAACACACACACACACACGTGTGTGTGTGTACATACATATATATGTATATGTATATATATGTATGTATGTACATATATGTATATGTTCATACTTATGTGTATGTGTGTGTGTGTGTGTTTATATATTATGATAATATTATTATATTATGTTAGTTTTAAATTTAGTTTTATCTTATAAATTAAATTTAATAACAAACATGATAAAGATATAATATCTCGGATTTAATTTATAAAGATAAATTAAATCTATTTCTATTGGCTCTTTATTTAGATTAAATAAATAGGTTAAATTAAAATTGTTGGATAGATTTAATTAAACCAGATTTATTTAGTTTGCTTATAAAAAACAATTAAGTGTTACTTGATATTATATGGATTTCAAAATTAATTAAGATTAATTTTAAAAATCTAATATCCATCATAAAATAGAAAACCCTCACTAGTTATTTATGTGAGAGCTAGGGTTTTCTACGGATGAGGAAATAGATAGAAAGCCATGAGAAAAAGAAAACTCTAGAGGGACATTAGTGGCACTAACATTCTGTCTGTGTTGGATTCTTATTCGTGTTGATATTGGTAGAGAGAGCTAATATGAGTTGTTTGCTCCTTAAGATCAAAAGGAAGGATTAAACACATAAGAATGGTACATTTTTCTACTACTTAATTTAAACGCCATTAACAAATCCACAGTAGGGAGTGAAAATTTTTTGAATTTTAATTTTCCATTGTGCCTACCAATCCCAACAATGGTATCTAAGCCCTCTAAATGAAATAATATATTTGTATGAGATACAACCGCAATATATGTATTCATATAAATGAAATAATTAGTTAAGCCCTCGAAATGAAATCTTAAGTTATAATGCCGTCAATTAATGAAACTTTGAAAGAGACAAGCTTCACCCAAGAGGGGGTGAATTGGTGATGTTATAAATTTTTTGATTGATACGGCATTGTGCAACTGAATGAAGAAAGAGTAGAGATGAGAGAAATTTCACATAGATATTTATACTGGTTCGGCCATAATCCCAAGCCTATGTCTAATCCTCAGCGATCAACACCTCCTGATATTTTCAATCTACTATGTTCTTGTTTATCCGAGCACAAGAAAAGCCTTTACAATCCACAAGTTTAATCAGGCACTTGTATAGCCTACTACCGAGTCACTCCCCCTTACGGCAAGTCTTACAAGTAGAACAATTCTAATAAATCTTCTCTCCTGCTTATACCTTTATAAGTCTTACGAGCAATAACATTCTCTCCTTCTTACACCTTTGTAAGTCTTACGAGCAGCAACATTCTTAGCTCTTGCACCTTGTAAGCCTTACAAGTAGAAAGTCTTCCAAGAAACTCTCTCTACAGCTTCTTCCATAAGGAAATTTTACCCTCTCAATGTCCCTTTACCTTAAGATAAAGATTACAATAAAAAGTGATTACAAAACTCTCTCAAAGAGTAAATAAATAAACACTGAAGTATAAATAATGAATAAGAGAGACATAATACTAAGAATGTATTGATTGATGTATGTTCATGTGTTGCTCGTGTCTTTCCTTTGTTGAATGCTTCCATATTTATAGCTAAGTTGATATAGCTGTTAGTAGCATTTCAACATGTCTGTTAGAGTGGAGCAACTTCATTTGATTGTTTTCAACATTTGAAAAAGTAGCCATTAGACGTTACGTTACTCATGCTTCGTATCTTGAGTTTTCTTTCTATTGCATGATCTCTTTATTGTTTTCTTGAAAATATACTTAGAATATTAATATAATAAAGGGTTAATCATATAAATAGAAAATCAATAATAATAGATGATTATCTTGCAATCTGAACTTCATCATTCGAGTGATAAAGGGCCATCACTTGAGTGGTTACTCGAGTGATCCCTTTTAAAAACTAGTAGAGTTCAGAAGGATTTTCTTAACAAATCACTCGGGTGATCACTCGAGTGATCTAGGGCCATCACTCGAGTGGTCACTTGAGTGATTCCTTCTAAATTTTGTCCAGAGAGTTTTAACTTGATAATTAACTCATTGCATAGTCCATCACTCAAGTGCTCACTCGAGTTAACCACGATCATCATTCGAGTGATCACTTGAGTGATCCATTGAAAAATATGGTAGAGAGTCTTTCAAAATATTTTATAAAGAAACTTACCTCATCACTTAAGTGGTCACTCCAGTTATGAAGCGTTATCACTCGAGTGATCAGAGAATTTAGACACTTCTTTTGTCTCCATCACTCGAGTGGTCATTCAAGTGATTCAGTATATCACTCAAGTAATATCTTACAGAATCAGCCTAAGTGTCTCCTTGATTCATGAAAGCTTGGTATACTTAAACAAACTTATCAAATCTTTCAAAAACCTTTTGTTCATCATTAATTTCTCCTTAAAATCTTTTGTTATCATCAAACTATATGATCTAACATTTTTCCCTTTTTAATGATAACAAAACACGTTGGTTTTTAAAACACTCATCTATGATTCAATTGAAAATTTTAACAATATGTGATATCAATATTGCTTTGAAAAATTAATAGGAAACAAAAAATCATAACCTTGTTCAACATTTAACAATGAATACCATAAATTGAAAACAATTGCATGAATTAAACATAATCATTGCATAAATATCACAAAGTGTTTAAAGTAATATAAAATGCTAAAATGCTCCTAAAGTTGATATACACCTGAATGTACCCAAATACTATTCTATCAAATTATCACAAAATCACTAGCCAAGTCTTCTCTTCTTCTCATAAACTTCTCCCCCTTTTTGACATCATCAGAAAAAGGTGGATCAATTAATAGAGTCATACCTGGAGCTAGATGGCTTGACGGAAAAAATAGGTAGAATGTCAAGAGGTGAGGCTCTAGTGTCATGTGTCTCATCTTGTTGAGTAGAAAAAGGTAGGAGATGATTGCTCAGGCTCAGGGAGGTTAACAAGTAGAAACTGGAGAGGATCATCGACAGATGGTGTAAAAATAGGAGGATGATGTAGTGGTAATGATGGTGATATTTGAGAAGTGACCACTATGGTCTCAGTATTAACAAAGAAATGGTGGGAATGGTCACTGGAGGAGTGGTGTGAGTGATAAGAAGGTGACTGCGAGAGAGGGTTAGTACCTGCAGGGGAGGTAATAGAAGTAGGTAATGAGGTAGGTTGGACTGGCTCATCTAAAGTGATATGAATTTGTCAGATGAAAATGGTTCAGTCATAGAAAAAAGAATGTTGGGTAGTGTGGTCTAAGGTATGGTATGAAGAGGTATAGAGGTAGGCATAGGCTCAGGGACTAGGGTAGAAGTAGGTATGAAAGGTACAGGGGTGGAAGTGCCATAAATGAAGGTATCCACCTTATCATGCAAAGACCTTAGGAGATTCCCAATCTCCTGCATAAAACTGATCTGATCCTGTTATTGTGCCAACATTACCTCATTATGCTTGGTCATGTAATCCATGAGCTGTCCCATCTTGAAGTTCATATGTGTGATGAGTTTCAGCATTGGTGTTGGCAATATCTACATGAAATCCTTCAAGCACCTCCTTCATTTAATTCTTGACTATGGAGTCGACGAAGGAAGGTGAGGATGTAATAGCTAGAGTAGAAGACTGAGTATCATCCAATTTACTCGTTTCACCCTCAGGATCTTTCTCCTTCTTAGAGATGGAATCCATAGGTTTTTTTCAATGGTAAGTCAATTCCTAGTTTCCCAGTCTAGTTCCTCCCTACTAGTAGAGGCATAAGAGTGGTCTTAGTTTCGGAAAGCTTATGTCTCTTAATCTCAACAAATATAAGTTCTCCCAAATTCCTCTATTCTTTCAGGAGAATAGAAGCCATATTCCTTAAATCCCTCTCTATGAAATATGTATAATTATTGGACTTGTTTACAAGACATCAAGAGTAGATATACCATAGAACCCTATGCATATCGTACATATCACTGGGATTAAAGATAAGGGGTCTTACTTTCTCGCATAGTCTCAAAATGGCAAAGATTTGGTTTCCCTTAAGGTTGGGTTGGATATCATCCAAAGGGTCCTCTATTCCTAGCCAGTATTTATTTTTTAGGGTGAAATCAAAATGGTTTGTCCTCTAACCATAATGGTCATTTCCTCCTTAATTGCTTGCCTTATAGGATCATTTACCCATTCCAGATTGCAATAGAAATGTCTCATAATTTTTGTGCAATAAGGAAGTTTTGCAGATAGCCAAGGCATATAAGTTGCAAGGTAAGGGGCTCAAGTCAAATTTTAGGATTTCTAAAAGAACTTGAAGATCAACATAGAAAATTTACACACCTTTCTTCTAGAGAAATGTTATTTGTACTTTGGTGTCTCTTCAAGCTTATTAGTGTTAAACCTTTTGGGAACTTAGTGATTTCTTCTTCCTTTTCTCCAATTCCCTCCTTCAGTATAGATTTTGGAAATTTGGAAGGTCCTCATTTTGCTCCTTGGGATTGGTAGGCCCCATCTATAATATTTTCCATAGCCTGAGTAAGCTTTACATCATATTTAAGCTTCTTCGAACCTTTCCTGGACTATGAAGGGTATCGGAAGAATCTAGAGTAGGTGTAGATGACTTTGTAGATTCTTTCCCTTTGCCAGGAGGAGTTTCCTTTTTGGTCCTAGCCCTTATGACAATAAGCTCTTGGATCACTATCCTCTTTTCCTTGGGTTTCTCTTGAGTTTTTGATTTGGAGGGAGGTTTAGATTTAGATGTTTGAGAGATCTTTTGTTTCTTAGAAGGAGTAGATGGAAGAGATTCAGAAGATGAAGGAGTATTAACTTAGGGCACTTTGGTTCTTACCATTTTAAATATTGAAGCAAGAAATCATAACTTTCTCAAAGAGAAGTGCCGACTGTCGCGATACCAAAATTGTAGAGATTGCAGGAGGTTTTAGGAAATGAAATAGGATGGGTTTTACCAAAAACTTAGTGAGTAAAGTTTTGGGAAAATATTTAGGTAGAGCTCTGAAGTGTCACTGGAAGTGATTAAGTGAAAAAATGACAGAATGCCAACTGTTATAATCCTTGTGCCTGACATCGCTCGAGTGGTCACTCAAGTGATCATATATGATTGATGTAAAAATTCAAAATTCAAGTGCATGCGTACTTGGCATGAATAATATTGTAATTATCCATGAATATTCCCTTAATGATTTTTAGGCACTCGATAGCATATTTGAGTTAAAACTTTGTTGATTTATCATCTATATTGATGATCACTCGAGTGATTTAGAGATATCACTCAATTGTTTACTTGAGTGATCAATCTTTTCATTTGCTAACCATTCATATTCAACCGTTATGCCATTTCTTTTGAATTTATCTCAATTGTTTTGCCCTGCCAAGTCATTACGTGAGTGGTTACTCGAGTGATAAAGCCATCACTGCAAGCTATCACTTGAATAATCTACTGATAACTATAAGTTATCACTCGAGTGATTACTCCCTCTGTTTATCCCTATTTTTCTTACCACATAATAGAGTATCAAGGTCCTGCAAAAAAAATTTCTAGATACTCCGATGCTTAAGCTAGTTATCATCAAAACATAACCAAATAACAATATCTAACATTTATAAAAACTTTACAATTTATAATTCAATGGGATTTACCATTTCCAATTCTCTACGTATAAACATAGATTTTTCTTTCTCAAATGGTTTTGTAAATATATTTGCAAGTTGAAAATCAGTTGGAATGAATTCCAGGTTAACATCCTTTATTTGGATATCCTCACGTATAAAGTGATGTTGAACATCTATATGCCTGGTTCTTGAATGTTGCACGGGGGTTTTGGCTAAGCTTATTGTACTCGTGTCGTCACATATAATAGGTATTTCTTTCAAGTTAATTCCCATGTCTTGAAGTTGCTGCTTTAGCTACAATACTTGAGAACAACAACTTGCTATAGCTATGTCTTTAGTTTCAGTCAAGTAAAATGAAATAATGGTCTTCTTCTTGTTGAACCATGACACCAAAGAACCACCAAAAAATTGACATTGTCTACTTGTACTCTTTCTATCAGCTTTGTATCCTACATGATCTGAATTTGAATAGGCCACCAAATATTCATTTCCTCCTTTTGGGTACCATAGGCCAAGTTCTACAGTATCTCCTACGTACCTGAAAATTATTTTCATATTTTCAGCATGAGATAATTTAGGAGCAGATTGATACCTTGCGCACATGCCAACACTAAACTATATATCAGGTTTACTTGCTGTTAGATAGAGTAATGAACCTATCATTCCTCTATACTTGTTGATGTCATATGCTTTACCCTTCTCGTTAGCATCTAGTGAAGTGGTTGTGCTCATTGGAGTGTCAGCTCCATTTGAGTTTTCCATTCCATTCTTCTTCAACAACTACTTCAAATATTTAGTGTAGAAAATAAAGATTCCCTTCTTCCATTGTTTAATTTGAAGTCAAAGAAAGAAGTTTAATTCTCTCATCATGGACATTTTAAATTCTCCTTGTATAAGCTTAGAAAACTCTTGATAAAGAGATTCGTTAATAGCACCAAATATTATATCATCTACATATATTTGTACTACTAATATGCCATCCTTGTTATGTTTGATGAATAACGTTGTATCTGCTTTTCTTCTAACAAAGTCTTGATCAAGAAGAAATTTACTCAGTCTTTTATACCAAGCTCTAGGTTCTTGTTTCAAACCATATAAAGCCTTTTTGAGTTTGAAATGTAATCTTGTTTTGAATCATCTCTAAAACCAGGAGGTTTTTCTACATAAACTTCCTCCATAATATAACCATTCAAGAATGCTCTTTTAACATCCATTTGATAGAGTTTAAAACCTTGTATGCATGCAAAGGCCAAGAGTACTCGTATAGCTACCAATCTTGCCACTAGAGCATACATTTCCTCATAATCAATACCTTTTTCTTGATTCTAGCCTTTGGCAACTAATCTTACCTTGTTTCTCACAATGATTGTTGGTTCATCAAGCTTGTTTTTGAAAACCCATTTGGTTCCTATGACCGGAAGATCTTTAGGTCAAGGTACCAAATCCCAAACTTGATTTATTTTGAATTGATTTAATTGTTCTTACATAGCAATTACCTAATCATTTTCAGAAAGTGCTTCATCAATACAAGAAAGCTCAACTTCAGAGATGAATGTAGAAAACGTAACTTCATTTCGAATATTGTTTCTTATTTTAACACCTTCATGAATATCTCTAATCACTTGTTTGATTAGATGATATTTCATGTATCTTCATGCTCTAAGATGAGTATGTTTATCGACATTCTTTTCATTTTGAAAATCATTATGATCAGAAATGGTTATATTTTTTTGTTCTTTATTAAATCCATTTCTTCTTAATCATGAACCTTTGTCTAAGAATCTACTTCATCAAGCACAACATGAATGGTTTCTTCTATAATGCATGTTCTTTTATTAAATACCCTATATACTTTACTTCTATTTGAATATCCTAAAAATAAACCTTCATCAGATTTTGGATTGAATTTTTAGGTACTAGGAACATTGGAGAACCACACCCCAAAAGCTAGCTATTGAGGTGGGAAAGACAAGGCACTTAGTGCCCCATCAAGCAGTTCATACTACTTGATATAGGACTTTGGCAGTCCATACTAGATTGGTCTCTATTAATACACCCTCCCTGGAATCGATATGGGACTTTGGCAGCCTATACTACCTTGGTTCTTATCAATACACCCTCTCTAGAAATTTGACGTCTTGGCGGTTTCACTCGACAATACTTTACTCAGCTTCTTTGTTGATCAGAACCCTCCATTGGTAGCCCTCTTAGGTCCGCCAACCACCGACTTTACTATTGTTATGGATGTAACATTTACATATGAAGATGTGCATATGAGCAAGGTTAGGCTTCCTCTCCTTGTATTGCTCATATGGTGTCTTTCTAAGTGATTTACGGATATATGCTCGATTTGATATATAGCATGCAGTGCTCATCGCATCCGTCTAGAATACTTGTGACACATATTTATCTTTGAGCATTGCCCTTGCCATCTCTATGAGGACTCTATTCTTTCTTTCCACAACTCCATTTTGTTGAGGTGTTTAGGTGCAGAAAAGTTATGGTCTATTCCTTGGTTATTTCAAAAGTCTTCAAAGAGTTGATTGTCAAATTCTCCTCCACGATGAGTCTTGATGGAAATAATAGAAATACCTTTCTCATTTTGGACATTCTTTGCAAACATAATGAAATTTACAAACGTTTCATCTTTAGAAGCAAGAAATATAGTCCACACAAATCTTGAAAAATCATCTACAATGACCAGATTGTATAAATTTCCTCTAAAACTCTTTACATAAGATTGTCCTACCAAATCTATATGAAGTAATTGTAAAGGTCTTGAAGTTGAAATTTCATTCTTTGTTTTGAAAGAAGATTTAGTTTGTTTTCCCTTTTAACAAGCATCACAAAACATATTATTTTTGAATTTAAGCTTAGGAAGACCAATAACTAAATCCTTTTTAACCAATTTTTCAAGTTGATTCATGTTGACATGAGCAAGACATTTATGCCATAGCCAACTTTCCTCAGTTTTACTTAGAAAATAGTTTTCAGAAGAATTGAAATTTAAATCAAGAGTATAGCAGTTACCGTCCCTTTGAGCTTGGATCTTTGCTTTGATAGATGCTTTGTTAAACAGAAGATCCTTCTTATTTACTATCATGTATTCTTCCAAATTGAAGATCACCTAGTTATCTTTATCGATACTTTGGCTTACACTTAAAAGGTTGTGGTATAACCCTTTGACATAGTATACATTATTGATTTGAACTCCATTGGTTCTTCCAACTTCACCAACTCCGACTTTGTGTCTAGATTGGTTACCTCTAAAGGCTACCCTTCCTCCATATTTAGGTTCCAACATGGTGAACTTTTCTTTGTCACCAATCATATGTCTCAAGCATCTACTATTAATGTACCATTTGTTTCCTCGTGATGCTTTGAGACATACATGGAGTAATATCATAGAGTTTTAGGTACCCACACTTTCTTGGGTCCTTCATAGTTAGTATGAATTACTCTTAGTACATGTGTCCCTTTTAGAACCCATTTATATGTACCGATGGCCTTTCCTTTTATAAAATGAAATGAAGAAGTGTAATGACCTTTCCTATTGTAGTAATTACATGATGCGAATGGATTCGATGCATGCACTATATTATTAAAATATTTCAGATATGTCTTACTGCCTCATTTCTTCTTTCCTTTGTTTTTATCTTGTTCATATTTATAACCAATTTCATATTTATAATGTGTAACTCTTTGTAATTTCAAAATTATTTTTAGAGTTTCACTTCTTTTGGTAAGCCTTTCTAAGGTTTTCATCAAATCACTTAATTTCTTTTCCTTTTCTTTACATGATGCACATGATGAACATGATATGCTAGCACTATTTCTACTTTCTAGCTTTTTTACTTTCTTCTTATAGCCTACCATTTCTTTAGCTATCTTGATATATTCAAAATGCAATGCATTATATTCAGATAAAAGTTCATCATAAAAAGGTTCAAAATCACTTACCTCACCGTCTGATTCTTCTTCTTTAGCTACCAAGCATATTTTAGCAACTTCATCGTTGTCACTCTCATCATTTGACAAACTATCACCCCATATGGATGATATGTATGCTTTCTTTTTTTGCTTCTTCTTATCTTTATTCTTAAAGCATTCAAACTTAATATTTCCTGGCTTTCCCCACTCGCAGCATACAATTTGTTGATCTTTGTTTTCTTTCTTGCTCAAACCTCCTTGTTGATTCTTGAAGTTCCATTGACCTATTCAATAGAACTTCTTGAATTTCTTGACAATCAGTCCTATATTATCATCATCAATTTCTTCATCACTTTCAGATGATTTAGCTTCCTTGATAGCTTTAAGGCCAACTCCCTTTTTCTTTCTATCATCGAACTCTTCTAGTTCCTTTTTGAACTTAAGCTTTCCCTCATACTCAGAAAGACTTCCAAAAAGTGCAGCTATCGATCTCATCGATTCACCTTTAGCTTCTTCTATGGTTGTCACCCTCACTTCCCATTCTTTGGTAATAATGCTGAGAATCTTTCTTACTTGGGAATCTTGGTCAAAAGTTTTCCCAAGTACTGCCAGTTGTTGACAAGGTAGGTATATCTGAGTTCGAATTCAGATATCGTTTCTCTAAGTTTCATCTGAAAAAAATCATACCCTGTAATTAGAGTATTAACTTTATTTTCTTTAATTCTGGACATACGTTCATGTTCTATTTCTAATGCATCCCACATTTCTTTATTGTAGCTAATGTACATATTATAAAGTATTCCTTCTGACTGAGAGCGCTCTGTATCATCAAAATAGCTTTATTATTTAGTGTTACCATCCTTCTATCACTATTATAGAATTCCTTTGGGTTTTTCATTATAACTCTATCTTTAACTTTCTTTGTTGGGATATAATCTCTATCTTGTATTACATTCCATAAGCCGTATTCAATGGCCATTACGAACACTCTGAACTTAGCTTTCTAGAATGAAAAATGTTCTCCGGTAAAACCAAGAGGTCTTGTTATCAAAGCTCTATCTGGAAGAATGTTTTCACCCATAGTTGACATTTAGTTGGATCCTTCTCGAGTTGTTAAACTCTTCTAAGAAGATCTGGCTCTAATACCAAATAAAAGAGAGAAGCTTTACCAATAAGGGGTAAATTGGGTGATGTGATAAATTTTTCAATTGATACGGTGTTGTGCAACGGAATGAAGAAAGTGTAGAGATGAGAGAAATTGCACACAGAGATTTATACTGGTTCGACCGTAATCCTAGGCCTACGTCCTGTCCTCAGAGATCAATACCTCCTGAGATTTTCAATCCACTATGTTCTTATTTATCTGGGCACAAGAAAAGCCTTTACAATCCATAAGTTTAACCAGGAACTTGTGTAGCCTACTACAGAGTTACTCCCCCTTACTCTCTGTAAGGTTCACTCCCCTTTATGTCAAGTCTTATAAGCAGAATAATTCCAACAACTCTTCTCTCATACTTACTTATGCAAGTCTTACGAGAAGCAACATTCGCTCTTGCTTACACCTTTGTAAGTCTTATGAGCAGCAACATTCTCAACTGCTTGCACCTTGTAAGTCTTACAAGCATAAAGTCTTCCAAGGAACTCTCTCTACAGCTTCTTCAGTAAGGAAATTTTACCCTCTCAAGGTCCCTTTACCTTGAGATGAAGATTACAATCAAAAGTGTTTACAAAACTCTCGCAAAGAGTAAATATATGAACACTGAAGTACAAAGAATGAATAAGAAAGATAGAATACTAAGAATGTATTGATTGATGTATGTTCGCGTCTTTCCATTATTGAATGCTTTCATATTTATATTTGAGTTGATATAGCTGTTGGTAGTATTTCAACATGTCTGTTAGAGTGGTGCAGCTTCATTTGATTATTTTCAACATTTGAAAAACTAGCTGTTAGACGTTACACTCCTCACGCTTCATATCTTGACTTTTCTTTCTATTGCATGATCTCTTTATTGTTTTCCTAATATATACTTAAAATACTAATACAATGAAGAGTTAATCATATAGAAAACAAATCAATAATAACATATGATTATTATACAATCTGAACTTCATCACTAAAGTGATCAAGGGCCATCACTCGAGTTGTCACTCCTGATATCCCTTCTAAAAACTAGCAGAGAGTTTAGAAGCTTTTTCTAAACACATCACTCGAGTGATCACTTGAGTGATCTAGAGCCATCACTCAAGTGATCCCTTTTAAATTTTGCCAGAAATTTTTAACTTGATAATTGACTCATTGTATAGTCCATCACTCGAGTGATCTCGAGTGAGTCATGATCATCACTCGAGTAATCCATTGAAAAATGTGGCAGATAGTATTTCCAAATATTTTACAAAAAAATTACCTTATTACTCGAGTTGTTACTCGAGTGATGAAACATCATGTAATACCCTATTTTTCACTAATACATTTAAGTGTATATTTGACATATATTTAGTGGAATAAGTGGTGAAATGTGGAGTATGAATTTATGTGAATTTATGGAAAATACTCCAATCGCCGGTTACACGTAATTTGGCCGAATAAGGATGTAAGAAGGCGATTAATATACCAATAAAGGCCTATTATTGTAACCAAAATTTGAGAAAATTAAATAACATGATTGATGGCCTCACTTAAGTGACAAAATGGGGTTAAGTCGAAGAAATGGGTGGAAAATGATTTATTTTGGTAAATCATAAAATGCAGGGGCAAAACGGTAATTTTTTCAAAAAGTGGGAAATAATTATTTTTCCCTCATATTTCCAATAATTTGAGTTAAATGGGAATTAAAAAGAGTAAAATGACTACTTGATCATTAATAAACCAATTTTGGTGAATTATGGTAAAAAATGGTCAAATAGTCAAAAAGTCAATGACTTGGTCAACAAGTTACGAGATGGCACTATGGGATATTGGAGATTCAGATTTTCTTGGTATTTCCCATGAGCATTTTGATTGGAATGAAGGAGTATGAAGGGAAATAGAATTAATTAAAGTTAAATGCTATTTTGGACCAATCACAAAGTGACACATGGCATGATCAATTAAACCTTACATTTTATGATTCAATTCCTCTTCTCCAGCTACTCATTCTCGATTAATCTGAAACAGAAAGAGTGAGAGAGAGCTTGAGAACGGGAAGCACGAAAGAGAGAAGGAAGAAGCTAGGTGATCAAGAATTGTCGAGTTCTCGCAAAATAACCAGTTTCAATAAGGAATTGCATTATAGAGAACCTGGATTGTTTCCCACAGAATTTACATGCAGTCTAGACATTCGAACAATGATCGATGGGGGGTTTAATCAAACTATTAACGAACAATAAACTAAGATTAAAGACAGAAATTGAAAATGAACTAGACCAAACAGATTAAAACGACTGACCTAGAATTGGGATTCATCGTTTCCTACCATCATCGGACGAAGATTAACATGAACTCGTGATTGGTTCTGGACGAACCGAAATCTCTGTATTCGTCCAGAAAATCCCTCGACTAGATGATCGTCTAGGTTCTGTTCGTATATGTGGCGTGCTACTGTGCGATCGCACAGTATCACTGTAACCCGATTTGAACTGTGTCCTTAGGATATACCAATCCGAATATTAAAATAAACATTTGAACTATTCCAGAAATCGCATCCGATTAGAGTAAATAGAAACGAGTTACGTTACGGCTTTAAGTATGTCCTCTGATTGGAAATGTGAATCCTCAATCCATAGGTCAATCACAGAAACTTAGCCGGACATGGCTGGAAAATCTGAAAAATGAACGAAGAACGCGAAGAACACGAAGAACATTTTTCAGAGAATCAAGAACTTCAGATTTCAATCCACCAAACGTCCAAAATCTGTTCTAACCTATTGTTTCAGCTATCCAAAGTAAAAACCTAATTGTCACATAGGTGAAAGCCCATCAGTTCAGCCCAAAATGGAAATTAATACTAAATGGTTCTTCATTATAAAATTTGGGCCCAATAAAAATCCAGAAAAATACATATAACATTGACTACAGTTTTGACTATCCTCTTATTTGAATCTGCCCTTTAAGTCTTCATATCAATTGTTTCCCTCTGAATCATCTAAAAAATGAGACAAGAATGAGATCATTCGGATATCTGGTTCAAGAGTTATGATCCAAATAGAGAAGGGTTGTAAATCTGGAATTTTTATTATTAAAATATGTTAAATCCAATAAAACACTCAAAGCCCAAATAAGCATAAAAGCCCATTATTTATTACTAAAAAATCTGAATTCATTAATCAAGAGATACAAATGAGTGTAATAAATATTCAATTATCAATTTCCCCCACACTTATCATTTTGCACTCCTGAGCAAAACTAAAAATAAAAATTTCTCCTTTCTAACAATTTCCAACAATGTAAAATTGGAACAATGGACACAGAGCTTCAAAAGATCAACCAATTAAACTGAAATCCCCGCATATCAAATTACAAAACACGGTAGTCTCGATCGATGATGCTACTCACATAAAATGGTCTCTCAAAGGATTCTCTCAATAACTCTCTAAAGTGTATAGGGTAAATAAGTGTATCACTCATATTCTACTCAAGAACTTGTCCTACCATAGGCTTGCTCAATTTCTACTTCTCCACTACTCATATCAAATACATGCACAAATCAAGAGAGCTTATTATTCAAGGTTGTAATGGGGTTAAGGTGAAGGTGTGTATAAGTATGGATATGTGAGGCTAAGCACCAAAGAAATTTGAAAGAGCATGACATGACAATAATAACATTCAATTCAATGGAGTATCCCCTTTCGAATATACATCCCTCATTCTCCTTTCTTTTCTTTCTTTTTCTCTCTTTTTTTTTTTGTTTTTTTGTTTTTTTTTGTTTTTTTAATGACCCAACTCCTAAATCAAACATCCCCCCACACTTAAATTGTGGCACTCCTGGGCAACCCCCACATGTAAACATAAAACTAAAGTGAAACCAATGCTCAGTAAATTCCAAGGTGCGGTATAACATGGTTTTACACTTTGGCTAGTAATGTGGTTGAAGAAAAAGAATGAGTCAAAAAGGCACAAAGGGGCTAACAAAGGGAATTTTATAATGTGAGGGAAGGCTATTTGGTCAAAGTGGCTAATAAAAGAAAGAAACTAAACAAGCCTCCATCATATTTATTCATGTAAGTGAAAAATGCAGCCTTAAAAAGAAAGAGAGCAAGTTCTAGAGAACAGAAATCAGGAGCAGAGACACACAGAAAAAGGAAGAATGGTAAAGATGAATTCCATTCATGTAGGCCCAAAATCTCACAAAGGTAAATACCAAATCATGCAATCAGCATCACCAAAATCAACTACCAAAAAGTAAGTAAGGAATTCAGCCCAAACAGCATGATCCATCAAAACCAATATGTCCAAGTCCACAATATACATAGCTAAACAATGATAGAAGGAGAAAGTGTATTATTTAGAAAATCTACGCTAAGTGTGAAAAGAAAAATGAAAAAGAAACACAAGAAATAAAAGAAAAAGGAAATAGGGAAAGAAGAATACTCCCCAGGTGTTTACGGAGGATAAGTGGCATCAGTGAGTATGAGGTCCACTTCTTCAGGTTGCTGTTGTGATCCCTCATAAAATGGTTTAAGTCGATGTCCATTCACTTTGAAGGTCCTCCTTGTAGGTGGATCACACAACTCAACAGCACCAAAAGGAAAAACATTAGCAATCACAAAAGGGCCATCCCATCTAGATCGAAGCTTACCGAGCATAAACTTGAGACAGGAATTGAATAGAAGAACTTTCTGGCCCACAGAAAACTCTTTCCTCAGGATTTTCTTGTCATGGAATGCCTTGGTCTTCTCCTTGTACAACCCTGAACTCTCATAGGCATCCAATCGAAGCTCATCCAACTCTTGCAATTGGAGCTTCTGTTCCATCCCAGACTTAGCCAAATCCATGTTACACTGCTTAATGGCCCAATAAGCTTGATGCTCTAATTCAACCGGAAGGTGGCATGCCTTTCCAAAAACAAGCCTATATGGAGACATCCCAATTGGAGTCTTGTAGGCAGTCCGATAAGCCCACAAAGCATCATCTAATCGCTTGCTTCAATCCTTCCGGGTAGAGTTAACAGTGTTCTGAAGGATTTGCTTAATCTCCCTATTCGAGACTTCAGCTTGACCATTGGTCTGTGGATGGTATGCTATGGACACCTTGTGAATCACTCCATACTTCCGTAACAAAGCACCCATGCTCTGGTTACAAAAATGAGAACCCTGGTCACTGATGATGGCTTGAGGGATGCCAAACCTGCAGAAAATGTTATACCTGACAAAATCTACCACCACAGCAGAATCATTAGATCGGGTGGCCTTCGCCTCAACCCATTTTGAAACATAGTCAACAACAAGCAATATGTAGGTGAAACCATGAGAAACAGGAAATGGACCCATAAAATCAATACCCCAAACGTCAAAAATTTCACAAAACAATATGGGGTGCTGGGGCATCTCATGCCTACGAGAAAGACTACCTGCTCTCTGAAAATTATCACATGACTTACAAAACAGATGAGAATCATGAAATAGGGTTGGCCAAAATAAACCAGAGTCTAGGACTTTCCTAGCAGTCCTTTGGGGTCCAAAGTGACCACCACAGGCAGAAGCATGACAAAAATGTAATATGGAGTCAAACTCATGATCAGGTACACATCGCCTAACTACTTGGTCACTATAAAATCTCCACAGATAAGGGTCATCCCAAACGTAATATTTAGATTCACTTTTTAATTTCAGAGTTTGGGCCCTCGTGGAATCAGAAGGTAAAACACCAGCAACCAAATAATTAACCAAATCAGCATACCATGGAAGCTTACCTTGCAGCTGTAAAAGTTGCTCATCAGGAAAATCATCCTGAATGGCAGAGGGGGAAGAGGAATGAGTGACACGACTCAAATGATCAGCTACCCAATTCTGTGCTCCACTCCTATCTCGGATCTCAACATCAAATTCTTGGAGCAATAACATCCACCGAATAAGTCGAGGCTTAGCATCTGTCTTTTTCAAAAGAAACTTCAAAGCAGCATGGTCAGAGAAAACAATTACCCTACTAGCTAGCTGATATGACCTAAACTTATCAAAAGCAAACACTATAGCCATTAGTTCTTTCACAGTGGTGGTATAATTGGATTGGGCAGGATCCAAGGTCTTGGATGCATATACAATGACATGAGAAACCTTGTTGACCCTCTGAGACAAGACAACCCCAACAGCATAATTGGAAGCATCGCACATCAACTCAAATGGGAGAGACCAATCTGGTGGTTGGATAACTGGAGTGGTGGTCAGGCAATGCTTCAAGTGATCAAAGGCTATCTTACACTCAGCATCAAATGCAAACTCGGTGTCCTTATGGAGAAGGTTAGACAGGGGTCGGGCAATCTTGCTGAAATCCTGAATGAAGCGTTGGTAGAAACTTGCATGGCCAAGAAAAGAACAAACTTCCCGCACAGATGTGGGATAAGGAAAAGTAGTGATAACATCAATTTTAGCAGGATCTACCTTAATACCTTCTTTAGACACAATGTGGCCCAACACTATCCCTGACTCAACCATAAAGTGACACTTTTCAAAATTTAGCACAAGATTAGATTCAATGCACCTATTCAAGACTCTAGACAAACTAGCCAAGCATGCATCAAAATCAGACCCATACACAGTAAAATCATCCATAAAAACCTCCATGCAATCCTCTAGAAAGTCAGAAAAGATACTTACCATACAACGCTGAAAGGTACCAGGTGCATTGCAGAGGCCAAAAGGCATTCTTCGGTAAGCATAGGTTCCAAAGGGGCATGTGAAGGTCATCTTCTCCTGATCCTCAGGAGCAATATGGATTTGGAAGTACCCCGAGTAACCATCCAAAAAGCAGTAGTGAGACTTACCAGCCAAACGCTCTAACATCTGATCAATGAAAGGTAAAGGATAGTGATCCTTGCGGGTAGCTTGGTTGAGTCTCCTGTAGTTTATGCATACTCTCCAACTGTTCTGAACTTTTGTAGGAATGAGCTCATCCCTTTGATTGGCTACCATAGTTACTCCGGACTTCTTGGGAACGACCTGGACCGGGCTAACCCACTGGCTATCAGAGATGGGATAGATGATGCCAGCCTGTAGAAGCTTAGTCACTTCCTTCTTGACCACTTCTAAAATGAGAGGATTAAGACGTCTCTGGGGTTGTCTTACTGGCTTAGCATCTGCTTCCAACAGAATCCGATGTATACACATAGAAGGGCTAATGCCAACAAGATCAGCTAACGTCCACCCAATTGCCTTCTTATTGGCCCTCAACAAGCTCAGTAGCTTCTCTTCTTGATCAGGTAGAAGGTTATTGGCCAAAATGACTGGAAGTTGCTCATCTACCTTTAGAAAGGCATATTTGAAGTGAGCTGGCAATGACTTCAACTCTAACTTGGACGGATGCAGAATGGATGGAAGGAGCTTAGGTGATTGGACCATTTCAGAAGTGTATACACCTGCAATGCCTGAAACTACATGCACAAAAGTAGAACTGTGGCTAGGCAGCTAACTGTTAACATTAGGGTTCAGTTCATAATCACAACAAACATCAGAATGAAGCTCAGCTTCACCACAATCAATATCATGATCCACAAGTAAAGTAGAATCAGAAATCAAGTCAATATCCCCATACAGTACATCATCAATTTCAGTGCAAACAGGGCACCATTTAGTGTCAGAACACGCACATATCACAGAATCTCCCATCGATGCAAAATCAGGAAAATCAGCATACCAAGCAGAAAGAACATCATCAACAGTCTCATCTATCACATCAATGCACAAAACAGAATGCTCTTCCCTAGGATGTCTCATGGCATCAAAGATATTAAAAGTTACAACAATAACACCAAATTCCATGGAAAGAGTACCAGAATGCACATCTATCTTAGTCTTAGTTGTTTTCAAGAAAGGTCTCCCTAAAATGATTGGGGACCTACTTCTAGGAGATTCATCCTCCATATCTAAAATGTAAAAATCAGCAGGGAATATCAATTCATTGACCTTAACCAAAATATCTTCAATCAGACCAGCAGGATGAGCATTACTCCTATTAGCTAGTTGGACAACAACACCAGTAGGTCGCAAGGGACCAAGACCAAGGGACTTATAAATAGATGCAGGCATAACATTAATGGAAGCACCTAAATCAGCCAAGCAATTATCAAATCTATAATTACCAATAATGCAAGGGATAGAAAACGTACCTGGGTCCTTGCACTTGTGAGGCATGGGTTGTTGGAGAAGCGCTGAGACATTCTGGTTCAAGCTCACTCGTTCAGTCCCCCTCAGTCGCCTCTTGTTGGTACACAACTCCTTTAGGAACTTGACATACTTGGGGATCTGTCTGATGGCATCCAAGAGAGGAATGTTAATCTCAACTTTTCTGAATGTGTCAAGGATATCACTGTCTTGCACTTTTTTTGCCAACTTCTTGGATTGAAGGGCTCTCTGAGGGAAAGGAAGAGGAATAGGAACTCCAGACTCCTCTTCACCTTACTTCACTGCCTCTTTATTTCTAGAGTCAATCTTCACTTTTTCTGACTCTTTTTCTGATGTGGATTCATTCACATCTGCAGCTAGTTTATGCCCTTGTAATTGCTTACCAGACCGTAGGGAGATAGCACTAACGTTTCCCTTCGGATTGGGAATTGTCTGTGAAGGGAGAGTATTGGATCCCTGAGGATGGAGTTGGTTCAATGATGTTGCCAATTGCCCAATCTGAGTCTGTAAACTCTGGATAGAGGCATCAGTTTGTTGCTGGAATTGCAAACTGTTGCTGCAAGTTGCTTCATCATTTCTTCTAGTGAGGAACCACTGCTACTGGTCGGCTGTTGTTGTGCTGGCTGTGGAGGTGTGAATTGGTGGAAATTCTATCTGTTCTGTGGGAACTGTCTCTGTTGGTAATTTCCAGAATTCTGTTGCACATGACTATTATGGTTCTGAGGCTGACTCGGATTTTGGCTCCACCTAAAATTCGGATGATTTCTCCAGCCAGGGTTATATGTACTGGAGAAGGCATTATTTTGCTGCTGGTGTTGTGGCTTCCCTGGAAAAATGCCCACAACAGCCACCGACTGATCTTGATATGTGTTGTCTTGCAAGGTGGGGCAAGAATCAGTAGGATGAGAGGGGTCAGAACATAAACCACATGAATAGCCCAAATGTGGAGTGGAAGACTGCACCGTTTGAGTCACTACCAGTTGCCTCACCAAGGAGGTTAGATCATCAATTCTATTCTCCAATCGCTGGTGAGAATCATTAGATCTGCTGATCTGGAACACAGCACTGCTATTTGCTCTAGTGCCAAATTGTTGAGAGTTAGCTGCAATAGTGGATATTAAATCTCTGGCCTCTTGGGGTGTCTTGTTAACTAAGGCTCCACCACTAGAAGCATCCACCAGATTTCGGTCATTAGGTAAAAGGCCCTTATAGAAATAAGTGATCAAGAGCTGCTCAGTGATCTGGTGATGGGGGCAGCTAGCACACAACCTCTTGAATCTCTCCCAGTATTCATGCATATTCTCACCATTTATTTGCTTGATTCCACTGATTTCTTTTCTGATTGTAGTGGCTCTTGAAGAAGGGAAGAATCTCTCTAGGAACACTCTCTGCATATCAGCCCAACTTCCAATAGATGACGGTTGAAGATTATATAACCAGTCCTTCGCTCCATCCTCAAGGGAGAAAGGAAAGGCTCTCAGCTTAATGTGGTCTTCATCAATATGATGTGGTTTCATTGTGCTGCACACCACATGGAATTCCTTCAGATGCTTGTGCGGTTCATCACCTGCAAGACCACGAAACTTGGGCAACAAATGTATAAGTCCAGATTTAAGTTAAAGGTTAGCACCAAGGGCAGGGTATTGGATACACAGTGGCTGATAATTATCACCAGGTGCAGTCAACTGCTTTAAAGTCCTATTATTTCCCTGATCTGCCATAGTGTCTGAGGGACTAGAAGTGCTGCCAATAGAATCAGTGTCAGAATCAGAAACAGGTTCAGTAATAACCCCCTGACTTAGCCTAATAGCCCTTCTAGCAACAAGAATTGTGCATTCTATTTCAGGATTTATGTCCAACAGATCAGATGCACTAGTGTTGCTTCTAGTCATACAGCATAAGGAAAAATCAGGACAACCACCAGAACAGTCAAAAACGCAAAATGGCAAGCCCACGCTAGAAATTGAACAAAACAAATTCAAAAACACTACCAAATGATTTTTAAAAATTATGGGACTTGCACAGAACAACTTCTACACTATCCGGGAACCTAAAAATGCAATAAAAAAACTAAAAAATTGAAAAAGTGGTCTAAACGATGAAATTTGGTAAAGTTAGGTGGATGCTCATGGCAAAGCGATGAGTTATGCTCAGAGGCACATTTTCTTCCAGCTCACCAAAAATCAGCCCAATCAGGGTAAGTCGCAAAGTCTAGTAGAAATCCTAGAACAATTTCTGAAATACCGGCTACGTCCCACCGAGACCAAAAAAATAGTGAAAAAGTGGTTTAGATGATGGAATTTGGGAAAATTAAGGGTGATCTCACTTCCTGTAGGAAGTGAGTTTTGCTCAGAATGCCCAATTCCTTCGAAAAGACCTGGGGCTGAGTGATTTGGTTGAGATACAAATCTGCCAAACCACCAGAACACCTGACTCAAATACTACACTACTGTTACTGCTAGACCGATGCAAATTCCCCGGCAACGGTGCCAAATTTTGATCGAGAATTTTTGAGTTCTCGCAAAATAACCAGTTTCAATAAGGAATTGCAGTATAGAGAACCTGGATCATTTCCCACAGAATTTACATGCAGTCTAGACATTCGAACAATGATCGATGGGGGGGTTTAATCAAACTATTAACGAACAATAAACTAAGATTAAAGACAGAAATTGAAAATGAACTAGACCAAACAGATTAAAACGACTGACCTAGAATTGGGATTCATCGTTTCCTACCATCATCGGACAGAGATTAACACGAACTCGTGATTGGTTATGGACGAACCAAAATCTCTGTATTCGTCCAGAAAATCCCTCGACTAGATGATCGTCTAGGTTCTGTTCGTATACGTGGCGTGCTACTGTGCGATCGCACAGTATCACTGTAACCCGATTCGAACTATATCCTTGGGATATACCAATCCGAATATTAAAATAAACATTCGAACTATTCCAGAAATCGCATCCGATTAGAGTAAATAGAAACGAGTTACGTTACCAGTTTAAGTATGTCCTCTGATTGGAAACGTGAATCCTCAATCCATAGGTCAATCACAGAAACTTAGCCGAACATGGCTGGAAAATCCGAAAAACGAACGAAGAACACGGAGAACATTTTTCAGAGAATCAAGAACTTCTGATTTCAATCCACCAAACGTCCAAAATCCGTTCTAACCTATTGTTTCAGCTATCCAAAATCCGTTCTAACCTATTGTTTCAAGCCACGGAAAGTGAAATAACAAAATTACCCCTATTAAGCCTTATTTGAGGGCTGTCAAAGGTATTTTTGTCATTTCGGCTTGATTTTGGCTAATTTGAAGTTAAAAATGGATTCTACACGTGAAAATGTGTAGGAATGGCCTAAATCATGATTTTGGTAATTTGGCGTCATTAGGGTAAATTTACTAATATTATAAGTTTGGAAGGATGTATGGATGAGTAATAACTCATTTTTGGTGTTTGAAGATTTCAGGACTTGACAACCGGTCTGGCCTCATTAGTTTCCCGAGCTTGAATCGAGTGGGAAAGTTGCATAGACGAGCAACCAGGTAGTAACTATCTTCATATGACATGGCATGCATATGTGTTGCTTGATATCATCACTAAAATATCATACATGTATAGATTATGTGAAGTGATCTCCCAGGGCCTATCTTTGCTCGGGTTGACACTTAAGCTATAATATTCATATTGCACGAGCGGTGCCCGGGGCCTATTGTTGTGCAGGTGCCCCTCGGGGCCATGAGAACCTATCTAGCGTGATGTCAGTTATGAGATTGCATTAAATGCACTGTGCACAGATGCCCTCGGGGCCATGGGAACCTGTCTAGCACGATGTCAATTTATGAATTGCATGTTTTGCACTAAATAATGTTTTGATAATTTTGTTGATGATTGTGTGTAAAGCATGCTTTGTACGTGTTATCTTATATGTTGATTGCGTTACTACTGAGACTCCTGTGAATCTCATGCTTTCCCCAAAAAGCAAAACTTCAGTACAGGGAGGAAGCTCGCGGGGCAAAGAGAAGGTAAATGACGAAGAGTTGAGGCTAAGCAGCGAGAGAGCTTAGTCTGGGTTATCTAGTCTCTTATTTGTTTTCTAAGAACTTTTATGAGTTTTGGGTTTGTATATGAAGTGGAGTAGTGAGAGGAAGTATTGTAAAATGAATTGTGTATGAATGTGCTTATATATGAATATTTATATCCAACAGAGTCATTGTAAAAAGTTCTAGCATTTTAGGCACTCTGACATTTATATTCGGTGAGTATTAGCTAATTGGTACTCTACCATAGTGTTGGGAAATGAGGTATCACACATCACTCGAGTGATATCTTATAGAATCAGTTTAAGTGTCTCCTTGATTCACTAAAGCTGTGCACACTTGAATAAAATTATCAAATCTTTCAAAAACCTTTTATTCATTATTAATTTCTCCTTAAAATCTTTTATTATCATCAAAATATAAGATCTAACATACTTGTCAAAACTAGATCGCTCAATTGCAGGTTCTACCCAAGTGGATGCATTTGAGTTATCTTGGTGAGACAAGCGTAAGTACTGGTGCTACTCACAAAGATTCATTATTGTTTTGACTTAATTGAGATTAACAAAACGGTTTTGGATATCAAGACATTAGATGGGATTAAACATATCGGATCATATAATGATCGAATCCCATAAAGATCTAAGAGTTACATGTGATGTAATTAGTAAAGAAGTTACCTAACTAAATAACTTGATTTAAGTGTCCTTCCAAAGCGAACTTAAATTTAAGTGAAATATGGATCTTAGATCACTAATTATTACATTGAGGGTTGTTAATTTAGTAGGAGATTATTAACCAACTTTGCATATTTTATTGTAGAATCATATCAACTAGTAATACTATTACACTATCATTGCGATCAGTCCTTAAGAAAGACAAACTCAATGAGACAAACTTTCTTGAACGATTTAGAAACTTAATAATTGTTCTCAAGCAAGAAAGAAAAGCATATATTCTAGATCAACCCATTCTTGAGGAGCTTGCAGTTGATACTCCAAGAGCTTAGAAAGATGCTTACACGAAGTACAAGGAAGACTCTATGGATGTAGGTTGCTTGATGCTTACCATCATGGTTCTAAAGCTCTAGAGAGATCTAAAACTTATGTAGGCTCATGAGATGATTGTGCATCTTAAGGAAATGTTTTAGCAGCAAGCAAGGCAAGAAAGGTATATTGTAATATCTCAGATTTTGGGCCTAAGAACTTAAGGATACGCCTATACCAGGCAGACTATTAGGCCTAAGTTAAGTAAGAGTCCTTAGAATATTGAGGAGATAGAATGATTTTTAGGGACTGTATTTGGGTAGAGAATGAGTCTCTAGGTTACATGAGGCTTAGAGAGTATAATTAGTTGAAAGAAAATTCGTCGGAGCCAAACAACATGTGTATAGCACCAATTTGAATAAAAGAGGACACTAAGCATAATTGAGTTATTGATTCATAAAGTAATGATTAAATAATTAAATAAATTAATCTTACTTTATGTGGGGACCACGGAAGATGACACCTCATGGGTAGACCCAGGAAAAAATCCTTAGGCTTCCTTCCCTAGCAAAGTGGACGGATAAGTGGAACACAAAAAAAGAATGCGGTCCTATAAAGGAGGGACACATGGCGCTATCTAAGAGGAGGAGCCTAAAGTCACTTTTGACTTTATGTGTTGGCTAAATGAGAGCATGACACTTATCCCCTGATGATGATAAAGTTACTTTACCTTTTGAGTTGTCATCACCGGAGGGTGCCACCTCGTCCCGAGCCAGGAAAACCCACCGGTCTTCAATCCAGTCACCTAACTAACTTTCCCAAACACAAAACCTGAGAACCAGGGAAAATCATTAGATCCTTACTTTATCTTACTAGTTGGATGGATAAAGGCTTGGAAAAAAGGGTGGGACCCACTTAATTAAAGCTAGTGACACATGTCACCGAATAGCTAGATAATCGAACAAATGGACCATAGATTTGTGACACATGGTAGAACATTTTTCAAGACCATTATGGCCTTCTATTTTCGTCCATCATCATTATAACTAAGGGGAAAAATCAGAAATTCATGAAAAAACGTTAGAAGAGAGAGAAAGGATTAATAGTATTTTCTCTTGACTTCAATTTGCCGAAACACTAACAAATCAACGTTTTTTCTTGAAACACCCTTCACAAACCTTCTTCTACTCATCATAAGCTTCATTTCTAAGGTTCTAAAATTTCACTTAGAGGAGTTTGGTGCCATCTCTCCGGACGAAGTACTGCCGGATTTTCGAACCGGGTGTGGAAACGTGAAGACATAAGTGTAGGCTTTCTTTTGAGCCGATTGGTTTGTTATTTGGATGAGTTTTCATAAAGGTTTAGGGGATGTATGATTTCATTCAGGGGGTGTTTTAAGGGTTTGATGATGATTTAATCATGTGTTTTATGGATAGATAGTGATTTATGACGATTCTGGTTGACAAAATAGCAAGAATCCATATTCAGTAGAAGTTAGGGCCTCTACGGTTCTACCCAGAATTTTAGGAAGGAAGTGGATTTTGATATTTTTTATCATTCCAATATGATCTACATGAAAAATTATATAGAAATAAATGTGGTTATAATTTTTGGATAATTATACATAATTCTGGAATTTTTGGAAGTCGGATAACCTTGCTACCAGATTCATCTTTCTAGAGCAGAGTTGTTGTGAAGTGTTTTTCAGTAGTCAAACCTGGTCCAAACCTTATGAAATTTTACATGACAAAATTAAACATCATGGGCTTTAATTGGATAGGTAATATGACACAAGTGGATTGAGAGATATGATATTTCAAAATTTGATGTTCATTCTGGAATGAAATCTTTGGCAAACTGAGCTTGATGAATTTTCTGGAATTGGGTAGTTATAATTGGTACTTTATGATATTTTTCATTAAAATAAGACATAAAATATATTTTTAAAAAACCAAGAACCAACCCTTTTTTAATTTTTTAGAATTAATTATAAATTTTTAAATTTTGGTCATGTAAAACGGACAAATTCTAGAGTAGTGATCAATAAAGTGAAATAAGGTATTGATGTGAATCGAAAAGGCTAATGTTCATATTTTTCCATAAAACTAGACTTTTTAGAAGTCACATAGCATTTGAAATGGGTGAAATTAGACATCTTTACAAATAGTTATGAATTTTCAAAGAATTATGAAAATTCTGGCAGATTGGAACAAATGTGGGAAAATGGAAAATGTAATGGCATTATGTAGTTATGTTGAACTTTAAGGGTGAAGTTAACCAACTTGGGATAGATAGAATACATTGACCATACTTTTGACTTAGTAATCTAACCTTAATGAAAACCAACATAAGTGCTTAGATTGTAAGAGAATTGGACCAAATGATAATTTGTCTTCTATAATTTTAATTATAAGACCTGATAGCTGTCCGAAATCTAAGACATTTCTGAGCTCACGGAAACAGTTGGAAATTTTGCAAGGGAAGGGACCAAGTAGTAACTTTGTCTTTCATATGTTATAAGATACACTGCATGTTTTGTGGATTTATCATGAATTGTTTGATACATTCTAATTATGTGGGGTAGTTGCCCGGGGCCTATTGCACGGGTGGATGTTCAAGCCATTCAACTTTCCTGTGATATACGAGTAGATGCCCATGGCCTATTGCACGGGTAACACTCGAGGCCTTATGATATACCTAGTACTATGGTGATATGTTGAATTTCATGTTGTACACTAAATGTTGTTGTAATAATTTTGTTATATGATGACTATGTCATATGCTTTGTTATTTTTTATCTATATGATTGACTACCCGTTACTACTAAGATTCTTTTGAATCTCACACTTTTTTTATAAACTAATGTACAGTACGAATTAGGAGCTCAAAGGGTAAGAAGGTAAATACAGATAGCTAGAAAATGAAGCTGCAGAATTTACTTTCTTTGTTAGTAAGGCAGAGAATGTTTATGAAAAAGTTTGAAATTTTTCATATTCTCTGAAAAACCCACTCAATCCCAGGTTCAACTCCTGAGATAAGTTTAAGATTTACGAACATTATCCAAAGTCTATTTAATTCAAGACCAAATTATGGTTTTAAAACTGATTTCACTACTCTTTTGCACTTATTTAAGTCTATTGGAAATAAGGTGTTACATATGAGACCACAAAGGCCTTGCATTCCTACAAGACGGCTGAAGGTACATTAGTTAGTACTCACATGTTAAAGATGAAGGGCTACATTGATAACCTTGAGAGGCTTGGATTTCCTATGAGCTAGGAGTTACCTGCAGATTTGATCTTGAACTCACTCCCGGAAAATTATGACTAGTTTGTTATGAAATACAACATGAACAACATAGAGAAATAAATTTCTAAAATGCATTGGATACTTAAAACTTTTGAGCATAACGTTAAGAAAAAGCCCAGCATTGTTTTGATGGTTTATAAAGGAAATGGTATGAAAAGGAAAGGCAAGGGAAAATGAATGGTAAAGGCTCAAGTGGTAAGACCAAAGAGTCAATCAAGCCCAAAACCAAATATGCAGCCAAAAAGGCAAAGCCTCTTAAGGAAGGAGTATGCTTCTTCTACAATGAACCCGGTCATTGGAAGAGGAATTGCAAAATTTCCTCTAAGATCAGAAAAAGAACAATACGAATAGTGGGACTATCTCTTCAGGTATTTATGTTATAGGCATTCATCTTTCTCCTTCCTCTACATGGGTATTAGATACTGCATATGGTTCTCACATTTGTACAAATGTACAGGGTCTTAATGATAGTAGAAAGCTAAAGAAGGGCGAAGTAGACCTACGAGTTAGAAACAGAGCAAGAGTTGCTACTTTATTGTAGGCACTTATGAATTAGTTCTGCCCAATGGGTTTTTGTTAGTTTTGAATAATTGCTATTATGTTCCTACTTTGAGTAGTAACATTGTTTCTCTTTCTTATTCGGATAAGGAAGGTTATACTTCAATTACTAGGAATGGTAAATGTTCTATTTATTGTAATGATATTTTCTATGCTAATGGTGATTTGTACGTTGGTCATTGTATATTAAATTTGGAACATCATAATAGTGGAAATATGTATAACGTAACTACTAAAAGGATCAAGTCAAACAATTTAAATCCAATATACCTATGGCATTGTCATCTAGGCCATATGTAATACCCCACTTTTTCATCAATATTCCTCATATGTATATTTTAAATATTTTGTAGAATAAAATGGTGACTTATGGTGTGCCTAAATTTATAGAAAAAATCTCAATCGCCGGTTACACATAATTTTGCTAAGGAAGGACACCAAGAGGCAATTAATGTCCACTTAAAGGCCTAATATTGTAACAAAATTTTGAGCATAAAATGACACAAATAATGGTTTCATTCAAGTGTCAAAAATTAGACCAAATTAAAGGAAAAGAGTAAGAAATGATTTATTTTGATAAATCATAAAAGCGTAAGGGCAAAACGGTAATTTTTTCATAAAATGTGAAATAATTATTTTTCCTAATATTCCTAATAATTTCAATTAAATGGGAATTAAAAAGAGGAAAATGGTTACTTGATAATTAATAAATCTATTTTGGTGAATTATTATCAATGAATGTCAAATAGTCAAAAGTTAAAGGTCCAAAAGTCAACAACTTGCAAGATGGCACTAAGATAATTAAAGACTAATATTTTTTTCTCCATTTCTCATGAAATTTACAATGGAATGAAGAAGGGGAAAATTAGATGAAATAATAGATGAAAATTCAAAGTTTTGGACAAATGGAATGCCACCATGTGTAAAGTAAGCATATGACTTCTTTAAGTCATATTTCCTCCATCTTTCCTTCTCATTTACAATCAGAAACAGGAACCAAAAGAGTGAGAGAGAGAGCTAGGATGCAGAGACTAAGAGAGGAAGAGTTTAAGAGATCAAGGTACAAATCTAAGATAAGGAAGTTGTAATCTTGAAGTTTAAGCTTTCTAATCCCTTTATAACCTTCTCTAATCTCTTCTCCTATATTAACTTTATGGATTCAAGGCCAAAATTCCAATTGAAGAGAGAGAGAGATAGAGGGCTGACATTCTAGAGAGAGAAGCAACAATAAATCTAAAGGTAACTCCAAAATATGCTTCTTATGCTTTGTTGTTCTTGTTCTTGTTCTTTGGCTTAGTTTGGTTGTTTGGTGATGTTTGGATGATAAAAACCCTAAGGGGTCTTGTTGCTTAAAACTCCTTCTAAACATTTCCAATAAGGTTTTAAATGGCTAATCATTTGATTAGAAGTAGAAAGGAAGTGATTAAGTAAAAGAAAACAAGAAAACAACAACTTTCACCCAAGAATCTTCAATTCTGCCATGTATTGTGATGTGATGAAGATCTAAGAATTTGGTATTTTCGATGTTTCCATTGACTTTAGAAGGAAAAATTGTGTAGGTATACAAGTGTTCATGATTTTTGGATGCTTCTATATTTAAAAATTTAAGAAGTGTGCATGAACATGCTGTTAAATCTACCTGTCTGGAACGCTATTATTGTACATCAAGTTTCAGGGGACAAACCTTGTCTAAAAATTCTGAAACTTTCTAGAATTAAAGTAGAGACATATAGATTTAATTTGATATGTATTTTGTAATTTTTGGTCAATTACATTGGGAGATATGAATTTTTGAAATTGTACCCTATTTCTATAATGTAATTTAGAATAGGTCATGTTTGGAGAAATTCTGGTAATTCTTTGGATTTGATGGCTAGAATTGAGTATTTTTATGTAACATTATACTAATATAGCTTTACATATAATTTAGAACCACTCAATTTAGAGTTTCCTATAATTAATAGTGAATGTTTGAAGTTATGCATGTTTTCTAGAAAGCAATCTGGGACAGTGATGTTTAACAAATTAATGGGAATTATTTGTCTACATTGGGAAAACCTAACTATTTGTCTACATGTTTTTTGGAAAGCAATCCGGGATAGTTTCCTAAAATTTTTTAGGGGGTACATGCGTACCCTGCGTTTTTAAAGTGGATGCCAATATTGGGCGCCATGCTGGCTCACGCACACACTCCGACCTGGTGTCATGTAACGGGCTTCAATATGTGTGATGCAATCCTGAGTAAGTCCTGGGTAAATCCGAATAGATACCGATAAAATAGCTTTATTAAAGTAGCTTTAATAAAGCAAGAAATGATGTCTCATGATGATTAGCTTTTGTATTGGCTTCTTGAGAAAGCGACAAGTGTCCCTTAATCATTGTAAAAAACAATGTTACTTTTGTGTTGGAAGAATGAGGAGGTGACAAGTGTCCCTCATCATTACGATACCTTTATGCTTTTGAGTTGTCACCATCAGGGGGTGCTTCCTTACCCCAATTAGGGAAATCTACCGGTCTCCGGTCTGGTCATCTGACTAACTTTCTCAAACACTGAGCTCGAGAGCTGGGAAAAATCATTAGACCCCTACTTCCCCTAATATCTTGGATGGCTAAAGGCTTGAGAAAAGAGAAGGGACCTACTATGTTAAAGGAAGTGACATGTGCATCAAACCAGTGGATCACTGAACAAATGGCACTATAGGAATGCGACACGTGGCATTACTTTTTAAAGACCCCCTTTTAGGCAATATATTTCAATAAAATTCTCTAAAACAAGGGAAAAATCATATGGCAATCAAAAGAACAAGGAAGAATAGAGAGGAAAGTGAATAGTGACATAAGAGTTTCAATCCGCTGAAACACTACCAAATTCATATTTTCATTTGGAGGTGTTTGGTGCCATCTCACCAGCCGGAGTACTGCCAGATTTCAAAACCGACTACAGAAACGGGTAGAGATAAGCATAAGCCTCCTTTTAAACCGATTGGTTTGTTGTTTGGATGATTTTTGTGAGGGCTGGATATTGTTCATTTTTTTTCAAGGGATTTTTTTTAGGTTTAATCATGTATTTTATGGTTAGATTATAATTTATGATAAGATTGAACCAAGTTGTAGGATAAAATTTTTTTTTGGTAATTTTGTTGAAATGGGTTTTCATTTGGTCAGAAGGGAAGGGGCTTAAACTTTTTGGATTTTGATGATTTTGATCATTCCATTGTGTTTTACACAAAAAAATTGTGTGGAAATAGAGTTGGTTATGAATTTTGGATCATTGCAACACAAATTGAAACTTTGCTAATTTCTGCCCTATTAAGGTTCCTGCGTGGTAGTCATTTTGTGTGGTATTTTTATGTGACTGAGTGATATCCAAATCTTGTGAAAATTTTTAGTCTAAAATTAGACTTACAAGCTTTAATTTAATAAGTTATAATAGTTAATTGGATTTGTATGCTGGAAGTTCTATATTTTTAAAATTTGGGTCATTTAAAACTAGGCAATTTTAGATTAGTATCCAATAAAAGGGAACTATGTACCTATATGTGTACATTTAGCTTATGGCTATATTTTTTCCTAAAAGTATACATAACAAGGGTCACGTATAACTTAGAAGAACCTCATTTGTATTTTTTTAGATTTAGTTATGATTTTTACAAATTCAGCTAAGAATCAGGAAAGGGGAAATCTTTACGGCCAGAGGTTTTCTTGGCCACGGCTAAAAGGTTTCTGACCTCTCTTGGTCATAGCCAAGGCCCCCATTTTTCTATATTTCATATTTTCCAAAAAGTGTTGATTCGTATAGTCTTTCCCAACCTTATGGGCCTTTGTTAGGACTTACAAAGGCTACTTAGGTGACTTAAATGACAACCAACAAGATAAAACAAGAATAAATTAGCTTATATCATACCAAAGAGGATTGGATTACATAATAACTTGTCATCCATAATTCCAATTATAGGACTTGATGGCTGTCTGGAATCAAAGACTTACTCAAGCTCAGGGAAGCAATAGGATATCGATCAAGGGAAGTGATCATGTAGTAACTTATCCTTCATATGTTTATAAGATACATTGTGTGATACTTCATTTCTTATAGTCTCAGATGAGTACAAAAGAGTAGAAAAATCAATTATGAAACCATGATCAGGTCCTGAATTAAGTAACTTTAGAAAACGTTATCAAATTCCAAACCTATCTCAGGATTTGAAACTGGGACTGGAAATGAGTTGTTTAGAGTAATAAAAAATTTCTCAAACAATTTTCACAAATATTCACTATCTCACTAAGTTTTACCGGTTCTTCTTTTCATTTTATTAGGGTTTGCAAGTGATTCTCTGCTTAGTTTTCAAGTTTCATACCTTAGTTAAGTTTCATTAGCAATTGGAAGAGTAATATAGCTAAACTGTACTTTTGCTAGTCTACCGGCATTACCCGTTTCACTATCATAGCACTGTTAGTGCTACAAGCTATTCATACTATATACAGATCCAAAATATCAAAAGTACAAGAAACATACAACCAATAAAAGAAAGACTAAAGTCTCTCATGTTCCCTTCTCTAATCGTCAGTATTTACCTTCTTCTTACCCCTTGAGCTATCTCCCTGTACTGTAGATGGTTTATGAAAAAGAGTGAGATTCAAAAGAATCTCAATAGTAACATAATACCAATCATAAAGATATAACATCTTAAAGCATGATACACAGTCATCATACAACAAAGTCATCAAACCAACATTCAATGCATCACATGCAGTTCGTAAACTACCATAGCACTAGGCAAATTAAAGGTCCTGAGGGATTCTCGTGCAATAGGTCTCGGGATCTACTCATACATCACATAACGTTATTGGCTCGAGCGTCCACCCATGCAATAGGCCCCGGGTGACCACTCTGCATAACCAGAATGTGTTAGAAATATCATAATGATTCCACACAACATACAATGCATATTATAACATATGAAAGACAAGTTACTACCTGATTGTTTCCCTTGAGCAATATCCAACTGTTTCTTTGAGCTCGAGCAAGTTCTAGTTCCTATCAAAATTAAAGTTACAAGTAGCTAGTTATTACTTGTATTATTACTGTCTTTAAATCAAATTCTGTTGGTTATCTAAAGCAGTTATAACAGTTTCTGTATAATGCAATTCTGTACAGTGCAGCTTCACTGTTTTCTCAAAAGCTTTCAGATTTTTTAGTCAAATTTGAAAAGTCATAATTAATTCTAAAAAATTCCAAATGAGGTAGTTCAAATTCTTATATGACCCCTATTAAGTATAATTTATAGGAAAAATGGTTATGCATGTAGTCTCCACACCTAAAATTCTAGATTTCAGAATTACTCATCACTATCCCAAGACATCATTCAGAATCCTTACTAAATTTTAAGAATTTGTATCTCCCAATATACTTGTTCAATTATTACTAATTACCCATAAAATTAAATCTTGTTGGGTATAATTTTTCTCTAGAAATTATCATGGACATTAGAATTCATTTAGTGAGACAACCTCACGTCACTATAGGTCTGTCCCAGGTTAGCTTTCAGATTCAATGTCTAGCTTTCAAGAATTATAATGAATTATATAAAACTTTAAATTAACTGGTTCAAAAGCTTAAATGAAGATATTTGAATATATATTTGACAAAAAATATTTAGGTTCTCACAATATAGACAAATAATTCCTAGAAATTCGTTATATATCATAGTTCCAGATTGCTTTCCAGAAAACAAATCATAACTTCAAAAATTTACCATTAATTATAGAAAACTCCAAATTGAGGGGTTCTAAATTAAATACAAATATATTTCATTATAGTTTAACATAAAAATACTCAATTCTAGCTATCAAAGCTACATCATTCCCATAATTTTTCCAAACATCACTGTTTCAGTTTGCTTTCCAGAACAAGGCTTATCTTCAACAACTTTTATCTCCTACTATACTCGTCTAAAAATTACAAAATACCTATCAAATTAAAGATATATGTCTCTAATTTAATTCTAAAAATTTGAAGAAGTTTTGGACAAGGTTTGTCCCCTGAAACACCAAGCACAAACACATTGTTCCAGATAGGACAGATTATTACTATGCACACAAATACTTCATTAGTTTCCAAATTCATATACAAGCATCCAAAAATCATGAAGACTTGTATAACTAAAAAAATTTTCATTCTAAAGCCAATGGAAGCATTAAAAGTATCAAATTATTATCCCTTCTATACGTCAAGAACAAGGCAGTATATTGAGGTTCTCAGAAAAATTATGTAGGTTTCTCGTTTTTTCTTCCTTCATCACTTCCTTTATGCTTTTAATCAAATGATTAGCTATTTAAAACCTCCTTTGACATGATTATAAGGAATTTGAACATTATGACCCTTTTGGGTTTCATCATCTAATCTTCACAAAGCAATCAATTCAAAGGCAACAACAACAACAATAAAGGCCAAAGGAAGTAAGTTTTTAAAGTTTACCTTTGATTCCAACCCTTTCTCACTTCCCAACGTCTCTAGTATCTCTCTCTATACTCTTGATTGAGCTTGCTAATCATGGTTTTTAAGGAGGAGAAGAGGCTAGAAGAGGTTCCTACATGATTTGGAAGCATAAACTTCAAGTATACATGCTTTTTACCTTGAATTTTAGAAGAGCCCTAGTGTAACACCCCAAATTTTAAGACAAGAAAATTGAGAATAAGCCTAATTTAAATAAACTACTAGGCCCTGTTTTGGCCAGTGACCTAAATAGGTGCTAGTAATTCTCACCAATAATGCACAATTTTGCCAATAAAGCAAGAAATGGGTATTTTTCCTAATGATTGTAATGAGATGGGAACTAAAAAGGAAGGGAAACAAATACTAAGTAAATTAATACCCAAGAAAAGACAAAGAGCCATTAAGCTAAGGCTAGGAGTAACCACATGAAGGTGGTATAATGGGTACAATGAGATAGTTTGAGAATAATAATTTTCTCTATGAGTCTCACTATTTTATTGGATGAAGATGCATGACAAAGGAGATGAATTATCATGCAAGAAAGCTAAAGAAGTGGACTAATGAGTATAGCCACATAAGAGCCATTTTTAATGACTCATCATTCTTTCTCATTAATTCATTCCTGCGTGCCATTTGGAATCATATAAGAATGCAGAATGAGCAAGAAATCAAGACAGAATGAGAAAATGAAAGAACACAGCGATGGAACGAGAACACGGAGGAGAGAGAGAAGAGAGAGAAATCTTTAGAACGCTGAATCTCTATCAAAATGGTGTCTTCTCTCCAAGTACCCTTCTCTAACATTCTTCTACTCATCACGAGCTTCAATTCTATGGATTCGGATTCTCGATTAGAGGCCGTTGGTGCCGTCTCGTTGGTCAGAGTGTCGCCGGAATTCCGAACCGAATTCATAAACGAGTTAAGGTAAGCGTATGCTTCCTTTCTACCATTTTGGTTTGTTGATTGGATGAGTATAGGAGAAGTTGGGTCTCATTGAATTAAGCATTTTAAAGGTCCAAACGATATCTAATGCTTGCCTAACTAGTCAATCATGTGATTATAAGTAAAAAGGAGATGATTAGGCAAGTCAGAACAACAAACCGACATAACTCTTCTGAGAACTCATAATTGCTACTAATTGTGTTGCATGATGAAGGAATTGGAATTTCATCAATTGGATGATTCCATTGAGTGCAGAAGAGTGAAATGAGTAAGTCTCATGTTGATGTCGGAGTGAGAAAAGGCTTGGTGTGTGAAATGATTGAATTTCCCTTTAAGCGCTAATTAATGGCTGTCAAGGGGTATTCTTGTCATTTAGGGCCTGAATTTGAGTAAACCAAGGTCACAAATGGATTCTACACGTAAAATTGTATAGGATCACCTTAAGTCAATAATTGGGTACAAATAGGCATATGCTAAGTATTAGGGCTATTTTGATAATTATGCAACTATGAGCCATAATAACCAACACTATGAGTCTGGAATGAGTTATGAGCAATCAATAACTCATTTATCCTAAATGTGCATTTTAGGATATATTGATAGACGAGCTGGAATCAGAGCTAGACCAAGGACGAGCTTGAAAGGTTATATTCCAAGTAGTAACTTCCTTCTTACATATACTATGTGATAACTATTATGAATGTCATCCCTTGTAGCATGAACTAATGTTCTAAACAACCATTCGCCATGTTGCAGTCGGGGACCCAACAGGGGTACTAAGTCGACCAAGGTGCGGACGTACGTTTCTCCTTGGGTAAGTGTACACACGAACATACGATCATCTTACATGCCATGACATTGCATATCTATTTCACATTCTATTTGTATGTAAGCATGTTACTACTGAGATTCTCTCGAATCTCACCCTTTCCATACAAAATGTAAGTTTCCAGCAGTTTTCGATGGCTCGATAAGCGAGGAGGACGATTTCGTCAACTGGAGGTTGCGGACTAGAGCAAGAAGAGGACGTTGGTTATCTGAAGGTTGTGTATGATTCTAAGGTTGTAGCTATTTGTAAACCCCTATTATGAGAACTATGTATCATTATCAAGCATTATTATCATCGTTGTTGTTGTAATAATATCAGTATAGTTATTCTATTGTTATGTGCCCTGTGTTGTGTAATTGCACATCTAAGTAGTGCAATTGATGGGATAATAGTCCATACAATTCTTCCGCATTATGCTACTCTGAGCACTAAGAGCATAAGATGGATTTATGCTCATAAGGACGGTCCTTACATTTTTGGTATCACAGAATTGAGGTCCTTACAGTTTTGGTATATCAGAGCATAAGATAGATTTATGCTTGTAAGGAAGGTCCTTGACACCTAGCCCTTGTATTCTTCTTAAGCTTGCACGTTCAGCTCATCCTCTCCCTCTATGTGCAGATGTTTACACAAAATGAATGAGGAAAGCTGAAGAAATAAAGGCTTAATGGTTTGCTCAAATTACTTTACATATAGTATGTTCTCATTGGTCAAAAATTCCTCTTTTATTCAAATATTCCAAGTAATTTCAATTTCTCTTTATTTTCCCCTTTGATCAGCCGAATTACATGTAAAATAGGAAGGAAAAATATTTCTTTGAACTCACAATGTCATCTTACAATTTATTGACCAAAGTCTATACCTTTGCTTTTTGACTTCTTTTTCAAGCTTTGATTTTTCCTTTGGTAATAATATTCCAAAATGGACTTATTATTTACAAAATAGCCATTTTCCTCTTTTTAATTCCCATTTAAATAAAATTATTGGGAATCATGAAGAAAAATATTTATTATCTTATTTTATGGAAAAATTACCGTTTTGCCCTTATGTTTTATGATTTATCGGAATAAATCATTTCTTCCTTCCTTTCTCTTTGGTTTAGCCGAATTTTGACACTTATATGAAGCCATTATTTGTGTCATTTTTTGCTCCAATTTTGGTTACCATATCATGGCTTTAAGTGGACATTAATTACCTCTTCGTGTCCTTACTTGGCCGAATTATGTGTAACCGGTGATTGAAATATTTATGTAAATTTAGGCACACCATGATTCACTATTTTATTCCAAAAAATATCAAAAATATACATTTAGGAATATTGGTAAAAAATTAGGGTATTACACACTACATGTTTGGTAGAATCATCATGAATTGTCTGTCACGTTCTGTGATACACGAGTGGATATCCGGGGCTGATTGCACGGGTACCACTCCTGGTTTTATGATATACCTAGTGCTATGGTGATATGTGAACTGCATGTTATGCAATGAATGTTGTTGTGATAATTCTGTTGTATGATGACTGTGTGGCATGCTCTGCAGTGTTGTATCTATATGATTGACTATTTGTTATTACTGAGATTCTTTTGAATCTCACCCTTTTCTATAAACAAACTTACGGTACAGGCTGGTGGCTCAAAAGGAAAGACCATATACACGGACAGCTAGAGGAAGAAGCTGGAGAATATATTTTCTATGTTGGTTGTTTGTTTCTGATTTTGGATATTTTGATTCATATATGGTGTATATAACTTTGTAACTTTGACGACAAAGTGGAATAACTAGTGAATAAATGGTAACCTAATATTGGGTTAATACTTTTGAATGATAGAGGAACCATGACTAAAGTATAGAACTTAAAAATGAAGCAGAGAATTGCTCGCATACTTTAATATAATGAAACTAAGAGCCAATGAGACTTAGTGACGTAGTGAAACTTGTGTAAATAATTGAAAATTTTTTTCTACACTCTGAAAAACCCTCTCAACCCTAAGTTCAACTCCTGATTTGAGATTGGGGATTTGTGAACATTTTTGAAAGTTGAGTAGTCCACGTTCGAATCCTGGTTCTATAACTGATTTCACTACTTATTTGCACTCATTTGGAACAATTGGAAATAAGGTATTACAAACACCACAATGGAATGATGTTTCTAAATGGAGGAATTGAACACTGTTAGATATGGTTCGATCTATGATGAGTCAAACTGATCTTCCACCGTCCTTTTGGGGCCATGCCTTCAAGACACTTGCATTCACCCTAAATCGTATTCCATCTAAGGTAATTAAAATGACACTATATGAGATATGGACTGGAACGAAACCTAGTTTATCTTTTCTCAAAATTTGGGGATGTGAGGTATATGTTAAGAAACAAGCCCTAGATAAATTAGTGCCTAAATCCTTAAAGTACCTTTTCATGGAGTATCCTAAGGAAATGAAGGGATAGTATGTCTACAATCCCACCGATAACAAAGTGTTTGTTATTCAAAACAGTATGTTTCTAGAAAGAGAGTTTATCTCTAAAAGAACCAATGGGAGCAAGGTACATCTCAAAGAAGTTCGAGAGTCACAAGATAGCATAAAACTATAGATCGAAAATAAAGAAGACTCACAAAAAAACTACTGAGCCTCCTCAAGTAATACAAGGCCCACGCAGATCTGATAGGACACGACATCAACCTCAGATATATGGATTTCTGATTACCAAAAGTCGTGATGTGTTGCTTGGTGCAAGTGGCTACCAAGTGACTCTTGGGACTCAACTTAAGGCCCAGGTTGAGTGTTTGAGCCCTTGGAAAGGCGTCTCCTGGGTGTGGAGTCCATGAGAGTAAATCCCCTTAGGGGTGGGGACAATTCTTGTCCTTGCCGCTACAGAGTATGCCTAGCGCCATTGCAGTGGGCCTGGACAAAACTCTCGTGCTACTGCAACATGAGCCGAGCTTCGCTGCAATAGGCCTAGTGGGAGGGCCGTTATAGTTGTAGTATATTATGACTATAAAATATGGCATATAAAGGTCAAAGCAGCCTTCCTTAATAGAAAGCTGCTTAAGGATGTGTACATGACACAACCTTAAGGCTTTGTGCCTTTAGAGGGCTCTGGTAAAGTTTGCAAGCTTCAAAGATCCATTTATGGATTGAAGCAAGCATCTTAGACCTGGAATCATAGTTTTAATAAAGTAGTCAAAGAGTTTGGATTTATTCAAAACATCAATGAACCTTGTGTTTATAAGAAGGTTAATGGGAGCACAGTTATATTTCTAATACTTTATGTAGATGACATCCTACTCATTGGGAATGACATTCTTACCATGCAGAGTGTCAAGTCTTAGTTAGGAAAGTCTTTGTCGATCAAATACTTAGGTGAAGCCACCTACATCCTAGGGATTAGAATCTATGGAGATAGATCTAAAAGACTAATAGGCCTAAATCAGAATACATACATAGACAAGATACTATATAGGTTTAGTATACAGGATTCAAAAAGGGGTTACATGCCCATATCTTATGGTATCCATCTTAGTAAGGATATGTGTCCTAATACACTTGATCAGCGAGATCATATGAGCAAGGTTCCATATGCCTTGGCCATTAGATCCATCATGTATGCCATGTTATGTACTCGACCAGATGTCTTATTTTCCTTAAGTATGACCAGCATATATCAACAAGATCCTGGTGAAGATCATTGGATTGCTATCAAGAATATGCTAAAGTACTTAACAAGGACTAAGGACTTATTCTTGGTATATAGTAGATTGGATGATGAGCTATGTGTAACTAGTTACACAAATGCAAGTTTCCAAATTGACCAAGATGACCTTAAATCGCAATCTGAATACATATTCCTATTGAATGGTGGAGTAGTAAGATAGAAGATCTTCAAGAAAAGTATTGTAGCAAATTCTGCAACAAAAGCTGAGTATATAGCAACATCGGATGCAGCTAAGGAAGCCATTTGGATCAGAAAGTTCATTACTGGACTAGGGGTGGTGCTTGTCAAACCCCACAGAATTTAGACATTTCATTAAGCATCATGGCATAGTTCAAACAGGCAAACATAATCTATACAAATATGCTGATACATATTTCTTGATTATAATATAGGAAACTAAAAATTATTAGTAAGTTATATATTACATCCCAAAAATTTAGTAGCCTATACGATGCTGAGCACCGAGATAACTTCATCAACTGCTTGTCTTCAGTCTTTGTATTCAACTTTCTCCTTGCCTTTGAAATTACTATTCCTACCTGGATAATTTGTTTATAGGAAAGGAATGAGATTTGAATGAATCTCAGTAGTAACCAGAAAATCATTCATATAAAATGCAAATAGGAAACATGCAATGCAACATTTATCATAATGCAACAATCAAAATGCCTAAGCCTATCTGATAATGCTCAGGAAACAAAAGATGAATTTGTCCGCATCAAAATGATCATTTGTTCCTGATATGCACTAATCATATCATAATGTGATCACAGCAACAATTTGGAGCAGGCATATACCTGTCCGTACTCGTCATAACTTGGAGCAGGTTAATACATGTCCGTACATATCAAGTCAGTTAACTGGGTCCACCTGACCACATGGTACCCGAAAGGTTCCATGGGGTGGTTTAGCTCATCATCCAGACCCAGAGAGTATCAACACCTCAAAGAAATACATTGAATAAATCATGGCAATCATCACATATTAACATTCACATAGTATATGAAAGATAAAGTTACTACCTTGATGCTTTTCCTTTCCTAGTGTAACTGTCTTTGTGGGTCCCGCTAAGCAGATATCAAATCCTAAAATTAACCAAAATAATTGCAATTAACTACCATTTAAGTCTATTTCACTTTGAAACCTATAACTTTAGCATTTCCTTCAAAATCACAAAATTTACCAAAATGCCCCTGGGAACTCGGTCTGGCCCCAGTATTTTGTACTTTTTTCCAAAAATTACAACTCAGGTCCATTCCACATATTTTCATGTGTAAATCTCATATTTGACCTTAGATCAAATCAATTCCATCTCAAATTACAATTTTTCCCTTGATAGCTCAACTTGGGGTTTTAGGGGCAAAATCGTCATTTCATAATCTGGGGCTTTTCACACTTCGCACTCTTCATGAACCCTACACAATTTTCCCTTCTAAACATCATGGAACCATTAGAATCATGAAATTCAAATCCTAACCCTCACTTTTAGGCCTGACCGAAATATTCATGATTTTTGGGAAAAATTGGATTTTTTCTTGATTTTAACCCTTAAAACACCTTCTTGTTACTTGTTTCTCCTTGTTTAATCATCCAATCATCATTTTAACATAACCAATGGAAATTTGGGCAGAATTTCCCCTTAGAAAATGGACATCCCAAATTTAAAAAACATAAAAAACAATCCAGAATCCAGCCAGAATACAGTTATAACTAAGTTATCAGTAAGAATCTCAGGGTTTGAGTAACTTACCTCACTTCTTCCTCTTGTTTTCCCTTGGCTGAAACTTTATCCCTTTCTCCTTGATTTTTTTTATTAAATAGCTATTTCAAGAAGGCATGGAGGTTTTGGAGAGTTTTCTAATACTATAACGCATGATTGAGCAAAGATTTTGGCATACTTACCTTATACTTGAGCTCAGAACTTCTTCCTTCTTCCTCTTCTTCTTTCTCTTTTTCCTCTCCTCTTTCTCTTCTTCCTTCCTTTCTGTGTTCAAAATGGATGACTTGGCTCTTAAATAGCCAAATGTCCATAATTTTATGGAATTCTCTAGTGCCATGTGGTGTCTAATTCTCATTGGTCCTTATTCTGTTTATCGCACATGTTATGTTTTTATTATATAATTAATTATGTAATGTTTCTCCATGAGCCATATGTCTTCTATATTCTGTAATATATGTAAAATAATATATATTATTTTTATTTGGGTCAAAATGACCATTTTGCCCTTTCAATTCTTCCATTTTCGCAACATTTGCAAAAATTGGCAGAATTATCACCAAACTTTGTAAATTCATATCTAATTGTGTAGATATCCAATTGGGATGGTTACAAAGGCTATGTGACCCTTATTAAGTCTAGTTTTAAGTAAAAATATAAAATGTAGTCATTTGAAAGCTCCCCATTCCTAGAATATTTATATTTGAAACCTGCCCTAGAAAATGTCAAAATTGCTGGGCAAAATTCAAAAATTCATTTATCCTTGTATACAACACCAAAAATTCCATATGACCTATCAAATTAAAGCTTATCATGTCTAATTTAATTCTGGAAAATTTCAGACTCTTTGGAGGTCATTTACTAATTTAAAAGTGTCATATAATCTAACTGCCTTAATAGGAAAATCACCAACTAACTTGGATAACAACTATTTTGTCATATGTAATCTTATTGTCTTTCCTTTGTTACCTTGTATGTTCTTTTACCATGAAATATCATAATAGCTACATGACACGTCATGATCAAAATTTGGGACATTACAGTGCCTATCATCTCAAATACAATAGATTTGTTCTGTGACAATAGCAATGCTATTGTACAGACCAAAGAGCCTAGGTCACATCAAAGTGTTAGACCTGGCTGACACCTAAGAAGGGGGTGAATTGGGTGTACGATAAGAAAGTCTGATCTTTTAAAAATCTTTTAACAACTTATCAAATCAATACATATGGAACTATAAAATCATAAGCAGTTATGTAAATCTTATATGCTGGAAATGTAAAAGCTTAGGGAAGAGAATATGCAAACTGCGATTTATCCTGATTCGGTCTAATCCATGATGACCTACGTCCAGTCCCCAGGCTCCTCCTGAGATTTCCAATATACTATCTTCTTATTTAACCAAGCACAAGAAAAGCCACTACAACCTCTTACGAAGTTACTCCCCCTTACACACTGTAAGGGTTTACACTCTCTTACTGTAAGCTGAGCAAAGCAATCCCAAAGACCTTTCTCTCCTGCTTACACCACTGTAAGTCTTATGATCAGCAACGTTCTCTACTGCTTACACCTTGTAAGTCTTACGAGCAGAAAGTACTACTAGCAATTCTCTCTACAACTTTCCCGTAAGGTAATCAGCCCTCTCAAGGTCCCTCTACCTTGAGATCAATAGAGAAGTATAGATGGTGTGTTTACAGACTCTCTCACAGAGTAGATAAATGCTCACTGAAGTATAACACAAATAATCTCACTCTCACAGATACATCATATATAAACAGATAAGAACAGAGAGTGCAAGAGGCGGAAGACTCAGGATATCAACATGCTTCTGTTTTTCTTTCTTCTATACGCTATCTTCTGAGTTTGAATCCTCTTCTATTTATAGCTGAGTTATAGAAGAGGACTGTTATTAAGCATCCGTCCGTTAGAGTCAATTGCTCCATTTGACCGCTGCGTGTATTTGGATATTTTCCCGTTCAAACCCATCGTGTGCTCTGACAGATGATGCAGTGTTTTTCGTTGATCGTGCTCTGACAAATGTATCAACGTTGCTTTCTTCCTATTTTATTGAACCAATTTGTTGAATATTGTTTCTGCCCATGCTTCATTGACAGTATCTCAACATACCCGTTAGAGTCGCACTGCTTGTTCTGACAGATTTCCACTTTAGAAAAACTAGCCGTTATCTCAATTTGTTGACGCTCAGCTTCTCGTGAAGTGGTTTTTCCTCTTTCTATGGTATCATCATTGTTCTTTCTGTAACAACACATCAAATATCAATACAATGAAGTGTTAATCATAAATATGTTGATTCATTGGCCAAAGACAAGATTTCCGCTTTCTAGGTTGCATCACTTCGAGTGACGATGTTTGCCGTGAGTCACCTCCAGACTTGAAGTTTTAACCCAAACGCTTGAGCCCCTATTTCACACTTGAAATAAGTATTAAGCAATGTCTAAGAATGATAGCAAGTGAAAACACAAAGATTCCATAACAAATGAACACATTCGGATTAATCGTTGTATTCCACTTTGCTTCGTCAACACAAGAACTCGAGTTCCTCATACCAAACTTAATTGCATAGAGAAACTTTAATATCTCTGGATGGCTTTTTTCATAGACTTCTAGAGTGCATTGTAATCTACTGGTGGTGATGAACCAAAAGGACTATATCACATGAATGAAAACTTAGAGTAATCAAGAGACAGAGGTGCACTGGTCTAGCAATACTGATAAAATCAATTCATCACTTGAGTTATCAGTTTTAGACGTGATCTGGTGCATATAGGCTTTCACTGGAGGTGCATTCTGGTTCACTGGAAGTGATTTGAGATAGTGTGTAATTCACCGGAAATGATTCAGCAATTTTCAGAGATCACTCGAGTGAAATAGGCTGCACTAGAAGTGATTTTAGAAACAGTGAATTTTTCTTGCAGTGATTTTTGATTCACTGGAAGTGATTATGAAAAATCCCATATCACTCGAGTGATTTCGGTATCACTGGAAGTGAAATTGAAAACAGTGAAAAATTCCTCCGATGATTTCTGCGCCACTGGAAGTGATCTGCATTCTGACGCATTTCACTTGAGTGATTATTAATGATCACTCAAGTGATCTTCCTAATCACTCAAGTGATTATAAAAATCACTCGGGTGCTCTCTGTTCGGACCACTTGGACTCAAAACTTCCACTTCCAATTCGACAGCAAACAGGGGTAAACTTCCAGATGACATAACTCTTCGAATATGACTCAAAAATTTCTCTATTATATATCAATGGAACGTTCTTGAAGTCTAGTTTCATATGGAACCAATTTCAACTCAATTGGATCTGTGGTTTGAGAGTTATATCCAAAATACCAAACCTGTTCCAGAAAGTGACGCTGATGTGAAGGCCAGATTCAAACACTTATATCTCCTTAATCTGAGCTCCTTTGATATTTACTTTGGTTTCAAAATGGCGCATTGGGATTCTATTTTCATATGCAACTGGCTAGGTCTCAATCGGAGTTGTATTTTGAGAGATATGATCAAATAACCAGGCCTCGCTCAGCTGGACAAAAAACAGAGTATAAAAAGCTACAAATCACTTGAGTGCACAGTGAATCACTGTAAGTGATTTTCACTATTTTTAGAATCACTCGAGTGATTCTGAAATCACTCGAGTGATTGTTAAAATCACTCGATGCTACAGTGCTGCTACAGTAAGCTACAGTGAAATACGCTACAGTAATCGTATGCTACAGTGCCCACTGCTACAGTGCCCGTAGAACTTGAAACTTGCTATTTTTCATTAATTCTTGCAAGTTCTTCATTCCTCAATTTCTTTCTTCCATTACTTGACTAATCTAAAATATATGCAATATCAAATAGTTAGTCAATGTACTAGAAAAGTGTTAGAACTGGCTGACACCAAGAGGGGGGGTGAATTGGGTGTATAATAAGAAAGTCTGATATTTAAAAATCTTTTCACAGATTGTAAACTTAGTATATATGGAAGCAGCAATTATGTAAATCGTATATGCTGGAAATATAAAAGCTTAGGGAAGAGAATGTGCAAACTGTGATTTATCCTGGTTCGGTCCAATCCACGATGACCTACGTCCAGTCCCCAGGCTCCTCCTGAGATTTCCAATCCACTATCTTCTTGTTTAATCAGGCACAAGAAAAGCCTTTACAAATTCACAAGAGTTACTCCCCCTTACACACTGTAAGGTTTACTCCTTCTTACAGCAAGTCGAGCAAAGCAATCCTAAATTCCTTTCTCTCTTGCTTACCCGTGCAAGTCTTATGAGCAGTAACGTTCTCTCCTGCTTACACCACTGTAAGTCTTACGAGCAGCAACGTTCTCTACTGCTTACACCTTGTAAGTCTTACGAGCAGAAAGTACTACTAGTAATTCTCTCTACAACTTTCCCGTAAGGTAATCAGCCCTCTCAAGGTCCCTCTACCTTGAGATCAATACAGAAGTATAGATGGTGTGTTTACAGACTCTCTCACAGAGTAGATAAATGCTCACTGAAGTACAATGAAAATATTCTCACTCTCAATTATACATGATATAGAAGATGAAGTAGAGCAAAGAGTGGTCGGAGGTAGAAGACTTAGAATATCAGCATGTTCATGTTCTCATTGCGTTGCTTGCTATTCTGTGTTTGAATCCTCTCCTATTTGTAGCTGAGTTATGGAAGATATCCGTTAGAGTCTATTGATTCATTTGACCGTTGAGCCCATTCGGATACTTTTCTGTTGTAATCCCATCTGATGCTTAGACAGAAACTACTTCATGTTCAGTGGAAGTCCCATTGCTTTGCACAGTCGTTGAGTGTATTTAAATATTTTCCCGTTGATCGTGCTCTGACATATGCTTCAGCGTTTCTTACAGTTTGCCCATTGGTCTGACAGATGTAATAGTATTTGTCTTCCGTTACTTATGAATTTTGCTGCCACCCATGAATAGTTGTCGTTTGAATAGAGAGTTCAGTTACTTGTCATGTGCGTGTTGGTGGAGCATAGCTGTAATACACTTTGAATATAACCGTTAGAAAATATTTGTATCTCAACAGACTTGTATGATTCACTGAAAGTGTTTTCTGAAAAACAATAATAGGACCATCAGGAGTGATCTTGTTTTCGCAAATGAGCAGTAAAATAATATACCATATGATTTTGACAGCAACTTGGAGAAAAAGTAATAACAAAATCTAACTAACAAAATCAGTTGTTCTTCATGGAAGTAATTGCAAATGGATCACAGTGTATGTCTGAAAGTGTTTACTGGAGCAATAAATCATTATTGGAGTGAATACAATATCACTGGAAGTGAATTTAAAAACGTTGAAAACTTCTGACAGTGATTGCTGGTTCACTTCCAGTGATATTGAAATTTCCATATTTCACTCGAGTGAATTTGGAATCACTGGAAGTGATTTTGTAAATAGTGATTTCTTCTTGGAGTGATTTCCAATTCACTGGAAGTGATTTGCAACTTTTCAAATATCACTCGAGTGATTCAAGATCACTGGAAGTGATTTGGTAAACAGTGAAATATTCTTGCAGTGATTTTGAATCCACTGGAAGTGATTTGCAACTTTTCAAACTTCACTCAAGTGATTCAAGATCACTGGAAGTGATTTGGTAAACAGTGAAATATTCTTGCAGTGATTTTGAATCCACTGGAAGTGATTTGCAACTTTTCAAACTTCACTCGAGTGATTCAAGATCACTGGAAGTGATTTGGTAAACAGTGAAATATTCTTGCAGTGATTTTGAATCCACTGGAAGTTATTTGCAACTTTTCAAACATCACTCGAGTGATTCAAGATCACTAGAAGTGAAATGGAAAATCTGAGATATCACTGGAAGTGATTCGGCAAAGTTGAAATATCACTCGAGTGATTTGGAGATCACTGGAAGTGAAATGGAAAAACTGAGATATCACTGGAAGTGATTTGGAGATCACTGGAAGTGATTTGGCAAAGTTGAGATATCACTCGAGTGATTTGGAGATCACTGGAAGTGAAATCTGAAACAGTGAATTTTTCTTGCAGTGATTTTTCGATCACTGGAAGTGAAATGCCATATCACTCGAGTGAATGCTGAAATCACTCGAGTGATCCGTTTCCAGATCTTCAGTAAACAGAGGTCAATTTCCAGATGCCATAACTCTTCGAATATGACTCCAAAATTGCTGTATTATATATCAATGGAAAGCCCTGGAAGTCTACTTTCATATGGCACCGGGTTTAGCTCAATAGGATCCGTGGTTTGAGAGTTATAGCCAAAATACCAAGACTGTTCCAGAAATTGACGCTGACATGAAGGTCAAATTAGAACACTGATATCTCCCTCATAGGAGCTCCTTTGATGTTGGTTCTGGTGTCCAAATGACGCATTGGGAGTCTAGTTTCATATTCAATTTGTTTCGTCTCATTGGGAGTTGTATTGTGAGAGATATGATCAAATAACCAGACCTCGCTCAGCTGGACAAAGCACAGACTCTGAAATGCTGAACATCACTCGAGTGATTTGCTGAATCACTCGAGTGATTTCTATTTTTGCTGAATCACTCGAGTGATTTGTTAGAAGTCACTCTGCTACAGTGCCAAATAGTGCCAATTGTTACAGTAACCGTATTGCTACAGTACCCACTGCTACAGTACCCATAAAACTCGAATCTTCATATTTTTCATTAATTCTTGCAAGTTCCTTATTCCTCAATTTCTTTCTTCCATTGCTTGACTAATCTACAATATATGCAACATCAAATAGTTAGTCAATGTATTAGAAAAGTATACTATGCAAGCTTTTTATGCTTAATATTTGACATCTATATTTGTCATCATCAAAACTAATCATATCTAACAAAAAGTATACTATGCAAACTTCTTATGCTTAATATTTGACATCTATATTTGTCATCATCAAAACTAATCATATCTAACACAAAGGACTAAGCATACACTCAGGTGATTTCACCTCATTAGAAAAATCAATTATAGAGATGATATAAAAATATACAAAGTAGCAGGAGAAGACAATGTTGCTGATCCTCTTACAAAGCCTCTTGCTGAAGCAAAGCATAAGTATAATGTTAGAACAATAGGAATTAGATTGTACCTAGTGCAAGTGGGAGGATGGTGGAAATTATGCCCTAGAGGCCAATCATTGTACTTTAAACATTGTTATTCGATGAATTTCTCTATTTTTCTATTTTGTCATCATATTATTTATATTTTCACTATGATAACTATATCCTTGGTTAAATCATAATGATTGTCCTAAATGTCCTTAGTCAGTCATCTATGCGAGAGCAAAAAAGAAGTAAGACTAGTATGACTTTGAAAAGTTATGGAGATATGAATCAAAGTCTTAGGCACTTATAAGAATACAAGGTGCTGGACTGACCTGCTATGAGAAAGCCATATGGATCAAGTTATAAGCTTGTTTTATGTATAAACACGTTACTATGCCCTTCGACCTGAGATCATCATAGATTCCTATATGAGAGTGGCTTAGCTTTGACCTAGTCAAAAGTCGCCTTTGATCGGGTGATGATAAAGGCTATGTTCGAGCTTAGTGGTTTTCATACAGAAGAATGTGAGTAATCAAGATGGAATTTGTCCATCACATTAGTAGAGAGATATTATTGGGTCCCTTGATGAGTGAGTTTGAGAAATGTATGGCCATACTACAATAGAAAGGAGTTTTCATTTCTATAGTTAGACTACTCAGGGATTGGGAAAGTAATAGTCAGGAATAGGAGGATGACATTCTTCATGCCTCATCCTTGACTGAAATATCGTGTGACAAAAAGGATATGATATAGTTGTATGACAGGTTGTATTGATTTATCGATCTTCATATGGATTAGGTAGTCGTAATGTCTTGCTAGAAGCCGCTTACGACTTGCGGGTTAGTATAGTCATTGGCCAACTGCCAACTTCATATGGGCTTATAGGGTCACACACAAAAATAGCAAAACATGAGTTACAATGTCCAGATTCATTAAATTTAAGATATGTCTATATTCAATGAATGTAATAGTTAATCTAGAGTGGACAAAGTTTACAAAATAAACACATACACACACATGTTGTATAAATATTTATGTGTGTGTGTTCTAAAAATAAAATTAATAATAATGTTATATATACATATATGTATTTTCAAAATACACACACACATGTGTGTGTGTGTGTGTGTGTGTACACCCGCACATATGTGTGTGTGTGTCTGTGTAGACACACGCACACATGTATGTATATGTATACACATGTACATACATATACACACGTAAGTGTGTGTGCGTGTGTGTACACACAAAGAGATATACATATACACAGAGGTGTGCGCGCGCGTGCTTGCGCTCACCCACACACCCACACACATATAATATATATATATATATATATATATATATATATATATATATGTATATATGTATATATCTATGTATGTGTGTGTGCATATACATATAACGTGTATAGATATATGCATATACATATACACATAGACATATACATACACATATGTATATGCATGCGCGCGCGCGCACATGTGTGTGTATGTGTGTATTTACATATATATCTACATATACATATGTATATGCACATATGTACACACACACACACACACACACATATATATATATATATATATAGACACACACACATATATACACATATATATAATATTATTATATTATTATATTGTGTTAGTTTTAAATTTAGTTTTTTCTTATAATTTAAATTTAATAACTAACATGATAAATATATAATATCTCAAATTTAATTTAAAAAGATAAATTAAATCTATTTCCATTGGCTCTTTATTCAAATTAAACAAATAAGTTAAATTAATACTATTGGACAGATTTAATTAACCTATATTTATTTAATTTTCTTATCAAAAATAATTAAGTGTTAATTGATATGATATGAATTTTAAAATTAATTAAGATTAATTTTAAAAATCCAATATCCATCTTAAAATAGAAAACCCTGACTAGTTATTTATGTGAGAGCTAAGGTTTTCTGTGGATGAGAAAAATAGATAAAGAGCTGTGAGAAAAAGAAAACTTAAAGGGACATTGGTGGCGCTAGCACGCTATTCGTGTTGGATTCCTATTCGTGTGATACCGATAAAGGTATGTTTTTCTATTAATGATGTAAACGCCCATGACAGATTTGCGGTAGGGAATGAAATATTTTTTGATTTTAATTTTCCATTGTGCCTAGCAATCCCAACATCAAGGGAAAAAGAGACAATTGTCACTTGATCTTAAGGTCAAAATTGAAAGACAAAATGAAGTTCCAAGATTTTCTTTTCAAAAGTAATAAGTAATTATTAGAATTAAAAGCAAATTTTATTCCTCTCTTTAGACCTCAAAACCGTCCAAGTTAAAGTTAAAAGAGGGAAGAGACACCGGTAGAAAAATGACTTTTTAGATTGGTTTTAGATGAGATCTTAATACAGCCGGTCTAAAAAGTGTGATGATTTTTAGACCGGTTGTTTGGAAAACCGGTCTAAAAAGTGCGCATTTTATACTAATGAACCAACAAAAAAATACACTTTTTAGACCGGTTGTTTGGAGAACCGGTCTAAAAAAGTCTTTTTTAGACCGGTTCTCCAAACAACCAGTCTAAAAAGTTTCTTTTTTTTTGCTGGTTCATTGATTTCGTTAGTATACCAATTGATTGGTTAGATCTCAAGAAACTAACATTGAAAAAATGAAAAATAAGTATAACAAAATTTAGTCAAACACAACATCAATTAACTGCTGACATTTGCTTAGATAACAACATATACCTACAAAAAACAAGAATCTATAGATGAATTACTGAGAACACTTACGAGTTGGCCGAATCAACCTTGGTTCACCATATATTGTCGTAAAAACAAAAGATTGGTTTGTTCCCTATCATGAATAACCTGACAAAACAAAATCATATTTCAAAATGTATAAGAGCACCACAAAAACATATTATCAGCAAGCATCATCGAGAAAACATGTTCACATACCTGATACTTCTGCTTTGTTGTAGGTTTCAAAGGATAGTCTATAGCATATATGAAATAATATTAGGAAATGAGTTAGAAAAGAAAGTAATTAGATCCCAAGTTGAAAGAAGATTTTTAATTAAGTAGAGCCTTGAGATAGAGAATTCAAATTAAAAAGAGTTAGAAAACAAGAGAACAAATGAACTAACCAAGTGACCTCTGTGTCAACATCGGCGATGTTCTAGAACGGAAGAGAGACGTGGGAAGGAGAAGCTGTCAAGGCACAAATGAAGGGTTTACAAGAAGCTTGATAAATATCAGATTTCAAAGTTGAAATAAGGTGGGCAAGAGAAGATTTAAAATATTAAGACGGACATTTAAGACCGGTTATTTGGAGAACCGGTCTGAAAAAGACTTTTTAGACCGGTTCTCCAAACAACCGGTTTTAAAAGTGTGACTTTTAAGACCGGTTGTTTGGAGAACCGGTCTAAAAAGTCTTTTTCAGACTGGTTCTCCAAATAACTGGTCTTAAAAGTCCGTCTTAATATTTCAAATCTTCTAAAAAGTTTTATCTTTTAGACCGGTTATTAGTAACAACCGGTCTAAAAAGTTTTCAATTTTTTTAATTTTTCATTAATTTTATATTTTTAGGCGTGCAAGAGAAGATTTGAAATATTAAAACGGACTTTTAAGACCAGTTATTTGGAGAACCGGTCTAAAAAGTGCGACTTTTAGACCGGTTGTTTGGAGAATCGGTCTAAAAAGTCTTTTTTAGACTGGTTCTGCAAATAACCGGTCTTAAAAGTCCATCTTAATATTTTAAATCTTCTAAAAAGTATTATCTTTTAGACCGGTTATTAGTAACAACCGATCTAAAAAGTTTTCAATTTTTTTAATTTTTAATTAATTTTATATTTTAGACCGGTTGTTTAGATAACCGGTCTAAATAATATCTTTTAGACCGCATATTTTAAGAACCGGTTTTAAAAGTTCTTTATAATTATGAAACTGCCACCGGTCATTTTTTTAGACCTTATCCGAAATAACCGGTCTAAATGTTACGGTCTAAAAAGAGTATTTTGTACTAGTGAGTATAACTTAGTTAATTAGTCAAAGTTTTATCAACTTTCCTAACTTGGTAAATTATTGACCAATAGCAAGTAAAGTGAGGAAATTGAGTCAACAATTCCCCTCTATTTGACCAGCATATTTTCAGCCAAAGAGAAGAGAGAAGAGGAAAGAAAAGTCAACAAAATGAAATTTTACCACATATGGTTAATTGACCTTGGTTTATGCATGATGTAATACCCTATTTTTAATCACCATTATTCCTCCTATGTAATTAATAAATTTAATGGAATAAAATAGTGAATTTTGATGTGCATATATTTACAGAAATATTCCAATCATCGGTTACACACAATTCGACCAAGCAGGGACGCAAAGAAGCAAATAATGTCCACGTAAAGGCCTACTATTGTAACCAAAATTGGAATGTAAAATGACATGATTAATGGGCTAATATACATGTAAAAAATAAGCCAAACTAAAGGGAAAAGAGTATGACAAGAATTTTATTTATAAAACGTAAGGGCAAAACGGTAATTTTTCCATAAACAAGAAACAATTATTTTCCCCTAATATTCCCAATAATTTCAGCCAAATGAGAATTAAAAAGGGAAAATGGCCACTTGGTAATTAATAATTCTATTTTGGAGAATTATTACCAAGGAAAATCAAAGTTGGAAAAAGTCAACAAATGCAACTAAAGTAACATGTCTAAGACGCAATTTTTGGGAAATGTAAGAAGCAATTAAATTATTCATTCCTCTCAAATTTTAGTCAGCCAAGGAGGAAAGGAAGTAAGAGACGTGTGTGTGTGTGTGTGTGTGTGTGTCTATATATATATATATATATATATATATATATATATATTCATTTGGTTATATTAAAGTAGGAAGAAGAAAGTCAAAGGAAAAAGCAAACACATAAGACTTTGACTAAGGATTTGTAAGAAGCAATTGTTGGAGAATTCAAGAAGCAAATTTTTGGATATTTCAAGATGATAATATCCATTCCTTCCTCTCTTTAATTTCGGTGGAAAAAAGGGAAAGGGAATTTATTTTGTGATATTATACCAAAAAGCAATTTTGAACCCATAAGAACAAACCACGTGTAAAGCAAGTTGGATAATTGCTTAAGTCATTAACCCTTCTTCTTCATTCATTCATTTTTGGTGGAAAAATAGAACAGAGAGAGTGAGAGAGCTCAAGTATCTTCTAAGAGCAAGAACGAGCAAAGAAGGCTAGGGTTTCACAAATCCAAGGTAAGAACTTACAAAACCTTGTGATTTTTACCTCATAATCTCTCCATAACCTCTTCTACTCCGTTAAATCCATGTTTTTCAACAAAAATCAAGAGGAAAGAGGGAGTGAAAAGTTTCATTTCAGAGAGAGAAAGCCAAGAAATCAAGAGGTAATCACCAAAACTTGATCTTCTTGTCTTGTATCATGTTGTTGGTGTTGTTGTAGGTGGTATTTGCTATGTTTTCTCTTATTTTCAAATTATGGGCTAAAGCAAAACCATAGGAAAATGCTAACCAAATTCCCTCTAAACATGTCCATTTAGTGTTTAAGTAGTTAATCATGTGATTAGAAGTTAAAAGGAAGTGATTAAGCTAGAGAAAACAACATAAGCCTCCTAAGAACCCTAACCTTCTATTCTGTGTGTGATGTGAGGAAGGAGTAGGAATTTGATAATTTTGATACTTCCATTGGATTTTGAAGGAAAAATGTGCAGATATGTAAGTGTTCATGATTTTTGGATGTTTGTATGCCAATTTGGAAATTTACAAAGTGTGTATGTACATGTTGATCTGCCCTGTCTGGCATAGTGTTGTTGTGCATGGTGTTTCATAGGACATAACTTGTCCAAAAATTATGAAACTTTCCAGAATTAAAGTAGAAACATAAAGCTTTAATTTGATAGGTATTTTGTAAATTTTTGACAAGTACATTGAGAGATATGAATTTTTGAAGTTATACCCTATTTTCTGGAAAGAAATTTGGAATAGTGATTTTTAATGAATTACTAGGAATGATTTGTCCACAATAAGCAATCCTAACATTTTTCCTCAACTTTAAATTGAAATATCTTCGATTGGGCTTTGGAATCAGACAAATTGGAGTTTTTTAGAATTAATTATAAATTTTCAAAATTGACTAAAAAATCTGCCAGTTTCTGGAAAAAAGTGAAACTGCACTGTATAGAATTATATTATGCAGAAACTATTGTAACTGCATTAAATAACTAGCAACATATAATTTAAAAGAAGTAATGCTACAAGTAATAACCAGTTACTTGTAACTTTAATTTTAATAGGAATTAGACCTAGCCTGAGCCAAAATCCAAGTGTAGGACACACGTGGAATTTTGAAAAGATTCAGATAGTAACTTCTTCTTACATATATTATGTTATTCCTAAATGATTCCTTATGTCATTCTCTGTAATATGAGCTAGTGTCTGTAATACCCCATTTTTCACCAATACATTTATGTGTATATTTGATGTGTATTTAATGGATAAAATGGTGAAAAATGATGTGAATGAATTTATGTCAATTTATGGAAAATATTCCAATCACCGGTTACGTGTAAATTGGCCGACTAAGGGTATAAGAGACCGGTAAAGGCCCAATATGGTAACCAAAATTCACAAAATTTAATGATATGGTTAATGGCCTCATTTAAGTATCAAAATGGGGTTTAGCCGAAGAAATGGGTGAAAAATGATTTATTTCGGTAAATCATTAAATGCAGGGGCAAAACAGTAATTTTACCGAAAAGTGGAAAATATTTATTTTCCTAAAATTCCCAATGACTTGAGCTAAATGGGAATTAACAAGTGTAAATTGATTACTTGATCATTAATAAACTAATTTTGGTGAATTATGGTCAAAAAGTCAATGACTTGGCCAACAAGCTACGTGTTGGCATAATGAGATAATTGGAGAATCAAACTTCCCTTTCATTTCCCAAAATATTTTCAGCAGATGTAAAGCATGGAGAAGGAAATGGAATTAATTATGAATAATGGCATTATGGTCCAATCATAAGGTGCCACTTGTCAAATTAACTTAAACCATTGCCTTATATTATTAATCTCCACCTCCAGCTCTCATTCCCGATCAGAATTGATTTAGAAAAAGTGAGAGAGGGTTGGAGAATGAGAAGCATGATGGAAGAAGGAGAGAAGCTAGGGATTTACCAAGATCAAGGTATGGTGCTTAAACCTTGTGATTAGAGGCTTCTAATCCTTCTATGGTCTCTTCTCTTCATCTCCCTACCATTATTTTCTTTGATGTGCAGCTGAATCAACCGTTGGTAGAGGAGAGAGAGAAAATGTGTAGAGAGAGAAAGTTGAAGAAACTCAAGAGGTAACTTTCTAAACATGTTCCTCTTGTCTAATTGTGGTTAGTAGAGTTGTTTGGGACTTAAATATGGATTATTTGATATAAGAATAATCAAGAAAACCAAAGAGAGCATAATGTGGAAGTGCTTCTATATCAGGTCCAATGAATGCTGAATCAATTAATATTGCGAGGATAAGTAGAAAAAAGGCGATTAGGCCAAAGAAAATGAGAATCCGACACAACTTTTTTGAGAATTTTTTTGCCCTTCTATGTGTTGGACGTGGGGAATGGCTTGGAATTTGACCAATTTGATGCTTCCATTGGATTCAGGAGGCCGAATTGTGTAGGGTCTATGTTGACCCCGAAGTGAGAAGAGGCCCAAAGAGCGAAATGACAAAATTGCTCGTTCTAAGCCTTATTTGAGGGCTGTCAAGGGTATTTTCATCATTTGAGCTTGATTTCCGCCAATTCAAGGTTGGAAATGGATTATGCACGTGAAAATATGTAGGAATGGCCTAAATCATGATTTTGGAGAAAATATTGATAATGAGAACCTAAGGGGTATTTTGGTAATTTGGCACCAATATGCTAAATTTACCAATGATATGAGCTTGGAAAGGTGTATGGATGAGTAATAACCCGTTTGGTGATGTTTGGCAATTTTAGGACTTGACAACCGGTTTGGCCTCAGAATTGCCCGAGCTTGAATCAAGTAGGAGAGTTGCGTAAAGTAGCAACCAGGTAGTAACCGTCTTCATATGACATAGCATGTATATGTGTGGTTTGTTATCATCAAATGTCATACATATTTAGATTAAGTAGAGAAATTTCCCAGGGCCTATCTTTGTACGGGTTGATACTCATACGATAATATGCATATTGCAGAGCGGTGCCCGGGGCCTATCTTTGCCCGGGTACCCCTCGGGGCCAAGTCTTTGTCTAGCGCTAGCATGATGTATGATTTGCATTAATTGCACTAAATGATGTTATGATGATTTGATTGATGAGTATATGATGAGCGTGCTATGTATGTGTTATCTTGTATGTTGTATGTGTTACTACTGAGATTCCCATGAATCTCATCCTTTTTCCCAAAAACAAATCTCCAGTACAGGGAGGAAGCTCGCGGGGCAAGTAGAAGGTAAATGATGTCGAGTCGAGGCCAGACAGCAAGAGAGCTTAGCTTAGGTTACCAAGTTTCCATTATGTATTTTGAGAACTTTGTATGTATTTTGAGATTGTATATGAAGACTATGAGTTGTAAGTGAATTGTGTATGAATTGTGCATGTATGTGAATATGTATATCCAGCAGAGGTATTGTATGGAATTTCTAGCATTTTCCACACTCTAATGCTTATAGTCGGTGAGTATTAGCTATTTAGTACTCTACCGTAGTGTTGGGAAATAAGGTATCACAACGTCCTAAACACACTAAATTGCCAAGTTATGGTCAATGACCCAATAGAGGTGCCAAGTAGACCAAGGGGCAAACATGTAGTTTGACCTTAGGCAAGTGTACACATATATAGTTTCAATCATCTTACATGACATGACATTGTATATTTAGTTTCATATTCTATATGTTCGTAAGCATGTTGCTATTGAGATTCCCTCGAATCTTATTCTTTTTCAAAACAAAACATTAAAGCTAAAGCGGTCAGCTCAAAAGGCAAGTCGGTAGCTACCGATGATTAGGGTCCCAGAGCTTTCTATTGCTACTATAGTTATTTTTAGCATGTACTTTAGATACTTTTGAATTCTCTATACATTTGTATATACTTTAAACTTATACTTAATATCAGTATATTTTTTGTTGTTTCTATATGCCATATGAAACTTTATGCTTATCACTCTGTGAATATCAAAATATTAAGGGGTTTGACACATGAAGAGTCATTTTTGGCCCCATATTCTTTCTTTTCCTTTGGGCCATTTTTGGCCAAGTAAACTAAAGGCAAGGGAAGAGAATAAAATCAGACTTAACATTCTCTCTCACTCACTCTAGTTGGCCAAGACTAATAAGGAAAGAGAAAGAAGAGTTGGAGAAAGGCAAGAACCAAGGTAATACTTCTAGCTTGATTTTCTCCTACTTAACCATCTCTTTGGCTGAAATGATCTTTATGATTCTTGTTCTCCTCCCTAACAGCTTTATTTCTATGGTTTTTTTTAAGAGGAGGTATTTTAAGTCTTCTAGCAAGAGCCAAAGTTGGAGAATCAAGAAAAAGCTCAAGAAAGAGCAAGAGCATCATTTTTGAAAGAGGCAAGCTTTACCCAAGACGGGGGGTGATTTGGGTTATGTGAAATTTTTTTTGATTGATGTAGTGATATGCAACTGAATGAAGAAAGATTAGAGATAAGAGAAATTGCACACATAGATTTATACTACTTTGGCCTCAATCCTAGGCCTACGTCTAGTCCTTAGAGATCAACACCTACCGAGATTTTCAATCTATTATGTTCTTGTTTATCTGGGGACAAGAAAAGTCTTTACAATCCATAAGTTTGACCGAGCACTTATGTAGCCTATTACGGAGTACTCCCCCTTACTCTCTGTAAGGTTCACTCCCCCTTACGATAAGTTTTTAGAGCAATTCCAATGATTATTCTCTCCTACTTACTTATGCAAGTCTTACGACCAGCAACGTTCTCAACTACTTACACCTTTTAAGTCTTACGAGCAGAAAGTCTTCCAAGGAACTCTCTCTACAGTTTCTCTTGTAAGGAAATTTTACCCTCTCAAGGTCCCTTTACCTTGAGATGAAGATTACAATAGAAAGTGTTTACAAAACTCTCTCAAAGAGTAAATATATGAACACTGAAGTACAAAGAATTAATATGAAAGATAGAAATACTAAGAATGTATTGATCAATGTAAGTTTGTGTGTTGTTCATGGTTGTATTTCCTTCGTTGAATGCCTCCATATTTATAGCTAAGTTGATATAGTTATTGGAAATATTTCAACATGACCGTTAGAGTAGCGTAGCTTCATTTGACCGTTTTCATCGTTTGAAAAACTAGTCGTTAGACGCTGTGCTCCTTACGCTCCTTAACTTGACTTTTCTTACTCTTGAATGATCTCTTCATTGTTTCCCTGAAAATACACTTAGAATACTAATACAATGAAGGGTTAATCATATAGATAATAAATCAGTAACAACAGATGATTATCATGCAATCTGAACCTCATTACTTAAGTGATCACTCGAGTTATCAAGGACTATCACTCGAGTGATCACTTAAGTGATCCCTTCTAAAAATGGTAGAGAGTTCATAAGCCTTTTTTGAACACATCACTTGAGTGATCAAAGGCCATCATTTGAGTAATCACTCGAGTGATCCCTTCCAAATTTTGCTAGAGTTTTGATTGGTTAAATAACTCGATGCACAATTCATCACTCAAGTGCACACTCATGTGAACCATGTCTATCACTTGAGTGATGATTGAAAAATCTGGTAGAGAGTTTTACCTTTTCAAACTTACCTCATCACTCGAGTGATGAAGGGTCATCACTCGAGTTATCCCTTCTATAATCTGGTAGAGACTTCTCAGTCATATTTTTGACTCTATCACTCAAGTGATCTTTAACAGAACTTGGTAACGATCTTCTTTTAAGTAAGAACCTTCTGCATACTTAACAAACTTATCAAATCTTTCAAAAACATTTTTTTTATCATTAATTTATCCTTAAAAACTTTTGTTATCATCAAAACATAAGATCTAACAATTTTGACATATATGTTGTCTTATTTGGTTGAGTTTTTAGGGTTTGTTCTTGCTGCCCTAAATTTAGTCATTTAGGTTTTTCTAGGGTTCATGAAACTTTGATCATATACATGTAATTATATAAAGTTTTAAAAGCATATGAGCTAAGTTTGGTGGTTAAAATGTGAATTGGTGGATTGTTATATTGAACCCTACTTTTTGGTCTGAATAGGACATTAAGAAGGAATGATAATTTGATAAATTTAATGTTATGTTCTACATGAAAAATTGTGTGGGAATAGCCCCCGGTTACAAATTTTAGAACATTGGAACACTATGTAAAATTGCATAGTTACTGCCAATTATGGTTTCCTAAGTGGCAGTTTATTTGCATTGTGTTTTTTAGCAACTGAACAATGTCCAATGACCATGAGCATTTCCAAACTAAAATTAGAATAATCAAGCTTTAATTTGATAGGTCATATCGGTCAATTGGATCTGTACACTATGAGTTATATATTTTTGAAGTTAACCAAATAAAACTAGCATGTTTCAGTGACGGTGTCCAATAAATGGTAATTCTAGAATAATGTGCATCCATTTGGCTAAGGGAGATTTTTTTTCTTGAAAATAGACATAATAAGAGTCACATAGCTTTTTAAATCACTATAACTGGACATTTGTAGAAAAAGATATGAATTTTCAAATTTAGTTAAAAATTTTGTCAGCTTTTTAGTAAATATCCGAAAATAAAAGGATAATGGCACAATATAATTACCTTGAACTCTAAGGGTAAAATTAGTCACTTTGGGATAGTTTGGCCACATTGACTCTTTCTTTGACTTGGTGTATTAAACCTAATGATAACCAAATTGAGTGTTTGAATTATGAAAGAATTAGACTAAGTAATAACTCGTCATCTGTAAATTCTAATTTTTAGGATTCAATATTTTCCCTGAGCGCTAGAATCGGAACAAGTATGACACCGAAAAGGCTAAGGTAGTAAATTTTCCCTCATATTCTATGTATCCTGCCTCATGCATATTTAGAATTGTGAATACTTCAATTGTGAACATGAATTGGGTAAAGTTGCCCTTTAAGCATTTAGATGAGAAGGGCTTTGGCCCAGTAGAACACCCAGCGCTGTGGGAAGAAACGGTGAGTCTTTGAATAGAATTGTTTTTTGTATAAGCATATCTCTGAATGTTGAATGAATACTGAATTTTCTAGTATGTGATGGTTAATATGGCATGTTTCTCTGTATGCATTTTATATGAGTGTTATCTATTACTACATACTGGGATTCTTTTTGAATCTCAAACCTTTTCGATAACTAATCTACATTGCGGGCAAGTAGCTCACACAGGAAGAAGATAGCTATAGACAAATAGAGTTGAAGACTTAAAGTTTATTTTCTATTGGTTATTTAGTTGTTAAGGATATATATATGATAAGTATAAGTACACTGTAATAGTAAGACTAATACTCATGGGGTAGTGCATCCACTAGCTGTAAACCTGAACATTAGTACGTAACTGTAGTAAGTGAACTAGAATAGGGTGACCATACATTAGGAACCACTTTAATTAATGAAAGTAACAAGAGTATTAGGCGAGAACTTTGGTAAGCACTCTGATATTAACAAATGGAACATGAATTGGATGAGTCAAACTAACACGGTAAATCAATATGAGACTATAATGAAAATATTTTGAAAAGTTTTTGAAAACCCACTTAAAGTATAGGTCTAAACCCTGTATTGAAGTCGAGATCCCCAAATTGTCTGAAAACAGTTTCTGCTCTCTAGTTAGACTTTATTATATGTCTTAAATGCTTTGAAAGTATGGTGTTACATATTGCTTGCTTAGTTACTAGCTGCAATCCTCCTATTTATAATTACCGTTAATTTAAGTTGACAATGCTAATATGGCACTAATTAAGATCTAACTAAGCACTATCTTTCTCATCTCACCAGCAACACCTCTTCCGTCAACTTGTCTTTTATGCTCTTCCACCCAAGTTTCCTTCCAAACCAACCCTATTGTCTCTCTCACACACTTCAAGTAATTTTTTCTATCAATAATTTTCCATGAAAAGTACTAATAGAACGTAACAATTAAAATAATATATATCAAATATTTAAAATAAAAAATAAATAGAATATTTTGAATATGAAAAAATTAATATTTAATATAATAAATACTAAAATAAAATATTAAATAATATGTTATAAAAAGAAAAATACACACACACATACATATATAGGATTATGTAAATACACAATGCAAGGTCAAAATAATTCAAAGGGCTGGGTTGGGTTTTTTTGAGTCAGAGGAGTGTTGGTATTTTTAGAACAATAATGGGGGTCTCATCACAAGAAGCAACAACTTTAGGTTAGATTTAATAGTCATGGTTACTTTTATCCCAATTTTCAAAGTTCATAATTACTTTTACACATTAAAAAAAGTACTTCATGTTGTATGCTCTTTAAGGAAAATCTCATGTGTTGCAGTTATTATAACTTCCCATATATATATATATATACATATATATATATATATATTAATTTCAAATAAAAAACCTAAAAATTCATTTTCATCATGGTTTAGTTTTACTTTAACAATTGTGCATGATCTATAACTATTTAGACCAGGTGCTCCATATTCAGACGTCATGTTTATGCTATGTAATTACTAACTAATTACTGACTATAAGATTTTCCTATTCATACCTCCCATTTTCACACTGCGTGGGTTTCTGTAGTCATTTATATAATGACAAACATACCAAATTCTAGAAGCTCCAGACTAGTTGGTGGCAATGTTTTTAGGCCCAGACTAGACTAGCCATTGGCCGGAGGAGAGAGCCGACTACCTCAAAGCATTCAGCCACTTTAAGGTTCTGTTTAGCAAGAGGTTTAAGAGTTGGATTTACAAAAATTGGAGAAATGGGGTATAAAATTTTAATAAAAATAAAAATTAAAATAAAAAATAAGAAAATGTAATTAAAATTTTTTAATCCCACCTCTCTAATTTTTTTAAAATCTATTCATTAAAATTTTTTCTCCCCTTCCTTGCCCTCTAAATCCCTCATACCATTCATAACCTTAAAGTTAATTATGGAATGAGTCGATCAAAACCAGCATTTGGGACGGAAGCCCAAAAAAAGGGTGACCCAAAGCGGGTATTGAAAAGCTGGGCGGATAAAGCATGATATAAAAGCAACAAACTAACCACGAAGAAGAAGAAGGAAGAGGAGCAGTATCAAAGTAAATATATATCTTACCACAAATAAAGCTAATTAATTTATAGAGAATATGTTGAAATCATACATGAGAAAAAGAAAATCAAAGAGCTTCATATCATCCATGATACTTTGATGTATGTTGCTTCGCCCTAGTCGCCTCATTGGAGATGGCTTGAAATTTCTTTCCTTTTTTGATTCTAGGGTTTTTCAAATGTTTAGGTCTTCAGGGGGAAAGAAGAAAGAAAACACGTTTTGAAAAGTAAAAAGATAGGCCTTAATTCAGGGTGCAAGTTGGCCTTTTTTTTATTAAAAAAATGGCCTTTACTTCTACCTATTTTCCCACATCTTCATGACAACCTATATGACTATATGTATCTAATTTTTATTTTTTTCCTTTTTAATAATATTCGACTTTGATCTCAAACACAACCGAGAAAAAGAAGAATAATAAATATTTATATTATATTATTTATTATAGATATATATTTAAATACATATTATTTATTTTTATATATATTCAATATAACAAAGTTATAAAATAAGTTAGACATTAAGTGATTATAAACTCATTTTTAAGATGAAATAAATGAAGTTAATCACAATTTACTAATTTAATTTGTTGATTAAATTAGACTAATTATAGTTATATTATTAAATGTGTATATAATATTATTTTAATTTAATTATTACGTTAATGATCCAACCAAATGACGGAACCGATTCAAGCATTTAAACCATGTTAACATTTATGGTTTAACATTCTATCTGGCTTTTAAAACATTTCTTGATAGGCTCATAAGACCAGAATGTTAAATTTAGTTATGAACACCTAAATTTTTAATAAAAATATAATGGATATATAATAATTTTTAAGAATATCTAATTATACAATATAACTTGGAATTATATGTAATATAGAAATGTATAACGTATATACTAATACAATATGTTAATATATAAAAATAAAATATTGAATTGAATGATATTTTCAATTTTTTTATTTAATAATATACGATAAGATTGGTTGTTTTATTGTAATGATCAATTATGAAATACAATAAAGTGTTAAACCACCCACATTATTTTCTTTTCTTTTTTATTTTTGGGATGAAATCAGTGAGTACTTTTATTTATTCCTTACAAGTATTTTGTTATTGGAGGTAATCTTACTTGAGGTACAATCGATTACTAAATGTAATCACTTATCTACCCGCAATAATTAAAACCATGATTTGTCACATTATTAAGAATTAGTTCTTTCCACCGAACCAAATCCACATTGGTAAATCATTGTGTTGTTTTGGGAAGAGGATACTCTCGTTGTCCTCTTTCTCATTATCTTCTCATCATCTCATCTCCATACTTAGATCATGAAATGGATGGTTTAAATTGAATATTTGATAAAATTATTATTATAATATTTCATAAATTAAAATTTATATTTTTATGGATTGCAATTATGAAGGGTATAGATAAGATTTTTAAGAGTTTAAATTTACTTATTTATATTTATAAAAATAATTTTATAAAAGATTGAATATGAACCATATATTGTTTTATTATAACGGTGGATATGAGATGATAAGAAGAAAATAAGAAAGAGGACAATGAGAGAAACCTAACCGATGGTTTTGAATAGATATGGATAGATGTTTAATGAAATTATGAAGTCCGGACGTGATATTTATAAAATAGAATATACTTTATTCATATCAAACATTTTAGTTCATTCATTTAACCTCTTAAGTATAAATTAACAAATAAAGTCTAAAAGTTTTGAAGATTAAACTGTTTATTTCCAATATTTAATGTCAAAATTGTAATAACCCAAATTTTGGGCCTAGACTTGAGGATAAACTTATATCAGTCAGACTACTAGGCTCGAGTTTAGTAAGGTCCCAAGAATATTGAGGAGATAGAATGATTTTTATAGACTATATCCTAGTAAAGAACAAGTCTCTAGGTACATGAGGCTCAGAGTGCATAAATAGTCGAAAGAAAATTCACCAGTGCCAAGTAATACTAAGTGTGGCGCCATTCTAAATAAAAGATGACACTTGGTAAAATTTTATTTGTTGATTCGTAAAGTAATAATTAAATAAATTAATTTTTTTTGTGCTGACCACGAAATATGACACCTTGCAGGTGAACCCAGGATAAATCCCCAGACTCTCTTTCCCCGATAAAGTGGACGATTAGGTGGAACATGGAGAAAAACTGTGAGTCCCACGTAAAAGGTGACACATGGCACCATATAAGAGGAGGGTGCATAAAGTTACTTTTGAATTTTGAGTTGTATTCATTAGAGGATGTCACCCCGTCCCAATCTGGGGAAGTCCACTAGTCTCTAGTCCAGTCACCTGACTAACTTTCCCGTACACCGAACTCGAAAGCTGGGGAAAATCATCAGACGCTTACTTTCCCTAACTATTTGGATAGCTAAAGGCCTGGAAAAAGGGGCGGGACCCACTTAATTAAAACTAGTGACCCATGTCACCAAATAGCTGGATCACCGAACAAATAGTACCACACAATTTTGACACATGGCGGACAAAGTCAAGAGTCATTAAAAGCCATATATGTTCGTCCAAGCTACCTAAAATGGAAGCAAAAATCAGGAAAAAATCATGGAAAATGTTAGAAGAGAGAGAGAGCATGAATAGTAATTTTTAATAACTTCAATCAGCCCAAACACTACTGATTCAGCGTTTTCTCCCAAAACACATTTCATAAACCTTCGTCTACTCATCATAAGTTTCGTTTCTATGATTTTGGAATTTCTTTTGGAGGATTTTAATGCCATCTAGCCGGATGAAGTACTGTTGGATTTCGAACCTGTTGAAGAAACACGAAGAGGTAAGCGTATGCTTTATTTTAAGCTGATTGGTTTGTTATTTGGATGAGTTTTTATGAGGGTTTAGGGGCTTTATAATTTAAGACAGTGGGTGTTTTAAGGGGTTGATGATGATTTAATCATCTGTTTATGGATAGATAGTGATTTTTGATAATTATGGTTGACGAAATTACAAAAATCCATTTTTTGTAAAAGTTAGGGTCTATATGGTTCTGCCTAGAATTTTAGGAAGCAAGTGGATTTTGATATTTCTGATCATTCCAATATGTTCTACATGAAACATTATGTAAAAAAGCATGTATTTATATTTTTTGGATAATTATACATAATTCTGAAAAAATTTTGAATTTGGATGACTTGCTACTAGATTCGTTTTTTTAGAGCAGAGTTGTTGTGATGTATTTTTCAGTAGCCAAATATGGTCCAAAATTTATGAAATTTTACATGATGAAATAAACCATCCTAAAATTTAATTCAATAGGTAATATGATGCAATTGGACTAGTGGATTGAGAGATGTGATTTTTCAAAGTTTAATGTTGATTCTGGAATGAAATTTGTAGCAGACTAGGTTTGATGAATTTTCTAGAGTTGGGTGGTTATAAATGTGTACTCTATGATATTTTTCATTAAAATAGGACTTAAATAGATTTTTATTGAACCTAGAACCAACCCATTTGGAGTTTTGTAGAATTAATTATGAATTTTTAAATTTTGGTCATGTATAACTGGCAAATTCTAGAGTAGTGGTCAATAAAGTGAAATACTATATTGATGTACATCTAGAAATGTAATGCCTATATTTTACCTGAAACTAGACTAATTAGGGGTCACATAACCTTTGGAATATCTACAATTGGACATTTGTATAATTAGTTATAAATTTTCAAATATTGATGAAAATTATGGCAAATTTGAATAAAGTTTCAAAAATAAGAAAATGTAATGGCACTAGGTAATTATAATGAACTTTAAGAATGAAGTTAATCACCTTAGGATAGTTGTTGAACATGCTTTTGACTTAGTATTCTAACCTTAATAACAACCAACATAAGAGCTTAGATTGTAAGAGAATTGGACTAAATAATAATGTGTTGTCCGTAATTCTAATTACCAGACAGCTATCCAAAATCTAACACATGCCCGAGCTCTGAGAAACAGTTGGAAATTTTGTAAGGGAAGCAACCAGTTAGTAACTTTGCCTTTCATATGTTAAAAGATACATTGTATGTTTTGTGGTTTCATCATGAATTATCTGACACATTTTGATTATGCGGGGTAGTCGTCCGGGGCCTATTGCACGGGTGGACTCTCAGGCCATTGAATTTCTTTGTGATTCACGAGTAGATGCTTGGGGCCTATTGCATAGGTAACACTCGAGGCCATGTGATTTATGATGCCTAGCGCTATGGTGATATGTTGAATGATGTTGTGATAATTCTGTTTATATGATAATTGTGTGACATGCTCAGTGATTTTATATCTATATGATTGACTACTTGTTACTATTGAGATTCTTTTATGTCTCACCATTTTTCTATAAACAAATTTACAGTACAAGCTGGTAGCTCAAAGGGCAAGAAGCTAAATACGGACAACTAGAGGATGAAGCTATAAGACTTATTTTCCCTATTGGTTGTCTGTTTTGGGTATTTTGGATATTTTGGAAAATGTATATGATGTATATAACTATGTAAACATGACAACAGTACAGTGGCAGAACTAGTAGTACCAGTAGTCTAGTAAAGGGATGGTAACATAATAAAGAGATAAATTAACTAGATAATGCTTCCGAACACTAATAAAACATAACTAATGTATGAAACGTGAGACTTAAGCAGAGAATCACTCGCATACTCTAAGAAGATAAAATTAAGATCCGATAAGACTTAGTGAGATAGTGAATATTGTATGAAATTGTTTGTGAAAAATTTTATTCCTCTCGAAAAACCCTCTTAATCCCAAGTTCAACTTCTGAGATAAGTTTGGGATTTGCGAACACTTTCTGAATTCTATTTAATATGGGAATGAATCCTGGTTTTATAACTAATTTCACTACTCTTTTGTACTCATCTGAGTCTATTAGAAATAAGGTATTACATTTATGGTATCAAAGCTAGTTAAGCAGATAGCGAATTCAACTGCATGATCGGGGGTTCTCATTGGATGATGTGAGGAATGAAGTCTTGGTTGTTACCCCTACATGGCTAGTTGCACCAGTGATTACCCTGAGGCCGAGAGGCATGCATAAAACTAGCGGCTGAGGTATCTTGAGTTGTTCTCGGAGGGGCTGACTAGGTTGGGCCTGTGTAAAGCACCGAAACAGAATTTTATAGTATCAGAGTGTTGATTATGGCAATGGTAGGTATTTGTTAGTCATCTGTTTATGTTGATAAATTCTAACCTTTAGCTATCTACTTTGTGATAGGAAGTATAACTAGTGGGGTAAGGCAGAGAAGTTGATCACCTCCATCGACTAATGTAGTGACCGTCCTTATGAGCATAAATCTATCTTATGCTCTGATACCAAAACATGTGACAACCCTATTTCCGATATGGAAAATACTCAGAGTCGCGATTGTGCGGAATACAATGGCCATTAAAATAATAATCATAGTACGAATATACTGATAGAATGACATGATAATGCTTGATTATATACAATCATTTTATAGGGGTTTATAAAATGGCTACAAACCTTGAAATACATTTATAAATCTTCACATAACCAACGTCTCTTCTTGTACTAGATTGCCACCTCCGGTTGACAGAAATCACCTTCATGCTCCTCGAGCCGTTGCCTGCTGCTGGAAACTTACATTTTATAGAAAGGGTGAGATTCGGGGGAATCTCAGTAGTAGCATGCTTACATACAAATAAAATGCAAACATAGATATGCAATTTCATGGCATGTAAGATGATCGAACGTTTGTGTGTACACTAGCCCAAGTCAAACTTCACGTCTGCCCCTTGGTCAACTTAGTGCCCTTGTTGGGTCTATGACCACAACATAGCGGAATGGTATGTCTAGGACACTAGCTCATGTTACAATATATGACATTCATGATTTAGTATCACATAGTATAAGTATGAAGGATGTACTACTTGGACTAATGACCTTTCCTTGCTCGTCCTTAGTCCAGCTTCATTTTCGGCTCGTCTGTTGGTATATCCTAAAATTACACATTTAGGATAAATGAGTTATTATTTAATCGTAACTCATTCTCAACTCATAGTGTTGATTATCTCGCTCATAGTAGTATAATTACCAAAATACCCCTAAGACTTGGCTTATGCCCATATTATACCCAATTACTTGTACTTTACCCAAAATATTGACTTGAGGTGATCCTACATAATTTCACGTGTAGAATCCATTGGTGACTTTAGTTTACTCAAATTCAGGCATTAAATGATGAAAATACCCCTTGGCAGCTATTTCTTAGTACTTTAAGGGAAATTCAGTCATTTCACAACCTAGGCCTTTTCTCACTTCGACATCAACATGAACCTGGCTCATTTTTCTCTTCTGAACTCAATGGAATCATCCAATTGATGAAATTCTAATTCCTTCTTAGTGCTACACAATTAGCAGCCATATTTGAGTTCTTATAAGAGTTATGTCGGTTCTTCGTGTTCTCTTGCCTAAACATATCCTTTTTACTTCTAATCAGATTATTAACTAGTTAGGCAAGCATTAAACATTATTTAGACCCTTAAATCATTAGTTAAATGAGGAGTGAACAGTACCTGACTTCTACCATACTCATCCAATCAACAAACTGAAATGGTCAGAAGGAAGCATACACTTACCTTAACTCGTTGATGAATTCAGTTCGGAATTCTGGTGACACTCCAACCACCGAGACGGCACCAACGACCTCCAATCAAGAATCTAAAACTGTAGAATTGTAGCTTGTGATGAGTAGAAGAATTTTTGTGAAGGGTACTTGGAGAGAAGATGTCATTTTGATAGCGTTTCGGACTTCTAAAGATTTCTCTCTCTCCTCCATTCTCATTTCTCCGTTCTCGTTCTCTGTTTTCTCTCGTTCTGATCTGTTTTGCCGAATGAATCAAATATAAGGGATGAAGAATGATATTGATGAGTCATTAAAAGTGACTCTCATGTGGTCAAACTTATTAGTCCACTTCTTTAGCTTTCTTGCATGATAATTCACTTCCTTTGTCTTGTTTCTTCATCCACTAAAATAATGAGATACATAGAGAGAATTATTATTCTCAAACTATCTCATTATACCAGCTTACATGTGGTTACTCGTAGCCTTATGCTTCATGACTCGTTTTTTTTCTTGTGTGTTAATTCTCATAGTATTTTTTTCCCTCATTTTTAGTTCTCATATCATTACAATCATTGGGAAAAGTACTCATTTCTTGCTTTATAACAAAATTACTATTTTTCCCTTACGTTATTTCTCATTAGAAAATCATCATACGATCACGACCAATACATAGTAATTCACTGGTAGGAACACTACCTTGCTTTATAACATAATTATGTCGCGCGTGTGTGTACCAATTACTTCATTTTTCCATTCCTTATGTTCCTTAATACCCCCAAGGTATCAAGAAATAGTAGGAATTTACTCGTGCCTATTTGTGACACTGGTCAAACCAGGGCTTAGTAGTTTACTTGAGTTAGGCTTATTCTCAGTTCCCTTGTCTTAAAATTTGGGGTGTTACAACTAACCCGCCTTCTAAGGATAAGCGTACACCTAAAGGTAGGAATATAGTGGTGTATAGAACACATTGAGGGGTTGTACTAAGAAGCTAGTACTACTTATATTTTTATATGGGGACAATAGCAAGCATATCTAGGGAGGCTTACATGTCATATTGGGATTGAGGTTTGTATGGGCTACTGATACTTAGTGATAAATAGTATGGTACTAGCATTGATACACCAGATCTCATCAGAAATCCATGGTTAAGCGTACTCATGCAAGGGAAATCCCAGGATGGGTGACCCTTTGGGAAGTACCTTGAAAATTTGAAATCTTTTGATTAAAGGTTTAGAATTATAATTAGAAGTTCTTAGATGACATAAATAATTATTAGAGGCATAGAGATGATGAAGTAAGTATTGATCTTTAATCTAAACCATTTCTATTGTAATGAGTACTTCTCAGAAAAAGTTCATTTGATAGGGTTATGTAAACTTGAGGCATAGTAATTGTTTTGAGGTTTCTCCATGCTAAGTAATTATCCTTAGTAATACCATGGTGTTAAAGGAATGGAGATATTATATATGGTGATATATGATGAGTGGTGATTATACCATATATCGATCCTAGAGGATCCGATCTAACGATACTGAAGGTTGAGGATAGGTGTAAATCCGATCTAAGCTGAAATAGTGCTTAGGTCGAAATGAGAATCAGATTGCACTATAGTTATGTTTCATGATGGAAGTTTGAACCTTGTGGATAGGGTTGAACCTTCAGTAAAGTTTTGAGGATATTACATGAATACTATGAAGGTTAGAATAGGCGCTATTGATCTTGATTTTTAGTGCACCTATTGGGTATAATTGAAGAAAGTGATTTTCGATATGTGTGATGTCAAGGTTTTAGATTTAGTGATAAACCTAAAAGTGGGATGTCTATCTAACATCCAGAGAAGAGTTACCAAGTGAACTGTAACCTAAGAATTGACTCTTAAGTTATGATTCCTTAAGAATTTGAGATGGCCCAGAGCAGGTCAAGGAATTTGAGCAGAATGCTCAAATGATGTAAAAATGTTTTGGGAGCACAATAGTTAGCTATTGTGGCTTTGAGCATAATAGTGTAAACGCTCCTGTAAGATGAGATGGGTTAGAGGCATAAGTATGATGCCTTCCTGTCTTTGATTACCTAGTAGATTTGATCTGCCTGCCAATTAAAAAACTTGAGGTGATCATATGAATTGATTAGTTGGCAGTAGACAAGGTATTGTTAGAAGATGTAATAGTGGCTATTGGATTCCCTGTACGATGTAGGTAGATTATCCCAGTAAAGGAAGTAGAATTATGCTTGGAGTGAGACTAATATTGATAGCCCATACAGAATGAACCTAAATGACATGTCAGAATTAAAGAGGTAGATTGCAGAATTGCTAGAGAAGAGAGGCCTTATAAGATCTGGGTTTCCTGTTCCAAGGGTACCTCCATTTAGAGACAACCAACCGGAGAGAGCTACCTATGGAGGATTATCATTGGAGAGGGCTACCTACAGAGGGTTCTGACTGAAGAGGGTAACCTACAGAGAATTTTGACTGAAAGGGCTAATCAGTCAAGTAATTGAGTGAAGCACCAAGTACAGTACCATAGCATCCAGCCACCGTGATATCAAACTGAAGAGTGGAGCCACCGTGATATCAAACCATAGTGTAAAGCCACTATGATGTTGAACCATAGAGTAGAGCTACTGGGATGTCAGTTCTCAAGGGTGGTGCACTGTATTGAGTCCCACATCAGATAGATTCCCTAGAAAAAGGGTTTGTATGACCTAGTGTATCGTCATAGGGTGCTCCATTTCCGGTTGATGGAAGAAAGAGTTATAGCCTAGGATTTGTTTAGAATACCTAATGGACTGTGTGTCCTAAGGTAGTTAGTCTCGATAGGTACTCAGTAAAGATGATGGACTGAATATCCTGAGGCCATAAAACCTGAGGGACTAATAAGTCCTTAGGGCGGCAGAATGTGATATGTTTGAGAATTGTGCCAAGCAGAGGCTTGAGGTGGTAAGATCCGATGTGCAAGTTTGCATATGACAGTGTCCCTGGGCCATAAGACCTTTATGCTTAGCAAAATAATTGTTGCCTAGCACAATGACATTGGACTAGTATGTCCAGAGTACACCTTAAGGGTGACAGAACATTTGGATTGTATCAGATTGTAGTTGAGGTAGTAAGTCCCGAGATGCCTATAGCATAGGGGTGATTTTATAGGAAATAAGATTAGAATATCCATTGTAATGGGAGCAAAATGAGCCGTAAGGCTTGAAATACATACAGTGTGATCCAGGTGGAGTCCTGAAGAGCCTGTAAGGCATGGTATTCACATACTGTAATTTGGTAGAGTTCTAAAGATGCTGTGTGGACTGAGAACCTAGCGCTGTAAGAATGGACCAATGGGTCCTGTGTGTGAATACTACATACTGTGTACCGAATGAATTAAAATGCCATATGGTAATTACTAAATACTATATGAGATTTTGTTGAGAGTATAATGATTTGAGTTGTATGCTCGATGAGCTTGTATAAGAAAGGGATAATTTGAGTGTCTAGAATGATTTCCCCAGGTATAGATGTTCAAAATTTCTAAGACAAAATTTATTGAATGGGGGGAGAATTGTAATATCTTGGACTTTTAGCCTAGGAACTTGAGGATAAGCCTATATCAGACAGACTACTAGGCCTGAGTTTAGAAGGAGTCTAAAGAATATTGAGGAGATAGAATGATTTTCAAGGGCTATATTTGGGCAAAAAATGAGTCTCTAAGTACATAAGTCTCAGAGTGCATATATAGTCAGAAGAAAATTCACCAGTGTCAAGTAATACTATGTGTGGCGCCATTTTAAATAAAAGAGGACACTTGGAAAAATTTTATTTTTTGATTTATAAAGTAATAAATAAATAAATTAAGTTTACTTTATGTAAGGAACACGAAAGATGACACCTCGTAGGTAGACCCAGGAAAAATCCCCGGACTCTACTTCCCCAATAAAGTAGACGGTTAGGTGGAACACAAAAGGTGACACATGGAGCCATATAAGAGGAAGGAGCATAAAGTTACTTTTGACTTTACGTGTTAGCTAATGAGAGCATGACTCTTGTCCCCTCATGATGATAAAGTTACTTTACCTTTTAAGTTGTCATCACAGGAGGATGCTACCTCATATCAAGTCAAGGAAATCCATTAGTCTACGGTCTAGTCACTCGACTAACTTTCCCAAACATCAAACCTGGAAGCTAGGGAAAATCATTAGACCCTTACTTTCTCTGACTAGTTGGACGGCTTCTTAATTAAAGCTAGTGACACATGTCACTGAATAGCTGGATCACCAAACAAATGGTACAAACAGAATTTTGACACATGGCAGATAAAGTCAAGACTCATTAAGGGCCATATATTTGCATCCAATAGCCTAAAATGGAAGGAAAAATCAGAAAAAAAGGAAAATGTTAGAAGAGAGATAGAGCATGAATTGTAATTTTTCATGACTTCAATCCGCTGAAACACTACCGAATCAGTGTTTTCTCCCAAAACACCCATCATAAATCATCTTTTACTCACCAGAAGGATTTTGGTGCCTTCTCGTCATATGAAGTACTGCTAGATTTCCAAACCAATTTCGAAAACACGAAGAGGTAAGCGTAGGCTTTATTTTAAGCCGATTGGTTTGTTGTTTGGATGAGTTTTTATGAGGGTTTGGAGGCAATATGATTTCAGCCAGGGGTGTTTTAAGGGTTTAATGATGATTTAATCATGTGTTTATGGATAGATAGTGATTTATGATGATTCTGATTGACAAAATTGCAAGAATCCATTTTCAATAAAAGTTAGGGTCTGTACGGTTTTGCCAAAATTTTAGGAAGGAAGTAAATTTTGATATTTATGATCATTCCATTTTGTTCTACATGAATAATTATTAGGAAAAGCATGTGGTTATAAATTTTAGATAATCATACATAATTATTAAATTTTTGAAATTTGGATGACCCTGCTGCTAGATTCGTTTTTCTAGAGCATAGTTATTGTGACATATTTTTCTGTAGTCAAATATGGTCTAAAATTTATGTGATTAAATTAAAGATCCCAGGCTTTAATTGGATAGGTAATATGATACAATTTGACTAGTGGATTGAGAAGTGTGATTTTTCAAATTTTGATGTTGATTCTGGAATGAAATCTATGGTAGACTAGGTTTGACAAAGTTTCTGGAATTAGGTGGCTATAACTGGTGCTCTGTGATATATTTTATTGAAAGAGGACTTAAATAGATTTTCCCAGAACCTAGAATTTGGAGTTTTGTACAATTAATTATGAATTTTTAAAGTTTAGTCATGTAAAATTGTTGAATTCTGGAGCAGTGGTCAATAAAGTGAAATACTATATTGATGTACGACCAGAAGTACAATGGCTATATTTTTACCTGAAATTAGAAATTAGGGGTCACATAGCCTTTGGAATAATGTTTGCAATTAGACATCTATACAATTAGTTATAAATTTTCAAAGATTGATGAAAATTTGGGCATATTTGAATAAAGTTGCGAAAATAAGAAAATGTAATGGCACTAGGTAATTATGATGAACTTTAAGGGTGAGGTTAACCACCTTGGGATAGTTGGACTATATTGACCATGCTTTTGACTTAGTATTCTAACCTTAATGAAAACCAACATAAGAGCTCGGATTATAAGAGAATTGGACCAAATAATAATTTGTTGTTTTTAATTCTTATTATAGGACCTAACAGCTGCCGAGATCTAAGACCTTTCCGAGCTCAAGGAAATAATTGGAAATTTGCAAGGGAAGTGACCAAGTAGTAACTTTATCTTTCATATGTTATAAGATACATTGTATGTTTGATGGTTACATCATGAATTGTTTGACACATTCTGATTATGCGGGGTGGTCGCCCGAGGCCTATTGCACAAGTAGATGCTTAGGCCATTGAAATTCTCTGTGATGTACGGTGGATGCCCGAGCCTATTGCACGGGGAACAATCGGGGCCATGTGATTTGTGATGTCTATTGCTATGGTGATATGTTGAATGATGTTGTGATAATTTTTTTTATATGATGACTGTGTGGTATGCTCTGTGATTTTATATCTATATGATTAACAACTTGTTACTACTGAGATTCTTTTGAATCTCACCCTTTTTCTATAAACAAATTTATAGTACATGCTAGTAGCTCAAAGGACAAGAATAGAGGATAAAACTACAAGATTTATTTTTACTGTTGGTTGTCTATTTTGGGTATTTTGGATATTGTATATGATTTATATAACTATGTAAACCTAACAATAGTATAATGATTGAACCAGTAGTACTGATAGTCTAGTAAAGGGATAGTAACATAATAAAGAGATAACTTAGCTAGATAATGCTTCTGAATAGTAATGAAACATAACTAATGTATGAAACATGAGACTTAAGCAGAGAATCGCTTACTCACTCTGATAAGATAAAATTAAGAGCTGATGAGACTTAGTAATATAGTGAATGTTTGTGAAATTGCTTGGAAAAAAATTTATTCCTCTTGAAAAACCCTCTCAATCTTAGATTCAACTCCTGAGATAAGTTTGAGATTTGTAAATATTTTTTGAAGTCTGTTTAATCTGGGACCGAATCATGGTTTCACAATTGATTTCACTACTCTTTTACATTCATCTAAATATATTGGAAATAAGGTATTATATAAATTAAGTCACGTATTTATTCCTAACTTGCATCAGAAATCAAACATTTAAAATGCGTGTCAGTTGACCAAAAAGAAAAAAAAATGTGTTATGCACCCTGTTTTTTTTTTCATAAACAAGAATCAGTTTTTCTCAAATTATTACGGCTTCATTCATTACTATTAGATATAGTTGACAAAGAATTTCTCAATTACATGGATATAAGTTAGTCTACTGCATGCCATAAAGTTACACTACCATGTAAACAAATAAATAAATATACAGCAGAATTAAATATAACACCAGAGACATAAGAATTATTAACATGAAAGATCCCTCAATTCAAGAGTAAAAGCCACAGGTTGTATAGACCAATGAAAATGATATCCACTATAATCAAAATAGATTACCAGAGTTACAATCAGATACCCAAACATGTGCAAACAACTAGCTAAGAACAAAATCTACAAGCTTACGATACAGAGTAAAGAAGATGTAAATACCTAGAAAAATAGAGCTTAGTGAGAACTCAATATCTCTTACACTAGATAAAAAATTGACAGTCCCACTGTTGAATATGACACATTGAGAGTTGCAAACATGCTGCCTAAATTTGAGTTCAATCCAACAATTAAAGGATGATCAAATGTTGATGTACTGAGACTGCCCTGTGAAGCTACATTTTTCATTTTCTCTCTCCTTTTCCCCCCATCATATGGCCACACAATTAGACCTCTCCAAACTAACCACAATCTGCCCCCTCTTCATATAAATAAGTGAGACACAAATAGATTTTAAATTTAGAAACTCTGAGAAAATATTCTTTCTTACAAAGACCAAATCAAGAAACTTTCTTTCTTTTTCTTTTTTCTTTTTTTACTCTCTCACCCCTTGCAACAACAACCCTCTTTTTTTTCCTTTCCTAGTAATTTTATTTACCATTTTTTGAAGTTTTTATTCTTAGTATTCCCTCCCATGTTTTCCCACCACTTTTCTCTCCTTCCAAATACAACGATAGGGTTCTCTCTCTTTTTCCTTTCCTTAATTTTTTTTATATTTACTTTCTTTTCTTTTTTTCATAAAATAGGAAGTACATAAAATTGAACAATTAAAATTTAGGCTTTTCTCCCCATGGGAAGGGAGCCTAAAACCTAACGATGCATACATCAAACAATTGAAAATCAATTAGTTATTGAGTTGCCAACAAAGGTTGGTCTAATTGGTAAAGGGTGGCTCATAATCATAAGCTTTTGAGTTTAAATCTTGCCAATGTGAAGATCTTATTGGATGGTGATCTGTAAGTACTCCTATTAGCGTTCTTTGAGCCTAGAGGCATATCCTGGCTCTGGTGAGCCCTTGCTACCTGACCCACCTAAACTTTTTTTGTACCCAAAAAACATAGTCATTATTGAGTTGATTGATTAGCATCTAAGGGTAAGTAATCTAATTATAATTGGAACATAATTAACTCAATCATAATAAAAAGGATATTATTTAATTAAATATATAAAAATATTTTTATACAACTCTGGAAAAGAATAATATATAATTAAATAAAAAATTCATTAATAAAGTATAAGTAAACATTTATGAATACACTATACATAATCTAACAAAAAATATAGTTACAAAACCACAAATATGAGTGACTTCTATTTTTTCTTTTCTCTCTTTTCTTTAAATCTCAATGACATCATTTCATGTTTGGTAAGACACTACTACAAAATATAGATTTAGTGGCGCATCTTTTGTGGCATTTCTTTAAAGAAGTGCTACAGATTCTTCTAATTTTGTTGTTTTTAATTTTTTTAAAAAAAAACTCCTTAGGTGGCACTTTTTTAAGAAAGCACCACATTTGTTTGCCCATAATAAGTAGCATTTCTTTAACATAGCACCACCTAAGGGGTTTTTTTAAAAAATTTAAAATAACAAAATTAGAAGAAGCTGTGGCACTTACTCAAAAAAACGCCACCAAATATGGTTTCTCTCATTCAAATCAAAATTATATATATTTAATTCATTATAAGTATCAAAATCAATAATAAAATAAAAAAAGTATAAATTCTAATATTATATATAAAGCATATAATGTTAGAACTGGCTCACACCCAAGAGGGGGGTGAATTGGGTGTATGATAAGAAAGTCTGATCTTTTAAAATCTTTTCACAGATTGTTCACTTAGTATATATGGAAGTAGCAATTATGTAAATCGTATATGCTAGAAATATAAAAGCTTAGGGAAGAGAAGATGCAAACTTTGTTTTATCCTGGTTCGGTCTAATCCACGATGACCTACGTTCAGTCCCCAGGCTCCTCCTGAGATTTTGAATCCACTATCTTCTTGCTTAACTGGCACAAGAAAAGCCTTTACAAAACTTACAAGAGTTACTCCCCCTTATACACTGTAAGGTTAACTCCTTCTCTTACGGCAAGTCGAGCAAAGCAATCCCAAAGACCTTTCTCTCCTGCTTACCCGTGCAAGTCTTATGAGCAGCAACATTCTCTCCTGCTTACACCACTGTAAGTCTTACGAGCAGCAACGTTCTCTACTGCTTGCACCTTGTAAGTCTTATGAGTAGAAAGTCCTACTAGAAATTCTCTTTACAGCTTCCCCGTAAGGTAATCAATCCCCTTAAGGTCCCTCTACCTTGAGATCACTTCTGAAATATAAATGAAATGTTTACAAGCTCTCTTACAGAGTGGGTAAAATGCTCACTGAAGTACGATACAAATATCTCACTCTCCAAATACATGATATAGAAAACAGATAAGCACAGAGAGTATGTGAGGCGGAATACTTATGATAACAGCATGTTGGCGTAGTTAGGTTCTCGTGTTTTTGTTCACAGTAGTCTTTTTCTGTAAATCTCTATCTTTTCTTCTTGAATGCTTCAGTTTATATAAGATAGGTTGAGAGCTATTGGAGCATTCAAATATTTTCCTGTTGTAAGCCGATCATGTGCTTAGACAGAAAGTTCAACGGTTACACACCGTTGCCCATTGATCGTGGTGCTCTGATAGATGCTTCAACATTTCCCGTTGATCTCTTACAAATACTTCAACGTTACTCTATTTTTGTTTTGTACATTTGTTGAACCATTTATTGAATACTCTTGTTGCCCATGATTTGTTGTCGTTGAATGTTGATCCGTGTATGCCATTTGACCGGTAGTGTATAACACCTATAAAAGCACTCAGAGAAATAGCTGTTAGAAAACATTACTCGGGTGATTACACACTTCACTGGCAGTGATTTCTGAAAACTGAAGAATCAATGGAAGTGATTTTGATTTCACTGGAGGTGATTCTCATAAAATAATATTCCATTGGCAGTGATCTTGACAAAGTAATATTCCACTGGCAATGATCAGCATCCCTCGAATGTACCATGAAATCATTTGAGTTGTTTCCTTGTTTCTGTCATATTTTTGGAAGTGATTTGTAGAAGCATTTATGTAACATACTGAAATATGAATAACAAGAACTGCTTGTAAATGTAATTAGTCGGAAGAAAATTCACCGGTGCCAGTGTTGTGTATACGGTGTTATTTTGATAAAGAGGACACTTAGCAAGATTTTATTGGTTGTCATAAAGTAACAATTAAATGAAATAATCTTACTTTGTGTAGGGACCACGAAGGAGGACACCTCGTAGGTAAACCCGGGGAAAATTCCCTGACTTTCCTTTCCCTGATAAAGTGGACAGTTAGGTGGAGGGAAGAGATAGGGATGGGTCCCATATAAGGGACACATGGCATCATCTTAAGGAAGAAGAGAAAAGGTGCTTTTGACTTTAATGTGTTGGCCGAATAAGAGCGTGACACTTGTTCCGTCTTTTTGACAAAGTTACTTTAGCTTTTGAGTTGTCATCACCGGAGGGTGCCACGTTGTCCCAAGCCGGGGAAATCCACCAGACTCTGGTCTGGTCACCCGACTAATTTTCCCGAACACCGAGCTCAGGAGCCGGGGAAAAATCATCGGACTCTCATTTTCCCTGACCATTAGGACAGCTCAAGACCCATTTGATTAAAAGAAAGGACACGTGTCACCGTTTGGCTAAATCACCGAATATGTGGCACCATAAGATTGTGACACATGTTGGAACACCTTTATGACTTTCTTTAAACTCTATTATTTCATTTATCATCAGCAAAAATAGGAAGAAATCAGAAAAAACGTTGAGAAATAGTTAGTGGAAAGAGAAAACATGAATAGTGAATGTTCTTGAGTTCAATCCACCGAAACACTACCGAATCAGTGTTTTCTCCTAAAATTTCCTTCACAAACCTTCTTCTACTCATCCTAAGCTTCATTTCTACGGTTTCAGATTTTCATTTGGAGGTATTTGGTGCCATCTCACCAGACGAAGTACTGCCGGATTTCTGAACCGATTGTGGAAACGTATAGAGGTAAGCGTAAGTTTCATTTTGAACCGATTGGTTTGTTGTTTGGATGAGTCTTCATGAAGGTTAGGGTACTGTTAATTTTCGTCCAAAAGGAATTTTAAAGGATTAATCATGGTTTAATCATGTATTTATGGTTAAATGATGATTTATGATGATATTGGACTAAATTGTTCAACAAAATTCTGTTTTGGTAATTTTGCTGAAAATGATTCTGTCTTGCCAGTGGGTTTTGGGGCTGAAGCTTTATGATTTTGATGATTTTGATCATTCCATTGAGTTATACATGAAAAATTATGTGGAAAATCATGTACTTATAATTTTTGGATAATTATACAAAATTATGGAATTTTTGAAAGTTAGATGACCCTGCTGTTAGACTTGTTTTGCTGGATCAGATTTGTTGCGGTGCGTTTTTCAGTAACCAAACCTTGTCTAAACCTTATGAAATTTTACATGATGAAAGTAGACATCCTGAGGTTCAATTTGATGGGTAATGGGACGCAATTGGAACAGCATATTGAGAAATATGATTTTTCAAAGTTTAAGGTTGATTCTGGATTGGAATCTGTGGCAGATTGGGTTTGACGAATTTTATGGAATTGGGTGGTTATAAATAGTGCCTTGTAATATTTTTATTTACACTAAGACTTGAATATGATTTAACAGAACCTGGAACCAACTCATTTGGAGTTGTGTAGAATTAATTATGAATTTTCAAAGATTTAAGAAAATTCTGGCAGATTTACTCAAATGTGCGAAAATAAAGGATGCAATGGTATTATGTAATTGTACTGAACTTTAAGGGTAAAACTAACCAACTTGATATAGTTGAACCCTTTTTTACTTTGATTTTGGGTTAGTATTCTAACCTTAATGACAACCGACTTGAGTATTTGGATTATACAAATATTGGACGAAATAATAACTTGTCGTCCGTAAATTCCATTTATAGAACCTAATACTGTTCAAAGTTTAAGATCTGCCCGAGCTTAGTGAAACAATTGGATATTGCTCAAGAGAAGCTATCAGGTAGTAACTTTGTCTTTCATATCTTATAAGATACATTGTATGTGTGTAGTTTCATCATGAACTGTCTGGAATATTTTGTTTATGCGGGGTTGTCGCCCGGGGCCTATTGCACGGGTTGACGCTCAGGCCATTGAATTTGTTAGTGATGCACGAGTGAATGCCGGGGCCTATTGCACGGGTAATACTCGGAGCCTTGTGATATACCTAGTACTATGATGGTATGAGAACTACATGTTGAATCGAATGATGTTGTGATGATTCTTTTATATGATGACTGTGTAACATGCTCTGTGATTTTATATCTATATGATTGACTACCTGTTACTACTGAGATTCTTTTGAATCTCACTCTTTTTCTATAAACAAATTATAGTACAGGCTGGTAGCTCAAAGGGCAAGAAGGTAAATACGGACAACTAAAGGATGAAGCTGAAAGATTTACTTTCTCTGTTGGTTGTCTGTTTGGATATTTTGGACATGTATATATTGTATAAATCGGTAACTATGACAATAGTATAGTAGTTGAACTGATAGTACTTGTAGCCAGGTATATGAATGGTAATGTAATAAAGAGATAACTTAGTTACATAACACTTCCTAATCGTTAGAGAAACATTAACGATTGAATACAACGTGAGATTGAAGCAGAGACACGCTCGTATACTCTGATAAAATGAAAGGAAGTATCAATAAGTCTAAATGAGATAGTGAATATTTGTGAAAAATGTTTGAAAATTTTTTTATTCCATATGAAAAACATACTCAATCCTAGATTTATCTCCTGAGATAATGTTGGGATTCATTAATGTTTTTAAAGTTTATTCAGTTTGGGATTAAATCCTGGTTTCACAATTTATTTCACTACTCTTTTGCACTCATCTGAGGTTATTGGAAGTAAGGTATTACAGTTTGGTATCAGAGCGTTGATTCTGGCAACGATAGGTTTTGTTAGAGTCCTCTGCTTATATTTATATGTTCTAACTTTTGTTAGCTACTTTGTGTTAGGAAGCATGTCTGATAGGAAAAGACAAAGATGTAGATCACCCCCATCTATTAACCAGCTACCACCGGAGTTACGTATACCAGATGGTAGGCACTATATAGTCATTAATAGAGGAGGACCTGGACGTAGACCGAGAGTGACAAAAACTGCCAGGAAGAGAGTTAAATATCCAATATTTTTTGGACCTGCCCTTAGGGATGATGCTACTGTCGGTGACACAGATGACATAGAATTAGAGAACATTATGCAGTACTCAGACTCAGATGCAGAGTCAAGTGCTCCAGTGGTTGAGTTAGCATTTGACTCTCACCCAAATATGAACTGTGGGAGCGATTTAAGGATTTCTACCTGAACGCCTTTAATGAATACACTTCCTTTATGCAACGGTATACGACATTCTTGGGCTCAATAAAGAAACTGTATGAGCAAAAGGAAGAGCATGAACTAGAGATGACAGATGATATTTGGATTCAAACCACACTAGCCTATTTTCCTGACATTACTTCTTGGATTGAGAAAAAGAATGAGATCATATTTTGGGGTCCTTTTGAGTTTTGGCCTTTTATTAACCATATGTATATGTATGTGTTGTTTCATACGGACTAGTGATAATAAGGTAGTATGGGCTACTTGTGTATATATCAAGCTACTTGGATGTAAATATAGTTGTTTGCCATAATGGATCTATGTTTCTGTTGTGTACTAATATTTAAATCCTTGAGAAGTACATGTATACATACATATATATATGGTTGATGCCGTTTTAATGTGGTGTTCCTTTTTAATAGTGAAAAGGAAAAATGGTGCGACGTAGATCATAAACTAATGTACCACCAATTACTGAACCTGAGAATAATGCAAGGCCTGACCCTATGCAACAAATTCTCGGAATACTGACACAACAACAAGCTATGATTCAGGATTTGCGAGAAGAAGTTCGAGAATTAAGAGAAAGCCAAAATGCTGATAGGGCACAATCTGGAAACCCTGAAGGGAATAACCTGAAGGGGAATAATTTAGAAAGGAACTACCCCAAGAGGAATCAAGAAGGGGAACAATCCCATAACGAAGAGCAGTCACTGTCTCTTGAGGTAAATTCAGAAATTCCTGTAGTTCCAGGACGTGAAGAGGATACTCTCCAGTATTGGATGCCTAAATTTATCCAATACCAACCTGAGACATTCAAAGGGAGATTTGAACCACAAACTGCAGAGAATTGGGTAAACCAATTAGAGAAAATCTTTGATGTGTTAGAATGCCCTACAGAGATGAAAGCTAGGATGGCTATATATAAGTTGGTAGGTAATGCTGATAACTGGTGGAAGAATACAACACTCATGTTGCGTGCCCAAAATATTCCACTGACCTGGGAGTTATTCCAGGAGAAATTTTATGAAAAATACTTCCCGAGGTCAGTAAGAATTGAGAAAGAGAAGGAATTCCTGGCAATACAACAAGGCGATGATGAGACTTTTGATGCATACCTGTCTCGGTTCATTCGACTATCCCGTTACTCTCCTTACTTAAAGATTAAAAAAGATGAGGAGTAGAGCTCCGATATGTTGATTTGGGGACTGAAGCCCGAAATGGAAGAGAAGCTTGTTGCCCAGCAGTTTACTAAATTTAACGAAGCTGTGGAAGTGTGTCGATTGATTGAGGGTAACTTAAAGAGAGTACGTGCCAATAAGAGTACCAACAATCGAGGTGGGCCTAGTCAGGGGGTTACCTCATAGAAGCGTAAGGGGCAAGGGTTCTCACAAAAAGGAAATATCAATAAAAAGCCTTTTTGGTCTGGGAACCGTAGTGGCCAGAAAACCCCGACCTCTCAAACATGCCCTCGTTATGGTAAGTCACATCCGGGACGACTTTGCAATGTCCCTATGAGTCAGATAATCTGTTATGCTTGCCAAAAGCCAGGTCACTTTGCTGTAAATTGTCCCCAGCGAGTAGCAACACAGCCAGGTGATCCTAGACACAAGAATCAGGGACGAGTGTTTGCCTTGACACACGAAGAAGCGAAGAAGTCTCCTGAGTTGGTTCAAGGTAAAATTCTTCTTAATGGTAGTTCATTGCAAGCTTTATATGATTCGGGTGCTAGTCATTCCTTCATTGCTTATGACTGTGTTAAGCGCCTAGGATTACATATGCATAAATTACCATTTGACTTAGTTGTATCGACACCAATGGGTGTCAAAACTATGACTGCTGATGTCTGTTTGAACTGTGTGATAAATGTTGAGGGACATGAGTCTGCGGTTGACTTAGTCTGTTTTCCGCTCCAAAAACTTGAAGTTATACTGGGTTTTAACTGGCTGACAGCAAATAATGTATTACTGGATTGTGGGAAAAAGAGGATAATATATCCTACTCAGCAGGAGACTAATAACAGAAAAACTAGTCTAAACTTCCTCTCAATGGCAGAAGTTGAGAAATGCCTAAGGAGGGGTTGTCAGGGATATATTGTGTTCTTTTCTGTGCAAACAGAGACAGGAATAGCCTTGGAAGATATCCCAGTTGTAAGGGAATTTCCTGAGGTGTTTCCTGATGACCTTAGGGGTTTGCCTCCCGAACGAGAAGTAGAGTTTGCAATCGAGATCATGCCTGGAGCTGGATCTATATCTAAAGCCCCATATAGAATGGCTCCAAATGAGATGACTGAGTTGAAGAAACAAATTGAGGAATTACTTGGGAAGGGGTTCATCCGACCCAGTGTTTCACCATGGGGAGCACCCGTACTATTTGTCAAGAAAAAAGACGGAAGCCTGAGGCTTTGTATTGATTACAGAGAGTTAAATAAGGTAACCGTCAAGAACAAGTACCCACTCCCCCGGATTGATGACCTTATGGATCAACTGTCTGGTGCAAGTATATTCTCAAAGATTGATCTAAGGTCCGGGTATCATCAACTGCGAGTGAAGGCGGAAGACATACCGAAGACTGCTTTCAGAACTTGGTATGGACACTATGAATTCTTGGTAATGCCCTTTGGGGTAACCAATGCACCTGCCATATTTATGGACTATATGAACCACATCTTTCGTCAATACTTAGATCAGTTCGTGGTAGTCTTTATCGATGACATTCTAATATACTCTAAAAGTAGAGAAGAACATGAGGAGCACTTGATGATCGTATTAAGCATTTTACGGGAAAGGCAACTCTATGCTAAACTAAGTAAGTGTGAGTTTTGGCTCTCAGAAGTCAAATTTCTGGGCCATGTTATCTCACAAGAAGGGGTTGCAGTAGATCCTAGTAAGGTGGAAGCAATACTAGATTGGAAAAGGCCAGAAACTGTTGCTGAGATACTTAGTTTTCTGGGTCTTGCTGGCTATTACCGGAGATTTATTCTGAATTTCTCTCGGATTGCTTTGCCATTGACCAAGCTCACGCGGAAAGATCAACCGTTTAAGTGGGATGATCGTTGTGAGAAGAGCTTCATGGAGCTGAAGGAGAGGTTGACAACTGCACCCGTATTGATTATCCCTGATCCCATGTTGACCTATGTGGTCTACAGTGATGCTAGTAAGCAGGGACTGGGATGTGTCCTAATGCAACAGGGCAAAGTGGTGGCCTATGCCTCTCGACAGCTGAAGCCTTATGAGATTAATTATCCCACGCATGATCTGGAGCTGGCGGCAATAGTATTCGCGTTGAAAATCTGGCGACACTACCTATATGGTGTGATGGTTGAACTGTACTGCGACCACAAGAGTCTTAAATACATGTATGATCAGAAGGAACTCAACATGAGACAACGCAGGTGGATAGAGTTGCTAAAAGATTATAACCTGGAGATCAAGTATCACCCAGGTAAAGCTAATGTTGTTGCTGATGCTCTTAGTCGAAAGTCAGTGCAAGTGGCAGTTATGATGATACAGGAGAGAAAATTAATAGAAGACTTTCGAGATCTAAACCTATCAAATCAAATCCTCTGTGCTGGTTATAGTATAGGCCAAGAGGAAAGTGATCTGAAAGCTGAGATTGCAGAAGCTCAAATGCACGATGGGAAAGCACAGTCCATTATGACTATGATTGAACAAGGTGAGACTCAGGACCATGATCTTTCACCAAGTGGATTGATTCGATACAAGAAGAGAATCTATGTTCCACTGAAAGTTGATCTGAGGCAGAAAATTCTTGATGAAGCGCACAAAAGTCGATATACCCTCCATCCAGGGATGGTGAAGATGTATCATGACTTGAAGGCAATGTACTGGTGGCCCAGGTTAAAGAAAGATGTGACCGAGTATGTGGCTCAATGTCTTACCTGTCAGAAGGTGAAAATCGAACACCAGAGACCACCGGGATTGCTTCAAAGTCCTGAAATTCCAGAATGGAAATGGGAAAGCGTAACCATGATCTTGTGACAGGATTACCCAAAATTCGAAATCATGATGCGATCTGGGTGATTGTTGATCGTTTTACAAAATCAGCACATTTTATACCGATCAATGCCATCTATTCTCTTGATAAATTGGCAGAGATTTATATCAAGGAAATAGTGAGACTCCATGGGACGCCGAAGAATATAATTTCTGATAGAGATCCTCGTTTTACTTCAAAGTTTTGGAGATCTCTACATGATGCTCTGGGCACTAAACTGAATTTCAGTACGGCTTATCATCCTCAAACGGATGGACAGACAGAGAGAACTATACAGACGCTGGAAGACATGTTGAGAGCATGTGTAATGTATTTCAAAGGAAGCTGGGACTACTACCTTCCACTTGCGGAATTCGCTTACAATAATAGCTATCATGCGAGCATTCAGATGGCTCCATATGAAGCATTGTATGGAAGGAAGTGTCAATCCCCTCTTTGTTGGACAGAAATGTCAGAAAGAAGACTGTATGGGCCAGATATAGTGGATCAGACTACTGAGCAGATCAAGATCACTAAGCAAAGACTGCTTACAGCCCAGAGTAGACAAAAGAGTTATGCCGACAAACGAAGAAGACCGTTAGAATTCCAAGTTGGCGATCATGTATTTCTAAGGGTCTCACCTGTCACTGGTATTGGCAGGGCAATAAAGAGAAAGAAGTTAAGCCCTCGATATATTAGTCCATTTGAGATTTTGTCTAGAATTGGATCAGTAGCATACCGAATTGCTCTACCCCCGAACTTGAGCAGATTACACGATGTTTTTCATGTTTCGCAATTGAAAAGGTATCAACCAGACCCCTAGCATGTTATAGAGTATGAAGATATAGATATGAAAAATGATCTCACATATGAAATTGAGCCGGAACAAGTTATTGAGCGACAGGAGAGACAGCTCAGACACAAAAGTATTCCATTTGTGAAGGTGATCTGGAAGGGGTTATCACCTAGAGAGGCAACTTGGGAGGTGGAGGACAACTTGCGGAAAAGTTACCCGGAATTTATGTTTTAATACTTGTAACAAATTTCAGGGACAAAATTTCTTGTACAGGGGAGGAGTTGTAACATACTGAAATATGAATAACAAGAACTGCTTGTAAATGTAATTAGTCGGAAGAAAATTCACCGGTGCCAGTGTTGTGTATACGGTGTTATTTTGATAAAGAGGACACTTAGCAAGATTTTATTGGTTGTCATAAAGTAACAATTAAATGAAATAATCTTACTTTGTGTAGGGACCACGAAGGAGGACACCTCGTAGGTGAACCCGGGGAAAATTCCCTGACTTTCCTTTCCCTGATAAAGTGGACAGTTAGGTGGAGGGAAGAGATAGGGATGGGTCCCATATAAGGGACACATGGCATCATGATTTTCTATCAAATGTTAACCCTGTGGGGCTCACAAAGTCTCATCATGATGGTCAAAGATCAGGAAAAGGAACAAGAAGGCTGGATGTAATCAGGATAGCAGTTATTGAATGGGAGCAAGCCCACCTCTATATGCTATATAATACTAATAAGGTTGAACCATTTATTGATGAACACAAGAAAGCTCTTCAATAATTATATGGTGATATGAATGAAAACTTAATAATAAAAGAACACAATCAACATTTTTCAAGTTGGTTGAAAAAATGCATTAATGATGAGATGGAGAAGAATCTTGATTTAGTTTCTGAGAAATTGATATAGTTGTCGAAGGGACCAAGCTTAAATGTATTATCTTACAATGGTTATGCAATCAACGGTTACACCTTCTATATGCAAGAACATGATACACGGAGCACGATGCAGAATAGTGGGATAACACTTGTTGCTGATTCTTGGTATAGATCCAGTGCTAAAGACATATATCATGTCTACGTACCAATGTCATACTTTGGTGTCATTGAACGTATATGGGAGTTAGATTACTCTATGTTGAGGGTCCCTATCTTCAGGTGTAAATGGGTTAACAACAATAGTCGATTGCGGACAAATAAGTTTAGCTTTGTTCAAGTGAACCTTTCTAAAGTTTGGTATAAATATTATCCTTTCATTTTAGCATTACAAGTAGAACAAGTGTTCTTCATTCTTGATCCTACTAAGAAGAATTGGTCTATTGTACTCCCATCAAACAAGAATCGTCAAGAATAAGTTGATATTGAAAGTCATGACTATTTGAATATTGTTGAGGATGATCATTCTTTTAAGCTTTTGGGTTCAGAAGATATCGGTATAGATGAAGGTAAAGATGAAGATGAAGACGAACCCTTGTATATGAGACAAGATCATGAAGAGGGGGCTTGGGTTAAGCTTTAAATTCTATCTACTAGGAGACTCAAGGGATATACAACTGTCAATTCAACAAGAATGATGAAGAAGAAAATTTTAAATCAAACAAGAAAGAGTAAAAGGTAATGCATTATTGATTTTTTTACTTGTATGTTTTACTTGTACCCATATATGTCAAATTCATTTACTTTGGTTGACATGATTGTTACTGTGCACTTATATTTTCTTTTATTTGTTTAACTCTTAGGAAAATGGATTCTCCACGTGAAGATGACAATGTTCCCCCTCATGTTGGTAGACAAATATTTATTGAGCATGTCACCTGTGGCAAGATTGTAATGGTGAGGTTGATCAACATGAGAAGAAAGGGCATTAAGTTAGAACTTGATTAGAATGAAAAAGGGAATCCAATTGGACCGAATAGTAGCTCCCTTAATAATTTCATTGGGACTACAGTCCAAGACAGAGTTCTTATTACAATTTAAGATTGGAGATTAGTGAAGAAACAATATGGGAATGAAACTTGAGGTGAAGTCTAGGTAAGACATTAATTAATTTATTATTCGGGTTGTTTTGTTTCATATAATTACAATCTAACAAATTATCTTTGGTTTTATGGCACAGTCTTATTTTTTTATTAATGGTGATGATCACAAAAACTTCGTGCCTAGAAAAGCTAGCAAACTCATGAGAAAGTTTCGTTCCGATCTTGTGAAAAATTTCTTGAGGGATGATAACAAGAATATCATTCCAACACTGTCGAAATTATATAATGGGACCATCAATCAAGAAACGTGGGATGAGTTTGTGAGAACACATACAAGTCAAGAATTTCATGTGATGTGATATTATACTTTATAAACTACTTGTAATATGTTTGTAATTAATATTTATTAATATGAATCATTTGGATCAAAACATGAGCTAAGTGAGAAGAATCGCTCCAATGCAATTAATATGACATACCACTACACACAAGGACTTGTAGCTTATGGAAAGTTAGAGCAAAAAATTGTAAGAAATAATGATTATTTCTTTAATTTGTGTGACTCATTTTTAACTTCAACTAACTTTCATATGCAGATAGAAGAATGAACTTCAGATATTACACAAGTTCCACGACATGACTTGTGGGTAGCCGGTTGCATAAACAAAAAAGGAGAAATTCAAAGTGAAGAAGCAAGAAGAGTTGCAGAATATTGTGTAGGTATTGAAACATATGAGAACGTATAATAATAACACTGCTTATATGATTCTGGTTTATATTAACTAATAATAATAATGTTGTAATTCTTTTTGTGATAGCCATCAATGACACAAGAGGTACCACAGTTAGTAGCTTATGTTGGCCGTGATTATCTGCTAAGCAAAGCACTAGATATACCTAAGTATGATGGTCATGTTCGAGATACTGGTTTTGGCGTGACACAAACATCATACTTCAGACGCCAGAAGCACTCGAACAAGAGTGACTTTTTGCAGCTATGCGAGGAGATGAACTACTTCAAGCATTAAATGCAAGAACAATTTAATCTACAAATGCATTTGTTGCAAGAGCAAAATGCGCAGTTAAGGGAGAACATTGATTAGTTAGTGCAGTCTAAGGCAATGCCAAATGTTCCTTCTTGTGACAGCCAAGTGTGAGAGATAATTGTACTTCTATCCCTAAAGTCCATCTCTCTTTGGTAATTAATTTCTTCTGTAATTAATTGTTACATTATCAATTAGTGTATAACATAACATCCTAAACTGATCTATCTTTCACAAGGCAAGTCAGTGTGCAAGTTATATGTTTAACATTCTAGAAAGCACACAGTTGCGGTGGGTGTTGCCTACAACACACACAATGATACCCTCCATAATTCACCATTGCCAGAGAATACAATCTGAGTAAGGGTCGACGTATGCAAGGATCATAATACGCTATTACCCATCCCTTCTCTGGATGACGAGACAATAGTTAAAGATGTTGTAGGCGGCTATGTTGCTTGGTCAATAGGTTTGATAGAGCCATGTTAGAAGGTAGTTCATTTGCAATTCCTTTTTATTTTTCATATGCACTACATCATTTAATTTAATGCTTTGTTTTTATAGGTTGAACATTCTAAAGGAAAACAAGTTCAACTGCATGGCAAGGTCTCAAAGTGTTTAACCACACAGTCGAATTCCAAAGCCTTAGCTAGCTAACAAAGCAGAAGACAAATGATCTCATATCACGATCAGTTGGCATCCATTGCACCAGGTTGATACATGAAGGAAGTTTGTCATTACCATTTGATAGAAACATATATAGTGTTTAGGGCATAGCTAAATTTATTACTGTTGATGTGTTGGGCAAAATTTTTAATCGTGGTTGGCTTGGTGCTTCAGTCATCAACATTTGGATTAGGTACTTTATTATCATCATTTATCACTGTTATTATTATTCATCTTTCAATTTTTTTGTTGTCATCACGTTTCTTGTTCTTTGTAAAGGCACTTGTACCATGACATCTTGGTAGATGTACACAAGGTCTAATTATCTTTTGTCAACCTTTATCTCATTGGATAATGTAATACCTTATTTCTAATAGCTCCAGATAAGCACAAATGAGTAGTGAAATCAATTGTAGAACCAAGGTTTGAACCCGAACTACCCAACTTTTTGGAATCTTTCACAAATTATCACTCTCAACTTAGGATTTGAACCTAAGGTTGAGAGAGTTTTTCAAAAGGTAAAAAACTTTTCTATCATTCCATAAACTTCACTACGTTACTAATGACTCATTGGCTCTTAATTTCAATATATCAGAGTACATGCGAGTATTTTTCTTTTTAATTAAACTAGAGCGATTCTCTACTTAAACTACATTCATTCATCATGTATACATAAAAATGTATAACCACATACAACTACCAAAATCTTTACATCGAATACAAAAGTAATGCCTCACACTATGATCTTCAATCTTCCTTCATATCTCCTTCGTGCATTTCTCTATGCATTTTTCACCTGTTTAAATTGTTGGTTGGGAGGAGTGAGATTTGAGAGAATCTCAATAGTAAATAATACCACTATGCATGTAAGATATATATGAATACATGACATGCTTGTCTACACAACTTCATGCCAACATAATGACATATTTGCATGTTCAATGTTATTACATACATATGGCCATTGCATAATAAAACAGAGCTTCAATCAATCAACTATGCTCAACACAAATAGGCAAAGCATCACATAAATCAATGTAAAAACATACATATCAAATACATGCAGGCTAGGTAAGTTAACTACCTTGTGGACCACTGTCCTTTCTTTGTTTCCTCTTCTTCCAACCATTGGAGCTTCTTTGGAATGCTTCAATTCCCCTTCTTTCTTGAATTCTTCATGGCCCTAAATACCTAATTACATCATCAGAGCCATGATTCAAAGCCTATTCGACTCTCTTTAAGTCTACTTTCAAGGGAAAATATAGCCATTAGCTATATGTACACACATTAACATATAATTCTCCTTTTCTAATCACTGTTCCAGAATTTCCATGTTTACATGACTAAATTTAAAAATTCATCATTAATCTAAGGAAACTCTAAATTGATTGGTTCCAAATTCTATGTAAAGATATTTTATTATCTTTCACATGGAATTACTCAATTATGGTCATCACAACTAAAACATTCCCAGAATTTCACCCAACATCAATGTTTCAAATTTCTTTCCAGAAAATAGAGCATAATTTCAAAAATACATATCTCTTTGTGTATATCTCCAAATAACTCATATGACCTATCAAATTAAAGATTGATAAGTCTACTTTCATTCTGGAAAGTTTCATAATTTTTGGACATCATTTGCCTCTTGAAAGATGTCACACAAACACGTCTTCCATATCTGGAAATTCATCGGTAGCAACACTACTTTGTGTATGATTTCTAATTGCATTGTTTTGTCTTCCCAAACCCTTTAATTCACCATAATATTCTTTAATACCCCAAGGTATAAATGAATTTTGGGGAATTCTACTATGCCTTACTAAGACATTTACTAAACGGGGTTTAATAGTCCACTTAATCCACGCTTAATCTCAAGCCTCTTGTCCCAAAATTTGGGATATTACAATTCTCCCCTATTCAATAAATTTTGTTCTCGAAATTTTCTACCGGTCGAATTCTTGATAATACTTCAGAAAGACCATTGTAGCGAGGGTTTCATTTCCTTCTTTCTATATTCTATCGATATCTCAAATTCTAGAGGACACGCCAAATTCTAGAGGGTACCTCAAATCCTCTACACCTCAAATACTTGAGTTTTCTCATTCAGTCTTATTCCTATAGACCTTGTTCATTTATCTTACGTCTGAGCTTCTTCAATTAAATCTTACAGACTACTTTCCTCTTGACTAGCACTGTAGCTAGCAAGTACTATCTAACCTAACAAGTTTAGATTTATAACTCTTCTATCATTTTCTATTCCTGTTTCTTATTGACCGGTAACTGTACCGCTTTTTAATTCAAAGCATCAACGATGATAGTTGCGTCACTACTTTTTCATTCATCTATGTTGTCTCATATTCTATTTTTCTGATTTTTCAAATATTCAAAATTCTTGTGGTTGCAGTACATTTTCACAATCACACTACACAAAATAACGCTTTCACATTTTCAAAGAAAACATGATTACTGTCAGCTCAAACTCATAAGTGGGGTAATTCATCTCATGAGGTTTCAACTGTTAAGAGACACACATCACCATTCCATCTTGCTTTACCAAGATGTTTCCCAACCTTTTATTTCTTTCTCATTCTGTTGCAGCCCATACTGGTCACTTCACTGCATACCACATAAGGGTCGCATTCTAGGATTGAGAATATTCAATACTGGTGTGAGTTTCAACCTCTCCTACAGCTCTATGAAATCTTCTTATAGACATCATCCTACTTATGAAATTCTTTTTGTAATTCTTTCTTCCAAGTGAGTGCCAAAGCGATTCAAGGAAAATTCTAAATTCATCTGGCAAGACCCTGCAAAATGAGTATTTCTACAACAGTTTCTGGTCTATTCTAGTATTATACTACTTCCACTATTCTAGGTTCTTCTAAAGATCCCTTCTTTTGAAACAACATAGTTAAAAAATGACCAATACAAACTGGTCAAAAATTCCGCTCAAAAATTCAATTTTATTCAAAAATTCAATTCTTGAAAAATTCTGTTTAAATTCATTTCATACAAAAATTTAGTTCATACAATATACAAAGATAGCAGGTGCCCATTTAAAATTCAATTTTCAAAACTACATAGGAACCAAACAACTATCCTAGAAGGTCATCAATTCTAAATTCATTCTAGGCTCCAACCCTTGCTACTCTAACAACTCATCTACATATGTAATGTTCACGAAGCACACAAAACCAACCATCCCTTCTCAAGCATTCATATTCATTCACAAGACCTAACTAATCCAGTTATTCATTCATAGGACACACAATCCGTTGGGAAATTCTTAGGACACACAGTTCCTTCTATTCCAGCATTACGACCGTTATTCCAACCTTACGGCCATTATTTCTAGCCTTTCGGCCATTATTCCAGCTTTATAGCCATTTTATTCCATCCTTTTGGCCGTTATTCTAGCCTTTCGGCCATTCTAGTCTAGCTTTTCATCTATTTCAATTCCAGCTTTACAACCATTCTATTCCAGCCTTTCGGCCATTTCAGGACGTACAGCCCTTTGGGAAATTCTCAAGCTTTACAACGTCTTTGGGACATTGCCCAACAATTCATGATCTAGGACCATGGGATTCAGCCTTTCTAATTATGAATGCTTTTCAAGTCTGATTTCCTAAGGACACATTGGCCTAATAGGTCTGAGTACCTACTGTATATTTATATACGAGTACACTCAATGGTAAATATATACGTGCAGAACCATTATATAAGATACGAGAGCAAGAGTTTACTTGACTTTTTCTGTCGCTTGTTCTACCTTCATTCTCTTTGTTGTTTATAGATACGAGAGCAAGAGTTTACTTGACTTTTTCTGTCACTTGTTCTACCTTCATTCTCTTTGCTGTCTTTCTTTTGACAAACAGCACTGGAGCTCCCCATGGTAATTCACTGGGTCACATAAACCATTTTCTCATTCTGCTATCTCCTCTGGGGTCATTCTGTATGGACTTTTGATATTGGTCCAGCTCCAAGCATAATTCTACTTCCTTAACAAGGGTATTTACCTGTATATTTTCTTTTTAGGGAATCCGTTAGTCACTAGTATATTCTATTCTCTATCTCGATTATGAGACCATAATTCATGGTTATTCTTATTCTTTATATTACTCTATTCCATCAGGGAATAAATTCTCATTTATTTTTTCTAATGGAATATTCTATAATCAAGATCTTTCCCTATGCTAGATTAACAGCTAGCAACCTTGGAAAACCTCATTCTCATATGTGCTATATTCTAGTACATCAATTCATTCAAGTTAATTCATATGCCGAAAGAATCAATTCAACTATTGTTTGATTCTTAGGTTACAGTTTGATTGGTAGCAACCCTCTGAATGTCTATCTAACTTTTAGGTTCATCAGCCTAATTCTAGAACCTCAGTATACCCAATAAGCATGCTAAGATCATAATGATTCATTCCTTCTATTCTATTCTCATTACATTCAAGTAATATCCTCAAATATTCCTCAGAGCATTGTTGATAGTTCAACGTTACTTACTAGGTTCTCAACGTTCATAGGGTTCATACTTTCATACATCGAGGAACCATAGTGTATCCTGAGTCACATCTTGACCTAAACACTATTTCAGCTTAGATTGGATTCAAGCCTATTCTTAATATTCACTGTGTTCATTCTAATATTCACATGGCATCCCTAAGGATCAAAAAATTTCATACCTCAAAGCACTCCGGCCTTTAATCAAGAGGTTTTCAAGTTTTCAGGAAACTTCCCAAGGGTCACCCATCCTGGGATTGCTCTTGCCTGAGCACACTTAACCATGGAATTCTGTTGTAATCCGGAACACATGCCCGCTCAGCATCTAATTCTCTAGAGCTCATACCCTTCTCTACAGGGTATACATCACTACTATTCTATTTCATTCTCTATATACAGCTCTACCCTACTATCTAAACTAGTTTTTCTAGTTAGAGGTTAGGGAAAATTCCATTTCTCTGGGTTCATCCCAAACCCACAATTCATTCTAGCTACAGAATCACTAACAAGGTATCAGTATACCTATTCTTAGAAACAGAGCATACTAGCCAAATGCCAGAATCTCTACTCTGATATCAAAAATGTAACACCTTATATTTCTGCCCCTTTATTACATACACGAAAGCGTTTACTCATATTCTCTTAGGGGATTATTACTCATTTCCGGCTGTTGAGCCATGATTATTACCGAATATAAGAGTTAATTCTTTTTTCCATAATGATCCCAATTATAATTCAACTTTAATATGTCTCTATTCATACTATTCATACAAATATCTGGGCCGTACAATTAATCTACATACAGTAAATTAATACACATTCTTCTTTGATTCTTCATCTTCTTTCCTTCTTGTTCTTCTTCAAGCATTCGTCCCTTTCCTATTATCATACCTATATGGTTGGTGAGGGAGGGTGAGATTCAAGAGAATCTCAGTAGCAAACATGCAGATAGTGCATGTAAGATGAATGCCAGTGCATGATATGCTTGCCTTATATATGTTAATGTTCTCATAATAATATTCTGCATGCTCAATATTTCGTGCAACATACTTATGGCTAACGTAAAAATAGAAATAGAGGTTCATTCATTCAAACATACTTCACATAATCAAGCAAAGCAATATAGTAAATCAATACATAGCATAAACATCACATACATACAAGTAAGTAAGTTTACTACCTTTTGGACTTCACATCCGCCTCTTGTACCTTGATCTTCCAACCATAGCTTCTTCTTTATCACTTTGTGGCCCTAGATAAGTAATGACATTATTAGAGCCATGAAAAGTGAATGCCCAATAGGCCACATTAGCCTTAAATGCTTACTTTTACCCTTGGAGTTCATAGTAATTACATTTGGTCATTTTATTTCTCAAATTCTCATGGTAGACAAAAAGCTACCAGTATTTTAACCAAATTTTAAAAAATCATAATTAATTCTATAGAATTCCAATTGGGGTGGTTCTAAGTCTTATACGACCCTTATTCAGTCTATCTTTAAGTAAAAATATAAAATTTGGTCAATTTGAAGCCCATCATTCCCAGAATTCTCATTTTTAGAAGCTATCACTGAAAATTCTTAGTTTCACTGGGATAACTTCAAAAATACATATCTCTTTGTGTATAGCTCCAAATAACTCATATGTACCTATCAAATTAAATCTTGATAAGTCTACTTTCATTCTGAAAATTTTCATAATTTTTGGACATCATTTGCCCCTTGAAAGATGTCACACAAACATGTCTGCCATACCTGGAAATTCACAGATAGCAACACTACTTTGAGAGTGACTTCTAATTGCATTGTTTTTTCTTCCCTAAGCCCTTTAATTCACCATAATATTCTTTAACACCCCAATGGTAATAAATGAATTTTGGGGAATTCTGCTATGCCTTACTAGGATACTTACTAAACCGAGGTTTAGTAGTCTACTTAATCCAGGCTTAATCTCAAGATTCTTTTCCCAAAATTTAGGATATTACAGATAGCATGGGGGTAGAGTAGATCCCGATGCTCATTCCAATGATCTAAAAGAATACTTTAGACAAAGAGCAAACCCAAATATGTTATTTCTGGTGCCATACAATACAGGGTAATAAAGTTATTATTAGTGGTCATATTTCATTTTACATTTCTTTACTGTATCACTTTTACTATATCATGCATGGTTGAAGAAATACTTTTAAAATATTTTAGGGCACATTGGATCTTGATTGTGATCAATGCAGCGAAACCTTCTGGCCCTTGCATTTACTATATTGATCCTCTAAGTGGAGGTGTTCCTTCATACTATCCTTATTTGTTGCAGCTGATTAATAGGTAATCATATAAACACATGTATGTGTGTGTGTAAATATATATTTGTGCAAGTCACTAAATAACCAAAAGTAATCAACATCTATTTATTTTCTTAGTGCATTGATTGCATATAGAGCATCTACTAGCTTGAGCTTTTCTAGATCTACAGATCCTGCTCATAGCTATACCTGGAAGAAGATACAGGTACTGATATAGGAATTTAATTGCATTTTGATTTTAACAAAATTGTATTTAAAAATTTAGTGAACTATTTTATTATATTGTTACAGTGCCCTTTCTAGTCCAATAACGATGATTGCGAGTATTATATAATGAAATTCATGAAGGATGTCATTACTCAAGATTAGCTTCAGGTTCCACTAAAAGTAAGTCATTTTAGTACAATTCATATTGTGTTTTAAATTTAATAAATTGTCTGATAATTAATGTTTAGTTATATTAATTCATTGTCTGCATCATTGTATTGGTGTAGTATTATGAAGATCAACGTTCTGACAGTTTAACTGACAATCAAATCAATGAACTCATCGAGGAATGGTGTGAATATGTGCTAAGAAACTATTCTGGCTAGCAATACTATATAAATGTGCTAGGTTGTTTATTTACCTATTGTTGTTATTATGGATTTAAGTAGCTGAATTAATTATTTTCTTCTATTCACAATTGACTAAATATATATTTTGAGGTGATTTTGTTAATTTGCTATCTGTTTGTATCAATTTTTTTGTTATTTCATTATGGTTTGCTTGAGCATAGAAATTTTTATTTTCACTGTCATGGTACTAGCAAGATCTAATGAAAAAATAATATTAAAAAAAATCTAGAAGTAAGCCCCATCCTAGGTCTACGTAATATTAAAAAAAACGCTGCAGCTAATAAAAAAATTCAAAAAATATCTTGGGTAAGAAAGAGCCACCCTTGGTCCACGTAATATTTAAAAAAAGCTGCAGCTAATAAAAAAAATTAAAAAAATATCTTGGGTGGCGCTTTCTTAAAGAAGCGTCACCCTAGGTCCATGTAATATTTAAAAAAAAATTCTACAATTAATAAAAAAATTCAAAAAATATATTGGGTGGTGGAGATTTCTTAAGGAAGCGCCACCCTAGGTCCACGTAATATTAAAAAAAAAACTATTGCAGCTAATAAAAAAAATCTAAAAAATATCTTAAGAAAGCGTCACCCTATGTATAAAAATTAAAAAAATATTAAAAAAAACAACTGCAACTAATTAAAAAAACATATATTCAAAAAATAAAAAAATATATTCAAAAAATAATCTTGGGTGGTGTTTTCTCAAAGAAGTGTCACAGGAAATTCTTACATTACTGTAGCGCTTTCTTTAGAAAGTGTCACCCTTGATTCTTTTAAATAAAAAAAAATTGGATGTTGTGGCGCTTGTAGGGAGCGCCACAACTTATTTTAGTGGCGTTGGAATATGTGGCGCGCTCTTAAGGGCCACAAATATTATTGTTATAAGCGTCATAGCTTTTGTATTTTGTAGTTGTGAGAGAAGAAAAAATATAAAATTAAAATTGATCAACCAGTCTAGAACTCTTAATTGGACCAGTCTAGAGATTGGTTTCAGTTCTTTGGTTTGGTTGGTTTATTCTGATTTGGTAGTTTTAAAACTGCAGCATGCTTGTGTACAAATGGGTAGTAAATGTTGAAATGTTAAATTTTTCATTGGCAACAGAATACAACACAAAAGCATATATATGCTATAAAGTTGAAACATGAAATTTCAAATTACGAACAAGGCTGACATGATGAAAAAGGAAGAAAAGAATGATATCTAGTAGATAAGATAGACAGTGATCTCAAGCAGAGTCTCGACGCCATCAGTAGCATGTTGGTCGTTGTCGGTAACAGGAAAGGTCTTAGCAATGGCAAAACCCTTAGCGTTAAGGTACTTCCTAGTGCCTCCAATAACAGCAAGTTGGGACTCTGAAACTTGAAGTCTGTGCACACCAAGAAAGCTTATGCTATCAGCATATCCATTCTCTTCAAACATGGCCGTGAAAGCCAGCACTTGCGATGTCCCATCCACGGCACTCGCTAGATAAAACCCTTGTGCTTTCCCGACCAGACCTGACCCTAACTCATGTCCTTCCGTTAATTCATCGTCAAAAACTGTCATTGTCCCGAACATCAGCTTCTGAATGGTCATCCCAGCTGGCAGCAGATTCACGTTGGTCACCGGAAAGCCGTTTCCACCGATGTTGTTGTTGTTGTTGTTGTTGACTACGTTTCCAGGATTTCCGCCAAGGCCGGTGAGGAAGGGAAGGTTGTTGTTGTTGAGGAATCCGCCGTTGTTGTTATTCTGAGGGAGACCGCCGTTGAGGGGGATGTTTGCTCCGTTTGGCTTGGCGAAGGCCACTTGAGCATTGACGGCTGGGTTTGTGACAACTCCGGTGACAGCCCTCGCGGTCGGGTTTGACCCGCCGAGGATGTCGTGCATGAAGAATGTGAGTGGGTGGTGCTCGTCTAACACCACCGGAAGGACACTGCTAGGTATAGGGGCATCAGCAGAAACTGCAGATTCTTCTGTATCAGTAAGGATTCGCGCTGACTTTATGGGAGTGATCACTAACAAGAAAATAAGTATGGAAGAAAGAAGGACATTATTAGACTCAAAGCGTGCCATGAGATGGAGAGAAGGATTATGAGAACTTGAGCTTATGCGTGAGTTCGAGGAGTGTGTTGGATGATTCGAACGATGGAAGGATAAAGTATTTATAGCATGAATGAATTGGAGTTGATATGAGAGAAGTGGTTGACCAACTTAGCTCATCACGTTTAATAATCTCATTAGTTTTAGTTAGAACTAAACATAAAAGTTTTAAATTGGTGGATTATAAGTAGTAGGATTAGAGTGTAAAAATGTCTATATATATATAATTTTTAAAAGAGTATATATCCAGCATCATAAACATTAATAGGGTGTAAGAATGCTAATAAATTTTTTAAAATAGGCAAAAATACCATTTATATTAATTTTGACTAAGTCCGTTGTGGGACTCACATTATTTTCTTAAATGATTTTTTTTTTAAAAAAATAACACCTTCTCTCTATTCCTTTTCTCTTCTCCACCCCATCTGACCTCCTCAATCTGTCGGCCCCCAAAAACTCTTACCCCAACTCCACTCTTGAAGTTACTGTAACCCATATTGGACAACATTCTTGAGAGACTTCCACCCAATGAACTACTTAGTGTGTCAAAGGTGTGCACTAGTTTGATGGGCAGATGTAGAAGTAATCTATTATGGGAGAAACTGAGAAGCACATACAACGTAGGTGGGGAACACTACTTGGCGATGCTACTTATAGAGAGTGGCAATTTCATATAATGTGGATGTTGAATGGAGAAAGCCCCTCCTCATTACTACAAATGAATCCACCAAATGGATTATTAGGATCATTTATTGGTGCTTGGCCTTCTTTATGCCTTTCTTCGTATTGGGAAAATCCTACAGACCTCACTAAGTTATTACTGTCTAATTTCTCTAGCCTGACTTTGTATATTTCTTTTCGGAGTGGTCGATTTTGGTCCCTACGCAGGGATGATATGAAGAAGACCTTAATTGGTCTGCAATTGAGAAGCTTTCAACTTATCTTCGCACCAAAAGGGGATGAGGAAGTCGGAGAGGGTGGGGAAAGAGTGAAGGTATGATTTTCTCCAAAATAATCATTTGAAGAATAATAATATGAGCTCCACCCAATATAAAGTAAAAGAGTTAGTTAAAATTGAGGGCGGTGTCATTTTTTGTCCCCCTTTCAAGAAGTTATAGACATTATTGAACCTAATTAGTATATTTATGGTACTGGACACCCCTTTAAAAAAAAGTATATAAAAATTTTGCGCCTTGACAGTAACTTAGCGGATTAGATAGTAGTCAACGGATCCTTCCATTCTGCACTAAAGTTATACTCCATTAATCATCACAACCATTCCATCCCAAATTCCCCGGCCCCGCAAGTTGTTGGTCGGCTATATTATATTATTTTCGTTCCTCGTATTATAATAGTAAATTTTATTGCTCCCCCTCTTAATATAAGAATTGGGTAATTAATACGAGAATATTAAATAAATTAGTTATTTATAATAAATATGTTGATTTCTCTTAAATTCTTTTTTATCATGTACATTAGAACTATTTTTTATTTAAACACTACTACAAAAAGAAGAAGCTGTAGCGCTTATAAAAATAATATTAGTGGCACTTAACAAGCACCACATATTCGAACGCCACTAAAACTAACTGTGGCGCTCCATAAAAAGCGTTACAGTAAGTATTTTTTTTTAATTCAATAAACTAAGGGTGGCGCTTTCTCAACAAAACGCTACAGCTGATGCCGCACTTTCTGCCATAAGCGCCACCCTATATTTAAAATGAATAAAAAAATTATTTTTTTAATTGAAAAAGTTTTTAAATTTTTTTCTAACCTTGGGTGGCGCTTTTTTGAAAAAGCGCCACCCTAAAAGTCATTTAAAAATAATTTTTTTAATTTCAAAATTTTTAAATTTTTTTTATAAATAAAATAATAATAAAATGACATTGGGTGGCGCTTTTACCAATAAGCGCCACCCAATGTATTTTTTTAATTAATTATTATATTAATTATTATATTTTTAAATAATCATATTATTAATAAATAAAATAATAATAAAATGACATTGGGTGGCACTTTTACCAATAAGTGCCACCCAATGTCATTTTTTTCCATATAGTAACTAATATATTAATAATTAATAATCATATTTTTTAATAAACATATTATTAATAAATAAATAATTTCAAAATTTTTAAATTTTTTTTGTAACCTTGGGTGGTGCTTATTCAAAAAAGCGCCACCCAATGTAATTTTTCAAAAAAAAATTTAAAACGTCTTTTTTAAAGATCAGTTAAAAAAATTATTTTTTTAATACATATGGTGGCGCTTTTTCATAAAGTACCACCCTAAGTCTTTTTTTTATATTTTTTTCTATATTTTGTCAAATCATGCCTGTAACACAAATTTCTATACCCATGCAAACCACAATGGAATAACTAAATTGACACATACATATAGGTAATTAACAAAATCACCTCTAAACATGTATTTAGTCAAATGTGAATATATATATATATATATATATATATACACACACACACATTAATTAATTCAGCTATTTAAAACCACAGTAAATGCAATAGGCAAATAAACAACCTAACACTTGCTAGCCAGGGCAGTGCCTCAACAAATACTCACACTATTCTTCGATGAGTTCATTGATTTGGTTGTCAGTCAAACTGTCAGAACGTTGATCTTCATAATACTACACCAATATAATGATGCAAATAATGAATTAATATAACTAAACATTAGTTATCAGACAATTAATTAAATCTAAAACACAATATGTATTGTACTAAAATGACTTACTTTTAGTGGAACCTGAAGCTGATCATGAGTAATGACATCCTTCATGAATTTCATTACATAATACCCGCAATAATCGTTATTGGGCTGGAAAGGGCACTGTAACAATATAGTAAAATAGTAAAATAAATTTGAAAATACAATTTTTTTTAAATCAAAATGCAATTAAATTCCTAAATCAGTACCTGTATCCTCTTCCAGGTATAGCTATGGGCAGGATCTGCAGATTTAGAATAGCTCAAGCTGGCAGAGGCTCTATATGCAGTCAGTGCACTAAGAAAACAAATAAATGTTGATTACGGTAGGGTATTTAATGGCTTGCACCAATATATATTTACACACACTACATATATATGCTCACCTATTAATCAGCCGCAACAAATGAGGACTGTCTGAAGGAACACCTCCACTTAGAGGATCTATATAGTAAATGCGAGGGCTAGAAGGTATCGATGCATTGATCACAATCAAGATCCAATGTGCCCTAAAAGATTTTGAAAGTTTTTCTTCGATCATGGATTATATAGTAATAGTAATACAGTAAAGAAATGCAAAGTGAAATACGACCAGTAAAATAGATTTATTACCCCGCATTGTATGGCACCAGAAATAACATATTTGGGTTTGCTCTTTGTCTAAAGTATTCTTTTAGATAATTGGATTGGACATTGGGATCTACTCTACCCCCGTGCTGTCCAATGAGATAAGGGTTGACAAAGGAGAACTGGACCTTTTATGTGTGTACCAAGATGTCATGGTACAAGTGCCTTTACAAAGAACAAAAAATGTGATGATGATGACAAAAAAATTGAAAGATGAATAATAATAACAACGATAAATGATGACAATAAAGTACCTAATCCATATGTTGATGATCGAAGCACCAATCCATCCACGATTGAAAATTTCAACCAACACATCAGTAGTAATATGTTCCTCTATGCCCTGAACACCATAGATGTCTCTATCAAATGGAAATGACAGACTTCATTCGTGTATCAACCTAGGTGCAATGCATGCCAACTGATCACAATATGAGATCGTTTGTCGATTGCTCCGTTGGCTAGCTAAGGGGTTGGTATTTAGCTGTGTGGTCGAACACTTTGAAACCTTGCTATGTAGTTGAACTTGTTTTCCTTTAGAACGTTGAACCTGTAAAAACAAAGCGTGAAATTAAATGATGTTGAGCATAGGAAAAATAGAAGGAATTGTGTTCTTGACTACCTTCTGACATGGCTTTATCAAACCTATTGGACAAGCAACATAACCGCCGACAACATCTTTAACCATTGTCTCGTCATCTAGAGAAGGGATGGGTAATAGCGCATCATCATCCGTGCATACGTCGACCCTTACTCGGATAGTATTCTCCGGCAATGGTAAATTATGGAGGGTATCATTATCTGTGTTGTAGGAAACACCCACCGCAACTGTATGCTTTCCAGAATGTTCAACATATAACTTACATGCTATCTCGCCCTGTGAAAGATAGATCAATTTAGGATGTTATGTTATATACTAATTGACAATGTAACAATTAATTTGAGAAGAAATTAATTACCGAATGGAGATGTACTTTAGAGATAGAAGTACAAATATCTCTCACACTTGGACTGTCACAAGGAGGAACATTTGGCATTGCCTTAGACTGCATGAGCTGATCAATGTTCCCCCTCAGCTACGCGTTTTTCTCTTGCAACAAACGCATTTGCGAATCAAATTGTTCTTGTATTTGATGCTTGAAGCTGTTCATCTCCTCGCGTAGCTGCAAAAAGTCACTCTTGTTCGGGCGCTTTTAACGTCCGAAGTATGATGTCTGTGTCACGCCAAAACCAGTACCTTGAATATGACTATGGTACTTAAGTACACCCAACGCTCTCCTCAGCAGATCATCACGGCCAACATAAGCCGCCAACTCTGGCACCTCTTTTGTCATTGCTCGCTATCACAAAATAAATTACAACATTATTACTAGCAGTTAATATAAACTATAATCATCTAAGCAATGAGATTATTGTACGTAAGAGATACGTTTCAATACTTACACAATATTCTGCAACTCTTCTTGCTTCTTCACTTCGAATTTCCCCTTGTTTGTTTGTGCAACCAGCTACCCACAAGTCATGTCGTGGAATCTGTGTAATATCTGAAGTTGATTCTTCTATCTGCATATGAAAGCTAGTTGAAGTTAAAAATGATTCAGACAAATTAAAGAAATAATCATTAATCCTTACCATTTTTTGCTCTAACTTTCTATAAGATATAGGTCCTTGTGTGTAGCGGTATGACATATTGACTGCATTGGAGCGGTTCTTCTCACTTAGCTCCTATTTACATCCAAATGATACATATTAATAAATATTAATTACAAACATATTACAAGTAGTTTATAAAGTATGATGTCACATCACTTGAAATTCTTGACTTGTATGTGTTCTCACAAACTCATCTCACGTTTCTTGACTGATGATCCCGTCATATAATTCTGACGGTGTTGGAATGATATTCTCGTTATCATCCCTCAAGAAATATTTCACAAGATCGGAACAAAACTTTCTCATGAGTTTGCTGGCTTTTCTAAGCACGAAGTTCTCATGATCGTCACCATCAATAACAAAATAAGACTGTGCCATAGAACAAAGCTAATTTGTTAGATTGTAATCATATGAAACAAAACAACCTAAATAATAAATTAATTAATGTCTTACCTGGACTTCACCCCATATTATATTCCCATATTGTTTCTTCACTCGTCTTCAATCTTGAATGGTAATAGGAACTCTGTCTCGGACTGTAGTCCAAATGAAATTATTAAGGGAGCTACTGTTCAGTCCAATTGAATTTCCTTTTTCATTCCAATCAAGTTCTAACTTAATGCCCTTGGTTCTCATTTTGATCAACCTCGCCATTACAGTCCTCCCACGGGCAACATGTTCAACAAATCTTTGTCTACCAACATGTATGGGAACATCGTCATCTTCACGCGGAGAATCCATTTTCCTAAAAGTTAAACAAATAAAAGAAAATATAAGTGCACAACGACAATCATGTCAATCAAAGTAAATGAATTTGACATATGTATAGGTAAAACATACAAGTAAACAAATCAGGAACTCATTATCTTTTCCTCTTTCTTGTTGAACTGACAGTTGTGTATCCCTTGACTCTCCTAGTAGATGGATTTGTCAGCCTGACCCAAGTCCCCTCTGCATGATCATGTCTCAAATACAAGGGTTCATCTTCATTTTAAAATTCATCTTCATCTTCATCTTCATCTATACCAATATCTTTTGACCCCAAAAGCTCAAAAGAGGGATCTTCCTGAACAATATTCAAATAGCCTTGACTTTCAAGATCAACTTGTTCTTGACGATTCTTGTTTGATGGGAGTACAATGGGCCAATTCTTCTTAGCAGGATTGGGAATAAAGAACACTTTTTGTGCTTGTGATGCTAAAATGAAAGGATCATCTTTGTACCAAACTTTAGAAAGGTCCACTTGAACAAAGCCAAACTCATCTGTCCGCAATCCACTGTTGTTGTTCACCCACTTACATCTGAATACAGGGACCCTGAACATAGAGTAATCTAACTCCTATATGAATTCAATGACACCAAAGTATGACATTGGTGCATAGACAGGATGTATGTCTTTAGCACTGGATCTATGCCAAGAATTAGCAATAAGTGTTACCCCACTATTCTGCATCGTGCTCCATGTATCTTGTTCTTGTGTATAGAAGGTGTAACCATTGATTACATAACCATTATGAGATAATACATTTAAGCTTGGTCCCTTTGACAACCATATCAATTTCTCAGAAACAGAAGTAGGATTCTTTTCCATCTCATCATTAATGTGCTTTTTCAACCAAGTTGAAAATTGTCGATTGTGTTCTTTTGTTATTCAATTTTCATTCCTATCACCATATAATTGTCGAAGAGCTTCCTTATGTTCATCAACAAATGGTTCAACCTCATCAGTGTTATGTAGCACATATAGTTGGGCTTGGTCCCAATCAGTGACTACTATCCTGATTACATCCTACCTGCTTGTTCTTTTTCCCGATCTTCGGCCATCATGACGAGACTTGGGGATCCCAACAAGGTAAACATTTGATAGAAAACCAGCACAGAAGTCACTTGCTTCTTCAACCATGTACCGTTCATCAATACATCCCTCTGGTTGATATCTATTTTTAACAAACCCTTTTAAAATTTTTATAAATCGCTCGTTCGGGTACATCCATCTCAAGTAGACTGGACTGCACAATTGAACCTATTTCACCAGGTGTATAGTTAAGTGGACCATAATATCAAAAAAAGAAGGTGGAAAATACATTTCATGTTTGTTAGAACTGGCTGACACCCAAGAGGGGGGGTGAATTGGGTGTATAATAAGAAAGTCTGATATTTAAAAATCTTTTCGCAGACTGTAAACTTAGTATATATGGAAGCAGCAATTATGTAAAGCGTATATGCTAGAAATATAAAAGCTTAGGGAAGAGAATGTGCAAACTGTGATTTATCCTGGTTCGGTCCAATCCACGATGACCTACGTCCAGTCCCCAGGCTCCTCCTGAGATTTCCAATCCATTATCTTCTTGTTTAATCAGGCATAAGAAAAGCCTTTACAAATTCACAAGAGTTACTCCCCCTTACACACTGTAAGGTTTACTCCTTCTTACAGCAAGTCGAGCAAAGCAATCCTAAAGTCATTTCTCTCTTGCTTACCCGTGCAAGTCTTATGAGCAGCAACGTTCTCTCCTGCTTACACCACTGTAAGTCTTACGAGCAGCAACGTTCTCTACTGCTTACACCTTGTAAGTCTTACAAGCAGAAAGTACTACTAGCAATTCTCTCTACAACTTTCCTGTAAGGTAATCAACCCTCTCAAGGTCCCTCTACCTTGAGATCAATACAGAAGTATAGATGGTGTGTTTACAGACTCTCTCACAGAGTAGATAAATGCTCACTGAAGTACAATGAAAATATTCTCACTCTCAATTATACATGATATAGAAGATGAAGTAGAGCAAAGAGTGGTCGGAGGTAGAAGACTTAGAATATCAGCATGTTCATGTACTCATTGTGTTTCTTGCTTTTCTGTGTTTGAATCCTCTCCTATTTATAGCTGAGTTGTGGAAGATATCCGTTAGAGTCTGTTGATTCATTTGACCGTTGAGCCCATTCGGATATTCTTCTGTTATAATCCCATCTGATGCTTAGACAGTCACTATATCATTTTCGGTTGGAGTCCCATTGCTTTGCACGGTCGTTGAGTGTATTTAAATATTTTCCCGTTGATCGTGCTCTGACACATGCTTCAGCGTTTCTTACAGTTTTCCCATTGGTCTGACAGATGCAATAGTATTTGTCTTCCGTTACTTATGAAATTTGCTGCCGCCCACAAATAGTTGTCATTTAATATTGATCTGTGTAAGCCATGTGATCGGTAGTGCATAACACCTGTAAATCCACTCAGAGAAATAGCCGTTAGAAAATATCACTCGGGTGATTAAAGACTTCACTGGAAGTGATTTCAGAAAATGGAAGAATCATTGGAAGTCAACTTGATTTCACTGGAGGTGATTTTGATAAAACAATTAACTCTTGACTGCATAAGCATTTCACCGGCAGTAATCTTGATTTCTGGATGTGACTGTCATTGGAAGTGATTCTGATTCAGTGAAGAGTGTACTGAGTGATCATAGATGCTGACAAGAAGTGAAACTGATAAAACTTCATATAAGTTGATCTTGGCATGTCTCTGGAAGTGATTTGCAAAATCAACATAATCACTCGCTTGGATATTATCTTATAGAAAGTGAACTGAGGCATACTGGCTTTTACTGGAGGTGCATTCTGGTTCATTGGAAGTGATTTGATCTTCACGGGAAGGTATTCTGATTCAAACTGATATACTGTCACTGGAACTATGAAGAGTGAATTGAGTAATCACTGACTGTAAGTGATGTGAGGTAACTGATATGTGACTGGGAGTGATCAAGAATGGTGATGGAGGTGATCAGTTGAAATGGACAATCACTTGAGTAGAGTTCATGTCACCGGAAGTGATTTTCAAAACAATCAAATATTCCTGAAGTGATTTCGTCTTGCACTGGAAGTGATCTTGAAATTTCCATGTTTCACTCGAGTGAATTTGGAATCACTGGAAGTGTTTTTGTAAATAGTGATTTCTTCTTGCAGTGATTTTGAATCCACTGGAAGTGATTTGCAACTTTTCAAACATCACTCGAGTGATTCAAGATCACTGGAAGTGATTTGACAAACAGTGAAATATTCTTGCAGTGATTTTTGATTCACTGGAAGTGATTTGGAAACTTGGCGCATCACTCGAGTGATTTGGTATTCACTGGAAGTGATTTTCAAAACAGTGTATTTTTCTTCCGGTGATTTCAGGCGCACTGGAAGTGATTTGGCAAAGTTGAGATATCACTCGAGTGATTTGAAGATCACTAGAAGTGAAATGGCAAAGCTGAGATATCACTGGAAGTGATTTGGAGATCACTGGAAGTGATTTGGCAAAGTTGAGATATCACTCGAGTGATTTGGAGATCACTGGAAGTGAAATCTGAAACAGTGAATTTTTCTTGCAGTGATTTTTCGATCACTGGAAGTGAAATGCCATATCACTCGAGTGAATGCTGAAATCACTCGAGTGATCCGTTTCCAGATCTTCAGTAAACAGAGGTAAACTTCAAGATGCCATAACTCTTCGAATATGACTTCAAAATTCCTATATTATATATCAATGGAAAGCCCTGGAAGTCTACTTTCATATGGCGCCGTTTTTAGCTCAATAGGATCAGTGGTTTGAGAGTTATAGTCAAAATACCAAGACTGTTCCAGAAAGTGACGCTGACATGAAGGTAAAATTAGGACACTAATATCTCCCTCATACGACCTCCTTTGATGTTGGTTATGGTGTCAAAATGACGCATTGGGAGTATAGTTTCATATGAAATTGGTTTCGTCTCATTGGAAGTTGTATTGTGAGAGATATGATCAAATAACCAGACCTCGCTCAGCTGGACGAAGCACAGACTCTGAAATGCTGAACATCACTCGAGTGATTTGCTGAATCACTCGAGTGATTTCTATTTTTGCTGAATCACTCGAGTGATTTGTTAGAAGTCACTCTGCTACAGTGCCAAATAGTGCCAATTGTTACAGTAACCGTATTGCTACAGTACCCACTGCTACAGTACCCATAAAACTCGAATCTTCATATTTTTCATTAATTCTTGCAAGTTCCTTATTCCTCAATTTCTTTCTTCCATTGCTTGACTAATCTACAATATATGCAACATCAAATAGTTAGTCAATGTATTAGAAAAGTATACTATGCAAGCTTCTTATGCTTAATATTTGACATCTATATTTGTCATCATCAAAACTAATCATATCTAACATTCTCCCCCTTTTTGATGATGGCAAATCCTTCAAGAAAAATATGCTTGAATGTGAATAGACAAATTGAGTGCAACATATTTTTCCATTTCTCTCCCCCTATTTGACATTAGCAAAAAGTTTGAAGTATAAAGAAGAAGGTTGCTTGGAGAAGTATTTATGAAAGTACATTTGAAATATCATTTTCTCCATTAATCAAAATAAACAGTTTACTCTCCCCTTTTTGAAAGTAATGATATTTGAATGTGATGCAAATGAAAAATGTTTTCAATAAAGCTCTCATAATGAAATATATGCAAGGCATGTATAGAGCATAAAGAGAGAGAGGAGGGTTTAGAAATGCTCATTTGAGTTTGGTAGGTTGATTGTAGACCCATGAAGTCCAGCTTATGCCACATTCTCGGTGCAACTCTGATGTGTCTTCATATTGTCTCTAGGATGCTCTTGAGCTTCTATTCCATATTTTTATCACATATGGCTAATGTTCCTTTGTATTGGCATAGGGCTTTCAATGTTGTAGCCAATATATTTATCTTGATTGATTATCACAGTATATGTCCTCAAGATTGATATATTCTTCTCGTAGCATGCTGAGGAATGATCTTCTCATAGAGCAAATTCTCCTGTCATAAGTTAAAAATATTCTTGCAAGGAGAAAGGTTAGTGCAATCAAGTATTAACAATTTCCTTTCTATAAAATATATGCAAATTAGGATGAAGAAAAGAAAAGGTATAAGTATCTCATCATCAAAACTAATCAATTGAAGGTGAATACAGATGGTATGGTATAATGATTTTCTAAATCAAGGAGATAAGCTTTTAAGATATGAAACACATGTGAATGTGAAGCTCCCCCTTAATGAGTGCATGGCTTTAAGAAATATGACAAATTCAATTAAGAACTCTCATGGATTTGAACAACCATTGAGGAAACTGTGTAGAGACATAAAGCATGAAATTTTGAAGATTTAGTCCCATTTTGAAAATGATGCATGAGTAATTGGGAAGTGTTTGAAATTATTTATGAGGAAATGAAGTTGATAGTTTGCATAAGAAGGAACACTGAGTTTAAGAGAATTCCAGAGATTTTCATCGAAAGGAAGATGATGATAATTTTGAAATTGAAAGTTTGCAGAAAGAACAACTGATATGATTTGTGATTTTACCATTCACTCCAAGTTCCTTTACCTCACTCGAGTGCTTGACTGAAATCACTCAAGTCTCCTACCTGTAGCCTCATTATCACTCGAGTGGTATCACTAATCACTTGAGTAACCTTCTATGTCACAGTACTTCTCTTTGTTCACTCAAGTGAACTTGTACCCATCACTCGAGTATTCTCTATTTACCTCTATTGCTCGAAGAGAGAACAAAACATCTACAAAACAAATTTCCTCATACCTTGATGCTTCGGTTAGTATAGTAATCATCAAACATATGAACATATACAACATATACAACATATATAGAAACATTATCAGTAACAAAATATTCTTTTAACTTATTGGGATTAACCATTCCCAGTTGATCTTTCACAAGGAGTTGTGAAAATGTCTGCTGCTATTTGAAGATGAAGATGAAGATGGATCGAAATGAATAATACTTTGACATCTTTCTTTTTGAACATGATTCTCTGATTAAGTGGTGTCTCAGATTGCTTCTTTCTTTGATGTCAATATCAAGCAATGTAATTGACTTCATAGATGTGGCTGCTTCGTTTGCTTGATCCACTCGTATTTCTTCAAGAGCACTCCTTAGATGCTTTGGTACCCAACTCCTTTTTGTTTTATAGAACAACTCTGCTCTTATACAATTAACTCATGATATTCGAGCAGGGAATATAACCAATAAATTCAAGCTATTGAATCATAAAACATATCAAACGAATGATACCACGATGATGATTTTCAAGGTTCAATGACAATTATAAAAGATATCATTGATAAGGTTTTCATGCAAAGAGAATAGAGAATCACCAACTTCTATGGAATAATAAATCATGAATGAAATGGAGTTTTTCCATAGATCATATGCAAATTGTTTCAAAATCTCAAATTTCTTTCAAATTGCGAAAATGCATTATGAAATTAAGATTTTGAATGCATGAAAACTCATTTATAAAATTTGTTAAATATCAATGCTCATGCTAAAAATGGTGGAAGTCAATAGATATAAACTTTGTGTCATAAAGCTTCACTTTAGAATTCAACTAAGATAACATGTTGCTCCTCAGAATAAACATGTTGGAGAATTTTTTTTAAGAGCAAAAGTCATATGGAAAATGAATTAGCAAAATGGGGCTTAACTAGATACACATATATAAGCATAATGACTTTGTTACTGATCAAGTGATAATCTTGCCTATTAGAATTGTGTCAAGAAATATATGGCAAGAATTTGAATTCAAGGTTCTAGTTACTCGAAAAATAGATGAAGACAAATGTTGATGTAATTGAGTAATAAGATGAGTATAATGGATTTATAGAAGACAAAGCACGTACTTATTAGTCCAAATGACTAAAGTTCCAAAACATCATCCTAATATGTTATTCCACTATAATGGTTAATGCATTAGTATTCATTCGATGCATTAATGAACATTTATAATGCTTGGAATAACTCAACCAATAAGGATTTATGCATTAGGAACAATAATTTAACATATTGAATTCATCTTTGAGGAAATATACTTGAAACTCATATAGATAAAATTTAACTCATTGAAAATAAGGATTGAGGAGTTCAAGCCTAGGATATATTGAAGATCAATGATCAATATGTCAATGATGAGGAAATACTCTAGATGTATTTGAAGCATTTCTGACACTAGTACACATAAACATTAACTTCCAATTTTTTGAAAATGATTTGAATGTGTTATGAATAATTTTCAAAATTATGTGTATGCACTTTTATAAACCAGATGAATTGAAATCAAGACACATTTTTAGATTTTACATTTCAAACTCAAATGCATACAGATATTATGCATAATTTTATTTCCAGTTCATTTAGCAATCTAAAATATTTTAAAAACCATAAATGATTATTGCTAATGATATGCAGTATTTAGCATACAAATTGAGTTGGGAAGATATGTGCAACGATTAAGCTGAAATAAACTCACATACTAACTCGGCGTACCTGGCTTGAGTGTGACTCGAAGACACCCAAGTTAATTTCCATCGCATAGTATCCTTTTACTCAATTCCTCCAGGATCACTTGAGTAAATCATGCTTTTCTACAGTGTTCTCCTCAAGGCTCATGTATGCTCTATTCATCTTTGTTTTAGTGATCAACATCAGAGCATTCTTTACTTCTTCCTTCAAGACTATATAATCGTTTTTCTCCCTTCGGTATCCAATTTTGCTTGGATCCACTCATGGTTAGTTTGTAGGAATCATAATTCAAATGCTCAAGCAATATAGTCAATTTGCAGAAATTGAGCAATGATGAATTAAACATGACTTTATACATAATAATATTTTCTCTTAAAGTATGCCTATATGCATAAAGTGTTAAGCTATTGAACATTGCAATCCCTGCATGAAATTATCAAGTGGATTTTCTAATGGATGTGAAAAACATAATTTTAAAATAGTTTGCAATGCTCATTACTAAGGTAGCATGATATAAACCTCAATAGATATTATAGACAATAACATAGGAGGTTTTGTCAATGTGTACCTTCACTTTAAGTACTTGGAGGATTGGCTTTGCTTACCCACTGCCTCTTTTTGTTATGTTGATTCTTCATGTGTGTTCCCAAGGATGTATGCAAAGCTCTCTCAATTGATGTAGACTTCAAGTGTATTTTTGTATGAGAGACCCTCCTTTTCTTGTTTCCCTCAATATAGTTGAATGGTAAGCTATGGTAGTCCTTCGTTGAGGTGAAACATATACCTTTTCTCCATTGCTTCTTTTGGTGGTTATGTTCTGTAGCTCCAGCAATGGATGCTCCGAGAGTTCTCTTTTTCGATTGTATGGACCTCTTTGTTGGTACATGAGAAACTCTTGGCTTCTTTTTCATCTTATCTATACCTTTATGTCCATTTCCTTTTGGATCATCCTGCATACGTAAAGTACTAGATGGACATTTTGGTACCCACATATACTTGGGTCCTTGATTGTTAGTATTTGACTTTATATGTCCTTTCAGAACTCAAACATATTTATTTCTCACATTAGGATTTCTTCTAACATGGCATGTGTGAGAAATATGACCCGACTTACCACAATAATTGCAAATTGTATAAATATATACATTTTGAAGTATTATGCAAGTATTGTGTTGATTGAGGGAAGAAGTCTTTAATTGTTTAGTTTGCTTAAATTCCTTCTTCACACATAAATTTCCAGCATGTTTGAAAACACTTTTGCTTTTCTCAACAGAATCAATAATTGGTTGGAAGACTATTTTATGCAGACTTAGAAATTCAGTTTTATGAAAATCACAAGGAGAATTGGAACCTTCTACCTGAAGTTTGTCTTGAGTTCCAGAGAGTGATTTTTCATGGTCGTCTGTAATGAGCTCCATTTGGGAATCCTCTTCTTCCTTTTCTTCTGTGTTGACTGCATCATGGAAGTGCTTTATAATTCCTTCTTCATTCTCAACTTCCATTTGTTCACTGATTCTGGATACGCAGCTAATAGTTTCAAGTGAACAATCTATACTGTCAACTTCAACATGCTCATTAGAAGTATATATAGAATCAAGAGTATCCCAGATATCTTTAGCATTAGTGCAAAATCTAATTTTCTCAAAATCATTTTCTGTCACAGCACTATAAAAAATCTTTATTGCTCTTATATTTAATGAAAACATTTTCTTTTCTTTGTCTGTCCAATCCCTTCTCGGTTTGGAATCAAAAACATTTATAAAAACATTTCACATATCAAAATCAGATGCTTTTATAAAACTTGTCATTCTTGCTTTCCAAAACCAGAAATCAATATCTTTTAAAAGAGGTAGGATAGAATAATCAAAGCCTTCCAAAAGTGAGCAACACCCAAAATCAGCCATTGATAACTCTTGAGACGGTTAAGTCCTTTAAACAAGAGTCCAGCTCTGATACCAAATATTAGAACTGGCTGATACCCAAGAGGGGGGTGAATTGGGTGTATAATAAGAAAGTCTGATATTTAAAAATCTTTTCGCAGACTATAAACTTAGTATATATGGAAGCAGCAATTATGTAAAGCGTATATGCTGGAAATATAAAAGCTTAGGGAAGAGAATGTGCAAACTGTGATTTATCCTGGTTCGGTCTAATCCACGATGACCTACGTCCAGTCCCCAGGCTCCTCCTGAGATTTCCAATCCACTATCTTCTTGTTTAATCAGGCACAAGAAAAGCCTTTACACACTGTAAGGTTTACTCCTGATATTAGAGTAACTCTTGTGAATTACTCCCCCTTACACACTGTAAGGTTTACTCCTTCTTACAGCAAGTCGAGCAAAGCAATCCTAAAGTCCTTTCTCTCTTGCTTACCCGTGCAAGTCTTATGAGCAGCAACGTTCTCTCCTGCTTACACTACAAATAGTTGTCATTTAATATTGATCTGTGTAAGCCATGTGATCGGTAGTGCATAACACCTGTAAATCCACTCAGAGAAATAGCCGTTAGAAAATATCACTCGGGTGATTAAAGACTTCACTGGAAGTGATTTCAGAAAATGGAAGAATCATTGGAAGTCAACTTGATTTCACTGGAGGTGATTTTGATAAAACAATTAACTCTTGACTGCATAAGCATTTCACCGGCAGTAATCTTGATTTCTGGATGTGACTGTCATTGGAAGTGATTCTGATTCAGTGAAGAGTGTACTGAGTGATCATAGATGCTGACAAGAAGTGAAACTGATAAAACTTCATATAAGTTGATCTTGGCATGTCTCTGGAAGTGATTTGCAAAATCAACATAATCACTCGCTTGGATATTATCTTATAGAAAGTGAACTGAGGCATACTGGCTTTTACTGGAGGTGCATTCTGGTTCACTGGAAGTGATTTGATCTTCACGGGAAGGTATTCTGATTCAAACTGATATATTGTCACTGGAACTATGAAGAGTGAATTGAGTAATCACTGACTGTAAGTGATATGAGGTAACTGATATTTGACTGGGAGTGATCAAGAATGGTGATGGAGGTGATCAGTTGAAATGGACAATCACTTGAGTGGAGTTCATGTCACCGGAAGTGATTTTCAAAACAATCAAATATTCCTGAAGTGATTTCGTCTTGCACTGGAAGTGATCTTGAAATTTCCATGTTTCACTCGAGTGAATTTGGAATCACTGGAAGTGTTTTTGTAAATAGTGATTTCTTCTTGCAGTGATTTTGAATCCACTGGAAGTGATTTGCAACTTTTCAAACATCACTCGAGTGATTCAAGATCACTGGAAGTGATTTGACAAACAGTGAAATATTCTTGCAGTGATTTTTGATTCACTGGAAGTGATTTGGAAACTTGGCGCATCACTCGAGTGATTTGGTATTCACTGGAAGTGATTTTCAAAACAGTGTATTTTTCTTCCGGTGATTTCAGGCGCACTGGAAGTGATTTGGCAAAGTTGAGATATCACTCGAGTGATTTGAAGATCACTAGAAGTGAAATGGCAAAGCTGAGATATCACTAGAAGTGATTTGGAGATCACTGGAAGTGAAATGGAAAAACTGAGATATCACTGGAAGTGATTTGGAGATCACTGGAAGTGATTTGGCAAAGTTGAGATATCACTCGAGTGATTTGGAGATCACTGGAAGTGAAATCTGAAACAGTGAATTTTTCTTGCAGTGATTTTTCGATCACTGGAAGTGAAATGCCATATCACTCGAGTGAATGCTGAAATCACTCGAGTGATCCGTTTCCAGATCTTCAGTAAACAGAGGTCAACTTCTAGATGCCATAACTCTTCGAATATGACTCCAAAATTTCTGTATTATATATTAATGGAAAGCCCTGGAAGTCTACTTTCATATGGAACCAGTTTCAGATAAATAGGATCAGTGGTTTGAGAGTTATAGTCAAAATACCAAGACTGTTCCAGAAAGTGACGCTGACATGAAGGTAAAATTAGGACACTGATATCTCCCTCATACGAGCTCCTTTGATGTTGTTTCTGGTGTCAAAATGACGCATTGGGAGTATAGTTTCATATGCAATTGGTTTAGTCTCATTTGGAGTTGTATTGTGAGAGATATAATCAAATAACCAGACCTCGCTAAGCTGGACGAAGCACAGACTCTGAAATGCTGAACATCACTCGAGTGATTTGCTGAATCACTCGAGTGATTTCTATTTTTGCTGAATCACTCGAGTGATTCCTCAAATCACTCGAGCGATTCCTCAAATCACTCGAGTGATTTGTTAGAAATCACTCTGCTACAGTTCCAAATAGTGCCAAACAGTGCCAATTGCTACAGTAACCGTATTGCTACAATACCCACTGCTACAGTACCCATAAAAACTTGAATCTTCATATTTTTCATTAATTCTTGCAAGTTCCTTATTCCTCAATTTCTTTCTTCCATTGCTTGACTAATCTACAATATATGCAACATCAATTAGTTAGTCAATGTATTAGAAAAGTATACTATGCAAGCTTCTTATGCTTAATATTTGACATCTATATTTGTCATCATCAAAACTAATCATATCTAACAATGTTCACACAGAGTACAAAAAATTAGCCTTTGCAAATGTCATAACTTTGTTGAATCAACCACTTTACTACAGATCAACTTGAAAAACATGCAGAGTTTAGTGATTATCTTTCTGACATTTTTCGGCAAGATGGACCGTATACCAACCGGTAAGAAATTCTGCATGAGCACATGACAGTCATGAGATTTAAGGTTCTTTAACTTCAACTCTTTCATTAAAACAAGGTTTTTGATATTTAAAGCGTACCCCTCTGGAACTTTAATTCCTTGTAAAAACTCGCAAAATAATTTTTTTCTCCTTCTTCGACATAGTGTAAGCCGCTGGAGGTAGATAAGTACGGTTCCCTTTCTCAACAAGTGCCAACTCTTCTCTTATTCCCATCCTTACTCTTTCCTTGCACATTGAGCAACGTGCCAATTATACTATCACATATATTTTTTTCAATGTGCATGACATCGAGAAAATGCCTAACATATAAGGACTTCCAGTATAGAAGTTTAAAGAAAATAGACTTCTTCTTCCAACCACTTGTCCCGGTTTGATTCACATATGGCTTGCCAAAATTGTTATGTAGCTCTTTTACCTTTTCAAAATCCTGAGCCCCAGTCAACATCTTCGGTGGGCTACCTTCTTCAGAGTCACCATTGAAAGCCTTTTTCCACTTCCTCCAACGATGCTTTGATGGTAAGAATCTCCGATGTCCCATATAGACATTTTTCTTACAATTATCTAGTCGCATTGAATGAGTATCATCTTCACATATAGGGCACGCACAATATCCTTTAACGTTGTATCCAGACAAATTATCATAAGCTGGGAAATCGTTAATTGTGCCATACAGTATGGCTTTCAAAGTAAAACTTTCTTCCCTATACCCATCATAAACATTGACGCTATCTTTCAAAAGTAGCTTCAAGTCATCAATTAAAGGAGACAAGTATACATCTATATCATTCCGAGGCTGTTTTGGCCCAAAAATTAACATCGAGAGCATCATAAACTTACGTTTCATTATCAAGTGTGGAGGAAGGTTGTAAATCATCAATATTACCGGCCAAGTGCTGTGTGTACTACTTTGAGCGCTGTGGGGATTGATTCCATCAATTGACAATGCAAGGCGTAGGTTCCTAACCTCGTTCGAAAAGTCAGGATACTCATAATCAATTTTCTTCAATTGAGGGGCATCTGCAGGGTGCCTAAGCTATGTGTCTTCAATCCTCTCATATGTATGCCATGTCAACTGCTTTGATATCTCTGCATTACTGTACAGAAGCTTGAATCTCGGGATAATAGGAAAATACCATAGGACCTTGACGGGACTTTTTCCTTTCTTCTTCCCATATCGAGATGCATTGCATTTAGGGCACTTCTCTAACGTTACATATTGTTTCTGAAATAATATGCAATCGTTGGGGCATGCATGTATCTTCTCATATCCCATTCCAGTTGTTGAGCAAGGAATTTTCTTTGCCTCGTATGCCTTCGTAGGAAGTACATTTTATTCTGGAAGCTTATCTTGCAAAATTTCAAGGAGTGTGGTGAAACCCGAATCACTCAACCCATAGCAGGCTTTAAAGTTGTACAATTTCAACACTGCTAGCAATCTTGTGTATTTTGTACAACCAGCATATAACGGTTTCTTTGCATCACCTTTGAACTTCTCAAATTCTCTGGGACAGTTATGAAGTATCTATTCAACCACATTAAGCATTTCTTGAAAACCATCATCTCCATCACACATGCTTCAGTCAAACTCATTTGAAGCACCACCGGTGGTATGCGACCGATCATTATAAGGGTCGTTTGTCTCACCATGCCTTGTCCATCGTGTATATATTTGATCAATCCCATGTCACACTAAATGATCTAACAAATCAAGTGGACTAATCCGCTTTCCATAACAATAAGATAAGCAGGGACACAAGATTTTGTTAGGATCTTTTATATGCTCAATTGTAAATCTAATAAACTCCTTCACCCTATCTATATATTCTCTTGAACACCGATCTGATGACACCCATATTCGATCCATCTATGGTTTCAAAAACCTAGAATTAAATAGTGGTTAGTTGCTATATATGAGGAAGTCATCTAAGCCTTCAACCTATATACACACTAAATGAGAAAACTATCCGTTACAAAGGGTATGTGAGTCAATTTATACCAATTGGTCACCATAGGTTTAAATGAAAAAAATAGACTTCATTCCAGATACAATAAAAATTTTAAAAAAAGTTAAAAAAGGGAACTTATTTGACATTATTTATGTCACTATAAAATCCAAATAAATAATTAGCTGTTATATTTAACTAACAATCATGATCAATTAATACAATTACTTAAAATTAAAAAAATAACAAAAAGGGCAGGTCTCAGTGGATAAAATATACAGAAAAGCAATACAAATATATTAAAAAAAATAAAAGATAGTTACAGATCCAAATAAATAAGTAATAAAATCCTAGTTTATTTTTTTGGTAACAAAATAAATCCTAATTCACTATGCCAATTATGTATAAATCTAAAAAAAAATAGACTTTATCCAAGATGCAATAAAAAAGAACAGCTGAATTCTCAGAGAAAATAATAAATTTTCATAGTATGTGAATTCTTGATTGTTGACCAATGTTTCCTAATTTTTATTTTTAAATTATTGAATTAAATTAATTAGCTATTATATTTAACTAAAAATCATGATAAGTTAATAAAATTACTTAAAATTTAAAAATTAACATAAAAATGCAGGTCTCAGTGGATAAAGTATACAGAAAAAAATACAGATATATTAAAAAATAATAAAAAACAAACTTACAGATTCGTAGTGGGGACCAAGACCAAAAAGGTTGCTTTTGGCAGTATTATGGGGACACAACTGATTAGACACAAGGAATTTGAAGCTGTTCAGCAATAAATAAATTAAAGTAATCAGAAACAACACTTTATTATAAAAAAAAAGAGGTAACTACTAATATAAAAACCCCACCTTAAAAGCTAAAGAGACACCTGAGGGCGAGAGGTAGAAGGTCTGTTAAAAAAAGTGAGGAAGAAAACAGGACAGCTAGTTAGGGGGAGCTGGGAGCGGCGTTGGGGGCGGGGAGCTGGGGTCGGGGGAGCTGTGGGAAGCGGTGGGGGGTGGGGACCTGGGGGTCAGAGGCAGTGGTGGGGGCGTGGAGCTGGGGGAAGGAGGGGGAGGGGAGTTGGGGACGGAGGGGGCGGGGAGCTGGGGGGAGCTGGGGTGGAGGCGAGCTGGGGGTGACGGCGGGCTGGGGGGGAGCTGGGGGTAGGGTCAAGTTGGGGGCGAGCTGGGGGTGACGGCGGGCTGGGGGGTGAGCTAGGGGTGGGGGCGAGATGCAGGTTTAGGAAGAAGGTGATGATGGGGCCGAGAAAATAAATTGGAGGAGGAGGAAAAAGAAATTTTTGGCGGGTATACATTGGGTGGCGCTTATCCCAATAAGCGCCAACCAATGTATTTTTTTTTATTTTTCATATAATAATTAATATATTAATAATCATATTTTTTAATAATCATATAATTAATAAATAAAATAATAATAAAATGACATTGGGTGACGCTTTTACCAATAAGCGTCACCCAATGAATTAATAAATATTTTGATTAATTATTATATTTTTTAATAATCATATAATTAATAAATAAAATAATAATAAAATGATATTGAGTGTCGCTTTTAAGAATAAGCGCCACCCAATGAATTAATAAATATTTTGATTAATTATTATATTTTTTAATAATCATATAATTAATAAATAAAATAATAATAAAATGACATTGGGTGGCTCTTTTACCAATAAGCACCACCCAATGTTATTTTTTTACATAGATTAATTATTATATTAATAATTATATTTTATAATAATCATATTATTAATAAATAAAATATTAATAAAAGGACATTGGGTGGCGCTTTTACCAATAAGCACCACCCAATGTATTTTTTTTAATTTTACATATACTAATTAATATATTAATAAATATATTATTATATAATCACATAATAAATAAATAAAATAATAATAAATAATAATATATTAATTATTTTTTTATTTTCCATATACTAATTAATATATTAATAATTATATTTTTAAATAATTATATTATTAATAACTCAATGTCATTTTTATAATTTTCAGCATACACATAATTTTTATTTTATTAATTCAATATATTTTAATATAATCATATTATTAATTTATTAAATAATATAATATAGTTTTGGTGCATTTTGGGTGGCGCTTATTGATATAAGCACCACCCAAGATATGTTTATACATATCAATTATATATATTATTAAATTATTAATTAAAAAATTAGTATTATTCATTTATGTTGATTAATTAATATAATAGATCTAATATATGTTTATTCAAATTAGTTGTATATGGTATTAATATTTATCATTTGTTATTTTATTATAGATTTAATTGTTATAATCAACACCCGCGTGTATAATTTTCATTTCAATAAGCAGAAATTTTAAATAAATTGAAAAACTATTGGGTGACGCTTATTTGAATAAGTGCCACATCTTCTTTTAGTTTTATTTTTTAAAATTTTTTTTGGTTAAATACAAACTTAATTATGTAAATAAGCGCCACCTAATGTTCATACAAAAAAAATTTCAGATCAAAAAAATTAGTTAAAGCTGTGACACTTTTTCAAATAAGCGCCACAAAAGGTGCGCTACTAAATCTTATTTTTGTAGTAGTGAAATACTACTATAAAAAACACGATAAACAGCGCCTATTTTTTAAAATATTATGGCATTTTGCAAACGGCACAGCTTTCAGTGTCATAAAAAGAACCTGTGGCGCTTATTGAATTTTAAAAGCACCAGTACTTTGTATTTTTCTTTTTTTAAAAAAAGACGTAAAGATGAACCTCCTATAACGCTTTCCATGTGAAAGCGTCATAAGAGGTATTACACCTCCTACGGTGCTTAGGGTGCAACACCTGCTAGTAGAAGCGTCATAAAAGGTCCCATTTTTTTAAATAATTTTGCGTAATTATTTTCTTTTTCCTAATGAAACCTTTGATCTGTATTTATATCCAAATCCATCATCAAACTTGCAGGTTTTCTTTGCAATATTGAATTCTCATCTTCATCTATCAAGCATGGAAGAACTCTAAGTAAATATCTGGAAAAAAATTATGCATTCATATAAGATTCATGACAAATTTTAACTAAAAAAACAAGAAGAAGAATAAGAATTTAAGCTCAAAAATTAAAAAACTTACAATATATATGAAGTTTAAGAAGGCAGAGTTGAATCTTCAAGTAAATACCTGGAAAAAAAAATTAAGCATAAATATAAGATTCATGACAGATTTTAACTAAAAAGAAGAAGAAGAAGAAGAAAGTATATAGATTTAAGCTTCTGTATATAAAAAACCACTTACACGCTAAGGAGCTTCAGTGGAAAATAGGGACCAAGACAATAGAGTAGATACTGAAAGGATAAGACAAGATAGTGGAGTAATGGAGATCTAAAAAATTGGGAGCTGGAGGGCTAGTGAAAGTTAAAATAGAACCTTATATAGCGCTTGATATATAAGTGGCATACAAAGTCTAGAGAAGCTTCGATGCTTTCCTAACAAGTGTTATAGCTTTTAATAATAATTAAAAAAGAAGAAGCAATAGCCTTAATTAAACAAACATCGTTGAAGACAAATAAATATATGTTACTTTAAAGAAAATATATAATATTATATATATATATATATATATATATATATATATTATATTATAATATAATATATAAATTGCCTTGGCCGTTGGCCAAGGCAATTCTTCATATATTGCCTCAGCATTGGCGCTTCAAATGAAACGCCAGCTAAGGTCATATTATTTTTTTTACAATAATTTTTTTTCAATAATTAAAAAAAAGGGCAATAGCCTGAATTAAACAAACATCGTTGAAGACAAATAGATATATATTACTTTAAAGAATATATAATATTATATACAATATATAATATATATTATAATATTTTATATATATATATGTGTGTGTGTGTAGACACGTATATATATATAATATATAATATTATAATATAATATATGAATTCCCTTGACTGTTGGCCAAGGCAATTCATATATTGCCTCAGCTCCGGCGCTTCATGCAAAGCACCGGCTAAGGCTATATTATTTTTTTTACAATAATTTTTTTCTCTATATTAATTATTTTACGATAATTTTCTTTTTCTCTATATTATTTTTTTACGATAATTCTTTTCCATATATATATGTATATATATATATATAGTTACACTATTAAGTTAATTAACAATGAATCACATGCACTTACACTAATATATCTATAAATACTACATACATATTTGAGTGCATGCGTGCAGTACTTAATTATACATTATTACTAATAAAACTTGAATCCTTGGATAGCGCTTTCCTGAGGGAGCGTCATCCAAGGCTTACCACCAGCTATGATGTAATAACTCAAATTTTTGGATTAAAGGCTTGAGGTTTAGCCTGTATTAAGTGGATTGCTAGACACTGGTTTGGAAAATGTCTAAGTGAGGAATTGTTTATTTCCCAAAATTCCTTAATATCTTTGGATATTAAAATGGAAATAAAAGGTAAGGGCAAAATGGTAATTTTTCCAAAAGATGTGAAATCATGGTTTTTCCCTAATATTCCCAGTAAGTTGAGTTGAATGGGAATTATAAGGAGGGAAATGACTACTTGGTAATTAATAAGCCCAAGTGGGTGAATCATTATCAAGGAAAGTCAATAAGTGGAAAAGCTTAAGGCTTTGGTTGACCACTTAAGGTGGCATAAAGGGATAATTTGAGAGTGAATTATACTCTCTTATTTCTCATTAATATTAATGGAATGATGAAGGAAAAGAGGAAGGAAACTTGTTGTGCAAGAAATGAGATAGGTGGACTAATTGAGTAAAGGCCACCTGGATGATTTTAATTAATCATCATCCTTCATCATTTATTCTCTTTCATTCTTGTGTTCAGATTAAATCAGAAAAGAGAAGGGAAAAGAATCTTAAAACGCGAGAAAGAGAGAGAGAACAGAGAAAGAACGAGAACGCAGAAGAGAGAGAGAGGAGAGAGAAAGTGATAATTCACCAGAACTCGACCGAAATTATGCTTTCTCTCCAAGTACCCAATACAAACATTCTTCTACTCATCTCGAGCTTCGATTCTATGGTTTCATATTCTTGTTTGAAGATGGTTGGTGTCCTCTCACCGGCCGTAGCGTCGCCGGAATTCTGAACTGAATTCAGAAGCGTGTAGAGGTAAGCGTAAGCTTCCTTTCTACCATTTCGGTTTGTCGTTTGGATGAGTATTTTGAGAGTTAGGTACTATTCATCTCTCGTTCTATTTGTGTTTTGGGGCCGTAATGATGTCCAATAGATGTCTAAACGGCTAATCATGTAATAAGGACTAGAAAGGAGGGTATTAAATCAAAGAAATGGAGGAACCGACACAACTCTTTTGAGAACTCTATATGGGCTGTCATGCGTGGTGAGTGAGCCATGAGTTGGAATTTCATCGATTGGATGATTCCATTGAGTTCAGAAGGGTAAATTGTGTATGGTTCATGTTGATGACGAAGTCAGAAAAGGCCTGGGGAGTAAAATGACCGAATTACCCCTTTTAGCTCTAAATAAGGGTTGTCAAGTGTATTTCCGTCATTCAGGCCTGAATTTGACTGATATGAAGTCATAAATGCATTCTACATGTGAAATTGTGTAGCATTAACCCATGTTATAATTTCTGTAATAGTATAGTTGGGCCGAGCTTCCTGGGGCATTTTGGTAATTTAGCGTAATTATGCTAAGTTATCAACAGAAAATGAGTCTAGAATGTTATATGGATGAGTAGTGACTCATTAAATGTATTCGAACTTCTAGGACTCGATGGATGGTCGTGCCCAAACCGGAGCATGGATGAAGGTTTGAGGAAGAACGTGAAGTCCTACAGGTAGTGAACTTACCTTTCTTGCATATGTATGCTATGTATGTTTATGCATTGATTATGTGACTGGTTTGCCTATTTGTGTGGAACATGTATGATTGGTTGAAGCTCTGTTATATTTGTGTAATGGCCATATGTATGTCATAACATCGACCATGCAGCATGTCATTATGTTGGCATGAAATAGTGTAGGCAAGCATGTCATGCATTCACATGTATCTGCCATGCATAGTGGTACTGTTCGCTACTGAGATTCTCTCGAATCTCACTCCTCCCAAAGAACCATTTTAGACAGGTTGAAGGATGTATGAGAGTATGCACGGAGGAGATATGGAGACGTGAAGTGAGGATAAGACTGTAGTACGGGGCACTACTATTTGTATTCTATGTATTTATATAAATGTTGTATAAGCAGAGGATCACTCTAATGTAAATAAAAAGAATGGCTTTTAGTTTGTTAAAATAATCGCTCGCTTACTCTGATTAAATGGAGCTAAGAGCCGGTGGGGTAATGTAAGGAAGGGTGTTTCATATGACGCTTACTTCAAAGTGCCATAGTTGGCACTTAATTTGTTTTCTTGAGAAAAATCTTATATGGCGTTTTCTTAAGAAAGGGCCATAGAAGGCTAACACTAAGGTATGAAGCTTATAATAGAAAATGCCATAGGCTATAATTTTTTTTTAAAAAAGAAAAAATTACCTACAGCGTTTCTTTGACAAACGTCATTAGAGGTGCGCCACTAAAAACCTCTTTTGTAGTAGTGAAACTTCCTTAATATATATGCGTTTTTAACTTACAAAATCGAATCAAGTCTCATGACAGTTGTAAATTAGATTCAACTCATGAGTTTATATGGAGTTTATCGTTTTAACGTTTTTAGCTTGCAAAACTGTATTAACTTATCCTTAAACTCGTGATAACTTCTTTGATTTGATTGTATTCAACAACTTTATATATAAATTTTATAGAAATTTCTTTGTTAAATATGATAAATTATGAATATTAATGGATTTAATTTCAATTATTTGGATTTAAAATATACTTAGATCAAATTGTTGTCATTTTTTAAACTTTATTTATTTAATTATATATTATTAATACATATTTAATGGTAAAAATAAACTCTTACGAGTTAACGATTGAAGTTCACGATACGATACTGCATTGAGTTTGTTTAACCTCACAAGTTTGACAATCTTACTATAGATTGATATCTTATTTGTCAAAATAAGTTCTTTGTCTAACTCTTATACTTATAATGGGAGGTAGTATTTTTGTGTTACCATAATCCTTTTTCTAAGCTCCAAATAACTACATTACATAAGTTAAGAGAATTTATTACACTACTATAGATTCAGATATATATAATGCTTAATAAATAATTGTTACAATGAATAAACGTCATGTATGTTAAGGTAGAAGTCATGCAAGAATATATAACACTAAAACATAATGGTTAAATATGCGCACCATCATGTATTGAGATACAGAATTCACAAAAACACAAAAATAATGGTTGTAGTTAATAACTGTAATTTATTTAGTAACAAATATGACAGCTCTTACGAAACAACTGTCATATAATACTTACAAACAATTAGTCTTTCAACATTATATCAATACAAATAAATACATAATGGTTAAAATATAATTATAAATTTGAGCTATTTGATAATATATCTAATAATATCTCATATTTATACTTTTAAATAAATATAATATGTAAAGATATTAATCTAATATATAATGCTCCCTCTGGTCCTTTTAGAAGAGCCCAAAATTTGAATTAACATTGTCATTTTTGTAAGAGCCTGACAAAAGTTGTCTCAACATTTAATAAGTTTTTTTCCATTTAATCCCCTCATTAATTATAAATATTTCATTTATTAAAATATTGATGATACTTATGTTTACTTTAGTGCTTTCTCTTACTTGGCCCTTATAAGTAATGGCATATTTGGAAAAAAAATTTATTTCAAGACATATTTATTGTTTTTAACTAATGTTAATCACTTCATTAAAAAACATAATTTGGTTATTTATGATCGATAATAACCGTCATATATTGACGATTTTGTAGTAGTGTTAAAACAAGTTATTTTTTGTATAAAATGTCAAAATTACACTCAATAAAAAGCATTAGTTAAAAAATTTTATAGTAAATTAAAGATACTAGGTGTAAGAAATTAATGTTATAAATAATATAGAGTATCATTTGTAATGCAATTTACACCATAAACCATATCATTGTTATGAAAATAAACACTTTGAGATAAGAGATAGAGAGAAAGTTGTGAGCAATTCTCATTCAATTTTTTGTGTGTTAATTCTTAGTACATGTCCTCTATTTATAGGCCTTCAAGAGTCATACATCAAAATTCACAATTAATAGAAACAACTTGAAGAGCAAGTTGGCTTGAATATGAGTCAAGCATTTTTGCTTGGTTTGATGATGTGACTAATATAGTTTGTTTCATAGATCTCTATGAAATAGCTGCACTTCCACATATAAACAAATTAGCCTATTTGTGATTTACCATCATGTAAATCAGACAAAAATCCATCATTTGTATAACAAAGCAGTTCATGCTTAGATACATTTGAGTAGAATGACCTCATGTCTATAATGCCTTTAATGAAGAATGTGCTTCACTCCATTCCAATATCTCCATGTTGGTGTTAAAAAGCGAACAACAAATGATATATCAAGTCTTTTGTGATTAGTAAGACACATTAGTACTCCAATGCAATTAAGGTATGACACTTTTGGACCAAGTGGTTCTTTATCACCTTCTTTACTAATTACTCGAAGTCTAAACGGGTCTTTTATTCACCTACAAAGACCTTACAACCATTGGGGTACATAATGAATGTGAATTATCCATGTAAAAAAATGCTAAAGCTTCTTGATATACAATATCTCATTTTTAAGTACTCAATCTATAATCCAAGATAGAATTTTGTTCTTCCTAAGTCCTTCATTTCAAATTCTTTCTTCTAACAATTAATTGCCTTTTGAAGCTCTTTAGGAGTCCCAATGATGTTGATATCATCAACATAAACAACAATTATCACAGACTCACTTACATATCTTTTCGTAAAGATGCATGGGCATATTGATCATTTCTATATCATTCTTTTGATAGATATTTGCTGAGTCTATTATACCACATGCTCTCTGATTGCTTCAAACCATACAGGGACCTTATTTAACTTGATTGAGTATTGTTCTCGAGAACTTGTAATCGATGTTTCTAGTATCTTGAGTCCTTTAAGGACTTGTGCTTTTGGCACCTAGAGTCTTTTAGGGACTTATGCTTTAGGAACCTTGAGGGGACTTATGCTTCTAGGACCTTGAACCCATTAGGGACTTGTACTTCTAGCAACTTGAGTCCTTCAGGGACTTGTGCTTCTAGCACCTTGAGTCCTTCAAGGACTTGTACTTCTAGCACTTGCTTATAAATGTTGGCTCATTATCCTTATTATCATTCATGATATCAAATACTATATTATAAGCAAAGATATCATCAATGTTGACTTCATTTTGGTCTCATCGGATTCCATTCTTAACATAGTTTATTAAGATCTCATTATTTTCACACATTTCAGGTACCTTAGTCTCTTTTGGGACTATGACATTCTCTTCTAGAGATAATAACTCTTCAGGAGATGGCTCTTTTGGAGATAATTACTCTTCAAAATATGGCTCTTCTGGAGCTACTAACTTTTCTTGATTATCCTCTACTTGATTATCTATATTCTTAGCTTATTTTCTCTTTTGAGCATTTTTATTTTTGGAACCTATGGACCTTCCATGCTTCAGGCGTGGTTTAGATTCATTCACAGTAGGTTGTCCTTCAAGGACATTAATTCTGATAGGAGCATTAACAGTTGGGACATGTGATTTTGTCACTTTCTTTAGGTCAGAAAATGCTTTTGGCATTTGATTAGCTAAGTTATGTAAATGAATTATCTTTTAAACATTTAGTTCACATTGTTTTGTATGATCATCAAAATGAGCCAATGATAATTCATTCCAACTAACCTCTTTATCCAACTGCTTATTTTCTCCTCTTAATGTTAGGAAAAGTGATTAATAAAAATGACAATATGGAAATCATGCCGTAAATAAATCTTTTGCAGATGATTCAAAATATTTTATGATTGAGGAGATTCATACCCAAAATATATTCACATCCTTCTTTGAGGATCCATTTTTGTGCATTGTGGTCGTGCTACAGGCACATATATTACACATCCAAAAATCTTTAGATGGGAAATATTAGGTATAACATCACCTAACTTTTTTATCCTGTTGTTATGCATTGGAAGCACTAACGTTATTGTTATGGCTTAGGTAAATCAATTATTATGCCACCAGATTAAAACTTGTCCTTTTACCTCTCCATTCTCAATTTTTCAAACATGCAAACTCACACTCATTCATTCTTCCATACATACATTCATCGCTTAGGGCATGTTTATACAAATAGACACATCTCATGATAATTTATATACATTAGATTATGATGCATTAATCTTCAAATCTTCAACACATTTTCCTCTAGAACATCTTCAAGCATTCCACCTATATGCTCAGTACACCTATATGGTTGGGTGAGGGAGAGTGAGATTCGAGGGAATCTCAGTATCAAACATTGCCAACTATGCATGCAAGATAAATGCTTAGTGCATGACATACTTGCTTTCATAAATTCATGCTAACATAATGAAATTTGCATGTTCAATGTTTCATACAACATACTCATGGCCATAGCATAAATAGAAACATAGCTTCCATAATTCATATATGCTCCATACAATTAAGTCCCCTTCTTGTTTTCTTTTCTTCCAACCATTGTAGTTTCTTGCAAAGCCTTCCATTTGCTCTTCCTTGATGTCTCCCCTAACTCCCACATTTAGTGCTTGGGAAAGTCAATCATGTCACCTAACTGGAGACCGATGAATTTCCTTGACTTATTGCTAGGTGGCACCTCCTCCTTGTGCCAACACAAAAGTCACTTTATGAAAGTGCTAGGTGGCATCTTTTCATTAGGCCAACCTAAAAGCCACTTTTTCAAAAAGCTACTTTAATAAAGCTACTTTATCGATGTAGGCCTCAGATGGTGCCATATATCTCTGTGTGTGTGGGCCCCACATGGTGCCACACATGTCTCCCTTAAGCCATCAAATAGTGCCAAGTGTACTCTAGTACACATACACCGGTATATTTTATTCGACTACTTACACACACTAAGCCCTATGCCCAGAAGAACTGAATCATATAGTCACAAAAATCATTCTATCTCTCGATCAATATTGGGACTCTTTGCTAAATTAGGCTTAGTAGTCTACTTAATTCAGGCTTATTCTCAAGTTTTTAGTCCCAAAATTCAGGATATTACACTAAGTGCCTAACTGAAAACTATTTGTAAGGGGGAAACAATCAGATAACTTGTCGGCCTAATTGCGAATTAACATTACTGCATGTAAAATGGCATGACTCTAAGCATAAAGTCGGATATTAGATCTTATAAGTAAAGGTCTTATAATTAATTGCAAATGTTTAACCAATAATTCTGCAAGTTCATTTTGCATATGAACATGAGCTATAGGATGCTCAATATTAATTCCAAGGGACATATAATATTCATTAAAAGCTTACGAAGTAAATTCACCAGTATTACCAAGATATATTTTATTGATAGGATAATAAGGTTAACATACTCTTAATCTAATCAAATGAGCAAGTAATGTTACAAACTCCAATTGTGAGAAGATAATGAGCAAACATGTGACCATTTAGTTTATGCATTAATTAAAACCATATGGTAACTAAATGGTCTGTATGGTGCGTGTCTTGGCCCATAAATATCTCCCTATATTCGTTTCTAGAAAAGTAAGAGACTCACTTTTTATTTTCCTTAGTAAGGGCCAAATAACTAAATTTCCTTTAGAACATATAACACATGAGAAATCATGGGATTGTGGTATTTGTTTATGCTTTAGGGTATGTCCACATGATTTCTCAATTATTTTTCACATCATGATTGACCCGGGATGGTTTAACCAGTCATGTTAATCTTTTAATTCCTTAGCAAACTACTAGTTTGTATTGGCAGAGTTCTAGTCTTTATTGGTAAACTTCTTGTTTACAATATCATATGTTTCATTAGTGCTTATAAATGTATATAGTACAAACTAGAAGAAAAAATAGTAAAACTTTCTAATATGCATTTTCTACCAGGAATTAAATTTGTGATATCAAGACATTCTTGATTATTTTTAGCTGTTGTTTCTACATGATATCCATTTCTATAGATACCTTTGAAACTCAATAAATTTCTTTTAGACTTGGTAGAATAAAATGTATTATAGATGAATAATTTTGTTCCTCTAGGTAACAAAATATTAACTCTTCCGGAGCCTTCAATCAAATTTCTACTACCCGATATAGTCTGAACGTTGGGTTTTTACATTAGGAAGGAAGAAAAATATTTATCATTTATGAATATGGAGTTAGTCATTAAGACATAAATCTTCTTAAGTGATGTCAATAAGACTCATTATTTATTAAAACATACATAGAAAATAAAGGAAAAACACTAAAAATTAAATGCATATGATAGTAACAACATTAATCACATTAGATAAAGATAATTTATGCTAAAAAATCAACGACTATGAATGGGTAGTATCTATGTCACCATACTCAAAATTACTAGCCTTATCAATATGATTTATTTCAATCCTTAACCATTTACCAAGGTCAACCAAGTGTCTTGGTGTATGACAGGTAAGAGACAAATAACTCTTACCACCATAATAATAACATGGATTTTTAACATGTTTATTATGCCTACTAGTTTCTCTTGTATGGTTCTTATCAATCTTTTTCCACTTTAATTTAGGTGGTAATTTGAACCACCATGATTACACCCAAAGCTGTAACCACATCTATGTCTACATTCATGGCTACAATTAGTTTCATTTGTTACTATATTCACTTTTGGTAATGGAGTCAAACTTGTTAGATGAGATTCATGATTTTCGCAATAAAAGCTCATTGTTTTATTTGCCCACATGGAAGCAAGAAATTAATCTAGCATATTTCTTAAAACTTCTTTCACAATATTGCTACTGCAGGAGAAAATTGGATGCATGAAATGGGGAGAATATTTTCTCTAACATATCTTCATAAGTGACATTCCCTCTACATAATTTTAATTTGGAAGTAACTCTAAACATGGTTGAGTTATACTCAGATTTAAAATCTTGCAAACACAAATGCATTTAGTCATAACGAGCATCTGGGAGGATAACCATCTTCTAGTGGTCAAACTATTCTTTCAAATTGTTCCAAAGAACAAGTAGGTCATTTACAGTCAAATATTCAATTTTTAGATCTTTATCCAAATGGTGGCGTAGAAAATTCATAGATAAGGCATTTAAGATAAATAGTTCTTTTCGGTAATGATAAGAGCTACCAATTTAAATTTCACAAGATTTAACATAGTTTAGAGCAATGTGACAAAAGGGAATTCATAAAATATGAAATAAGAAAACACAAACGATAATAACAGTAAATTCATAAAAGATAAGAAGTAATTCATAAAGTAAGATATTACAATAAAAATTTAAACTTTATGGCTTCAGGCCATTTAAGTCTCATGGCTTTAGGCCAATTAATCTCAAGACGAGAGATTAAATTGATTGGCTTCTGGCCATTTATCTTCAGAATAAATAAAAGTTGTACATGGCTTTTGGCCATACAATAAGATAAAAGACAAAAAGGTATATGTCTTTTGGCCATATAATAAGATAGAAGATGTGTAACGACCTCCTTAAAATACCTCAAAATCCACCATTCCATCAAATATTAAATAATATTACATAAATGGCATATCAAAGGGCTCCGCCTATAGTACAAATCCCAATATGCAGTGTTGTATTTAACATATGTAATGAATGGCTAAAGGCCCTTAAGATTGGTACTATACATTATACTCATGAAACTAAGCGAGACATACAAATTGATATCAAATCAAGTCCCATGCGCCTCCCCCTTTGTAGCACCGATTAGACTCTCGCCTAAAAAAAATAATAAATCAACGGGATGAGTCATATAGAGGAACTGATTACAAGATAGTTAAGCAGGAAAAATATAAAAAATTCAAAATGTAATCTTCCAAAAAAATATTAATATTTCAAGATAACAATTTAATACGTACTCCCTCAACCATTCTTATAACCTCCTTAATTGCTAACAGAACCCATAGGCTACAACACATAATAGGTTTAGTCTCTTTGACAAGACTGCACCAAGCTCTCCAATAATGAGGTGAAGCCTGACCAAAAGCTACAAAACTCATATCAAACTATGGGTTCCCTTTCTGTTGAACATGGAAAGGTGTCACCTGTCCCTTAAACTGGCCCTTATCCCTGCCAAAGGAAAAGGGTGATACCAAAGGCCCTGAAAATGCCAAAGCCATCTACTGTGTGCACAATAGCGGCTTACCATGTGGTATAAAAGAACCAAACCTCCTCCAATCACAACTCACCACATTTAACATCTCAACATCACAATTATCAATAATTTATTCTCATATATTTTATACAATACTATACATCATCAATAATTCATAACCATTTAGGCCCACTTAACTAACTAGTTTACTAGAAACATAATTCATACTATAATTGTACATTTTTCATATATAAAATACTATAACATAATTATAGCAATTAAAAATACCAACATATGCTTATAATCACCTCAACAAGCATATAAGATAGATTAAAAAGTGGTTACCTCAAGTTGTTAACAACTAAACTTGAGAGAATTCAGGTTTAACCAGTCAAATTCACTCAACAATAAATATATAATTATATGTTAATAAATTTAATAATAATTGCTAACAAATAAAAATTATTCCCCATAATTAACTCACTTTAATCTTCGTAAAAAACTTATAAAAATTTATCTATTTTTGAAATAAAAATTTCTAAAGTTTCTTAACTCTATTTCACTTACTAAAATCTTCAATAATAGTAATTCTCTAATCACCTTAACTTTAAGGGTCATAAAATTGTCAATATCAACATCCTAGATTAATTAAATCTCTTTTCTAACTCATATTAGCACAACCTAATTATTAAATAATATTAAAATCTCCACATAATTAAAATAATATCAAACTCTAATTTCTAACATCAAATTAGAATTTATAATTTCATATAACACAAAATCTACAAAACTAAACCGATTAAAATTACAATAATACATCTAATAACCCAAATAAATTATTAATCTAAATTTAATCAGTTTAAAATTCTAATATATATATATATATAATCTTATACCAACTAAATAACAAAAGTAAACTAATTAAAATTAACTATTAATTATCCTCTACATTTCTATAGTCTTATATTGACAAAGCTCAAATTTGTCCAAAATCCTTATCTCAAAAGTTTCTCTGATCAATACAAAATTAATATAAAATCATTGTTCATGAAGAAAGTTTTGTGATTAGAAGAGAATTTGAGTACCTTATTAATCCCCGAAGAACTTAAAATACTCCTATTAGGGCCTTCAACCTCCACCTTTCTACACTTCACCGTGTGAAGTATTTATTAGGGGGGTATTTATAATACCACCTCTCCTGCTTTGGCGCCTAATGGTACCAAAGCATTTAATAATATTTTTTACAAATTAAATAGTCAAGGGAGGTTGGCACTGCTACCCCCCATTATTCCAATTTCAAGGCGCAACCTCTTTTTTTTATATTTAATTACTTTCCTTTTTATATATATTTCTCTTATTATTATTATTATTTTCCATCTAAAAATTACCTACTAAATTTATTTTTCATAAGTAATTATTTCCTAACTATATTTATATCCTATCAATAAAAATCAGGATGTTACAACTCTTCCCATCTAAATACAATTTTGTCCCCAAAATTCACAACTCTAGATTCCTACACAACATTACACAAATTCGATCTTGATATAACACAATCATTCTATATTCACTCTTCAGTTTCCCAGGTAGCATCACCGGGAGACATCCCTGCCCAAAATTTTTAGAAGCCGGATTGTTCTATTCTGTAATTGCTTATCCCTTACATCTAAAATTCTTTCCGTTTCGGCCATATAAGTCAAATTCTCCCTCAACTCGACCTCTTAAGGCTCAATCACATGAGAAGGATCCGGATGATACTTCTTAAGCTGTGACACGTGGAATACATTGTGCACATTCAACAATTGTGGCGGTAAGGTGATTCAATAGGTAACTGGTCCAATCCGCTCCAGAATCTCATAAGGTCTAATAAATCGAGGAGTCAACTTCCTTGCTTTAATGGATCTTCCAATACCTGTCACTAGTGTAATCTTCTGTCTACTCTGAGCGGTCAACAACTTTTGAGGAATTATCTCAATCTTCTTTATAGTTTCATCTACTAAGTCCGGTCTAATCATGGTTCTTTCACTTAATTCAATCCAACAGAGAAGAGATCTACACTTTTTGCCATATATGCCTAAAAAAGAGCCATCTGAATACTAGAATGGTAACTATTATTGTAGGTAAATTCTACCAAAAGCAGGTGATGATCCCGACTACTAGGTAGCTCAATAGCACAAGACCTCAACATATCCTCAAGAGTCTAAATTGTCCTCTCAGTTTGACCATCAGTCTGTGGATTATAAGCCATACTATACTTCAATCTAGTCCCCACAGCCTCCTATAATGCTTTCCAAAAATTTGACGTAAATCTCAGATCACAATATGACACAATCTCTGTGGGCATACCATGCAACCTAACAATCTGATCTACATACAACTAAGCCATCTTTATTTCCTTTAAAAATTCATCCTCAATTCGTACGGACTACATCATAACTTTCTTATTGACTTGCATATCTAGGTCCTTCAACCGTTCTAACTAATGGTTCTCATAAAGACTCAAGTGAAATACATGAACAACTTTTCTGCTTAAAGCGTCTATAACAACGTTGGCTTTACAAGGATAATACTTTAGTTCAAAGTCATAATCTTTTAGAAACTCCATCCACCTCCTCTACCTATTGTTAAGCTCCTTTTGATCCACAAGATACTTCAAACTCATATGAACACTAAAAATTCCAAATTGTGAACTATAAAGATAGTGTCTCCAAATCTTCAGTGTAAATACAACTGCTGCCAATTCTAAGTCATGGTTTGGGTAATTCTCTTTGTGTGGCCTCAACTGTCTAGAAGCATAAGCAACAAATTTTCCTTCTTGCATCAATACACATCCCAAACCCTTCAAAGAAGTATCAGTGTACAAGGTATATGGTAAATCAGGATTAGGAACAACCAATACTGGCGAAGAGGTTAGCTTTCTCTTCAACTCTTGAAAGGAAACTTCACATTTATCTATCCAAATAAAAGGTTGATCCTTCCTAGTCAACTTAGTAATTGGCATTGCTAACTAGGAAAAACCTTGTATAAATCTTTTGTAGTATCCAGCTAAACCCAAGAAGCTTTTAATTTCAGTCACAAACTTTGGCTGCTCCCATTGAAGAATTGCATCAACCTTAGTAGGGTCCACTGTAACCCCTTCAGCTGATACTACATGGGCAATGAACTTCACCTCTCTAAGCTAAAACTCATGCTTGCTCAATTTTACATAGAGCTTGCACTCTCTCAACACTTGCAACACTGTTCTAAGGTGGTCTCGGTGTTCCACTTCATTTCGAGAGTACATAAGAATATCATCTATGAAAACTACCACAAACTTATCCAAATATGGTCTCAAGATCCAGCTCATATAGTCCATGAATATCGCTAGAGCATTAGTTAAACCAAACAACATTACTAGAAACTCATAGTAGTCGTATCATGTACGAAAGGCCGTTTTAGGGACATCCTCTGCTTTAAATCTCAACTGATGATATCTTGACCTCAAGTTACTTTTGGAGAATACTGTTGACCCTATAAGTTGATCTAGAAAGTCATCAATCCTTGGAAGAGGGTGTTTATTCTTGATGGTGACTTTATTTAGTTAGCGGTAATTAATACATTACCTTAGGGTCCCATCCTTCTTTTTCATGAATAGAACATGTGATCACCACGGTGATACGCTTAGTCTGATAAACCCCTTCTCAAGTAGTTCTTCTAATTGTTTCTTCAATTCTACTAATTCTGCCAGAGCCATTCGATAGGGAGCCTTTGAGATAGGCTCTGCACCAGGCATGTTCAATCGAGAATTCTACTTCTCGCTCAGGGGGTAATCCTGACATTTCCTTTGGGAATACCTCAAGAAACTCATTCACTATTTCAATTCTATCGATCCCTTCCTCTATCTTTGCTTGAATAGAGAAGAAAACCATATAGGCTTGAATCTCTGTTTAATACAACTTTCAACTTGAACAATTGATAATAATGGAAGGCCACTAGACACCTCTCTAGGCACAGAATACACAGGTAAAGAAATAGTTTTTGATTTACACTCAAGTATGAGACTATTGGCTTTAAGCCAAACTATGCCTACAATCACATTAAGTCCCTTAAGGGGTAAATAAACAAGATCAACTTTTGTCTTACGACTTTCAAACTCCAACACAAGATTCAAACATGCATTAAAATTTTTCACAGAGGATCCAACAGGTGTTGATACATTTACGTAAAAAGGTAACTCATAAACATGTAAGTTTAGTCTCTTGGCACAATCAAAATCAATAAATGAGTGTGTGGCACCAAAGTCAAATAATGCAAGAATATCATAACTTTGCAATTTAATTTTACTTCTAATAAGATTAGATGGAGTATCCACCTCCTCTTGGGTCAAAGCAAAGACTCGTCCTGGCATTAAAGATCTGGAGGCATGAGAATTCTGCCTGCCTTTTGAACAAAAATGAGAGATGTGTCCTACTTTACTTTAAGTGTAACAAATCAAATTGCTTTCTGAAAAAAAAGAAATATGTGCCCTACTTTACCACAAGTAAAGCAAGTTAAACAATTTCCCTGATGGTGCCTTCCATATTTCAAGCAAGATGAGGTCCTAGTAGTGCTAGGCATAATTCTATGGGATGATTGACTTCCCCCGCCCTAGTTCATATGAGATTGAGTCCTTAAACTAGACTCACTCTAGAATTATCCCATTGGTCACTTGTTCTTCTTCTTTTCTAAATTCCCAGAGTCTCTAAAACTGTAATCACTCCTCTTGTTAAAACCCCCAGTAGGACCAATATAAGATGAGATTTGGTCATGTGGGTCCCTCCTAGGCTTGAGCGTATAACGATAACTACATATCTCTGCATCCAAAAGATGGATCTGTGTACACATATCCTCAAAAGAAGTGATTTGAAGAGTTATTAACTGCCTTCTAAATTCTGGTCTTGCCTTCTGTAGCAACCTATCTGCCATCCAAGCTTCTTTCCTTTGTGACTAACCATAAACGGTGTACTTGACTAACTCAAGAAATTCTGTAATAAATGAGTCTATGTTTAGGTCACCTTGTTCAAAAGTATGGAATTCAGTCTCTTTAAGTGAACATAAGGCTGCTGGAAAATAGTGTTAACAGAAGATCACCTTGAACTCTTCCTAGTTTGGAATGGTCCCATCAGTAGGCCTGGTGCTTTTCCACCACATTTTCGCATCATCTACTAATAATACTACAACAATTATCACCTTTTATTATTCATCACATTCAACCACTGAGAAGATAGTCTCCAATAGATTAATCCAACTTTCACTAACTTTTGGGTTGAACTTACCATCAAATGTCTGTGGTGAGAATTTGTGCACCTCTTTCCAGACTTTAGTGATATAAACTCTATCATACTCCTGAGAGTTGTTATCCATTGTCTCTGTGGTGGTATTATGGCTACCACCAACATGATGACCATTGTGAGTTTCATTACTCTCAAACCCGCTCTTATGAATAGAGTACTCTTCCTCTGGACCTTTCCTTTTGTTTAATTCCTCCTTATGCCTTTGTACCATTTGGCCGAGTCCACGTACCATGGTCAGTAGCTCCTGTAAGATTGAATCAGCATCTTATGGTTCTAAAGGTTGACCATTGTTAACAGGGTCTTTAGTTGATTGCGTTCTATGTATATCTACCATTTTCTACTCCTAAAGGTGTAACCTATAAAAAATAAGCAAAAAGGAGAAAAATAATAGGTCATACAAAAAAGGGAAGCACATGAGTAGCCTAATATGTATTACGAATGCAACTATATGCAATAATGAAAACCCCAGAGAACCTTGAAACACAAAGCTCTGATACCAACTTTGTAACGACCTCCTTAAAATACCTCAAAATCCACCATTCCATCAAATATAAAATAATATTACATAAATGGCATATCAAAGGGCTCCACCCACAATACAAATCCTAATATGTAGCAGAGTATTTAACATATGTAATGAATGCCTAAAGGCCCTTAAGTTTGGCAATATACATTATACTCATGAAACTAAACGAGACATACAAATTAAAAACAAATCAAGCCTCATGTGTAATATCCCAAATTTTGGGACTAAAGGCTAGAGAATAAGCGTAAATTAAGTGGACTGCTAGACCTCAGTTTAGCAAATGTCCCTATGAGGCATGTTTAAATTCTCTAAAATTCCTTTATATCCTTGGATATTAAAAGGAACTATATTGGTGAGCTAAAGAGCTCAGAGAATAACAAAACAAAGTGATTGGAAGTCACACACAACATAGTGAAGTGGAATACAAAGTATTGTTGCTATTGGTGAAATTCCCGATGTGGCAGTCATGGTTGTGTGGAAGATCTTAAGGGGAAAATGATGTCAAAATATTATGAAACTTTCCAGAATGAAAGTATACTTATCAAGATTTAATTTTATAGGTTATATAAGTCATTTGGATTTGTACACAAAGAGAAATGGATTTTTGAAGTTAGCCCAGCGAAATTAACTATTTTCTAGGGCAGCATCCAAAGATTAAAATTTTGGGAAGAGTGATCTTCCAATTGGCCAAAGGTTATATTTTTCCTTTAAACTAGACTCAATGAGGGTCGTATAGCTTTTGGAACCACCCTAATTGGATATTTTTACAATTAGATATGAATTGTCAAACTTTAATGAAAATTCTGCCAGATTGGATATTATGTGCGAAAATCAATTATTTGGGCCTTCATATACACTTCTAATGACTCATAATCATGGCTCTAATAATGTGATTGGGTATCTAAGATGAGAAGTCAAGAAATAAGAGGAATGGAAGAATTTCTAAGAAGCTTCAATGGTTGGGGGCCACCGGTAGTAAACTTACTTTAATATATGTGATGTTTATGTTGTGTATTGATTTGCTGTATTGCTTTGCTTGATTATGTGAAGCATGTATGAATGAATAAAGCTCTATTTCTATTTTTACTATGGCCATAAGTATGTTGCACGAAACATTGAGCATGCAGAATATCATTATGTGAACATGAGCCTATGTAAGGCAAGCATATCATGCACAAGCACTCATCTTACATGCATTGTTTGTATGTTTGCTACTGAGATTCCCTCGAATCTCACTCTCCCCCACCAACCATATAGGTATATGAACAGGAAAGAAGAGAATGCTTGAAGATGATTCAGAAGAAAAGAAGAAGAAGAATTGAAGACTGAATTGTGTTTAGTTTATTGTGTGTATCATTATTTGCACACAGAGAATATTTATTTGTAAGAATATAAGTATTTGAATTAACCACTATTGGGATCATTAAGAATAAGAAATACTCTAATAATTATACAAGGAATTAAGAAATGATGAGTTGTTAAGAAGTTACGAACCACTTTGGGATGATATAAAAAACAAGGTTTTTAAACCATTTAGAAAGGCCCACTCAATTACATGTTCGAATCATGTATTGAGGTTGGGAATTGAAACAAATTTGCAAAAGAAAGATCACTTAGTAGTTCGGTCCGCTGCCTAAAACTCATCAGAACGATTACGTAAGTAAGGTGTTACATCGTGTGCCTCCCCCATGGTAGTACTGATTAGACTCTCTCCTAAAAAATTAATAAATCGACGAGATAAGTCACATAGACCCAGTAACTACTTCTATTTTAATAAGTATGCAGGGACTGATTACAAGATAGTTAAGCGGGCAAAATATAAATAATATAAAATATAATCTTCAAAAAAAATATGAATATTACAAGAGAACAATTTGATATGTACTCCCTCAACCATCCTTATAACCTCTTTAACCGCTGACAGAACCCATGGGCTACAACACATAATAGGTTTAGTCTCTTTGACAAGACTACACCAAGCTCTCCAATAATGAGGTGAAGCCCGGCCAAAGGCTATAGAACTCATATCAAACCATGGGTTCCTTTTTTGTCGAACAAGAAATGGTGTCACCTTCCCTTAAGCTGACCTTTATCCCGGCTAAAGGAAAAGGGTGATACTAAGGGCCATAAAAATGCCAAATCCATTCACTATGCGTACAGTGGTGGCTATACCATGTGGTATAAAAGAACCAAACCTCCTCCAATCACAACTTACCACATTTAACATTTCGATACTTCATGATGAGGGATAAGTGTCACCTTTTAATTGTGCCAACCAAAAAGTAAGGATGATACTTGTCATGATTGTGTGTACTTTAAGGGACATGTGTCACTTTCTCAAGAAGCTAACACAAAAGTTGTGCCATCATAAGTCATCATTACTTACTTTATTAAAGCTGTTTTAACAAAACTACTTTAATAAAGCTACTTTATTGGTGTTTACTAGAGATTCCACTCAGGTTTTGGTCGGGACTGGAACACACATATCGAGGATCATCAAATGACACCGGTTAGAGTGTGTACATGGGCCCCGCATGGTACCACATACTGGCGTCCACTCTAAAAATGCAGGCACACATTTACTCCCTGAAAATGGCATGTACACACCTACATCAGCCTATTTCGCCTAACTAATTAGTTCCTTATCTTATGACATAGTTGGGTGGCATCTTTCTACTAACCCAATGGTACCATATATGTCCTGTACACATTTGCACAGATAATTTAATCATACTACTTGCAAATACTGAGCCCTCTACTTGGTAGGGCTAAATCAGGTAGTCCTTGATACAAGCTTATCACCGATAATTTCATCATTCTTGTGACTCTTCCCAAATTGGGCTTAGTCATTTGCTTGATACAAGCTTATCTTTAGGTCTATAGGCCAACAATTCAAGATATTACAGCGCCAAACTCCTCATTTTTATCTCTAATTTTTTTGGCTTTGGCTGAAATCTTAAAAAAGAATAGAGGTTTGAGATTTAATCTTGTATTTGATAGCCTCTTTATGTGCCAAGTGTCAAGGGATAAAAGAACAAGATGCCAAATGTCAATAAAGCATCTTCTCTTCCCTTTCTCTCTCTTATATGGCATCCTTTCATGTGTCAGTGGAAGGAGAAGCCTAGCAATTTCTCCAGACTCCTAGGTTCGGTGTTCAGGAAAGTCAAGTATGTGTCTGGGTCAGAGATTAGTGGATTCTCCAGACTCAGGTTATGTATCACCTTTTTGGAGTGCCACCTCAAAAGGCAAAATGCAAGTGTCATCATGAGGGACACTTGTTTTCTTCTTAACATATCAACATAAAAGTGATCTTGTACTTTGTTATAATGAGAAGACACTTGTCAATTTCTCTTAGTGCCAACCAAAAAATTGTGTCATGATTAGCTATCATGACCTACTTTATTAAAGCTACTTTAATAAAGTTACATTATCAGTCTCTATTAGGGTTTTGCTTGGGAATGTGACATAAATATCGAGGACCACTAAATGACATCCTTATTAGAGTGTGTGTGGGCTCCACATAGTGCCACATTCCAATATCTTTTCCAAAAAACGTAGGGTATACCTGTCTATCCAAAAAATGGCAAGTGCACACCTACATCGGCATATATTGCTAAATCAATCAGTCCTATATCTTATGACATAGTTGGGTGGTAGCTTACTACTAACCCAATGGCACCATATATATATACTATGCACATCTGCACCAACATTTTGATCCTCTTGCCTATACATTCTGGCCCCTTTGCTTGGTAGGCCAAATCATATAGTCCCTGAGAGTCTTTCTATCTCTCGTAATTCTTAGGACTTTTCTCAAACTAGGCTTAGTAGTCTGCCTGATATAGGCATATTCTCAAGTCTCTAGGCCCAAAATTTGGGATATTACAAGTCATAATAATTCAAGAAATTAATTGAGAATTAATTTTCTTGATAACCAACTTGGAAGGCAAGGAGTGTACTTAACTTCCTAATTAGTGATCACCCTAAACTACAATAAATAAGATGTGCCTCCATCTGTTATAATCCATCCCTGCCATTGAACCTTTTGGCAATTTCTCTTCTTTCCTACCATTTTGCTTGTTCTAGTGCACTGCTATGCCAACCCTAATTAGGCTCTAGTAGTCTAATACTTAAGTGAGTTTTTTACTACCCTGTTTCTATTAGAATTGGCTGACACCCAAGATGGGGGTGAATTGGGTGTACGATAAGAAAGTCTGATTGTTTAAAATCTTTTCACAGCTTATCAAATCAATACATATGGAACTATAAATTCATACGCAGATATATAGATCATATATTCTGGAAATGTAAAAGCTTAGGGAAGAGAAGATGCAAACTGTAATTTATCCTGGTTCGGTCCAATCTACGATGACCTAAGTCCAGTCCCCAGGATCCTCATGAGATTTCCAATCCACTATCTTCTTGTTTAACTGAGCACAAGATAAGCCTCTACAAACTCACAAGAGTTACTCCCCCTTACACACTGTAAGGTTTACTCCCTCTTACCGTAAGTCGAGCAAAACAATCCCAAAGACCTTTCTCTCTTGCTTAACCATGCAAGTCTTATGATCAGCAACTTTCTCTTCTGCTTACACCACTGTAAGCCTTACGAGAAGCAACGTTCTCTACTGCTTGCACCTTGTAAGTCTTACGAGCAGAAAGTCTTACTGTCAATTCACTCTACAGCTTCCCTGTAAGGTAATCAATCCTCTCAAGGTCCCTCTACCTTGAGAACACTTCTAAAATACAAATGAAGTGTTTACAAGCTCTCTCGCAGAGTGGGTAAAATGCTCACTGTAGTACAATACAAATAATCTCACTCTCACATATACATGATATAGAAAATAGATGAGCATCGAGAGTGTCTGGACTGAGAATGACTTATGATATCAGCATATTGACGTAGTTGGGTTCAGGTCACTCATGTGTCTGTTCGTTGTAGTATATCTATCTTCTTTTTGGATGCCTTGGTTTATATAGCAGATGGGTTGAGTACCGTTGGAGAATTCAAATATTTTCCCATTGAAATCCCATCATGTGTATGACAGATACTTCAGCGTTTTCCATTTATATGACAAATGCTTCAGCAGTTGCTTACAATTAGCACGTTGTTGGTTATTTGTTGAATATTGCTAGTACCCATGATTAGTTGCCGTCAAATGTTGTTTCGATGAGTGGTAGTGGACAACACCTGTAATACACTCAGGAAATTAGCCATTAGAGAATCTTTTAAATATCACTCGAGTGATTATACATTTCACTGGGAGTGATTTCTCAGAAGCAACATTTCACTTGGGTGAATTTTAACTTCACTGAATGTGATTTCTGAAAACTGGAGAATCACCAGAACTGAACTTGATTTCAATGGTGGTTATTTTCAGAAAATAATATTCCATTGGCAGTGATCTTGACAAAGCAATATTCCACTGGCAATGGTCAGCATCCCTCGAGTGTAGCTTAAGATCCCTTGAGTAATTTCCATGATTATGTGAGGTTTCTGAAGGTGATTCTAATAAGAACACTGAATCACTCAACTGCAGAAGTACTTCACTGGTATTGACTTTGTAAGAGTAGGCATATCAATTGAGTGCATTGTAATCCACTAGCGGTGATGAACTAAAATGACCATGTCACATAAATGAAGCTGATATGACTTGAAGGTTTAAGAGATGCTAGAGGTGCACTGGAAGTGATTTGGTGCATAGTAAATTTCACTGGGAGTGATATCATATTCACAGATAGTGATTCTGACTCATACTGATATATTGGCAGTGATTTAATGTCAACCAGAAGTGATACTGGGAGAATAGCTAATCACTTGAGTGATTTCCAATTAACTAGAAGTGATTTTGAGAATAGTGAAATATTCCACCGGTGATTTTAGAGCCACTGGGAGTGGTTTGGCAAAACTCAGATATCACTCGAGTGATTTGGAGATCACTGGAAGTGAAATTTAGAACAGTGATTTTTTTCTTGCAGTGATCTTGTCGCGCACTAGAGGTGATTCTGAAAAATCTCATATCACTCGAGTGAATTCCATATCACTGGAAGTGAAATTGCAAACAGTAAATTTTTTTTGCAGTGATTTGGCTTGCACTGGAAGTGATTTACAAAATCAACAGAATCACTCGAGTGAATTGGATGCACTGGAAGTGATTTTCAGCACAGTGAAAAATTATGGGAGTGATCTGCGGAATAAGCCATATCACTCAAGTGAATTCTGAAATCACTCGAGTGATCTGCAATTTTTGTCATATCACTCGAGTGATTACTAAAAATCACTCAAGTGATCTGTTGTTCAGATCACTCTAACTTGTTGCGTTTCCAATTCTTCAGCAAACAGGGGTCAAGTTCCAGATAACATAACTCTTCGAATATAACACTAAAATTGCTATATTATATATCCATAGAAATATATTTACATCTAGTTTCATATGGCACCAGTTAAAGCTCAATAGGATAAATGGTTTGAGAATTATAGCCAAAATACCGAAACTGTTCTAGAAGGTAACACTGATTTCAACTACAACTTCAAACATTAATATTTGATTCATCTGAGCTCCTTTGTTGTTTCTTCTTATGTCAAAATGATGCATTGGAAGTCTATTTTCATATGAAACTGATTTTGTCTCAATCAGAGTTGTATTTTAAGAGATATGATTGAATAACTAGACCTCTCTTAGCTGGATGGAAAACAGAGCTTGAAAATTTAAAGATCACTGACTCACTCCAAGTAATTTTCCCTGTTTCCAGAATCACTCGAGTGATTCTGGAAAATCACTCGAGTGATATTCAAAATCACTCGGTTGCTACAGTACTACAGTGCCAAATACGCTACAGTACCGTATGCTACAATACCACTGATACAGTACCCCAAAGAACTTGAATCTTTATATTCTTCATTAATTCTTACAAGTTCTTCATTTCTCAATCTCTTTCTTTCATTGCTTGACTAATCTACAAGATATGCAACATTAAATATAGTAGTTAGTCAATGTAAGAGATAAGTATATTATGCAAACTTCTTGCTCTTAATATTTGACATCTATATTTGTCATCATCAAAACTAATCATATCTAACAGTTTTAACCTAACTCGGTATACATTTCTTCCCCGTATCTATTCATATATTTCCTTCATTTGTATCAAAGTATACTTGATCTTGTGGCTGTATCTTATATATGTGTTCTGCCATGATATTATATATATGTGTATTTATGAAATAAGAATGTTTACATATGTTTTTCTCTTTCCTCTTTTCCAATATTTTCATAATCTTTCTTCCACTTCTATTCTGAGAACATGCATGTTTCCTGAGTTTCTATTATGTCCAGAAGTGTAATATCCCAAATTTTATTCACCAAAATTCCTTGTACATTTGATTCTATTCAAGGGAATAAAATGATATAACCTCCTCTAGCAGCTATATTCATTGGTCCATATACATCTGTATATATGAGGCCCAATAAATCAGTGGCCCTCTTACTATACCCAATAAAAGGTGCCTCTGTCATCTTTCCTAATAAGCAAGATTCACATGTATCATATGATTCAAAATCAAATGATTAAAAAAAATCCATCTTGATGGAGTTTAGAAATGTGTTTCTCATTTATATAGCCTAGATGACAATGCTATAGGTAAGTCGGATTCAAATCGATTGACCTGATCCTTTTAGTTTTTCTTCTCAGATCTTTGAGGTAGAGTTTGCAATTCCTCTTCCAATGAACGGTTTCATTGTAGAAGAAGCATACTCCTTCCTTTGGAGGCTTTACCTTCTTGGCTGCAGGTTTAGTTTCGGGCTTGTTTGACTCTTTGGTTTTACCTCCTGAGCCATTACCCTTTCCCTTGCTCTCACCTTTCCTTTTAATACCCTTTAGGAGTGGGTTGATCTAGGACATATGCTTTCTTTCCTACTTGAGAACAATTCTCAAGTTCCTAAACCAATCAAGAAAGTTTGTCCCACTGAGTTTGTCCTTCTCAATGATTGATCGCAGTGATAGTGTAGTAGTATTACTAGTTGACATGATTCTACAATTAAAATATGCAAAGTTGTTTAGTAATCTCCCACTAAATTAACAACCCTCAATATAATAATTAGTGGGCTAAAATCCATATTTCGCTGAAATTTAAGTCCGCTTTGGCAAGACGCTTAAATTCAAGTTATTTAGGTAGGTAACCTTTTTACCAATTACATCATATGTAACTCTTAGATCTTTATGGGATTCGATCATTATATGATCCAGCATGTTTAATCCCATCTAATGCCTTGAGACCCAAAACCGTTTTGATGATCTCAATTAAGTCAAAACAACAATGAATTTTGTGAGTAGCACCATTACTCATGCTTGCCTCACCAAGATAACTCAAATGCATCCACTTTGGTGGAGCCTACAATTAAGCGATCTAGGTTTTGAAAAGTATTCATTAATTGACGGCATTATGACTTAAGATTTTATTCGGAGGGCTTTAATTAATTAGTTTCATTTATGTTAATGTAATCGCAATTGTATCTCATACACATAACTACAAAAGTATGCATGTTATGATCTCATCAAAAGCATAATTTAAACGTGATACAACATGGCTCACCTAACCTAAAATCCTCCCAAGCCAATGAGAGGACTTCTCTAAATAAGAAGAGAAAAAATTACATTGATAGAAACCTCGTTTGAACATACGAGGGGAGTGAGATGAGAAGGGAATGTACAATGAGAATATTTAGAGAAAGGCATGGCACGCAGGCCATATTTAAACATTACAACATTTGTAAAGACTAAGAGCCATGTTGTTCACCATACCCAAACAATTTGGAGAAGTAAACCACAACAATCAACAATTCATACAATATGAAAAGTAATAAATGTCGTGATTGAGCTACGAACAATTAGCTACGGCAGTCCCGCTAAGCTGTCAGATTTTTCATCTTAATTTGAAAAATCATAATTAAATCTCAAAAAATCCAATTGTAGTGGTTCAAAGCTCTATTTGACTGTCCTTAAGTATATTTTAAACTAAAAATATAAGTTTCATAAAATTATATGTCCACTATTCCTGAAACACTAATTAATCTTCGCTGCTAGAGAAAACGTCACAGATTCAAAGCCTAACTTCAAAAATTGATATCTCCTAATATAATGATCCAAATAGCATATATTGTATATCAAATTAAAGCTTAGGATGTATACTTTCATTCTGAAAATTTTCAGGATTATTGGATAAGATTTGGGCATTCGAATATTCGTCACAATCATACTGCCTCTAAAAAAACGAAAATCTGCAGCACTGCTACTATGACTTCAATCTTTCTAAAATCATGTTCCACTTATATATCACATATATAAGCACACAATAAGCACTAAAACTCAATTTAAATGCACAATTGACCTGGCTCTGATACCACTGTTAGGATTGGTAGGCACACAGCGGAAGAATTAAATAAAATTAAAATTGCAAAAGTTTACCAATCCCAATTGCAGATCTATCAACGGCATTTAAATCAAGTTAGAAAGAGTAGTACCTTATTCATGTTTGTTTGAATGCCCACAATCATCAACGTATTGCGAGTTCACAAATCTCCATGTTTGGTTGCTCCTGAAATAATTTCCCCGGCATCTACATGTCCGCTAATTCTTCTTAAAAGAGCGTCAATCTCTATGAGTATGAGATTAACCATCCGCAACATCAACATGTCAACCAGTTCTTCTTGGAGTTTTTTCTTTTTCAATCTTGAGGAGCTAACTACTCATATCAGCTCCCTCTACTGGTATCCACACGAATAGGACCCCAACACCGGCAGCGTGCTAGCGCCTCTAATATCCTTCTAGGGTTTTCTTGTGGCTCTCTAGTTTTTCATCATCTGTAGAAAACCCTAGCTCTCATATTTTATAACTAGTAGGGTTATCTATTTTATGATGGATATTGGATTTTTAAAATTAATCTTAATTAATTTCAAAATCCTTATCATATCAATTAACATTTAATTGTTTTAATAAGCTAATTAAATAAACCTGGTTTAATTAAATCTGTCCAACAGTTATAATTTAACCTATTTATTTAATTAGAATAAAGAGCCAATGGAATTTAATTTATCTTCATAAATTAAATATGAGATATTATCATATAATATCTTTATATATACACAATATAATAATATCATCATATAATATAATATTATCATATATTCAATATATATTATCAAATAATATATATTGTATATATATAATATAATATTATCATATGATCATATAATATAATACGATCATATATATATAATATATATTATCAAATAATATATATTATATATGCATTTATGTATTTCTAAAATACATATGTGTATATAATATTATTAATATTCCTTTCCAAATATAAATATATATATATATATAACACATATATATATTTATCAAATAAATATTCACACAACATGTGTATATAATAAATATATATTTAAAATTCATTCACCCTAGATTAAACATTGTATTCATTGAATCTTAGACGCATCTTAGATTCAATGAATCTGGACATTATAGCTCGTGTTGGGCTATTCTTGTGTGCGACCCTGTAGGCCCAAACGAAGTTGGCAGTGGGCCAATGACTATACTAACCCACAAGTCGTAAGCGGCCTCTAGCAAGACATTATGACTACCCAATTCATATGAGGATTGACAATACGATATAACCTGTCGTATAACCATATCACGTCCCTTTTGTCACACGATATTTCGGTCAAGGATGAGGCATGGAGAATGTCATCCTCCTATTCCTGACCATTACTTTCTCGATCCCTGAGTAGTCTGACTATAGAAGTAGAAACTCTTTTCCATCGTAGTATGGCCATACATTTCTCAGACTTACTCATCGAGGGGCCCAGTAATATCTCTCACTAATGTAAGGGACAAATTCCATCTTGACCATTCACATTCCTCTACATGAAAACCATTAAGCCCGATTGTAGCCTTTATCACCACCCGGTTAAAGGTGACTTTTGACTAAGTCAAAGCTTAGTGACTCCCATGTAGGAATCCATGATGATCTCAGGTCAAAGGGCATTGTGACATGGTTATACATGAGATAAGCTTATGACTGATCCATGCAGCTTTCTCATAGCGGGTCGGTCCAGCACCTTATACTCCTATAAGTGCCTAAGACTTTGATTAGTATCCCCATACCTTATCAAAGTCATACTGGTCTTATTTCATCTTTGCTCCCACATAGATGACCGACCAGGGACATTTAGGACAATCATTATGATTTATCCAAGGATACAATTATCACAGTGAACATGCGAATAATGTGATAACCAAATGGAGAAATTCATTGAATGACAATATTCAAAGTACAATGATTGGCCCCTAGGGCACAATTTCCAACAGTGGGGGCACGTTAAAAACTTGTATATGCAGGCTCTCCGTGTTTATGATACCCTAGTGGCCCAGTATGTGTAGTTTTTTCATGATGGGGATACACTGTACTGGGACCAAGGATTTCTTGGTATAGAATTCCCAGATTCAACATTTTGGGTCCGGAAGAAGAATGACATATTAGAGCGGGGCCCAAGAGATAGTTTTACGGACTTTAGAAATCACATGACAGACTATGTGCTGTGATATATGTACTGGTACTAATATATAGCTCATATACAGTTTTTTGTCATCTGGAGATGGTGATATGACTATTTGGGACGAGGGCAGTCATAGGGTGAAATGCTCAAAAGCTGTTGGAGCCGCTACCAGCGTTTTTGCATTGGTACATTAGGGTTAATCATGCTCGACCTAGGGAACTGGAATGATAAGTAACCCCTTGGGAAGTTTTTGAAAATGTTATGTAATGTAAAGGAGTAGAAACATGTTGAAATGTAGCTTATAAGTTGTATATTATTAAAAGCATTCCTTAAACTGCTGCAAATGTCTGTTGCATGTTATTTTTGGAATATTTGTGTATCCAAAATTTACTGAAATGAAAAATATGCGCTTTATGGATATGTGAAGTTTACCTCTTCCTTTTTTTCAATATAGTGTTATCAAGATGGTGAGACAAGGAGGTAGAGGTGCTAGGCGAGGTCAAGGAGCAAGATCTGACCTATTACAGTAGATATTGGGCATGCTCACTGAACAACATATAATGATTCATGATCTAAGGGACGATCTACGAGAGGTACAGTAGAAACAGAATGTAGATAAGGAAAGAGAGAAAAATCATGGAGAATAGGAGAATGAGCCTAATCAACCTGAGAATCCTGTTCATGAGCAATCTCCAATCAGACCTGCTGTTAAGGCTAAGAGTCTACAGACATGGGTAACCTGATTTTGTAAGCAATAACCCCTTATCTTCTGAGGGAAGTTTGATCCTCATATGACAGAGATTTGGTTATCTCGTCTGGAGAAAATTTTCAGAATTTTGGAATGCCCAAATAATATCAAATTTCAACTGGCAATTTATAAACTAAAAGGTGATGTAGACATATGGTAGAAGAACACTGAGATAATTCTACAGGCCTAAAATATTCCTATCACTTAGAAACTATTTCAGGAACAGTTTAATGAAAAAAACTTTTCTCGATCAATCTGAATTGCTAAAGAAACTGAGTTTCTCACTATTCAGTGAGATGAAAAAGAAAGTTTTGATGAGTACCTGGCTCGTTACATTCAATTGTCTCGATATTCTTCTTACTTGAGATATCAGGATTATGAGGGTTAGAGTTCAGACATGCTGATTTGGGGACTGAGGCCAGAGCTGATAGAAAAATTAGTCTTCAAACATTTTACTGGATTTAACAAGGAAGTAGATGAATGCCGAATCACTGAGAGCAACTTGCTGAATTTGTACACAAACAAAAATACTAGCAGTAAAGGATCATCAAGTAGTGGGAGTTCTTCCCAAAAATGTAAGAATCCAGGAGGACCATCCAGAGGGAATGACAAAAAGTTGTATTAGTATGGTAATTGTAGTAATCAGAAACCCCCTAGAAATAGAAGCAAGCCATATGGTGCTCCAGTAAGGAAGATAATATGTTTTAACTGTCAGCAACCGGGGGCACTATGTTAGCAAATGTTCACAACAACAATGGACAGAAGAGCCAAGGTAAGGATCTCAGGGCAGAGTCTTTGCCATGACATAGGAGGAAGCCAGAAAATCTCCTGAGTTAATCTAATGTATGGTTCTGCTTCATGATAATTCTGTACAAGTATTGTATGATTCGGGTGCTATCATTCAGTCATTGCATACGATTGTGTGAGATGATTAAGCTTGAGTATTCATCAGTTACCATATGATTTGGTTGTGTCCACACCTATGTGTGATAGATTTATTACTACCGAGGTCTGTTTGAATTGCATAATAAATGCTAAGGAACATGAATCAATGGTGGATCTGATTTGCTTGCCACTACATAAACTAGAAGTAATTCTTGGTATTGGTTGATTGACGGTGAACAATGTTCTATTGGATTGCAGAAGCAAAAGGGTTATTTATCTTAATCCACAATCACATATTAGTCCAGAGGTTTACCTTAATTTTCTTTCGGCAATTGGGGCTGAGAAAAGTCTGCATAAAGGTTGTTAGGGATGCATAGTGTTCTTTTCTATATAGTCAGAGCTAGAATAGCACTTGAAAATATCCCTGTGGTAAATGAGTTTCTTGAAGTGTTTCCAAAGGATATCAATGGATTACCTCTAGAAAAGGAAGTGGAGTTCACAATTGAGACTAACCTTGGAGTGAGACCAATATCTAAAGCCCCATACATGATGGCTCTAAATGAGATGGCATTACTAAAAAAGCAAATTGAGGAGTTATTTGAGAAAGGGTTTATCAGGTCCAGTGTCTCACAGTGAGGAGTTCTAGTGCTTTTTGTCAAAAGGAAAGATGGGAGCTATGCCTTTATATAGATTATAAGGAGCTAAATAAGGTGACCGTAAAGAACAATAAAAAACATTACAACCAAACTACTTCCAGAAGGCAAATTAAACAACATTTACTATTCAACTTCTAAAAATTCCAAATTCATATACAAGCATCCAAAAATTATAAACACTTGCATACCTACTCAATTTTGCCTTCTAAAGCCAATGGAAGTATCAAAATTATCACTCCTTTATCACACCATGCACATGTCAGAAAGTTTGGGTTCTTAGGAGGATTATATTGGTTTCTTGCTTTCTCTTGCTTAATCACTTCCTTTCTACTTCTAATCACATGATTAGCTACTTAAAAACTAAATGGATATGTTTAGAGGAAATTTGGGAAGAATTTCCCCTATATTTAGCTTCAGCCCATAATTTGAAAACATGAGAAAACAAGGTAATATCTACCAACAACATCAACTACAACATCAACCAAGCCAAGAGAAGCAAGTTTTGAAGTTTACCTCTTGATTCTTGTTCTTTCTCTCTCCTTAATGTCTCTGACCTCTCTCTCTATACCCTTGATTAAGCTTGCTAATCATGATTTTTAAGGAGGAGAAGCGGTTTGAAGAAGTTCCTATATTATTTGGAAGGCAAAAGTACTAGGTTTCATCACTTACCTTGATTTTTTCCTTGATCCCTAAGCTCCTCTTCTCTTGCTCTTTGTTTCTTCACTTTCATCCATCTGTCTCTCTCTCTTTTGGTTCTGTTTTGACCAAAATGGGGAATGGAAGAGAAGGAAATGATATTTATCTATTGATCTCTTCCCTTGCTTTTTACCTTTACATATGCATGCTTGTGATTGGTTGTAATTTCTTTTCCTCTTTCTAAATTAATCATGGCCACATATAATATCCAAGCAAATACTTATGTGTGTGTGTGTGTGTGTATATTTCCCTTAGGCCTCACCAAAACTTGAAGAGGTATGGACAATAAAATAGCCTCTTAAGTTCCTTACAATTGTTTCTACTAATTGGTCAAACTTGGTCATATAATTTTGTTTTTTGACACTTTGACTCTCTTGTGATTGGCCAAGAATTTCTTCCTTCTTGATTCAATATTGATCAACAAGTATACTTCCCCTTGCTTTCTTTGTTCAACTATAACTTAAAGAGGAAATGGGAATATTCAATGACTTCTTGTATGTCCAAAAATTGCTTTTTACAAATATTACTTTAGTTGTAATTGTTGACTTTCTTTTCTAACTTTGAATTTTTTTCCTTGGTAATAGTACTCCAAAATAGGCTTATTAATTATCAAGTGGCCATTTTCCTCTTCTTAATTCCCTTTTTGACCGAAAATATAGGAAAATTAGGGGAAAAATATGTATTCCTTGAGTTAGGGAAAATTACTGTTTTGCCCTTACGTTTTATGATTTATTGAAATAAACCATTTCTGTAAATTTTATACACACCATAATTCACCATTTTACTCCACTAAATATCACAAATATATACAAGGAATACTAGTGGAAAAAAGTGGGGTATTACATGGAAGTCTTTAGAATTTGCAGTTGAAGACCATGTCTTCTTGAAAGTCTCACCAGTTACTGGAATTGGAAGATCTTTAAAGATGAAAGAGCTAAGTCCTAGATATGTCGGTCGATTTGAAATATTATCAAGGGTGGGACCGATAGCATATAAAATAGCTTTACCCCTGAATTTAAGTCATTTACATAATGTCTTCCATGTATCTCAACTAAAGAAGTACCAACCAGATCCTGAGCACATCATCGAACATGAAGATATTGATATACAAGAAGATCTTACATTCAAAGTGGATCCTGATTAGATCATTGAACTGCAAGAGAAACGACTCAGGCATAAAAATATTCCATTCATAAAAGTATTTTAGAAAGGATATTCTCTGAGAGAAGCTACATAGGAAATGGAAGAGGACATGCGGAATCGTTATCCGGAATTTATAAATATGTTAGTATGACAAATTTTGAGGATGAAATTTTATTGACGGGAGAGCTGTAATATCTCAATTTTAGTCACAAAAAATATCCCATAAATTTATTTGTATTTAATAGTATAGAATGGTAAATTTGGTGTATTGGAAATAGCCAAAATAGTGAAAAAAGAATTATATGGAATTTATGGCCAAAAAAGACCTAATGGCTAATTCAACCCAAAGAAAAGCATATTGTTGAGACCTTAAATTTTTGTATCAAAGAGCATAACTTCAGGTCCAATATATGCTAAATTTTAGTCAAGAAATAATAGGAAAAAGGAGGTTACAATTATTATAAATTTAAGGAAAAATGTAAGGGCAAAATGGTCATTTTGGCTAAATAAATAAATTTAGTAATTTTCTATAAATTAAAAGAGAATGGATGGTTGGGATGAAGAGAGAAGGAGATGAAAGCATCCTATGGAAATATCTATAAGAAACATCATGGAATAATATATATATATATATGTAAGCATATGACAAAATTAAATAAAATAATATAAATTAAGGGGCACATAAGCTATTTCCAGAGAACTCTTATGTTATCTATATAAAGAGGCCATTTCAGCCAAGAGAAAGAGAAAGGAGAAGAGGAAGAGACCAAGGAGAAAGAGAAGGAAAAGAAGAGAAGCTAGGTTCCAAGAAGCAAGATCAAGGTAAGTAGGTAGACATTTCTACTTATTCTTGTTTTATAGTTCTTGAAATCTCTTCTTAATCTCCATATCATCTTAGAATAGCTATTGAACAAGAAAAACTCAAGGGAAAGAGGAGGCAAGTTTCGGCCAAGAGAAGAAGGAGGAGAAGAAGTAAGGTCAGTTGATTAAAACTTTGGAATACTTGTTGAAAATGAGTTGTGGTGGATTTCTAGCTAGTTATTTGACTATTTAAGACAATTTCTGTAACTTGGGATGTCCAATTTTTAAAGAAAAATGCTGCCCAAATTTCCATTGATTATGTTAAAATAAGGATTGGATGATTAAACAAGTGTAAATAAGGTGAAAGAAGATGTTTTAAGGATTAAAATAATGAAAATCAACTTTTCCTAAAAATCCCAAAAGTTTCAGCCAAATCAAGAAATAGGGGATATGGCTGGAATTTCATATTTTTGATGGGTCCATGATGTTTAGAAGGAAAAATTATGTAAAGTTCATGTAGATTATGAAGTGTGAAAAGCCTTAGAATGTGAAATGACAATTTTGCCCCTAAAACCCCAAGTTAGGGCTGTCAAGAGAAAAATTGTAATTTGAGCTGGAATTAGTCTAATCTGAGGTCAAAAATGGATTTTACACGCAAAAATATATAGGGTTAGCCTAGGTTATAATTCTTGGAAAAATACAAATATACCGGGTAAAATGGGGATCGGACCGGGTCCCTAGAGGCATTTTGGTAAATACGTGATTTTGAAGAAAGATATTTAAATTGAAGTTTTAAGGTGAAGAAGGTGTAAATAGAAACTTATTTGCAACTATTTTGATTAATTTTAGGATTTGATATTTGCCTAGCCGGACCAACATTGACTAATAAAGTAGGAAAGGAAAGAGAACAAGGTAGTAACTCTATCTCTTATATTCTATGTGAATGTTAATATACTTTGGTATGCCATGTTCTATACAATGTGTTACATGTGGTATGAGTACTCACTGGGTGTGGGCGATAAGTTGTACCACCCTATAGGACAAGAAAGGTACCGTGTAGCCAGAGGGACCCAGTTGAGTGATTTTTGGGGTAGGTGCTCTAATTTATTCATGTGATCACATTACATAGGTGAATTCAGAAGAATTCCTATGTATGAGTTTATGATTTATGCACCTCAGGAATGAGCGATCATTTTGATCCAGACAAAATCATCGTTTGATTCCTGAGCATTGTTTGACATATGTGCTTGGCATTTGGATTGTTGTATCATGATAAATGTTGCATTGTATGTTTACCTTTCATATTTTATATGAATGATTGTCTGTTACTATTGAGATTCATTAGAATCTCATATCTTTCCTATAAACATAGGGCCTGTTTGGGAACCCATTAAGAGTGGGAAAAAACTCATTTGGAAGGTAAAAGCTCATTTGACATTTGCAAACCCATTTATGAACATGGTAGCATTCATTAGGCTTAAAAAAGCTGTTTTTCCTAGAAGCTCATTGAAGTAGCTTCTGCCTTTTTTTCACTGGGCTTAAAAAAAAGCCGCTTCTCCCACCTCCAATCCAAACACAAATCACATTTACAATATGACTTTTTTTTCAATCTAACTTCTACAAATGCCACATTAAAAAAAATTCAATTTTCCACCATTAATCCAAATAGGCACTTAATCCATATAGCTAGGCATAGCAGCTCTAAAGGCAAAAGAAAAGGTTGCCCTCAAGGAATAAGAAGACTGGCTTGTGAAGAAATTTTTGGTTTTGAGAATACTATGATCTGTCTTTAGTTTCGATTTATGTAATATGCAATACCCAGGACCTTTTTATGCTCTGTAATGTAATCAAGAATATTATATCAGTATAATTGTAATACCCCATTTATCCACTAATATTTCTTGTATATATTTGTGATAATTAGTGGAATAAAAATGGTGAATTATAGTGTGCATAAATTGACATAAATATTTCAATCTTCTGATAAATTGGCAGAGATCTACATTAAGGAGATTGTGAGACTCCATGGGATGCCAAAGAATATAATTTCTGACAAAGATCCTCATTTCACTTCAAAATTTTGGAGATCTCTGCATAATGCTCAGGGGACTAAGCTAAACTTTAGTATGACATATCATCCCTAGATGGATGGACAGTCAGAGAGAACTATCAAACGCTCAAAGATATGCTGAGAGCACGAGTAATGGACTTCACAAGAAGTTGGGATCACTACCTTCCTCTTGCAGAATTCGCTTACAACAATAGCTATCATGGGAGCATTCAAATGGCTCCGTATAAAGCATTATATGGGAGGAAGTGTCAATCCCCACTTTGCTAGACAGATCTATCAGAAAGAAGATTGTATGGGCTGGATACAGTAGATCAGACTACTGAATATATCAGAATCATCAAGTAGAGATTGTTTGCAGCCCAGAGTAAGCAAAAGAGCTATGCCGACAAATGAAGAAGACCATTAGAGTTCCAAGTCGGCGATCACGTATTCCTAAAAGTTTCACCTATTACTGGTGTTGGAAGGGCAATAAAGAGAGAGAAGCTGAGCCCTCGCTATATCTGGCCATTCGAGATTTTGTCTAGAATTGGACCCGTAGTGTACTAGATTGCTCTACCTCTAAATCTGAGCTGATTACATGACGTCTTCCATATTTCACAACTAAAGAAGTACCAACCAGACCCCTAGCATATTATTGAGTATGAAGATGTGGATATGCGAGACGATCTCACCTTTGAGGCTGAGCCAGAACAAATCATCATAGACCAGAAAGTCGGCTCAAACATCGTAGCATACCATTTGTAAGAGTGGTCTAGAAGGGACTATCTCCAAGGGAGGCAATATAGGAAGCATAAGAAGATATGAAAAGACGTTACTCAAGATTTATGCCACATGAGGTGTAACAAATTACGGGGATGAAATTTCTTGAACGGGGAGAGAGTTGTAATACCCCATTTATCCACTAATATTCCTTGTATATATTTGTGATAATTAGTGGAATAAAAATGGTGAATTATAGTGTGCATAAATTTACATAAATATTTCAATCGCCTGTTACACATAATTTGGCTAATTTAGAACACAAAGAGGAAATTAATGCCACTTAAAGGCCTATTATTGTGACCAAATTTGAGCATAAAATGGTACAAATAATGGCTTCATACAAGTGTCAAAAATTAGGCCAAACCAAAGGAAAAGAAGCAAGAAATGATTTATTTCGATAAATCATAAAAACACAAGGGCAAAACGGTAATTTTGCCATAAAATAAGAAAATAAATATTTTTCTCCAATATTCCCAATAATTTCAGTTAAATGGGAATTAAAAAGAGAAAATGGCCACTTGGTAATTATTAAGTCCATTTTTAGAATATTATTATCAAAGGAAAAATCAAAGCTTGGAAAAAAAAAGCAAAGGCATAGGACTTTGATTAACAAAATGCAAGATGGTATTATGAGATATATCAAGAACAACATATACTCCTCTAATTCTCATGCATTTCAACAGAAATGAGAAGGAAAAGGGAAATGGAAATAATTAAATAAAAACCATATGATTTGGACCAATAGGAAGTTGCCAAGTGTAAAGCAAATGTGACCATTACATTAAGTCTCCATTTCTTCATTTCTTTATTTCTTCATCACTTATTCTAGTTAAACTGATTAGAAAGGAGAGAGGAGGAGCAGCTGGACGTTCAAAGCTCAAGAAGCAAGAAGAGCTTAGGGTTCTTCCAAAAATTAAGGTAAGGAGCATGAATACTTGAAGATTTTGCTTCCTAATCCTTCTATAGCCTCTTATAATCACATCTACTCCATTAATTCAATGAATTTCAAGCTTAATCAGAGGTGTAGAGAGAGATGTCTGAGATGTTTTTAGAGTGAGAAACAACAAGAATCAAAGGTAAACTTCCAAAACTTGCTTCTTATGCCTTTGTTGTGGTTGTTGTTGTTGTTGTTGGCTTGGATTGTGATGTTTTGTGAAAATGGATGATGAAACCCTAAAGGGGTCTTGCTTCTCAAATTCACACTAAAACATGTCCAATGAGTGTTTAAGTAGCTAATCATTTGGTTAGAAGTAAAAAGGAAGTGATTAAGCAAGAGAAAATGAGAAAACAACAAACTTTTTCAGAGAATCTTTAAATTTGCCCTGTACTATTTCATATATAAAGAGTAGGAATTTGACCATGTTGATACTTCCATTAGCTTTAGAGGGAAAACTTGTGTAGGTATACAAGTTTTCATGATTTTGGGATGCTTGTATATGAATTTGGGAATTTATGAATTAAGATCGTTCATTGTGTTAATCTGCCCTGTCTGGAACAATGTGGTTGAACGTGGTGTTTCAGGGTTCAAACCTTGTCCATCAATTCTGGAAATTTCCATACTTAAATTATAGATATAGATCTTTAATTTTATATGTAGTTTGTACTTTTTGGATAAGAATAGTAGGAGATATGAATTGTTGAAGATATGTCTTGTTTTCTGAAAAGAATCTGAAACAGTGATTTTTGTGAACTTTTTCCTGAGGAAAAACTTGTCCAAAACTTATGAAACTTTCCATATTTAAAATTGAGACATATATATTTAATTTGACATATATTTTGTAATTTTTGGACAAGTACATTGGGAGATATGAAATTTTGAATTTTGTGCCCTGTTTCTGGAATATGTTCTTGAACATGTGTGTTTGGAGAAATTCTTGGAATTCTGTGGTTGGGTCGTTTAAGATTGAGTATTTATATGTAAAACTAGACTGAAATATCTTTACATATAATTTTGAACCACTCAATTTGGAGTTTTTTTGAGTTAATGGTGAATTGTTTAAGTTATGTCTGATTTCTGGAAAGTAATCTGGAACAGTGCTTTTTAACGAATTTCTGGGAATGATTCATCTATATTGGGAACACCAAAATATTTTTTCTCAAATGGAAATTGATAGATCTTCATTTAGGCTTTAGAATTAGTCAAATTTTATTTTTTTAGAATTAATTATGAATTTCTAAAGTTGACTGAAAAATCTGTCAGTTTCTGGAAAACAGTAAAATTGCACTGTACAGAATTGTATTATGTAGAAAATGTTATAGCTGCTTTAAATAATCAACAGAATTTTATTTAAAGGAAGTAATAGTTCAAGTAATAATGAGTTACTTGTAACTCTAATTTTGATAAAAACTAGAACTTGCCTGAGCTCAAAGGAAAAGTTAGATTTTACTCAAAGGAAGCGACTAGGTAGTAACTTGTCTTTCGTACATTTATAATATACATTATATGTTGTGTGAAATAATCATGAATTATCTGACACATTCTGGTTATGTGGAGTGGTCACCCAAGGCCATTCTGTGCGGGTGGATGCTCGAGCCAATAACGTTCTGTAATGCACGAGCGGATGCCCAGGGCCTATTGCGTGGGCATCTCTTGGGGCCTTTCATATACCTAGCGCTATGGTTGTTTATGAACTACATGTAATTCACTGAATGTTGTTGTGATAATTATATTGTATGATGACTGTGTAGCATGCTTTATGATGTTATATATGTATGATTGTCACACTGTTACTACTGAGATTCTTTTAAATCTCACTCTTTTCCATAAACCATCTACAGTACAAGGAGAGAGCTCAAGGGCCAAAAAGAAGATAAATACAGACGGCTAGAGGAAGGGAATGCCAAGAGGCTTTAGTCCTTTATTGGTTGTCTGTTTCTTATATTTTGGATCGTATATAGTATGAATAGTCTGTAACTCTATCATGCTACGATAGTGAAACTAGTAATGCCGATAGACCAACAAAAGAACAATTTAGCTATATTACGCTTCCGATTGCTAATGAAACTTAACTAAAGTATGAAACTTAAAAATTAAGCGGAGAATCGCTTGCAACCTCTGATAAAATGAAAAGAAGAACTGGTGAGACTTAGTGAGATAGTGAATGTTTATGAAATTGTTTGAGAAAATTTTATTACTATGAAAAACTCCTTTCCAATCCCATGTTCAAATCCTGAGATAGATTTGGAATTTGTGAACGTTTTTCTAAGATTACTTAGTTCGGGACCTGATCCTGGTTTCACAAATGGTTTTTCTTCTCTTTTGCACTCATATGAGGTTATAGGAAATAAGGTATCACAATAATCATACTATCTCTGTATATTTGTTGAACTATGCAACAATATATTAAGAAATGTCTAAATTCTGCCGTGAAAATGGTATGTGCACACGTACACCGGCCTATTTTGCCCAACTAATCACTCCCTTAGCTCATGGCATCGATGGATGGCGTCTTTCTACCACCAAATGACACCATATATATGTCATGTGCATATCTGTACCGACACTTTAATCGTACCGCCTGCAAATACCAAGTCCTCTACCTGGTATGGCCAAATCATATAGTCTCAAAGAGTCTCTTTATATCTCATCATTCTTCTATGTTAGGCGCCATTTTCCTTTCTCTTTGGGTTCAAGTTAGATTTTGTATCCTTTCTTGCTTTAAGTAAGGGAATTTGGTACTTTCCTTAGTCAACTAGAATTAAATTCCCTACAAAATTCCCAAAGAATTTTCTAACATTATTTACACTTGCTTTCAGGATATTTAGCCCTTATATGAGTTTTGAGATTTTACAATTCTCTCCCTATACAAATAAATTTCGTCCCTAAAATTTGCTACCCTACCTGAGGTATAGATTCTGGGTAATGTTTCTTCAAGTCCTCTTCAGCTTCCCAAGTTGCCTTTCTTAGAGATAGTCCCTTCTAGACCACCTTCACAAATAGTATGTTATGATGTCTGAGTCGCCTTTCTTATCTATCAATGATTTATTCTAGCTCAGCCTCATAAGTGAGATCACCTCACATATCCATATATTCATATTATAGAATATGTTTGGGGTTTGGTTGGTTCTTCTTCAACTGTGAGACATGAAATACATCATGCAGTTTGTTCAGGTTTGAGAGTAAGGCCATTCGACATGCCACTGGCCCAATCCTTGCCAAAATTTTAAAAGGACCAATATACCCTGGGCTCAGCTTCTTTCTCTTTATTACTCTACTAATTCTAGTGGATGGAGATACCTCTAGAAACATGTGATCCCCAACTTCAAATTCTAGAGGTCTTCTCCTTTTAGCCCCATAGTTTTTTTTGTCCACTTTACTCACAAAAGCTTATGTTTGATGATCTTGATCTGTTCTGTAGTTTGATCTACCAAATCCAGCCCATATAGTCTTCGCTTGGACAATTCCATTAAGCAAAGAGGTGAGTGATACTTCCTTCTATACAATGCTTCATACAGAGCTATCTGAATGCTCGTATAGTAGCTGTTGTTGTAGGTAAACTCAACAAGTAAAAGGAAATAATCCCAACTCCCCTTAAAATCCAATACACATACTCTTAACATGTCTTCCAGCGTTTGTATGGTTCTCTCTAACTGTCCATCTATCTGTGGATAGTAGGTCGTACTAAATTTCAGCTTCATACCCAAAGCTTTATATAGTGCTTTCTAGAATCTTGATGTGAATATAGGATCTCCATTGGAGATAATTCTCTTCGATGTACCATGGAGTCTAATTATCTATCATATATATATCTCTGCTAACTTCTCAGGGGAGTAACTGGCATTGATAGGTATGAAATGTTCTGACTTGGTGAAATGATTAACAATTACCAAAATCACGTCATAGTTTCTAATTATGGATAAACACACTACTAGATCCATAATGACACTGTCTGAGCTCCATCCCAGAATTTCTAGACTCTGTAAAAGTCCTGGTGGTTACTAATGTTCAATCTTCACCTTTTGACATGTGAGACATCAGGCTACATACTTAGCCACATCATTTTTCAGTCTTGGGCACCAATACATGGACTTAAAATTGTGATACATTTTAATCATTCCCAAGTGAAGGGTTAACCGATTCTTGTACGCCTCATCCAGGATTTTCTACCTCAAATCAGCATTTGGTGGTACATATATTCGCTATTTGTATATGACTAATCTGCTTGGTGAAAGGTCATGATCCTAGATTTCACCTTTTTCCATTATCTCCTGGATAAACTAGGCTCATTCATCCTACATATGAGCTTCTTCAATTTCTACTCTCAGAATGCTTTCCTCTTAGCTGATACTAAAATTAGCTAAAATTACTTTTTTTGGTTTGTATGCAATTAGTAACACTTGATTCAATAAGTTCATATCCCTGAATTCTTCCAACAATTTCCATTCTCGGACCATCATGAATGCCACTTACATTTCCTTTCTACTCAAGGCATCGATGATGACATTTTCTTTTCCTTAATAACATTTATTCTCCAGAATATAATCCTTTAGCAACTCCATCTATCGACGTTTTGTCATATTCAACACTTTTTGATCATGTAAATTTGTTAGGCTCTTATGGTCGCAATACAACACTGTAGTAGTACCATATAGGTAGTGTTGTCATATTTTCAATGCAAACAAAATTACCATGAGCTCCAAATCATGAGTGGGATAGTTCTTCTCGTGAGGCTTTGACTGCTGAGAGGCATATGCCACTACTCTGCCCTGCTGTATAAGGATACATCTCAATCCCTACTTACTAGCATTACTGTAGACCATATAAGCCTTATTGGGATATAGGATAATTAATACTAGTGTGATTGTCAACCTCTCCTTCAGCTCCGTGAAGCTCCTCTCACTTCTTGCATCCCATACATATGTCTAATTCTGTCTCGTGAACTTCGTTAACGGCATGACGATCCTAGAGAAATTTTGAAGAAATCTTCGGTAATAACCAGTAATCCACTAATGTCTTTTAGAGAACTCAATTTTCCTTTATGGAGGCAATCCACTAATGTCTTTTGGAAATACTTCAAGGAATTATTTCACTACGGGTATACTGTCAATCATCGCATCATATTCTTCTTGAATTAAGAAGAATATCATATACCCCTAACATCCCTTTCTCAGACATTTCTTAGCTTTAGCTACAGAGAGGAAGTTCAGGTTAGCACTAGCATCATTACCTTTCTATGGTTTAAGGTATTTAATTCTCTTATTACCACAGTCTATCAAAATATTGTTCATCGTTAGCTAGTTAATGCCTAGGGTGACTTCTAGTTTATGGAACTATAGAAAGATCAAATATATCCTAGACTCCCACCCTGCTGAATTTATAATACAATTCAAAAAAGCATCCATAGTAACGGCTCTAGCACTTATTAGTATAGATACAACCAGATCAAATGGTAGATTATGCATATTTAGCCCTAACTGTCTAGCACATTTAAAGGAAATAAGCAAATGACTAGCACCAAAAGCAAACAAGTCTTGTAATATGGTACCATTAAGAAGGATTGTATCTTAGATCATCTCTGGAGATTTCTGGGCCTCCTCGTAGGTCAGCACAAATACTCTCCCTTGAGTCTTAGGCCTGGGCTCTACTGTATACTATTTACATTCACTAGTAAAGTAACCCGGTTGATAACAGGTGTAACAGATTATCTATCTATCGCACAACCTGCTAGGATGTACCTTGCCACATCAGAACATGTTAGAGGTGTATAGGGCCCCTGGTTCCATGGTTCTCAGGCCAATAGGGTCTCTTGTCATTTCCCTTAGATGAAGATCCCTAACCCTTCCATTTCTGGGGAAATATTCTTCGACTTGGTCCACTGCGGTTGTTGGAATTCTTAGCCTAATTTCGGTCCAACAAGTTGTACTCCATAATTTAGCATTCTTATATTACTTTCTTAAACTCCATGAACTGTTGAGCGGCTAATAGATCTTTCAGCTTAAGCTTCAACCCCCTAATCAGTAGGTCAAAGCTCCATTCCTCATCATCTTTATATCACATGTAAGAAGAGTAACGGGCCAGGTGGATGAATCAGGAGAGGTATTCATCAAAGGTCTCCTCATCGCTCTATTGCATGGATAAGAACTCAACTTCTTTTTTTAATTCTCATAGACCTGGGGAAGTATTTTTCATTGAACTTCTCCTAGAATAGCTCAAAAGTCAAGGAAATATTCTAAGTTTACAACATCATGGCTGTGTTCCTCTACTATCAGTCTACACCCCTAGCTTGTATATCACCAGTCACGCCTTTACCTCAGGTGGACACTCTAATATCTTAAAAATTTTCCATCTTGATCATCCAGTCTTCAGCTACTTGAGGGTCTAATCTCCCTTTGAATATCGAAGGTTGATGCTTACAGAACTCCATGAACCAATACTATAAGTCTCATTTATCACGAACTAGTCCCTTTTATGATTCCTGATTTGAATTTGTCTGTGGGTGTGATTCCTTAAGTTACGATTGCCTTTCCTTGTTCTTGGTTTCCTCCTAATTTGTTTCATTAACTACTAAATACTCCCTATCCTCATTTTGCTTGGCTTTTACTTCCTGGAGCTCTTCTCTAAGTTCTTGTACTATGGCCCGTTGTTTAGTTAGCATGCCAAGTATCTGCTACAAGGGATTGGGTGGATTTTCATTTCCTACTTCCTCAAGTTATGATACTACTGGTTTTTTTCTTGGTAGAATCATGGTTTCTTTTCACTATTAAAAAGAAATCATACCATTAATATCATATTTAGCTTGTTTACACATACACACACCTTAAACTTAAATATCACCATCTCAACACAAACAGGAATATACATATATTACTACAAACCTTCATATTACATCAAAAGAGGTCTTTACTACTTTATCCATACAAGCTAAGGGCATACTTATACTACTCTCTTAACATATACTGCCCCATATACTCAACCATGTGTAATAAAAAATGGAAAAACCCAAAAGGACTATGAGCTAAAAGATTATTCTTCTTTCAAGTCCAAAAAGCAGAGTCAGGAAAGAAGTATAGGACATTCCTAATCCATATGCTGTTAGGCATCCAAAACTCATATAGGTCTTAGTCCCAATATAAGGAATTCACCTCAACTAATAATGCTAGATACCATGCTTGTCACGAGGGTTGGTCTTTAGAGACTTTCAAGTATAATCCCCTGATACATTCCCTTAGCTCATGGCCAGGACACAGATTATATGCTAGCTCAATAGAGGAAGCCTTAAAGCTAGCATCAGAGTCTGAGTACTGCCCAACATTTTGTATCTCCAAGTTATTTGTGTCATCGATAGAAGCCTCATCCCTAGGGATAGGTCAGAACATCATTGGGGTTCTAACTCTCTTTCTTATGGTTCGTATCATTCTTACCCCACCATTTAACCTATACACCAGGCTGTGCCTACCCTCTGGTATATGCCTATTCTCCAGAGGCTAGTTAATCGAAGGGGCTGATCCACTTCTCTGTCTTCTTCTATCATTCATGACTTCTGGTTAATATGTCGGTATACCTAGAAAGACAGAGTATGTTAGCTTTTACCAAGATCAACTGCTCTGATACCAAAAAGTGTAATACTATCTCTTATATAATGTTTGATGAGTTATAATCAAGTAATGTTTACAAACCTGAGACCTTAATAATAGTAAGTTATTGAAGTCCTAACTTAAGACAGGGTTTGATCCTATAATTTTGTGGGTTTTTTTGAAACAAAAATTATTTTTAAAAAAACTTAATTATTTATGGTCTCATACTAGTTTGCATATTTATTTTCCTCATTGGTTTCAAAATCATTTATTAAAAATCCAGAGCATTCTCTAGCAATAGCCCACGTAGTGGTGGTTAACTTATGGGCTTTTGGTGTTTAGTTGCCCGATTGTAGTTCAATTATCGCTTTTTAGATACTAGCGCATCACTGAAAGTCTAGCATACTTATTGCAACTTAAGTGGTCACTTTCGTGGTTACTAGTACTACTAGCGCTACTTCTACTTAATTATATATACAAATTTTACAGTTATCCAAAATAAAATGATAACCAAATAGTCCATAACTACTTCACCTTCTCTTTATCTGTCTATATTAACTTCTTGCCTTTTGAGCTAGACGCCTTTATTGTACATTATTGGTTAGAAAGGGGTGAGATTCAAAAGAATCCTAGTAGTACACCGATCACAAATATGATATGCAGAATACTAAGTATGTAAAACAAATAATCACAAGCACTTAAAAATTATACAGTAAACAAAGGTCTTAACTAGTCCTTTATCCCAAAACCACAGTACTTAGCAATCTCAATCTGGTAGCCCAAAGCCTCTACCACATACAAGGTGTACTTATGGGTTTTCTGCCTTGAGCCTACCTAGCTCAAGATAGCCCGAGTTACTCCCAGTGCAACCTATACTTACGGGTCTTACCGCCTAAAAAATAACCGTCCTGTACATGCACAGATGACATAGAATACATATAGAGTAGCACATATGATATAAGGGATAGGTACTACCTGGTAGTCTTTCCAATTTGGGTTCTTGTTCCCTATCTCTCAAGCATCCCGGGCAAATGTCAAATCCTATCAGTTAGAATTTATGGTCGATGAGTTAATACTTATCCACTTCTTTGATTACTTAAGACACATAGTTGGTTATCATTTGGGTTAATACCTTGTCCCTAGCTAAAGTGGTTACACTAATCCCATGTGCTCAAATCTACCCTTGGTGTTTGCACTTATAACAATTTACCCTTAATCATCAATTTTGCACTATTTCAAAAAGTTGGTAGATTTTTCACTTAAATTTGAAAAATCATAACTTTGTCTAGAAAACTCCCATTTGGATGGTTCAAAATCCTATATGACCCCATTTAAGTCTATTTTAATAGAAAATTATTTTCTTCTACTGATTAAATACACACAAATTCAGAGCACACAATTAGCTCTCTCTGCCAGAAACATCAATCTAGACTTCAACATCAAATTTAACAAGCCATAACGATTTGTGTACTAATCCAAATATTTGAAATTATATATCGAAATAAAGCTTGTCCTATCTAATTTATTTTTGAAAATTTTAATAATTACTAGATTCCATTTGTTTAGGAAAACATAGATCAGAATCTAGCCTACCATGGATTGGGCAGTGTTTTTACCAACAATACTTAAAGTTTCACATGGTTCTATTTGTGCTTAACTCATTTAAAATCACCACTAAAGGCTACCCCCACAAAAATTTTCATGTAGAAGCTATTGGTGAACTCAAATATAACAAGATCTCAATCCTTAGACATGTTCTGTCCTCTGACCTAACAGCTAACTAAGACAACAACCATCAAGATTCAAGTTTTTGCACATAGCTTCTCTATACTTATTATTTAACACCATATTTTACCATTTACAACACCAAAACAAAATCAAACCTTATTTTTCCATATGAACCAAAAATAGGGTAGAAATGAGAGAACCAAAAGACTTCACCAATCATTACAATACTTGGCTCACAACAAAGCCCTATCTCACCTCTTTAGATTTCTTAAGCTCTTTCTTTGATCTTCCAACTTTGGTTCTTGCTTAAGGGCTCAAAACAACTCCTCTTGAAAAAAACCATAGAAATGAAGCTTACATCAAGAGGAACAATGTTTATGAAGAGATTTTGAGCTAGAAAGGTGAGTAGGAAGGTGAAATCTTTGAGAAGGAGGGTGATGTGGTGTTTTTAAGTCACTTATTTCCTTCATTATGGGTTGACCAAAATCCCAAAGGAAATGGAATGCCAAGATCACATCTCACTTTAGTTAGATTTGCTGCCAAGGTGACATGTTGTCTTGATTAACTCCATAAGTGACAAGTGGCTTGATAAAAATCTCTTGCTTTTCTTCTTCACTTAGCCAAAAAATATGAGAGAGAGAGAGAGAGAAAGATGAGTGAAAATGGAGCATTCAATTGTCTAATGGTCTTGCAAGAAAAGCATCAAGGTTATTAACCAATGTTTAATTAGGTTTACTTTGTTATATTGAAGATTAGTCTTGTTAGGCCAATTAATTGAGGTTTAGTTGTATTAAAACCATTTCGTCTTCCATTTGGTTGGCTTGGGCTGAAATTACAGAGAAGGAAAAGGGAAATCTTATGCCCAATCGTTTATAGCTTCTTGCATATAAGGAAGCTAATTAACCATTGGTTACTTGGCTAATTCATTTTGTCTCCCTTCTTCTTCTCTTTTTAGCCAAAAAATTTAGGTTTAATTAGAGGGAATTAATTTTTTTCAAGAGTAAATTCTAGCCCTTAATCTTGGGTTATAATTTTTACTATAAGATCAAAAGGCAATTGTCTCTTTTGCCCTTGATTATTGCATTATTTATTAAATGCCTGTTTGTTTTCTTTTACATTTTAATTCCCTTCTTCCTTCCATGTTAGGTGCCATTTTCCTTTCTCTTTGGGTTTAAATTAGGTTTTGTATCCTTTCTTGCTTTAAGTAAGGGAATTTGGTACTTTCCTTACTAACTTGGAATTAAATTCCTTACAAAATTCCCAAACTAATTTCTAACATTATTTACACTTGTTTTTAGGACATTAGTCCTTGTATAAGTTTTTGGATATTATAGATAGCCTTTAAGGCTATTTCTTTCTTTTTCTTTTCATCATATTCTTCTACTTCTCATTTGAACTTTTTCTTTCCTTCGTATTAAGGAAGGCTACCAAATAAAGAAGCAACTGACCTCATAGACTCATTTTGCTTCCTCAATTGTTGTGACTTTAGCTTCCCATTCCTTAGTTAGGATGTTTAAGATTTTCCTTACTTGAGAGTTTTGATCATATACCTTTCCAAGGGCACCTAGTTGATTTATTAGTTGAGTGTATCTAAGCTCAAATTCAGGAATTGTTTCACCTGGCTCCATCCGCAAGAGATTATATTCAGTAATCAAGGTATTGACCCTATTTTCCTTGTTTCCTGAAGTACCTTCATGAGCTATTTCTAAAGCTTCCTACATTTCTTTTGTAGTGGTAAGAGTCATATCTTGAAGTATTCCTTTTGACTTAGAGTGTTTTGTATCATAAGAATGGCTTTATTTGTTGTTTAGAGTGACCATTTTCTTGCCATTCTCATCAAATTCAGCTGGAGTCTTTGGTACCCATTTATCTTCTACATTCTTTTTGGGAATATAATCCCTGTCTTCAATAACTTGTCAGAAACCATATTCTGAAGCCATCACAAAGACTCTAAATTTAGCTTTCTAGAATGAAAAGTGTTCTCCAGAGAAGCCAGGGGTTCTTGTGATTAAAGCTCTACTAGGAAGAATTCCCTCACTTATGTTTGCCATTGGATTCTTCTTAGGATGTTAAGCCTAAATGAAAGAAGATTGGCTCTGATACCAAATGTTAGGTCTACGTATCACCTAAGAGCGGGGGTGAATTGGGTAAGAATATAAATTTAACATTATAAATTGAATTCTGAGTAAATAAAGAGTAAGAGTTTAGAAAGATATCAATAAGGTGCACACAAGGATTTTATACTGGTTTGGTCTATTCTCTTGAACTACGTCCAGTCTTTAGAGTCCTTTTGAGTGTTTCACTATCTTTCAAGATTGAATCAGGTTCTTGGTACCTTTTACAACTATAAGCTAGGTTCCTCCTCGGATACTCACTCCACCTTACACGTTGTAATAAAAACACCCACTCAAGATTCCACTATCTTGAGTTACTCACAACTAGAGTAATTGAATCAGTCTCTCTCTCTCATATAGAGTGGATAAATAAATTCTGAAGCTCATATACTAATTTAACACTTGTACAGAGAATGTATATTAAGAAATCAAGATAAATCGTTATGTTTGATCAAGTGTGTTTTTCTTTATATTGATCACTTCCTTTTTTATAACGATTAGATTAATGATTGTTAGAAGCTTTCATGATTGCCTGAATATATGCGTTAGAGAGTCATTGGAAACTTTAATCACAATCATACTTGTTTCTCCTTTTGTTGGCAGTATTTCTCCTTTTCATAGTCGTTGGAAACTCTAAACACAATCACGCGTCTTTCTCCTTTTGTTAGTAGGATTTTTGCCTTTTGATTTTCTCCGCTTATTGCCTTGATATGGCGCCTAATTTTTTCTTTATAACCATTGTTAGGTAAATAAAATCAATTTATATAAGATTTAGTAATAAAAAATAACATAAATCATTTTTCACAAAAATCCTTGTAGTGGTCATAAAACAAAGACAGGTGGTAAATTGATTTTTTTCTTGATAATTTGATTTATCATTGTTGTCACAATGACATAAATCGATTTATCACTCATTTAAGATCGTCTCACTTTTCCTTTCTTACATAAATCGATTTGAGTAGTAGCAAATTGATTTACTTGAGTTTTGAAAACTTTTAGTCCTCTACCAATTTTAGTAAATCGATTTTCACTTCTAATATTTTGACTGCTCTCTACCTTTTTGTGTAAATCAATTTATAACACTTATAAATCAAGTTACTTCACTTTTAAGGACTTAGCTGCTCTCACCCATTTCTTATAAATTGATTTACATGACTAGTAAATTGATTTACTTCATGTGACAAGCTTGAGTGCTTCTCAACCATTTCTTGTAAATCCATTTACTTGACCAACAAATCAATTTACTTCATGTGACAATCTTGAGTTCTTCTTGGCCATCTTTTGTAAATTGATTTACAACATCTATAAATCGATTTACTTCATTCTTGAAATTTTGGTTGTTCTGTCTGATATGGTAAATCAATTTACAATATCTGTAAATAGATTTACTTCATAGTTTAGAAGTTCCTACTATCACAAGTAAATCGATTTATGTAATCCTTAAATCTATTTACTCCCTGTTTCAATACTTAGCTTTTTCTACAAGATTTGTCACTTGCTTGCCAAATTAATTTCTTTCTCTATAGTCTTGAAGTTTTGCTATCATCAAGACATTATGATGTAGGAGCTAACATTATCTCCTCGAGAAGCCATTTAGGAGATAGAAGAAGACATACAAAAGTGTTACCTGGAGTTCATGAATATGTTCGCGTAACAAATTTTAGGGACAAAATTTTACTGTCAGGGGCAGAGCTAAAATATTCCAAATTTTGTTCACCAAAATTCCTTGCACATTTGATTATATTCAAGGGAATAAAATGGTAAATTTTAGTGTGTTTAAAGTATGGAGTAGCACAATTTTTGGCCCAAATTATGATGAAAATTTCAGCCAAAAAGAAAAGGGAAGAAGGAAGACAATACTTGATACAAAAATTCAAGAAAATGTAAGGGTAAAGTAGTCATTTGGCTAATAAAAATAAAAAGCCAATATTTTCCCTTTTAATGAAGCAAAAGTCGGCCAAGAGAGGAGAGGCAAGGAAAAAAATGTGATTGGAACATATAATGAGACGTCTGGAAGCTTGTTTGGCCATATGGAAAAAGAAGAAACAAAATAATGCCAAGTGTAAAAGAAATACAATAATCTAATATTAATTTGAGGAGGTGGAAGGTGATTTTTGTATAAGAGCATTTTAGCTTATCTAAGGCCATATTTTGGCCTAACTTGCAGAAAGAAGAAAGAGATAGAGAGAGCAAGTGGTGAAACAAGAACAAGAAGAAGGCAAGAGAGATTAAGAGAAAAATCAAGATAAGTAAGTAGTAAAATTCATGTGTTTTTATCTCTAATCTCTTGAGAACCTCCTCTAATCCTCATATTCTTCTTGAATTCATGTAAAGCAAGAAGAAAATCAAGGGAAAAGAGAGAGGGAAGTGAACAGCTAAGAGAGAGAAAGAAGGAGAAAGCAAGGTGAGCTTATACTTGTCTTGCTTAGTTGATTCATGATGATTGTTAATAGTTTTGCTTGATTATTAGCTTATTCTATCTTGGATTTTTGATTTGGGATGTATAAATCCTAAAGGGAGGTACTTCACAAACTTTGATTGATCTTGTTCAATAGGTGTTTAAGTAGCTAAATAAGTGATTAGAAGTGGAAAAAAGATGTTTGGTTGGTTGGAAATTGAAAAATTCCATTTTCCCTAAATTTAACAAACTTTTTGCTAGACCAAGATAGAGGGGTTTGAGTTGGAATTTGATGGATTTGATAATTTCATTATGTTTGGAATAAAAAATTGTGTAGGAAACATGTGAAATATGGAGTATGAAGGCTTTCGGGTGTGAAATGACAATTTTGCCTTTAAAACCCTAATTGGTGGTTGTCAAGGGTAAATCTGTAAATGCAGTGTGATTTTGAAAAAAAAACCTGAGGTCAAAAATGGATTCTACATGCAAAATTGTATAGAAATAGCCTGAGTCATACTTTTTGAAAAAGTACAAATATACCAGGTACAAAGGGAATTAGACTGGATTACCAAGGGGCATTTTGGTAATTACGTGTTTTTGGGTAGAGATAACCAACTTTATGAGCCTTAGAATAAGGTATGAATGAGTAATAACTCATTTTTTATCAATTTGAGAATTTTAGGATTTAATATTTGCCCAATCCAGATGAAAAGTTAAAGGACTGGTATTAACTAGGCACTGGAAAGGAATCAAGGTAGTAACTCTATCTCTCATATACTATGTAATTGTTTATATGCATTGTGATTGTTATGTTCTATGATGTGAATGTATATGGCGGTAATTCCTAGAGCTATGTTGTGGGAAAAGCACAAGTACCACCTAGTGGGAAAAGCACAAGTACTACTAGACCAATTTGGACCCAGTATAGATAGGCCAATGTAATTGATATAATTCCTAATTATGGTGTTGGAAAAGCACAAGTACCACCTATGAGAAAGACATAATTACTGTAAAGACCCCACCTTACATACCTCTTATGTAATAACATTACTCAAAGTAACAATGTGCAATTCAGTTGGCACACAGGAATATCATGTATTACTGATAATGTTGATACAATATTACTTGAATATAATACAAAAGTTCCCCCCACAAGGAATATTCATAATATTTACAGACCTTAAAATAACTAAAAGGTCTCAAGTAATTAACCGCATCCCTTTGGGTGCATTCCACTTCCTTTTTCTCAGCACCTCTTTGGTGTTTACCTGTCTAAATGGTTGGTTGGGAGGAGTGAGATTCAGGAGAAGCTCAGTAGCAAACATTACCACTATGTATGCCAGATATATATGAATGCATGACATGCTTGCCTACACTATTTCATGCCAACATAATAACATGCTGCATGCTCGATCTTATGACATACACAAGGCCATTGCACAAATATAGCAGAGCATCAACCAATCATACATGTTCCACACAAATAGGAAAAGTAGTCACATAATCAATGCAAGACATACATATCACATACATGCAGAAAATGTAAGTTCACTACCTTTGGCTTGATGTCCTCCTCATGCACCTTGATCTTCCAACCATTACCTCTTTTTTGACACTTCAACACACTAGATAAGAATGACATCATTAGAGCCATAAAGAATGAGTGCCCAATGGCTATATTAGCCTCAAAGGCTCACATTCACCCTTGGAGTTCTAACCAATTACATTTGGCCATTTTCTTACTCAAATTCGTATGGTAATCAAACTACAAGCATTTTTTACCAAACTTTGAAAAATCATAGTTAATTCTATAGAACTCCAATTGAGATGTTTCAAAGCTATATTTAACCATATTTAAGCCTAGTTTAAGTGGAAAATATACCCATAAGCTAAATGCACTTACACAATTACAGAGTTTCATTCGTTTGAACACTGCTCCAGAAATTCCCAGATTCACATGACCAGAATTTGAAAAATCATAACTCCTAGCATACTTGTCCAAATACTTCATATTACCTATAATTTTAAAGCTCTCTATCTCTACTTTAATTTTGGAAATTTTGAGAATTTTTAGACAAGTTTTACTCTATGAAATAACTCGCACAACGTCACTGTTTAGACATGGCAGAATCAACAACATGAACAATCCTACTTCATAAATTCTCAAATTCATATACAAGCATCCAAAAAATATGAACACTTGTATACCTACACAATTTTTCCTCATAAAGCCAATGGAAGAATCAAAATGATAAAATTCTCAGTCCATCACCATGACACATACAGAACATAAAATCAGAGTTTTAGGGAAGAGTTTGTCAGTTTCTTGTTTTCTTTAGCTTCATCACTTCCTTTCTACTTCTGATCAAAATATTAGCTATTTAGACATCCATTGGACATCATTTAGCCATTGAAAAACCCTTTAAATAAGATATAAACAGTACCCAACCTTCCAAAAACTCATCCAAACAACAAACCAATCGGTTCAAAAGGAAGCTTACGCTTACCCCTACACGTTTCCATAGACGCTTCAGAATTTTGGCAACACTCCGGTCAGTGAGACAGTACCAACCATCTTCAAACGAGAATCCAAAACCGTAGAAATAAAGCTCACGATGAGTAGAAGAAGGTTCGTGAAGGGCACTTTGAGAGAAGACGCCGATTTGGCAATGTTTCGACGGCTTAAAGTTTCTCTCTCTTCCTTTCTCCATTTTCATAACTCACCTCTCTCTCTCTTTTTTGATTATTTGCACAGGAAAAATGAGGAAGAAGATGATGAAGATAATGGTTAAATGAATTAACCATTTCACTTGCCACATGTCAAGCTCCCATTGGTCCAAAATTCCAATTTTTGCACATAATACTAAACTTGACAGAATTTCCACTAAACTTTGAAAATTCATATCTAATTGTAAAAATGTCCAATTGGAGTGATTACAAAGGATATACGACCCTCATTGAGTCTAGTTTTAAGGGAAAATATAAAATTTGGCCAATTGGAATCCCACTCTTCCCAGAATTTTAATCTTTAAATGATATCCCAGAAAATAATTAATTTCACTGGGCTAACTTCAAAAATTCATTTCTCTTTATGTACAACTCCAAATGACTCATATAACATATCAAATTAAATCTTGATAAGTCTAATTTCATTTTGGAAAGTTTCATAATTTTTCAACATCATTTACTTTTTGAAAAATGTCACGCAATCACCACTACCACACTGGGAATTTCACCAGTAGCAACACTACTTTGTGTTCCACTTTATTATATCGTATGTGACTTCTAGCTACTTCATTTTGTCTTCCCCAAGCTCTTTAATTCACCATAATATTCCCTTTAATATTCAAGGATATAAAGGAATTTTAGAAAATAATATCACGTCCCACTAGGATATTTGATAAATCGGGGTCTAGCAATCCCCTACATATAGGCTTAATCTAAAGCCTCTTATCCCAAAATTTGGGATATTACAATTACCATGTGGCCAATGGGACCCAATTGAGGTAGTGTGACAAGTGCGGACAGGTTAGTGCCTACTCCGAAATATTATTATGACAAGTACAAATAGGTTGGTGCCTGCTTCAAAATATTATTGTGATAACTGTGAAGCAAGTAAGGACAAATGGCCATTTTGATCGAAACAAAATAATCGTTTGATTCTAAACATTGATTGACAGATATGTCCACAGCATTAATTTCTACTGCATTATATGCTGCATTGCATGTTTATGTTTCACAATTTATATGATTGATTGCATGTTACTATTGAGATTCATTTGAAACATACCCTTTCTATAAAGAAAATTTATTCAGCAAAAGGAAGCGGCTCTAAGGGCAAGGAAGTTAACACCAGCAATTGAGGGTTCCGGTCCTGATAAAGAGTTTAGTATTGGTTATTTGTGTCATTTTTTTATATATTTTTTGGTTTTGTAATTTATTATGTACGAACCCTGTAGGGATTTCTTGTAAGGTAATCAAGAATTTTATATCATTATATTTATGTTATTTCTATATGCCCACGGAACTATGCATTGGTACTCTGTTAAATGTTAAATTACTTAGGGGTTTGACAAGAAGCATGCAATACATATATGAACTTGCATTATTCTCTTTCATTCTCTTTCGTCTCTCTCTCCTCTGTTTATAGTTTCTGGTTTACCTGCTTTTATGTTCATTCCCAAATTGTGTTTTCATAACAATACGTTATCACTACATAGATGTGAGATTATTCCCATGAAGCATTTTTTTTAGATCAATAATCCATATATGCTCTCTCTCTCTCTCTCTTGTTTTTTTTTCTTTGAAAGTAGTTGTTAGCTTCTGAAATTGTGTGAATTCAAAGACAACAACTTGAACCAATAAATAAGAGTATGAGATCATAAAACATAAGAGAAGGACTAGACCATGTTTCTAAGTGAAAACGATGGTGATCGACATGCTTCAAGAATTGGGTCTTAAAAAATGTGAGCTTTTGTGTGAAACAAAGTGATAAACGTAAAGTACTTTGAGGAGACGATCCTAAAGACATCAGAATCACTTGAAATGGAGGCCAGATGAGGGAGATATTGAGGAAAAAAAGTGGCGGTTTGAGAACCTACCAAAGCTCCGGCTGGGTTGTCAGGTTGAAGATAAATCAGGGAGGCCAAAACGACGTCATTTTGGCTATATTCCCCAAAATGCAATCTTTTCACAATGTGAAATGACAACGTTTTAAACTTATCAAAACGATGTCGTTTTGGCCAGTGGGAGGAGCTGCATTTCAAATAAATGAAACACAACGTTTCAGGTCAGATGGACCTAAAACTCATTCAAAGGTAAATTGGGCTGATTTGACTAACCCGAATCGGTCCAACTAATATTTTCCAAAAAGAATTATTATTTATTAAAAAAATTTTATTGGCACCTAATGAGTCTAGGTAATGCGTGGGACTTACCCCAAGGCCATATAGGCCATATAAATACACTACTACACTTAGCGTACCGAGATGAGGTCAGTGACATATCAACTATGGAAAAATGTGGTTCTTAAGGTGGTGCATGTAGTGCAAGGGCCAATGCCTTAAGGTCCTTATTTTTTTCATAAATTTTTTACTTATAAACCTTTTAGGAGGCATGGGAGCGCGTATAGGGGTATTTTTAGAAACTTTTTAGCCCTAAAAATTCCTAAATTCATGATATTCATGTTGTTATACTATATGTTTGTTTTGGAAATTATTTACTATATTTAATTTATGTTTTTGAGTTGTTTTTGGCCTTGAACTATTTTAAAATAATTTCTAAAAATTTGTTTCTTCACGTTAAACAATTATTTGTCAGATATGGCAAGTATTGAGACTGACTGTTCCTTTAATTGTATCCTCCCTGAGTATTCCCCTACTTTAGAAGATGAAAAGGATGCAAACACCTTAAATGATCATGCAATTCATAGTACCAACAAGAAAGATCCCCCTCTATCACTGCAAGATTCCAACACACCTGATGAGTTGAAGCAAGTAGAAAACGAAAAATTCATGTATGATAAATTCGAAGAGGAAGAAGTCGATAGACCAAGGACTAGTCTTCTAATCAAATCACTTACTCAAAAGGATGTTGATCCTTATGTTCAGATCAAGAGTGTCTATGGAATCATGTGTGAATATTAAAGACAAGTCACCAATGCAAGTGATATAGAGTTTTATGCAAAAGCCATATTGGAATACCATAGCAAGTGACAAAGAGGGGTCATCATCTTGGCCTGGGATTTTGGAAAGACATTTTCAAAAGAAGCTTAGATAGAATTGATGTAGGAGCTCATAGAGGCAAGGCGTAGCAACCCAAATTACAGTCACCAAAATCCCTTTAGACCTTGGTGGTATTAAAGGAGATAATAAGGTAAATTAAAAAGAACATTAAGTGAAAAAACAAGGCAATTAGAGATCACACACAACATAGTTATTTGGAACACAAGTGAGTGTATGTTGCTGCCAATGTGCTTTCCAGTAAGGCAATCTGTTTGTTTGACATTTTTCAATGGGCAAATGATGCCCAAAAATTATTAAACTTTTCAAAATAAAACTAGACTCATTAAGATTTAATTTGATAGTTCATATACATCATTTGGAGTTGTACCCAAGGAGTTATGTATTTTTGAAGTTAGCCCAGTGAAACTGGTGATTTTTAGTGTCAACGTCCAAAAACAATAATTCTGGGGATGTTGAGCTTCCAATTGACCAAATTTTATATTTTTCCCTAAAACGAGACTTAATAATGGTCACATAAAATTTGTAACCATCCCAATTAGATATCTATATAATTAGATATGAATTTTAAAGTTTGATGACAATTCTGCCAATTTTTTCAGCAAATGCGAAAATGGAAAATGTAAGGGCAAAATGATCATTTTGGCTAAATCAATAAATTCAAAAATTTTCCTCAAATAACTATGGTAAGGTCTATTGGAAAGGAAGAAGCAAGTGGCATGAAGAAATGTCTAGAGAAATCAAGTGATAAGCATGAGAAAAGAATAATAATAAATTATTAATCACATGTTAAAATTTACAAATAAAATAACAATAAAAGAGGAAGGAAAGAGAGAGTTCTAGAGAGGTTATTTCCTCTCTATTTAAGGCCTTATACATAGCCAAAAGAGAAGAGAAAAGAGAAGAAGAAAATTGGAGGAAAGGAAAAGCAAAAGAAGAACACAAGATCCAAGGAGCAAGATCTAGGTAAGTAGGTAGAAATCTCTACTTTTTCTCGTGCACTAGTTCATGGAATCCCTTATTAACCTTCATATAATCTTGAAATAGTTGTTTAACAAGTAAAACTCAGGGGAAAAGAGAAGGAAAATATCAGTTTGGAAGGGAAGAAGAAGAAGAAGAAGAAGAAGAAGCAAGGTACGTTACAAAAACCCTGGAAATCTTTCTGAAACTGAGTTATGGTTGTTGTCTGGCTGGCGATTTGACTATTTGCTATAAATTCTGTAACTTAGGATGTTTAATTTCTAAGGGGAGATTCTACTTAAATTTCCATTGATTATGTTAAATTGATGATTGGACAGTTAAATATGTAAATACAAGTAAGAAGGAAGGTGTTTTAAAGGTTAAAATATGAAAATTGTATTCTTCCAATTTGATCCAGATTGTTTTGCCATGTTTCTGAATGGACAAACCTAGTCCAAACTTTATAAAATTTTATATGATGAAAGTAGACATCTTGATCTTTAATTTGATAGCTATTATAAGCCATTTGGATAAGTGTATTGAAAAATATGATTTTTCAAAGTTTGGCTATTAATCTGGAAAGAAATCTAGGGCAGACTAGCTTAGGTGAATCGTTTAGAATTTTATGGATATTCCTGGTACTTTTTGATATTTTTTCCTAAAAGAGGACTGAAAATTTTTCATATAGGAACTGGAACCACTTAATTTGGAATTTTGTAGATTTAGTTATGAATTTTCAAATTTGATTGAAAATGCTAGAAATTTCTAGAAGATCTATAAAATGACAATTTTGCCCCTAAAACCTTAATTGGTGGCTTTCAAGGGTAATCTGGTCATTTGAGTATGAATTTGTCCAAATTATGGTAAAAAATGGATTTTGCCCATGAAATTGTATAAGGATAGCCTAAGTCATAATTTTGGAAAAGTGCATTATACTCAAAATAAGGGAAATTAGACAGGATTCCCTAGGGGCATTTTGGTAATTTGACACCTTGATTAATGATAACCAAATTATGAGTTTAAAATAAGATATAAATGAGTAATAACTCATTTGCTGTCAATTTGGGAATTTTATGATTTGATATTTTCCCAAGCCATACAAAAAGTTAAAGGACCGGTAGTAGCTAGGCTATGGAAAAGAGTCCAGGTAGTAACTCTATCTCTCACATTCTATGTGAATATTAATATGCATTGTTTGCTATGTTCTGTACAATGTGATATACTAGTATTGGTTATGCTTATCTATGTGTTGCATAACCTATATGGCTATACATATATGTGTGCTACATAGCTTGTATGATGATTTCAACACTGCATGGTTATACGTATCTATGTGTTGTATAGCTTGGCTACACTTATTTGTGTGTTGTGTAGCCTGTGTTGATGATGTGATCACTATATGGACTGATATATGGAAGTAGGGAACAAGTGATTATTTTGATCTGGAAAAAATCATCGTTTGGTTCCTGAACATTGTTAGGAATGTGCTAGGCATTTTGATTGCTGCATCATGATAAATGCTGCACTGCATGTTTACTTTTCACATTTTATATGATTGATAGTTTGTTACTACTGATATTTGTATGAATCTCACCCTTTCCATAAATTTAAAATTTATTCATAAGTGGAGGCGGCTTAGAGGGCAAAATAGTAGATACTGGCAACTAAAGGTCCAGTGAAGATCAAGGAATTTTATGTTGGTTATCTATTAATTGCGCTTGTATCTTGGTTCAGTAATGTAAATTGTACAAACCCTGTGGGATCATTTTGTGATATAATCAAGAATTCTATACCAGTATATTTGTACTATTTTTGTATGGCCATTGAACTGTGAATGAATACTCTGATAAATGTCAAAATGTATTAAGGGGTTTAACAGTGATTCTCTCCCATTTCCACTCAGGAATTATAGGGGTTTGCAATAGCCCTGAAGGACATTGATACTCATCTTTGACTTTCTGACAGGTAAGGCAGCGAGCAACGAACCTTGTCACGTCCCTTTTCATACCTGGGCACTAATATAACTTAAGATTGTGGTACATCTTAGTTGCTCCAGGATGCAGAGTGTATTTACTCTTATGCACCTCTTCTATGATTTGTCGCTTCAGTTCTACCTACAGTGGAACATATATCCACTTATGGTACTGGACTAGCCCACTTAGTGAAAAGTCATGTTCTTGAGTCTCTCCCTTTACAATTAGGTTTCTGATAGACTGAGCACATATATCTTGCATCTAAGCTTCTTCTATATATGCTCTCATACCGTTCTCTGCCTAGTTGATATTGCTACTGTTAATCATGATCTAATTCGATAAGTTGAGATCTCTGAAGTTCTCAATTAGCTTCTGCTCTTATATTATGAGGGTTGCAACCTGCACTGTTTTATAGCTCAATGCATCTGTCACCACATTTTCCTTACTTGGATGATACTTGATCTCCATATTATAGTCTTTAAGAAACTCCATCCACCTTTGCTGCCTCATATTGAGTTCTTTTTTATCGTATCGATATTTTAAGCTTTTGTGGTTGCAGTACAGCTCTACAGTCACCCCATAGAGATAGTATCTCCAGGTCTTTAGTGCGAATACAATAGTTGCCACTACAGGCCTTATTGCATTAAGGAACATTATAATCCTTACCCACTATTATCTGTGTAAACCATGAAGGTTAATTATGGATATGGGATTGTCAAAATTGGTGATGTTGTTAGCTTTCATTTCAGCTTGGTAAAGCTCCTCTCGTAATTGTTGTCCCACATAACATATTGAGTTGTTCATGTTAGCTTAGTCAATGGCAAAGCTATTCTGGAGAAGTTCTATATTAATCATCTGTAATACCTTGCGAGACCAAGAAAACTACGTATCTTAAATACCGTTTTTGGCCTCTTCTAGTTTAGTACTGCTTCCACCTTATTTTGATCTACTAAGACCCCTTGTTGTAAGACTATATGACCAAAAATTTCACTTCTGAAAGCTAGAACTCATATTTTCTTAGCTTGGCATAAAGTTGCTTGTCACCCAATATATTCATCGTTTAATATAGCATAAAGTGCTTGTTAGGTCTTATTGCCCAAGGACATTGCCCCATGCAAATATGTACTTCGGATCTTATTGCCTCTATGCTCTATTCAGTGTATCTTTAAGCGCTTAGTAATCTACTGACCTGAGGACATACTAGTCCAACAAGACTTCTGGCTTAGGTCATTCCAATCGCATAATGCTGAATATTTTAGTATCACTACCTAGTACAACCATGTGAACTAGGACTTACTGCCAATATGTCTATTTGTACCCTTGACTGTCTATGTGTTCGAGGTTTAGGGTCAAAGGACTATTTGACCATTATTACCTGTACGATGTGCATTGTTCAGGATCAAGGCAATGAATTTGTTCCAGACAAAATGATTGCTTTATCCCTACTTGTCACATCGTGGTATCTTTTCTTGTCTCATAAATGTTCCAAAGCAAGCATCAACTTGTCTGTACTTGTCTCATATTTGTAAATCAAAATTAATTACTACTAGCTCTATTATCATGAGTGGGTTATTTGATTCCATGAGGCTACATCTGTTGAGAGGTATTTAGCACCATTACGCCCTACTATACTAAGGCTCATCCCAATCTTTGTTTACTTGCGCCACCACCAATCATATAGGTTGTATGACTTAGACTATATAGGTGGTATCACTGTATACCATACTGATCATATTCCTACAAACCACACATGTTTACATGGGTAATATCGTTGTACACCACGCAAGATGTAACATTGCTAGCCACACCGCCTCAACCGCATGTTTTACGCACTGCCTTTCGACCACAAGGCTACTTGTGCTTTTCACCGGTGCAACCAAAACTCTCATCTAGCCATGTCAGGGGTGCTTCCTGATCATGGGGTTGATTAACATGCTCTGATAGAGCTGCCTCATTACTACATACTACATAAATGCCTTATTATGTCCACATAGGTCATACTATACACTACGTATGTTGTGTTACTGTTGACCTCATAGATTAAATCATGATGATCACACAGGTCATATTGGGATGTGGGATGATCAACACGGGTATAACTGCCAACTTCTCTAGTTGTCCTCAAAAGTTATACGTCAAATTGTGACACCACTCTATTGTTTCATTTGCTCATATGGCTCCTGTTGCGCCATTATGATATTTCATCACCTCATATAAGGTCTAATAGTATTGAGATGATTTGATAGGAGTTCCATAGGAATCCCCTATGACATCTGACTAAACCTAAAAATGGTGTACCTCGGTAATCAATTCCTTACTTCTGTTGGCTTAATATTGTTTCCACTACTAAATGTGTTTTCATTGCTATAATTTGTTGCTGAAATTTTTGTGGAACTACAGATCCAACAGATTGTGCTCTGTGATCTAACACTCTTCAACTGCCTTGTTAACCTCTTTGAGATGTGTGGAGTTTAGCTTCTCCTTCTCACCCTGTTATATCATTAGAAATTTCATTTCTTTAGCCAATCTCGCTGATAAAAAAAACTTTCTACTTCATTAGGATCTATTGGATCCTATTTTGTGAGTTAATGTCTTGGCACTACTCACAGGTACTTCTCATGCTCTTCTCTGCTTTTTGAGTATATCAGAATGTCAACTCCGAGCTTATCATAGCTAGTCTGAACACTATTAGTAATTTTATGATGTGGAAAAGCTTTACTTAGTAAGGTAGGAAAACTAGCCCGCTGTCAGTTAAGGGTCAAACTCTCCTTGTGAAACAAGGATGTCAGTCTCTATCAACATCAACACCTTATTGACTGAACTGTGTTGCTTACGGTTGTAAACTATCTCCCACGGGAGTAGTTCTAAGCAAAGGATCTTGTTTATGTTCCTCATGCTATATTGGTTTACTTCCTGCTCACCAGGTTATTGTGCATTGCTTTATCTACATTATGTTTCTGCTATATTGTCATTATACCCAATCATTGCTGCATTGGATCAGATCTAGCTTCCTGATCTTGCCCAAAACCTCTACCTCTTGGTCTATCTTTTGTTCTCATCATCTTTAGGTTTCATTATATTAACATGAGGAAGAGGAAAATTTCACATAATTATAAGGGCATATTTTTCATTTTACAATATTATAATACATAAGTAGTTCAAATTAATATACATCATACCATTACAGCAGTTTATAAAAAGTTTGTAACAATATAAAACACAAACTACTGTACAATAGATTTCACACCCTATTTTAACATGTATAGGTGACTTCCCATGCGGTCACCCATCCTAACATTTCCCTGAGTTGAGCATGCTTAACTTTACTATGTTTGTGCAAAAATGCGGATACTGGTTATATCTCCTTCTGTGCACCGGTTCCCTATGACTACCCTTGCCTAAAAAGTCATTCTAGATGTCTCTGTAAAGCAAAATATTGGGTAGAAGCCCCATCTCAATACTGGTACATATGTAGCATACATACTCGGTCATGTGCTGCTCAAACTCTTGAAAGGTATCCCTCATGTTAGTGTAAGCTTTTCACGCAAGAGGGGGGTGAATTGGGTGATTGCAGAATAACCAGATACTTAATTAAAAATTATGAAACTTAAAAGCACAGTTATAAGTAAGAAGAGATATCACCGAAGTGGACACAGGAGTTTATACTGGTTCGGTCACAATCACTTGACCTACATCCAGTCCTCATAAATCCTTCTTAGCCTTTCACTATATCTTCCAAGATTCAATAGGTTCTTGGCACCTCAGTACAACAGCAGGTTCCTCTTTGAATACTCGCTCCCCCTTACACAAGGTAATCTCAAATCCCAACTTAAAGCTCCTCAACCTTAAGTTATCACTATAGGAAATAAAGAGTTTTTGACTGAAAAATCTCTCTCACAGAGTACATGGATGAAAACTAAAGTACAGATGAAGAAATAATAAGAGAAAAAGCACTTATAAGTATATTGTTTACAGTATGTTCAAGTATTGTCCATGTCCCTTGATTTTTGAATGGCTGGACTTATATATCAGAAGCTTTGAGGACCGTTGTAAATTTGTCCGTTGATCGATTGTGCTTCTGACAGATGCAACAGTATTTGTTTTTCACTTTGTACGTTGATAGTTTTTTTGGAATATTGTTGCTGCCCATGATTAATTGCCATTGAGTGTTGTTCAGTTGCTTGTCATGTAGGTGGTAGTGGAGTACACCTGTAATACACTCAGGAAAATGACCGTTAGAAAATACTTTGAATATCACTGGAATGATTGTGATTCACATGGAGTGATTTCTGAAAATCAAAGAATAATTGGAAGTAAACTTGTTTTCACTGGAGATTATTTTCAGCGAATGTTATTCTACTGCAGTGATTTTAATGAAATAATATGACATTATTTTGAAAGTAATTTGGATTAACTAGCAATGACTATCACTACTAATATCTTACTAACAAATCTTGTTGATTTCCATGGAAGTGATTGCAAGTTGATCACAGTAACTGTCTGGAAGTGAAACTGATAAAATGACATATTACTGGAGTGAATTTGATATTACTGGAAGTGATTTGGAAAACAATAAAATTTTCTGCAAGTGATTACAAATCCACTAGAGGTGTTTTTAAGAGTTCATATATCACTCGAGTGAATTTGGCATCACTGAAAGTGATTTTGCAAACAGTGAATTTTTCATGCAGTGATTTTCAATCCAGTGGAAGTGAATCTGGAAAATTCAAACATCACTCGAGTGATCTGACTATCACTGGAAGTGATTTCCAAAACAGTGTATTTTTCTTCCGGTGATTTCAGACGCACTGGAAGTGATTCTGGAAATTTCAGACATCACTCAAGTGATCTGTCTATCACTGGAAGTGATTTCCAAAACAGTGAATTTTTCTTTTGTTGATTTGAGACGCACTGGAAGTGATTCTGCAAAAATCATATATCACTCGAGTGATTTGAGATCACTGGCAGTGAAATTCAGAACAGTGAATTTTTCCTGAAGTGATTCTGGCTTGCACTGGAAGTGATCTACGAAATTACCAACATCACTCGAGTGATTTCATGGATCACTCGAGTGATCTGTTAATTTTTCATATCACTCGAGTGATTTTTAATGATCATTCGAGTAATCTTCATAATCACTCATGTGATTACATAAATCACTCGAGTGATCTTACTTAGATCACTTTTCTCACTTCCTTTGTTGATGTATCAAATCCAAGAATATCCAAATCATGATTTGTTATCATCAAAACATGAAATCTAACATTCTCCCCCTTTTTGATAATGACAAAACTTACTATATGATCATTTCCAAAATTTTGTTTTCTAAAAAAAATTTACTTGATCTTTTTCAAAAGTTTTGCAACAACTTAACTACGGCAAAGGACTAAAATTTTTATTTCAAATATTGAAAGTTTTTTACTTCATATAGCAAAATTGAAAAAAACCAGTTCAAAGTTCAAAAATCATTATTTGAAGAATTATCACAGAATCAGAACTAAACTTAAACATGCACATGTAAAGCATAAATTCTTGCTTTCCATGAGATCATATAGATAGCTGTAAAACCAAGCACAATCTTATTAAAACAATATTCTCATTAGATCATATTCTTTTGACAATGACATAGTCAGTTCAGAAAGCACACTGAAACTATACTACATGACAACATGAACATAAACATAAACTACATGAGAACACATATGATCATATCAGTTCTTCTCCCCCTTTTTAGCATCATCAGAAATAAAAGGATAGGCAGAAGGTACAGAAGGCTGGGTAGATGGAGAGATAAAAAAAGAGATGGGTGGAACATATGGGATAAGTAAGAGCTGGGCAGGAGATTGGAAGGAAAAGGTCATAGAAGAGGGCTCAACGGGAGTGGTTTCAATGGAATGAGTAGGCCCTATGATCTCTGTAGCAGTATCCTCAATGACAATCTCCTCAGTATGAAAATTGGAAGAGGTGTGGTGTGATGAAGATGATGGGGTCTGGAGGATGGGATCACCTTGTGGAAGATCACCATTGGATCCTCTGAAGGATGTGGAAGATGCAAAAGGAGGAGTGTCTGAAGGAAAGATAAGAGGGTCTGAGGTAAAAGGTACAGATGTGGTGGCTGGTAGAGGGTCAGTAAATAGAATGTGAAGGTGAGTCCTGAGTGCATCCTCAATCCTTTGGATCCTCTGTGTTTGATCTTCCTGGCGATAAAAAAGAATATTGAAGTTATGGTTCATTGCCTCTACTAACACCTTAACTTGGTAGTTGACTTGGTTAATCAAATCAGTGTTAGACTTCTTCAACTGAGATACAGCAGACTGGATGGCATCCTGAATATATGTCTGAATGGTAGCCTGAGTAAAGGAAGGACCAGGAGACACTGCTCTGGAAGACTGAGCCTCATCCATCTTGGAAGGTGAAGGGTCCATCTTCTTAGCATGAGGATCTCTCTGGCTTGCCTCAGGAGGTGGTGAATGAGGACTCTGATTCTGTGAAGCTGCTCCAAATGGTATAGTGATTCTCATCCGTATCAAGTGAATCTTCCCAAACTTAGGAATCCTCACTATGTCCCCTCCAGGTGTCAAATGCTAAATATTATGCATAGAGAGAATGTAGGACACAAGCTGAGGATAGGAAATCGTAGTAGACTTGGAAGAGTGAAATATGAACCTCTTTATTTCTTGAAAAATAAGTTCACTCACATTTCTTCTTTCTTTAGTCATGAGAGATGCCATTATCTGAAGATCCTTCCCCGTAATGTGAGTAAAGTTATTTTGCTTGTTAACCATGCTACGGGAGTAAATGTAAAACAAGGCTCTCTAATCATTAGTTAAGGCTACTAGAGAATGAGGTAGAGGCACACCATGCTATCCTGGTCTAAAGATATCAACTAACTCATGAATATGAAAGACTCGGGGAGGATTCACATGAACTTCCTCTATGCCTAGGTAAGTGTTTATTAGATCTCCATACAACAGAATTTTTTGGTCTCTTACATTTGTCTCAATTCTTTCTACAATGATGTTCCCATGGCTATCCTTCACATCGGCAATTTTCATATTACAGTAGAAGTGCTTAACAACCAAAGGATTGTAAGACATTCTCATTTTGAGCAATGGTTCATATTGCTTCAAATATGGAGACAAATCAATATGAAATTCCTTTTTGAGCTAAGCTAAATCTACCCAAACAACAGGACAAAAATCCCTCTTGGCAAATTGGGAGGTAAACACAATGGAGTTTAAACTCCTGAGATTACCCGTATTAAACCCAGGAGGAGGATCAAGAAGTTCAGGAGTTTCTTCAACCATGGACCCAGAAGGAATCTGTTAGATTTCATGTTTTGATGATAACAAATCATGTTTTGGAAGCTCATGGATTAATTACCAACAAAGCAATCAATTCTGGTGATCTGTGCAAGATCACTCGAGTGATTTTATTAATCACTCGAGTGATATTCAAGATCACTCGAGTGATCACTGAAATCACTCGAGTGATTGCGAAAAATAAAAGATCACTCGAGTGATATGGGAAATCACTCGAGTGATCCGCAATTTCACTTCCAGTGATCGTGAAATCACTGCAAGAAAATTTTACTGTTTTGAAAATCACTTCCAGTGATTCTGAATCACTCGAGTGATGCGCCAAATCACTTCCAGTGATTGTGAATCACTCGAGTGATACTGCTAATCACTTCCAGTGATTGTGATTTCACTTCAAGAAAATTCCACAGTTTTGCAAATCACTTCCAGTGATTCTGAATCACTCGAGTGATGCGCCAAATCACTTCCAGTAATTGTGAATCACTCGAGTGATACGGCCAATCACTTCCAGTGATCTAGAATTCACTTTAAGAAAATTTCACTGTTTTTCAAATCACTTCCAGTGATCCTCAATCACTCGAGTGATGTTGTATTTTCGCTGAATCACTTCCAGTGAATTGGAAATCACTGCAAGAATATTTCACTGTTCACCAAATCACTTCCAGTGATCTTGAATCACTCGAGTGAAGTTTGAAAAGTTACAAATCACTTCCAGTGAATTGGAAATCACTCCAAGAAGAAATCACTATTTACAAAATCACTTCCAGTGATTCCAAATTTACTCGAGTGAAATATGCAATTTCCAATATCACTTCCAGTGAACCAGCAATCACTGACAGAAGTTTTCAAAGTTTTCAAAATCACTCCCAATGACATTATATTCACTTCCAGTGATATTGCTCTTGCTCATATAATGATCTATTGTTTCCATGTGTTTTTACTTTTACCTCAACTGATTTTGCTAGTGAAATTATATTATTACTGATTTCTCCAAATAGCTATCAAAATCATATGGTATATCATTTTAATACTTAGTTGCGAAAATAGGATCACTCTCTATGGTTTTATTCTGTCACTTTTTATAAAACACCTCCAGTGATCCATATTAATTTGTTGAGATACAAATATTGCTTAACGGTTATATTCATAAGTGTGTTACAGCTGTACTCCACCATCACGCACTTGACTTGTAACTGAACACTCTACTCAAACGACAACTATTCATGGTAGCAGCAGAAATTCAAAAGTAACGGAAGACAAATGCTGTTACATTTGTCAGAAGCATCTTTGAATCAACGGGCAAATTTACAACGGTCTTCAAGTGGTTCTATTATATATGTCCAGCCATTTGAAAAATACAACAACGAAGAAAAATGCCTGAATACTCCACAAGCAATATCCTCACAAAAGCTTCAGTTCATCATTTGTGCTTCAGTTCTTATCTACATACTCTGTGAGAGAGATTTGTCATTCATACTTAATTATTTTCAATAGAGTTAACTTAAGGTTGAGGAACCTTAAGTAGGGATTTGTGATTACCTTGTGTAAGGGGGAGCGAGTGTCTAGAGGAACTTGCTGGTTGTACTGTGGTGCCAAGAACCCACTGAATCTTAGAAGATATAGTGAAAAGCTCAGAAGGATTTCTGAGGACTGGACGTAGGTCAAGTGGTTGAGACCGAACCGGTATAAATCTCTGTATGAATCTCGGTGATATCTCTTCCTTTCATTAACTGTGCTTTAAGTTTTATAAATTGAATTTAAGCTTTCGATTATTTTGTTATCACCCAATTCACCCCCCCTCTTGGGTGAAAAGCTTGCTCTAACAGAATCTGACTACTATAGGCTTGAGATTTATACCAAGACTTCTGGGGAACATAAGCAGCAAGAATATTCACAGCGCGAGCAATTTTTTTTTGAAATGTAGAGTCTTGGATGTATGCTTCTCGTTGTTGTTAGACCTGGCTGACACCCAAGAGGGGGTGAATTAGGTGTACGATAAGAAAGTCTGATCTTTTAAAATCTTTTCAAAACTTATCAAATCAATACACATGGAACTGTAAAATCATATGCAGATATATAGATCATATATGCTGGAAATATAAAAGCTTAGGGAAGAGAAGATGCAAACTATGATTTATCATGGTTTGGTCCAATCCACGATGACCTACGTCTAGTCCCTAGGCTTCTTTTGAGATTTCCAATCTACTATCTTCTTGTTTAACCATGCACAAGAAAGGCCTCTACAAATCTCTTACAAAGTACTCCCCCTTACACACTGTAAGGTTACTCTCTCTTACGTCAAGACAAGCAAAGCAATCCTGAAGACCTTTCTCTCCTGCTTACCCGTGCAAGTCTTATGAGCAGCAACGTTCTCTCCTGCTGACACCACTATAAGTCTTACGAGCAGCAACGTTCTCTACTGTTTCCACCTTGTAAGTCTTACGAGCAGAAAGTCTTACTAACAAATTGCTCTACAACTTCCCCTGTAAGGTGTTCAATTCTCTCAAGGTCCCTCTACCTTGAGAACACTTCTGAAATACAGATGAAGTGTTTACAAGCTCTCTCACAGAGTGTATGAATGCTCACTGAAGTACAATATAAATACTCTCACTCTCAAATATACATGATATTGTAAACAGGTAATAACAGAGAGTGTAAGAGATGAAGGTTCATGGTAGTAGCATGTTAGCATATGGGTACTCGTTACTTTATCATCTCTGTTCGTTGTGCCTGTGTGTTTGGTCGCTATTGCCTCATCTACACTTCTTGTTTGAATGCTTCAATTTATATAGGGAATGCGTTGAGAACAGTTAGAGCCTTCAAATATTTTCCCGTTGTAAGCTCATCATGTATCTAACAGATACTTCAGTGTTTTCCAATTGATCCGACATATACTTCATTCGTTGCTTACAATTAGCACGTTATTGGTTATTTGTTGAATATTGCTAGTGCCCATGATTAGTTGCCGTCAAATGTTATTCCGATGAGTGGTAATGGATAACACCTGTAATACACTAATAGAAAATAGCCATTAGAGAAGCTTTTAAATATCACTCGAGTGGATAATTACTTCACCGGAAGTGATCTACATCAGCTGAGTATACCATGAAATCCTTCGAGTAAATTCTTCAACTTGGTGTACTTCACTTGGAATGTTCAGACATCTTCTGGAGGTGATTTTGATAAAATAATTAACACTTGACTGCAGAAGCATTTCGCTAGCAGTAATCTTGATTTCTAGATATGACTGTCATTGGAACTGATTCTGATTAAGTGAAGAGTGCACTGAGTGATCATAGATGCTGACAAGAAGTGAAACTGACAAAACTTCATATCAATTGATCTTGGCACGTCTCTGGAAGTGATCTACAAAATCAACATAATCACTTGATTAGATATTATCTGACAGATAGTGAACTGATGCAATTGATATTCAGTGGGAGTGATCTTTGTTTCACCAGAAGTGATTTAGATTCTCTGGAAGCATTCTGATTCATATTGGAATTTACTGGCTATGCGTGGAGGGCTTCTTTTTGTCCTAAAATTATTACATCACCCAATCATATAACATCTAACTTGTAGTGATCTGAGGCATACTGGCTTTCACTGGAGGTGCATTCAGGTTCACAGGAAGTGATTTGAGAAAGTGTGTAATTCACCGAAAGTGATTCATCATCCACTGGAAGTTATCTACGAAAACAACATAATCACTCGAGTGATTTTGGCATCACTGGAAGTGATTTTACAAACAGTGAATTTTTCTTGCAGTGATTTTTGATTCACTGGAAGTGATTCTGAAAAATCTCATATCACTCGAGTTATTTTGGTATCACTGAAAGTGAAATTGCAAATAGTGAAAAATTCCTCCCGTGATTTCTGCGCCACTGGAAGTGATTTGTATTCTGACGCATTTTACTCAAGTGATTATTAATGATCACTCAAGTGATTATAAAAATCACTCGGGTGCTCTCTGTTCAGATCACTTGGACTCGGAACTTCCACTTCCAATTCGACTACAAACAGGGGTAAACTTCCAGATGCCATAACTCTTCAAATATGACTCCAAAATTGCTACATTATATATCAATGGAAAGCTCTTGAATTCTAGTTTCATATGAAACCAGTTTCAGCTCAATAGGATCAGTGGTTTGAGAGTTATAGCCAAAATACCAAACTTGTTCCAGAAAGTGACGCTGATATGAAGTCCAAATTCGAACACTTATATCTCATTCATTTGAGCTCCTTTGATGTTGCTTCTAGTGTTACAATGACGCATTAGGAGTCTATTTTCATATTCAACTGGTTTGGTCTCAATCATAATTGTCTTGTGAGAGATATGATTGAATAACCAGACCTCGCTCAGCTAGACGAAAACAGAGCATGAAAAAATGCAAATCACTCGAGTGAACAGTGAATCACTGCAAGTGATTTTCACTATTCTCAGAATCACTCGAGTGATTCTCAGAATCACTCGATGCTACAGTGCTACTACAGTAAGCTACAGTGAAATACGCTACAGTGACCATATGCTACAGTGCCTACTGCTACAGTCCATAAAACTTGAAACTTGCTATTTTTCATTAATTCTTGCAAGTTCTTCATTTCTCAATCTCTTTCTTTCATTGCTTGACAAATCTCTACAAGATATGCAATATTAAATATAGTAGTAGTTAGTCAAGGTAAGAGACAAGTATATTATGTAAACTTTTGCTCTCTTAATATTTGACATCATCAAAACTAATCATATCTAACAGTTGTTTCTCTTTCCATTTTCCTTTAGAGCTTGCTTGAGGCCTTGTAACAATCCCTGTTGGTTCTTCAATACGAATACCTTTAGCTTTAAGATTAGTCTGACCTTCAGGTTCTTATGGAGGTGATGTTCTCGGCTTCTTAGACGGAGGAGAGGACGGAGGAGATTGATCGAGTCTTTTGGTTCTCGCCAGTTTTGAATGAGAAAAGCTGTTAGGGTTCTGTCGGAGATTTTAGGATCAAAAAGGGAAAAGATTAAAGAGATCTGAAAGAGTGAGATTAATCAGTGAAATAGAGAGTAAAGTTTGAACTTTGATTTCTTGGGTTTCTGGGTTTGAGAAGTTACAGAGGATTTGGGAGTATTTGAACGAGTGCGAGTGATTGAGAGAGTGAACTAAACAGTCACGGGAGAAAACTGATATAATAAAAAATTTTAACATTCACTTGAGTGATTTCGACATTCACTCAAGTAATTTTGGTTTTCACTCTAGTGAATTGGAAAAATCACTCAAGTGAAGTCCAAAATTACTTTACAGAAACTCAAAGACGTTGTAACTGCTTACCTCACTCGAGTATTTTGATCAAAATCACTCAAGTGACCTACCTGTAGTGATATTATCAGTGTGATCACTTGATTGCAGTATTTTTACTATTCACTCGAGTTAGCCTTCATCATCACCAGAGTGTTTTTCTTCTCTGTTTATCTCTGTTATTTGGAGAGAGTACAGAGCATCCTTCAAATCATTTTTATAGATACTTCGATGCTTAAGTTAGTTATAGAATCATCAAAACATTATGAAATCAATATTCATAAAAGCTAAACAACTTACAATTCATTGGGATTTACCATTCTCAATTCTCTTCGTATGTACATGAATTGTTCTCAGGCGAGAGGTTTAGTGAAAATATTTGCTAATTGCAGATGTGTTGGTATGAACAACACCTTGACATCTTTCTTTTGAATATGATCTCAAATGAAATGATATCTCACATCAATATGCTTGGTTCTTGAGTGTTGTACAGGATTTTTTGCCAAACTTATTGTACTGGTGTTGTCACAGTAGATGGGAATTTCCTTAAGATAAATGCCAAGGTCCTGCAGTTGTTGTTTTAGCCACAATACTTGTGCATAACAGCTTGAGGCTGCTACATATTTTGCTTCCGTTGAAGATAAAGATACTATAGTTTGTTTCCTACTGAATCAAGAAACAACTGCACCTCCAAGGAATTGGCATTGCCCACTTGTGCTCTTCCTATCTGGTTTATAACCACCATGATCAGAATCAGAATAGGCAACTAGATATTTGTTACCTCTTTTGGGATACCATATACCCAATTCTTTTGTGTCTGTAAGATATCTAAAAATTCTTTTCACTACTTCAGTATGTGATACTTTGAGGCACGATTGAAATCTCACACATAAACCAACACTGAACTGAATATCAAGTCTGCTGGCTGTGAGGTAGAGTAATGATCGAATCATTCCTCGATACTGAGTTATATTGAAATCAACTCTATTTTCATCAGCATCCATAAGGACCGTTGAACTCATAGGTGTATCTGCACCATTAGCTTCATCCAATCCAAACTTTTTGAGCAATTCTATTAAGTATTTAGTCTGGGATATGAATATTCCATTCTTTCTTTTGTTTAATTTGTAAACCTAGAAAGAATGTCAATTCTTCCATCATAGACATTTCAAATTCTCCCTACATTATCTCAGAGAATTCTTTACACATGGAATCATTAGTAGCACCGAAGATAATATCAACATAAATTTGAACTACCAAAATATCATTTAGTTTTCGTTTTATAAACAATGTTGTATTGAATTTTCCTCGAGTAAAGCCAAGTTCGATGAGAAATTTGCTCAACCTTTCGTACAAGCTCTAGGAGCTTGCTTCAAACCATATAAGGCCTTTTTTAATTTGAAAACATGATTTGGTTTGGATACGTCTTCAAATCCTGGAGGTTGTTCTACATAGACTTCCTCCATGATGTACCCATTTAAAAAGGCACTTTTCACATCTATTTGATACAACTTGAATCCTTTGATGCACACAAAGGCTAAGAGTACTCGTATAGCTTCCAATCTTGCTACTGGAGCATATGTTTCCTCATAATCAATACCTTCTTGATATAGCCTTTGGCGACCAATCTTGCCTTGTTTCTGACAATAGTGTTAGAGTAAGATTTTTACCCAAGATGGGGTAAATTGGGTGATTACAAAATAATCAGAAATTTAAATAAAATTTATAAAACTTTAAGGCACAGTTATAAGAAGGAAGAGATATCACCGAAGTTTACATAGGGATTTATACTGGTTCGGTCTCAGCCACTTGACCTACATCCAGTCCTCATAAATCCTTCTGAGCCTTTTACTATATCTTCCAAGATTCAGTAGGTTCTTGACACCACAGTACAACCAGCAAGTTCCTCTGGACACTTGCTCCCCCTTACACAAGGTAATCTTAAATCCCAACTTAAGGTTCCACAACCTTAAGTTATCACTATTGGAAATAAAATGCGTATGACTGACAAATCTCTCTCACAGAGTATATAGATAAAAACTGAAATACAGATGAAGAGTTGAAGCACTTATAAAAGTATTGTTTGCAATGTGTTCAAGCATTTTTCATCGTCCTTTTATTTTTCGAATGGCTGGATATATATATCAGAGGCTTTGAAGACCGTTGTAAATTTGTCTGTTGATTCATAGTGCTTCTGACAGATGCAACAGTATTTGTTTTCTGTTATTTATGAATTTTGCTGTCGCCCATGAATAGTTGCCATTCGAGTGGTGTATTCAGTTGCTTATCATGTGAGTGGTAGTGGAGTACACCTGTAATACACTCAGGAAAATGACCGTTAGAAAATATTTGAATATCATCAGAGTGAGAGTGATTTCTGAAAATCAAGAAACCATCGGAAGTAATCTTGCTTTCACTAGAGATGAATTTCAACAATTGAGTAATTTTAATGAAATAATATGCCATATGATTTTGACAGTAATATGGAATAACTAACAATGATAATCACTATCAAAATCTAACTAACAAAATCTATTGATTTACGTGGAAGTGATTACTAGTAGATCACAGTGACTGTCTGAGAGTGATACTGATAAAATGAAGCATCACTGGAGTGAATGTGATATCACTGCAAGTGATTTTAAAAACCTTAAAATCTCCTCCAAGTGATAACAGACTCACTGGAAGTGAACATGAGTTTTCATATACCACTCGAGTGAATTTAGCATCACTAGAAGTGATTTTGTAAACAGTAAAATATTCTTGCAGTGATTTTCATTTCACTGGAAGTGATTCAACTAAAATACTATATCACTCGAGTGATTCAAGATCACTGGAAGTGATTCAAGATCACTGGAAGTGATTTTGCAAACAGTAAAATATTCTTTCAGTGATTTTCATTTCATTGGAAGTGATTTAGAAAATTTCAGGCATCACTCGAGTGATCTGGTAATCACTAAAAGTGATTTTCAAAACAGTGATTTTTTCTTCCGGTGTTTTCAGATTCACTGGAAGTGATTCAGCAGAAATCACGTATCACTCGAGTGATTCAGGATCACTAGAAGTGAAATCTGGAACAGTGACTTTTTCTTGCAGTGATTTTTCATTCACTGGAAGTGATCTGACACATCACTCGAGTGATTCAACATTGTTAGAACTGGCTGACACCCAAGAGGGGGTGAATTGGGTGTGCGATAAGATCACTGGAAGTGATTTTGCAAACAGTAAAATATTCTTTCAGTGATTTTCATTTCATTGGAAGTGATTTAGAAAATTTCAGGCATCACTCGAGTGATCTGGTAATCACTAAAAGTGATTTTCAAAACAGTGATTTTTTCTTCCGGTGTTTTCAGATTCACTGGAAGTGATTCAGCAGAAATCACGTATCACTCGAGTGATTCAGGATCACTGGAAGTGAAATCTGGAACAGTGACTTTTTCTTGCAGTGATTTTTCATTCACTGGAAGTGATCTGACACATCACTCGAGTGATTCAACATTGTTAGAACTGGCTGACACCCAAGAGGGGGTGAATTGGGTGTGCGATAAGATAGTATGATCTTTTAAAATCTTTTCACAACTTATCAAATAAATACATGCGGAAGTATAGAAACATAAGCAGATATGTAAATCATATAAGCTGGAAATGTAAAAGCATAGAGAACAGAATATGCAAACTGTGATTTATCCTAGTTCGGTCCAATCCACGATGACCTACATCCAGTCCCCAGGCTCCTCCTGAGATTTCTAATCCACTATGTTCTTGTTTAACTGGGCACAAGATAAGCCTCTACAAATTCACAAGAGTAACTCCCCCTTACACACTGTAAGGTTTACTCCTTCTTATAGCAAGTCGAGCAAAGCAATCCAAAGACCTTTCTCTCCTGCTTAACCGTGCAAGTCTTATGAGCAGCAACGTTCTCTCCTGCTTACACCACTGTAAGTCTTACGAGCAGCAACATTCTCTACTGCTTGTACCTTGTAAGTCTTATGAGCAGAAAGTCTCTGACAATTCACTCTACAACTTCCCCCCGTAAGTTGATCAATCATCTCAAGGTCCCTCTACCTTGAGAACACTTCTGAAATATAGATGAAGTGTTTACAAGCTCTCTCACAGAGTGTATGAATGCTCACTGAAGTACAATACAAATATTCACTCTCAAATGTACATGATATTGTAAACTAATAAGAGCAGAGAGTATGTGAGGGGAAGACTTATGATAGCAGCATATTAGAATAGTTGGGTTCTCGTCCCTCCATTAGTTTGTTTCTATCACATCATCTCTCCTTTTTGTTTGAATGCTTCAGTTTATATAGGGGATGCGTTAAGAGCCGTTGGAGCCTTCAAATATTTTCCCGTTGTAAGCCCATCATGTGTCTGACAGATACTTCAATGTTTTACGTTGAAATCTGATCGTGCTCTCTGATAAGTAGTTCAATCGTTGCCTATGATCGTGCTCTAACAAATGCTTAAGTTGTTTGCACGTTCGTTGACTCATCTGTTAAATATTGATATTGCCCATGATTCGTCATCGTTAAATATTGGTTGGTTGCTTCCCATGTGAACTGTAGTGGAATATATGTAATTCGCTGACAGAAAATAGTCGTTAGAGAATATTTTAAATATCACTCGAGTGGATAACTACTTCACCGGAAGTGATCTACATCAGCTGAGTACACCATGAAATCCTTCGAGTAAATTCTTCAACTTGATGTACGTCACTTGGAATGTTCAGACATCTTCTGGAAGTGATTTTGATAAAATAATATTCCATTGGCAGTGATCTTGACAAAGCAATATTCCACTGGCAATGATGAACCATAACATGAATGAAGCTGATCTGATTTGAAGTGATTAAAAGACACTGAAGGTGTTCTGAGTTAATCTGGTTCATGTTCATATTCTCTGGCAGTGATTTGAAGTTCACCGGAAGTGATACTGAGAAATTGGCATATCACTCGACAAAAGGTGATTTTAAGAAACAAGCAAATCATTCGATCTGATTGAGATTCACAGGAAGCAATACTAATTCAGTTAGAATTCACTGATAGTACGTTTAGGCTTCTTTCAAAAAACATCATATCACTTGATCATATAATATCTGGCTGGTAGTGATCTGAGGTATACTGATATTATCACTGGGAGTGATCAAGAATGGTGCTGGAGGTGATCAGCTGAAATGGACGATCACTCGAATGAAATTCATGTCACCGGAAGTGATTTTCAAAATAGTAAAATATTCTTGAAGTGATTTTGCCTTGCACTGAAAGTGATCTGTAGAAATGACTAATCACTCGAGTGAATTCAACTGCACTGGGAGTGAAAATGAGAACAGTGAACTTTTCTTGCAGTGATTTTTGATTCACTGGAAGTGATTTGAGAAAAAGTGAAATTCACTGGAAGTAATTCAACATCCACTGGAAGTGATTTGTCAAAACTGAGATATCACTCGAGTGATTTGGAGATCACTGGAAGTGATTTGGCGGAAATCACAAATCACTCGAGTGATTCAGGATCACTGGAAGTGAAATCTGGAACAGTGAAAAATTCCTGCAGTGATTCTGGTACCACTGGAAGTGATTTTCCATATCACTCGAGTGAATTCTGGAATCACTCGAGTGATCTGTTCTTCAGATCACTTTTACTTCGTTGTTGCGTTTCCAGTTCTTCAGCAAACAGGGGTAAAATTCCAGATGACATAACTCTTCGAATATGGCTCCAAAATTTCTGTCTTATATATCAATGGAAAGCTCTTGAAGTCTAGTTTCATATGGTATTGGTTTCAGCTCAATAAGATCAGTGGTTTGAGAGTTATAGCCAAAATACCAAACCTGTTCTAGAGAGTGATGTTGATGTGAAGGCCAAATTCAAACACTTATATCTCCTTCATCTGAGCTCCTTTGATGTTTCTTCTGGTATCCAAATGACTCATTGTGAGTCTATTTTCATATCCAACTAGTTTGGTCTCAATCGAAGTTGTATTTAGAGAGATATGATCAAATGACCAGACCTCGCTCAGCTGGACGAACAACAGAGTATGAAACACTGAACATCACTCGAGTGAATTAGAGAATCACTCGAGTGATTTTTATTTTTTCCAGAATCACTCGAGTGATTCTGAAAATCACTCGAGTGATTATTAAAAATCACTCTATGCTACAGTAACCGTATTGCTACAGTGACCATGCTACAGTGCCAAACAGTAACTACTACAGTACTTCTTAATTCCCTTATTAGCATAGAAACATCCAGTATTTCTTCTAGAAGCTTGAATCTTGATATTCCCATTAATTCTTCAAGCTCTTCATTCTCCAATCTCTTTGACTAATCTATAAGATATACAACATTAAATATAATAGTTAGTCAATATAAGAGATAAGTATATTTTGCAAACTTTTGCTTTCTTAATATTTGACATCTATATTTGGCATCATCAAAACTAATCATATCTAACACACATATCACTCAAGTGATCTGGTATTTTTCATATCACTCGAGTGATTTTTAATGATCACTCGAGTGATCTTGATAATCACTCGAGTGATTACATAAATCACTTGAGTGATCTTGCTCAGATCACTTTTCTCACTTCCTTTGCTGCTGTATTTGTTTTAATCAAATCCAAGGACTTCCAAAACATGATTTGTTATCATCAAAACATGAAATCCAACAAATAGCTGCGAATTCATTAAGTTTGTTTTTGAATACCCATTTAGTGCTAATAACCGAATGATCTTTAAGCCGGAGTACCAAATCCCAAACTTGATTTCTTTCAAACTGATTTAGTTCTTCTTGCATTGTTAACACCCAATCATTATCTATTAGGGCTTCGTCAATGTTAGAAGGTTCCAATTGAGAAATAAATGTAGAAAAACTAACTTCGTTTAAAACTTTGTTTCTAGTTTTAACACCTTCATTCACTTCTCCTATGACTTGATCTAGAGGATGACTCTTGATATATTTCTAGGCTCTAGGTTGTTCTGGTTGACTTAATTCAACTTCTTTTTCAATATTATCAACCTCTAGATTGGGAGAATTAAAAGAAGATTGGTTAATAATTATCTCATTGTCAGGGCTTTTACTAGAGGACACATATTCATTGAATACAACATGAATTGATTCTTCTACTACACATGTTCGTTTATTAAAAACTCTATATGCTTTACTTTGATTTGAATAGCCTAAGAAAAGTCCCTCATCAGCCCTAGAATCAAACTTTCCAAGATTATCTTTACCATTGTTATGAATAAAACACTTACAACCAAATATGTGTAGATGAGCTAGGTTTGGCTTCCGTCCCTTGTATAGTTCGTATGGTGTCTTCCCAAGTTTGGTTCTGACATACGCTCTATTTGAGATGTAGCATGCGGTGCTCATAGCATCTACCTAGAAGACTTGAGACACATTTTTTTCGTTGAGCATTGCTCTAGCCATTTCTGTAAGAACTCTATTCTTCCTTTCCACGACTTCATTCTGTTGTGGAGTTCTAGGTGCTGAGAAATTGTATTCCTTTAACATAATATACATCTTTGACTTGTATTCCTTTATTACTCTTGACTTCCCTGAGTCTTGCTATCCTTCCGATTTGATTTCCTCCAAATTTTACCTTGCCACCTTCCTTTGGTACAAATGTGGTAAAATTCTTAGGACCACCGGTCATATTTTTAGAGCATCCACTATCTATGTACCATTTGTTGGACTTGGATGCCCTAAAGCAAACCTGCAGTTAAAGATAATTAAGTTTTAGGTACCCATATCTTTTTAGGTCCTTTTGGGTTAGTACAGACTACTTCTTGATCATGAGATTTCTTAGGTACCCATTTGTAAGTTCCTATAATTCCTTTCTTTTTATGAAAACATGAAGAAGTGTAATGTCATTTCGTATTACAATAATTACAATAAGCAAAAGGATTAGATGTATGCACAAAATGTGTGAAATAACTTAAATACTTTTTACCTCCCTTTTTCTTCTTACCTTTTCTTTTGTCTAAATTTGGATCATATCCAATACTAGACTTATCATTCACAAAACGTTGCACTTTTAAAATAACATTTAACATCTCACTTCGTTTTGTAAACTTTTCAAGAGTTTTAGTAAGATCAATATTTTTCTTTTCAAGAGAAAAACAATTTTCACAACTTTTATCTTAGGACTCTTTAATTCTTTCTTCAAGAAATTTGTTTTTCTTTTTATATGCAATTAGTTCTTTAACTATCTTGACAAATTTAGAATGTAAAGCATTATATTCATCGTGTAATTCATCATAAGTAGGATCAGGATCATTTACCTCCTCGTCTGTTTCCTCTTGAGCAACCAAGCATATATTGGCTATCTCCTCATTATCGCTTTCTTCATCTGAGGAGCTATCTCCCCATATTGCAGAAACAAATGTCTTCTTTCTGTTGAAAGATTTGACATTTCTCATTTCTTTATTTTTTTGTAATAGCTCTGGACATTCTGATTTGATATGTCCAGGTTTACCACATTCATAGCAGATGATCTCCTTGGTTTCTCTTCTACCACTAGTTCCTCTTTTTTGTGAATTTCTGAAACCTTAGCCTTTATAGAATTTCTTGAATCTTCTTATCATCAGGACTATCTCATCGTCGTCAAACTCATCATCTTCTTCTTGGCTTTCTGCCTTTGTTTTTGTCACATTTAGTATGAGACTCTTCTTTCTCCTATCACCAACTTCCTCTAGCTCTCGTTTGAATTTTTGTTTGCTTTCATATTCAGAAAGACTTCCAAATAAAGAAGCTACAAATCGCATTAATTCTCCTTTGGCCTCCTTTATTGCGGTGACTTTGGCCTCCCATTCTTTGGAGAGTATGTTTAATATTTTTCATACTTGGATAATCTGATAATAGATTTTTCCAAGTGCTGCAAGTTGATTCACAAGGTGAGTATATCTAAGTTTAAATTCAACTATTGACTCACCTTCCTTCATACGAAGTAGATCAAACTCTATAACTAGAGTAATGATTCGATTTTCTTTTATTCATGATGTTCCTTCATGAGCTACTTCCAAAACTTACCACATCTCTTTAGTAGTTTAAAGTGTACAGATTCTGAAGTATTCTTTTTGAGTCAGCGCACTCTGAACCATTAGAATTGCTTTGCTAATGAGGGTTACGAGCTTTTTGTCATTGTCGTCAAATTATGCTGGTGACTTAGGAACTTTTCGAGATTCTTTAGTCTTTGTAGGCACATAGTTTCCAATTTCAATTACGTCACATAGCCTATATTCTATAGCCATCACGAATACATGAAACTTAGCTTTCTAGAAGGAGAAATGCTCACCATTGAAACCTGGTGGCCTAGTGATAGAGGCTCTGTCAGAAAAAATTCCTTCACCCATGCTTGCCATTGGATCCTTCCAAGGTTGTTATACCTGAACAAGAACACCTGCACTCAGATACCAAATGTTAGTGCAAGCTTTTCACCCAAGAGGGGGGTGAATTGGGTGATTGCAGAATAACTAGATACTTAATTAAAAATTACGAAACTTTAAAGCACAGTTATAAGTAAGAAGAGATATCACCGAAGTGGACACAGGAGTTTATACTGGTTCGGTTACAATCACTTGACCTATGTCCATACCTCAGAAATCCTTCTGAGCCTTTAACTATATCTTCCATGATTCAGTAGGTTCTTGGCACCTCAGTACAACAACAAATTCCTCTTTTGACACTCGCTCCCCCTTACACAAGGTAATCTCAAATCCCAACTTAAGGCTCCTCAACCTTAAGTTATCACTATCAGAAATAAAGAGTTTTTGACTGACAAATCTCTCTCACAGAGTATATGGATGAAAACTAAAGTACAGATGAAGAAATAATAAGAGACAAAGCACTTATGAGTATATTGTTTGCAGTGTGTTCAAGCGTTGTCCATGTCCCTTGATTTTTGAATGGCTGGACTTATATATCAGAGGCTTTGAGGATTATTGTAAATTTGTCCGTTGATCGATTGTGCTTCTGACAGATGCAACAGTATTTGTTTTTCACTTTGCACGTTGATAATTACTTTTTAATATTGCTGCTGCCCACGATTAATTGTCGTTGAGTGTTGTTCAGTTGCTTGTCATGTGGGTGGTAGTGGAGTACACCTATAATACAATCAGGAAAATGACCGTTAGAAAATACTTTAAATATCAATGTAATGATTGTGATTCACTGGGAGTGATTTTTGAAAATCAAAGAATCATTGGAAGTGAATTTGTTTTCACTGGAGATGATTTTCAGTGAATGTTATTCTACTGGGAGTGATTTTAATGAAATAATATGCCACATGATTTTGAAAGTAATTTGGATTAACTAGCAACGACTATCACTACCAATATCTTACTAACAAATCTTGTTGATTTCCGTGGAAGTGATTGCAAGTTGATCACAGTAACTGTCTGGAAGTGAAACTGATAAAATGACATATCATTGGAGTGAATTTGATATCACTGGAAATGATTTGGAAAACAGTGAAATTTTCTGCAAGTAATTACAGATCCACTGGAGGTGATTTTGATAATTTATATATCACTCGAGTGAATTTGGCATCACTGGAAGTAATTTTGCAAACAATGAATTTTTCTTGCAATGATTTTCAATCCACTGGAAGTGAATCTGGAAAATTCAAACATCACTCGAGTGATCTGACTATCACTGGAAGTGATTTCCCAAACAGTGTATTTTTCTTCAGGTGATTTCAAACGTACTGGAAGTGATTCTGGAAATTTCAGACATCACTCGAGTGATCTGTCTATAACTGGAAGTGATTTCCAAAACAGTGAATTTTTCTTCCGGTGATTTCAGACGCACTGGAAGTGATTATGCAAAAATCATATATCACTCGAGTGATTTGAGATCACTGGCAGTGAAATTCAGAACAGTGAATTTTTTCTGAAGTGATTCTAGCTTGCACTGGAAGTGGTCTGCAAAATTACCAACATCACTCGAGTGATTTCATGGATCACTCGAGTGATCTGTTAATTTTTCATATTACTCGAGTGATTTTTAATGATCACTCGAGTGATCTTCATAATCACTCGAGTGATTACACAAATCACTCGAGCGATCTTACTCAGATCACTTTTATCACTTCCTTTGCTGATGTATCAAATCCAAGAATATCCAAATCATGATTTGTTATCATCAAAACATGAAATCTAACACCTCAGGCCCTGCTCCATCATATCATTCTTCTTTCGAGCCTAAAATGTCGTATCTGGAAAGAAGTACAGGGTGGTACAAATCCAATCCTCATCTGAAAAATCGATCCAAAGATATCTCTAATCCCAATACATAGAGTCCACATCATCCAACAAAAGTGCATACTGAGTCGCTGGGGTGTCGTACTTATCGACAGCATATAAATACAAGTTTTTTATATTAACTACCAAGTGGCTATTTTCCCCTTTTAAATTATCATTTGGCTGAAATGATTGAGAATATTAAGGGAAAAATAGTTGTTTCTTGTTTTATGGCAAAATTACCATTTTGCCTTTACATTTTATGATTTATGAAATAAATTATTTCTTGCTCATTTCCTTTAGTTTGGCTGAATTTTTTACACTCATATTAGGCTATTATTTGTGTCATTTTATGTTCCAATTTTGGTTGCAATAGTAGGCCTTTAAGTAGACATTAATTGCTTCTTTATGTCCTTGCTTGGCCAAGTTGTATGTAACCGGCGATTGGAATATTTCTGTAAATTTATGTACACCACAATACATCATTTTATTCCATTAAGTGTATTAATTACATAGGAGGAATAATAGTGATTAAAAATAGGGTGTTATATTACCTCCCTCTCTTGGTTCAAGTATGGTAAACTTGTTCTTATCACTAGTCATATGTCTCGAGCATCTGCTATCACAATACCAATTGTTTGATTTTGATGCTTTGAGACATACCACTTATTTCAAACTCAGCAATGCTTTCCTTAAGCTTTATTCAGAATAAGTCAAACTCTATAGTAAGAGTGTTGACTATATTCTCCTTGATTCTTGAGTTTCCTTCATGAGCCATTTCCAGAGCTTCCCATATTTCCTTCGATACAAGAAGGTTGCATATTTTGAAGTATTCCTTCTAACTTAAAGCACTTTGAATCATTATATTGCTTTACTGTTAAGTGTCATTTCTTTTTTTCATTATCACCAAACTCTGATGGTGTCTTGTTCACCATTTTTTCTCCTTCTCTCTTCATAAGAATATAGTTCCCGTCTCGTATCACTTCCTAGAGCCAATACTCATTAGCCATCATGAACACTTTGAACTTGGCTTTTCAGAATAAGAAGTGTTCTCCACGAAAACAAATGGTCTAGTGATTGAGGCTCCATCAAGAAATATATTCATGCATAGGCTTGCCATATAATCCTTTTTTGGCTATTAGACTTGAAAACAAGAAGACCAACTTTGATACCAAATGTTAGTTCAAGCCTCTCACCTGGGGATGAATTGTGTGATATTTAAAAATTTAAAACTTAAGCAAATATAAATCACAAAGTTAGAGATAAAATGACATCCCCGAGAAGAGTAGAAGAGATGAACACGAGATTTTTACTAGTTCAAAATAATCACTTGACCTAAGTCCAGTCCCCAGAAGTCCTTCTAAGTGTTTCACAATGATTCCAAGATAAGTCAGTGCCTTAGTACAAGTAAGCTTATCTTCGAAGACAACTTGCTCCTCCTTATGTAATATCCCAAAATGCACTTAAGGGCTAAGTGTACAAAATAGATAGTGAAATTTAATGATATAATTTTTCCTAGAAATTGTACAATGACTTTGGTCCCAATTAGCTATCGGTAAATTACCCAATTTATTTGCTTAAAGTCAGGAATGACCAAAAAATTAATTGGAACATAACATGACACAAATATTGGCCGATTATACTGTTTTAAATTTGGCTAAACGAAAGGAAAGAGTAAGAAATAATTTATTTCGATAAATCATAAAATGTAAGGGCAAAACGGTAATTTCGTCATAAAACAAGAAACAAATATTTTTCTCCTAATATTCCCAATAATTTTGTTCAAATGGAAATTTAAAAAGGGGAAAATGGCTAGTTGGTAATTAATAAGTCCATTTTGGAGTATTATTACCAAGGGAAAATCAAAGTTGGAAAAAGTCAATAATTTCAACTAAATCTAAAATTTGTAAGAAGCAATGGTTGCATATGCAAGAAGCTATTATTTTCCTCCTTTTTCTTTACAATTTTGGTGGAATAGAAAAGGAAGGGGAATATACATATATACTTGTTAGTCAACATTAATTCAAGAAGAAAATTATTGGCCAGTCACAAAGAGTCAAAAAGTTAACATGTGGAAACTCGTAAATTGGACATTTTGACCAAGACACAAATGAATTGCAAGAGGACTTGGGTAATTAAATGGACACCATTTTGGGCAGCCCATTTCGTTCAAAAGGAAAAAGGGAAGGTAAGAAAGTCAACACAACAAAACTCAATCATGGTTGGAAATTTAACTTGAGTTAGTGCAAAAATGAATAATGGCCACACTTGTATTTTCCTTCTCTTTCCTCCTTTTTCTTGGCAAATTTCGGCCAAGAGAATTAATAGGCTGAAGTGATTAATTAGAACACACCTATCACTCTCTCTTTAAGCTCCAGAAAACGTCCAAGTTTAAGAGGAAAGAGAAAAGGAAGAACAAAGTTAAGGTAAGATCTTCCTCCTATTGATTTTCACCTAGTAGATCTCTTCTATGGCTCAAATGCTCTTCATAAACATTGTTCCTCTTGATGAGAGCTTCAACTCTATTGTTTTATAATTTCAAGAGGAGGTGTTTTGAGCCATTGTTAACATCATGAAATTCCTATCAAAGTGGCGCATTTACCTTTAGTTTTGCATACATTTTTGTTAAACTCATAGATAATAGATGATAAATGTGCAAAAGTAATATGCCCAGAGGTATTGATGATAAAAGGTGTAATTTCTCTATTTAATCCTCATCATTGTATTAAAATCACATCAACACTTTTTTTATAGATTTCATTGTGTTTATAGGTTAATATTGGAGCCAAAAAGGAGTCATTGGAGGCACCAAAGGATGATCAAGAAGTAGGAATGGAGCTAAGGAAGTAAAAGAACCATGAAAGAGCAAGAAAAGGATTAAGAAGGCCAAAAAGCTTCATATGGAAGCTTGGCTGCGGCCAACATCATCAAGGATGTTTAGCCGCGGCCAACATTCTTTGGCCGCGGCCAACGCCTGAATTCTGCAACTATGTGTTTTGATTCAAAACAGATTTTTAAGGCATATAAATACCAAAACCTTGAAGCAGATACTCATTCTGGACTTGGGAGGCATCGTGGAGACAATGCTCTACTAGGGTTTGGAGATTGGAGTTGGAGATTGGGCTAGATGTTAAGGATTTGAAGAGATTTGAGCTTCTTCTCTTGGTTTTTCCTTTCCTTCTGCTATCTTTCCCTTTTGTTCTACTTTATAACTGATGTATACCCTGTTTCTTCTGGGTTTTATGAACATGTATAGCTAGAGTTTAATTGTTTGGATTGTTTAGAACCCTTGTATGGATTAAGTACTCATTTCCCTTTTATATTTATGTTGAATGGTTGGTTTGTGTTTATTTCACTCTGTACTTAATGCTTCTTGTTGGTTGGCCACCAATGAGGCTGTTGGGATCACTTGGTTGATGCTTGAGAGGGCTAGATTGAGTACAGAACTTGGGTTTAATCATGTGGGAACTTAAAATCCACGAGAGGGATGGATGGTTTTGTTGATGAGGTAGAGATACACTCATTGACCTCACATAGCCATATAGGTTCTGCAATGTAGGCTGGGTTTAATTCTTCAATTAAGAGATTAATGAACTAATTAAACTAAACACCTATTTGGAGACTTGAGAGAGCACTTATGGGTAAATTAGTGACCTTGGTTAGCATAATCCATCATTAAGAGCTTTTGTTATGGGGATTTGAATGAGTACCTATGAAATGTAAGGGGGATAAACAATCCTAACTCCCACTACATCTTTCCTAGTCCATGAATCACTTGTTTATATTTTACTTTTAGTTTATAATTATGTTTTACTTCCACCATGATAATTGTCTAACTCGAATTATGCGAAAGTGCGATAGTCACTACTTAACCAAGTTTTGGAACCAAATCCTCGTGGGAACGATATCTTATTTATCACTTTATTACTTGATGCGACCCGTGCACTTGCGGACCCGCGGACAAGTTTTTGGCTTCATTGCCGGGGATTTGTGTGCTAGAACCGTCTTTGGTTGATCTTGATTAGAGTACTACTAGCTTAAGCTTGAGTTTTGTATATACTTGCTACTGCATTTTTCTGGTTTTTGCTGATTTTTTTTCTCTGTTTTTGCTGTGTGATTGTTCTGTTTTTCTGTTTTTGTTCTTTTAGTTGTTTTGATTTTATTCTTTGTACATGGATAATCCTTGGTGGTTCAATGAATCAAGTGGTGGATTTGCTCATGATAATGATTATCTAAATTCTTATTATGACCCTTATGTTTCTAATGCTAAATATGAGTACATTTGTTGTAATTATTGTGGAAATAATCATTATAGTGAGCAATGCCCCCATTTTTCAACCTGGGATTACATGGAGGCTCAAACTAATTTGTATGATAATAATTTTAACCTCCATGGAAATCAAAAATCATTTGTTATCTTGGGATTTTAATTCTTTTTCTTCACACACATTACATCCTTATATGTCACTCCATTCTTATGAAAATGAATTCATCCCCATTCATGAGAAGAAGCCTTCAATAGAGGATAGGCTTCAGTATATTCTTGATAATGTAACTGAAATGAGGGATTGGACAAAGAAGACATTTCATGAACATGCACTTTCTCTTGAAAATCTAATAGTGCATGTGAGTGAAATAGCTTCTCCACTTGAGTCTTTGCAACAAAATGAAAATTTTCATGAAAACTCAAGTGAACAAGTAACTATGGTGAGTGAGGAGTATTGTCAACTATTTGCAACACTTCTAAGGAGTATTCTGTATTAGAAACAAATGTGGAGGAGGAGAAAACCAATTGTTCAGCTGAGGTTTCAATTTTGGAACCTGCACCTTGTTGTTATGAATAAGAAATTAAAGAGGAAATCCTAACAATCTGTGATCTTAATTCTTCTACTATTATAGTGACTCTTACTAATGAGAGTCAAGTTTATTTTGTTTTGGCTCATACTGATAAGAGACATAGATTTTATTGGGTGTTCTAATTTTTTAGAAGTTTCTAGTTTTGTTTTTGTGAATAAGTTTGTTTTTCCTTCTTTTAATTTTTTAAACACTTGTACTTTGAAATTACTGATGATTGATGAAGTACAGGTGATTCATGAACACCCATTCATCTTTAAACACTGCTACCTGAAAAGGAATGAAGATGAGGTGATCATGATTTTTGATACTTATGATTAGTATTTTTATAGAAAAGTTTGGCTAAAGACTATAAATTTAGCGCTTCTTGGGAGGAAACCCATATGAGAATAAAACCCAAGAGAAGTCAGATGCATTGGAATGAAGGAAGGATGGAGGAATTGGGTACTTGATGAACATTTTCAGGGAAGTCTCGTGTTTACCATGCTTTTATTGATTTTTATATCATATAGACATGCCATGTATAGTTAAGAATGTTTATCATTGAATCACCACTTCTTTAACCTCTGGTAAAGTATGCTCATTGTTTTGGATTGCTTGGAATATTAAATTTTGCATTGCTTAAACCTTTGATCATGTTAAATATGCTCTAATATGTGAAAATTGAGTGCAAAAATCTGAAACTGCATGAAAAGGGGGTCTGAAGAGGCTTGGCCGCGGCCAAAAACATTTAACCGGGCCAAATTGTGGTCAAAGAGATTTTGGCCGCGGCCAAAACAAAAAAAAATTTCCCCCTCAATTTTTCTCACTCTTTTTCACAACTCCTTTCCCCCACCCTTCTCCTGCATTGTTATTGTTATTGTTGAATGTATTCTTGTATGAGAGAAGACCCTCATTTTTCCCTTATGACAGTGAGGACACTGTCAACTTTAAGTTTAGGGGTGTGGGTGTGTTTGGCTTATTTGACATGGATTTCAAGTTTATAAATGTTGACTATTTCTTGTTCTCTGTTTTGAAAAGTTGAGTTAGATTGATTAATTATCTATGATAATAAATGTATGATCCAATGATAGAAAGGATGCTTAGATTTTATGTTTTATGGGAAATGATGGCAAATATTTTTGATTGCATGATTTAGATTTTAAAGCTTGTTTCCTGAATGCTTTTGAAATAAACACTATGCACAAGAGTTGGGAATGATTTGAATGCTTTTGTTAGGAGATTTTGTAGCAAATTGGTATGTGTATTCCTTCATCATTGAAGAAATTTAGAACTCACATTGGAATATCTTGAAATGAAATGAAAATTTCACACATTTTTTAAAAATGATCTGGGCATGTTCTTTCAAATGTGATTGTGCCTTTCAAGCTTACCTATGACAATTATTCCATTGGCACCCCATTTGAGCCTTATAAAAAAAACCATATAAATTTTATTTTTGAAACCTATACTAAACATTAACCTTTATAGCCTGAAAAACCATGAATCACCCTAATCTTGAGATGAATGATGATTTGTTGAGGATTATGGAAGTGTGGATTGGTATGGGAGTTAGAAAAGTTATGTATTAAAAAGATGGGTATAAGGAATATAGTGTATGGTTGTTAGTGTGTTTTCAATTATATAAAAAGAAGAAGAAGAAGAAGAAGAAAAGAAAGAGTGTTAAGTTCAATAAGAATTGGAGTGCAAGGAATTCAATTTGAGATAAGTTTGGGAGAGTGCTTAGACTTCTGAAAAGAAAGTTTTGTGTAGTGCAAAGAGAGGAGTTATGTACTGTCATATTATCTCAAGAGATTTGAATCCTCTATTTTTTCCTATTCTTTTAATAAGCTTAACCACTAGCCACATTACAAGCTTGTAAAGTCCCATTGATTTTGAAATTGTGTGGAAAGATCTATTAGGGAAGAGATAGGATGATATGAGTATTTAAACATATGATATTGAGTTTGATTTATACATATTGAAGTGTTGCATTTGATCTTGATATCTGCAAGAGAATTGTTGTCCAACTCTCCTCACACACACACATTTTGAAAGTTTACTGGGAAACTTGGTTTAATTTATGAATCTTGCATTCCATTATACTTCGTTGTTTTCCTATAGAGTATAACATCTTGAGCATCCAATGAGGACAACATCATGCATGTGCTATAAGTTAATGATTAATTAATCCGGCTCTTTTATTGCCCAATGGGTTTTACTCAAGGACGAGTAAAAGTTTAAGTTTGGGGGTGTGTTAACATCATGAAATTCCTGTCAAAGTGGCGCATTTACCTTTAGTTTTGCATATATTTTGGGTAAATTCATAGATAATAGATGATAAATGTGCAAAAGTAATGTGCCCAGGTGTATTGATGATAAAAGGTGTAATTTCTCTGTTTAAGCCTCATAATTGTATTAAAATCACACCAACACTATTTTTATAGATTTCATTGTGTTGATAGGTTAATATTGGAGCCAAAAAGGAGTCATTGGAGGCACTAAAGGATGATCAAGAAGTAGGAATGGAGCTAAGGAAGTCAAAGCACAATGGAAGAGCAAGAAAAGGATGAAGAAGGCCAAAAAGCTTCATATGGAAGCTTGGCAGCGGCCAACATCATCAAGGATGTTTGGCCGCGGCCAACAAATATTTGGCCGAAGCCAAATATGTGACATAAACTTTTTGGCTGCGGCCAAACATCTTCCAGAAAGATTTTGGCCTCGGCCAACATTCTTTGGCCGCAGCCAACGCCCGAATTCTGCAGCTACGCATTTTGATTCAGAACGGATTTTTAGGGCATATAAATACTAAAACCTTGAAGTAGAGACTCATTCTGGACTTGAGAGGCACCGTGGAGACAAAGCTCTGCTAGGGTTTAGAGCTTGTGACAAGGAAGATGTGACCTACGAGGGAAGGTCATTAAATATTTGAGAAGGAGTTGGACGAGAATGAGATTATAAACAACATATGGGAGAGCTGCAACCCTAGGAAACAACATAACAAGTAAATTAGAAATATGATTGAGACGTATGGGTTGAACGAGATAGTAAGAGAGTTGCGGTCAAAGCACATATCAAGGTTAAAAGTTGTCGGGCAAAGTCATGGTTCTTAATATTAAAGGTTAAGTAATAGTTTTTAAAATTTTTGTATCTAATATTTAACGGTCCTTTATGAAGAAATTTTAAGTATCTTCTCAATTTAATAAAATAAAAATGACAACCCTATTTGACGATTCTCTTTCAACAACCATTAAGTATTTTTAAAATACATTTATAAATCTTTATGAAGAACTATCAAGTATCTTCTCAATTTAATGAAATAAAAATGACAACCTTATTTGATGGTTCTTTTTTAACAACCATTTAGTATTTTTTTAAAAAAACTAACAGTTCTTTATTATAGACTGTCACATATCTTCTCAGTTTAAAAAAATAAAAATGATAACCTTATTTGTTGGTTCTTTTTTAACAACCATTCAATATTTTTTAAAATATACTTTATAGCTGTTATAATAAATGTGAAGTAAAACTTTTTCAAAATCCCCCTCCTAATATTTGATGGTTATTATTTTTAACTATCAAGTACTCTAAAAGGATACTTAAACATTTGTTATATAACTTTTAGATATTTGTTTTCACAAATTCTGCCTCACCAAACTTAATGGTTGCTATATTATAATTTTCAATTATTAGCTTGCTTAGCCTCCATGTAACATTAGAAATTTTGAAAACTAGCTAAATAAGTTAAATTGACCAAAAAGCCTATTTTCAAGGTGAAATTTCAAGGAGATAATGGAAGAATAAGTATTAAAATTATTTACCAGCCTAGAAAGATTGAGGAAACATTATAGAACATTATTTTGGGGAGTTACAAACAATTGTGAAGAGGTTTAATTCCCTAAAAGTAGCCTAAATAATTTTAAAGCTAATTTATGGGAATTAAAAGCTTATTTTCTTGAGAAATTCAAGAAAACTACCTAGAGAATCTTTAGCCCCCAAAAGAATCTATTTAAGGTATAAAATCCGTACAAACTATTAAGGATTAATTTCTAGAATTTATTTGGTAATTTTGGTATCGATTGAAAAGGGTAAAATGGTCTAATCACTACCTAAAGCCCAAACAATGAAATTAGGCCAATGTTTGGCTCAAATTTAGAAGCCCAAGATGTGCTCCACCAGAACAAAAGGAGGAGAGCATCAATTTTTCATGTTGATTCAAATAAAATAAGAGAAAATGAGCTTAAAATGGGTTAGTTTTATGTGGGACCCATAGTTAATAAAATAGCATTTCCTACTCTAACTCAATCACTCTAGCCTCCTCAATCATTTCGTCCCCTGTAACTAGAATCATGAGAGAGAGCTTGAGAGGCAAAAGAAGGAAGAGGAAGAAGAACAAAGAGGAAGAAAAGGCTAAAATTCACATGCAAGCACTTCCATAGGTAATTTCATCTACCTAAATCACTATCATACATGTGTTTTCTCATTTGATTAATTATTCTGCAAGTGGAGCATTCTCTAAAGTTTGAATCTAGAGAGAGAAAGTTTTATAACGAAAGAGAAAAGCATAAGAAAACATATATATACATGGATATAGTTTATAATTTGTGATTTATTGCATTGGAATGTTGTTGCATGTGGGGTAAATGCTATTATATGTTGCAATTTGAATCTATGGAAGTATAAATGTAGATGTGGGAATTAGTTAATTGTTGTTTTATTGATGAGCTATGATTTTGGGAGAGATATTAGATGAAACAAACGTTTTAACTACGTTATAAAATTTAGTATTTTTATAGTACACTCCCATACCTTTAAAATGAGTACTAATTCTTGTGCAAAAAAAAAGAGTACCAATTCATAATTTTTGAATGTGTAGCTCTCAGGATATGATTTTTCCCAATTCATAATTAAGAGGTTAATTATGGGATTACAAGTGAAAAGAAGGTCATTAATGGAATGGAATCAAGAAACTCCAATTTTCCCAATTTATTGTGGTTTTTATCTAGACCTATTTTCACTGTGTTTGGACTGGATTTTGATGTTTTTGATAATTTTCATTGGATTTAGAATGGAAAATTGTTTATGGAACATGTAAAGTTTGAAGTATAAAGGCCCTAAAATGTGAAATAACAAAACTACCCTTAAAACCCTAAATTAGCGGCTATCAAGGGTAAATTTGTAATTTGAGCTGGAATTTGACTAGTCTAAGGTCATAAATGGATTCTACATACAGAACTAGTAGGATTATCCTGGGTCATAATTTTTGGTAAAGTACAGTTAGACCGGGTACAAAGGGGCATAGACTGGGTCCCCTGGGGCCTTTTGGTCATTTAGCGTTTGAGTCAAGATAACCAACACATTGAGTTTAGAATGAGTTATGAATAAATAATAACTCATTTATCCAAAATTTAAAATTTTAGGATATACCGAAAGCCCAAGCTAAAAACAGAGCTGGACAGATTGACAGGTAAGGAAAGGACACATTCCATGTAGTAACTCTTTATTTTATGTACTATATGATTATCTGTATGTTTTGAGTATGCCATCTTTTGTAATATGGAAAGGAAAGGACATGCAATTTTGTTGCAAGTAGATACATCTATAGATGCACAAGTAATGTTATCTCAAGTTCTCTTGCTTTTTCTATATTAATATCATTTAATTTATGATCCCCGTGATGAGACACTGTTATATGTCTTGGTCATCTGGCAATATGGGTTATTTCATATTTGAAGAACAAGTGTATAATGATCCAATTATTATTTGGGAATTCTTAAGTGAATAGTAATTGATTAGTTGATTAAGTAAGTTAATAACTTTTTTTAAGAGAGAGAGAGCAGGGGGAGATGGAGAAGAAACAATGTGTATAGTTAAAGGTAATGGCTATAGTAATAGTAGTAGTATTTTGGAAAAAAACTGTAGCACTAGCAGTAGTAGTAAATTTTAATATTAAATATAATTGGATTTGCATATTTCATATATATATTTAGAATTTTTGATTAACAGTAAAAGTGAAGCTAGATATATTTTTCTTTAGTGTTTGTATATATAAATAAAAATCATATTTTAAAATTAAATTTGAAGTTAAGAAAATATAGGAGAAATAATTAGAATTAACATCTTTGTACTAAGAAAAAATTTAAATAAAACTCATTATGTTAATAATATGGAAGATGGGTTAGGAGGGAAGTAATAAGGTTTCTTCTAATGTTCACAACTACAGAAAATGGCTTATATAACGATTATTATCGACTATACATGACAATTATGAACTGTCATATATGAAGGCACTATATATGCTCGACACAGATACATAATGGTTTTAGTCCATGATATATTCAGTATCTAATATAACAGTTCTAATATAACACTTATTATGTATTAAGGCTTGGTGAAGCCATAATTGCTAGAATAATAAATAATGGGATCATGTAAATAACCGTTATATATTCAGTAATGCAGGCATAATACATAACTGTCTTTCATAGACAACCATTATTTATTCAGTAATATGCATAATAGTTGTTACAAAACAACCATGAAATTTAATAACAAATAATGGTCTTACATAGATAATCATTATTTATTCATAAACATATATAATGGTTGTTATGTAAGAACTGTGAAGTTTTATAATACATTACGGTTCTTATATAACAAATGTGATGTATCGACAATAGACTCTTTAAGTGAGAGTTTTTGAGCTCATTGGAATAAATGTATATAATAGAATGGTACCTCCCACAACAAGTTGCCATTCAATTTAAGAGGGATCATCACATTCCAAGCTTTATAGGGAGAATCATTGGCAATTGTTGACCTATATGTATGATAATGTAACTGCTGACTTATAGATTATGTCTCTTCACAAGAATTAAGCTTGGAAAACAAGGAGAGTGAAAAGGAATGAATATGCCTATCAGAAAGGGTGCAAGCGGTATCCAAATCTCGAGTAAGACTATCACAAGACTTGATAGCCTTGCTTGAGATTTGCATACCTCTTGCACCCTTTCTGATAAGGATATTCATTGTTTTTACCCTTTTCTTATTTTCCTAGCTTAATTATTGTAAAGAGACACAAGTATATAGATCAACAGCTATATTATATTATATATATATATATATATATATATATATATATAGGTGAGGAGTGAGATTAATTCTAGCTATAAAGCCTATAAAATCTTGATTTGTCCCAAATTGCATAGCTACTTGATGAGAAAAGTACAACTCTATTATATATAGTCAAGTCCAAGTAGCTTAGAAACTATGGCATTAAAGAGTTTAGGACTGATCTCATATTGTTGAATTTTATAGATTTAACTTATTTCCACCTACTCAATACAATAGCAAGACCTTAGATCAAAGCAATGGGTTTTCCAACAAAATATGACTTGAAAACAACAATTTAATAACACCTTGACTGCTTTATCAATTCGTTGGTATTTTCTTGTTCATGTATGATTCTTGGTACAACTAAACTAATTTATTCATAACATTCATATTGATCTGGTTGGAAGTAATTTTTGGGGATATGGATACCTCATGACAAGATGAAATGGTCAGGCTTATTTAAATAACTAAAGAAAAATTAAAATGTTGTCGTTACAATGAGCCATAATTAAAAATCCAATAAATAAAAATAAATTAATAATCAATAGGAAAAAAAGAAACAGTACAAATGTAGGATGCATTGCAAGCAATCAAGTAAGAAAAGAAATCCTTTAACTATGCAGAAATTGTTCAAACCACATACCACTCGTTGAAGGAGCCATAGACTGCAATGTCAGCTGCCAAAATCTGGTTGATCAGCACATCTTAAAGCCTTTAATGATCAGGGAACTAGAGACTATAATGTTGGATACCTAACTCATCACTCGAAGAAGTAGAGGAAGTGTCACCTTATGGCCTGCTTCAAGTAACATCTGAACCCTGAGAAGATTGGGATGGGGCTGGAGACGATTAGTGCAAGAGAACTTCAAGTTGCTTTCTAGCATTGCAGTGAGACATTATGGTATAGAGAACTAAAGAAATGAACCTAGCTAGGCTCATAAACAAAAACAAGAGTTAAGGCAAGCAAAAGCAACTCCCGCGTCTGCCGCAAAGACAAGTGTTAAGTGTATTGACTTGTGTAGCTGCTGTTGAGAAGTCTGACAAAGGCTTTTACTGGTGTGGTTTGACTGAAAATGACTCTCGATAGCTGAAAAAGACAATAGAAGTAGTAGGGTTTCAACGAGGCAAAGCTTTTAGTAGATTTTGTTTTAGATGTTTGAATAGAAGTGGAATGGTAGGGTTTTATAGTTTATCATGCCCAAGACTTCACATCACGGTTTGTTGGTAAGAATTGTTATTTATTTGATTACATTTATCACGGTTCTTTGTTAACAACTGAGGTATGGTATTTTGTTTTAATAATTTTTTTGGGCAATTAGCATAACTACTATAACGAGAAGCATCAAAGTGCAATAAAGGATATATTTTTTTTAAACAAAAACAATATTATTTGCTATAGCACTTTTTGTACTACTTCCTTGGGAAAGCACTATAGAAAGGTATTCTTTATGTAGCCTTTCCTTTAGAAAACACTACAAATAAACATGCTATAGCACTTTCTCAAGGAAGTGCTACAAAACATGTTTTTTTAAAAAACAATTGACATATTTTTTATAAATAAATCAACTATAGTTTTACCTATAATTTGTTCTTATCAATAGTAAAATTCAAAAAATATTTACAAACAAACAACATGAAAGAACATCTCAATTAACTTATCATAAATTTTTAGACTAGAAGGACAACACATCCACCTTCTCATTCTTGAGAAAAGCCACCTCTCTCCTTAGCTAATATAACCTTGGGCATTTCCTTCCTCAAATCTTTCTTTGAGATCCATCTAAATCTCACCTACCATTTTTGCATATCTCATGCTGCTTCGAATATCTTTCCCCACAGCACTCTTAAGCCACCCTTTCACTACGACATTACATCCCATCCACAACTTTAAGTCAACTGAATCTGCTCTCACAGTCTAATGGAACCATTGATAAGGCCCATACTACTATAGAAAAAACTTTTTAATGTGTGTTTTTTAGCCCTTTCTACGTCCTTTTATAGGGGGACGCCTATGTGAGCGACGTAGTAAAATATGACATTTAATGTCCATTAAAAAAGGGACTCCTAAAGGGTTACTTTAGGCGTCCCTTTTTTAAAAAAGGGACACCTAAAGATTTTAATTTTTAAAAAAAATATTCATATTATAGTCGAGCTCATTCGCTACTCAATAGGAGAAAATCAATAATATTACCTTTTAAGGACCTCACCTCACTTGTCAACAATGAAAAACAACGCACAGAGAGCAGCCAACCCAAAAAATGATGAAAAACCTATACAAATAACTAGAAGCAAATTTAAACATACAACAGTCGCATAACTATTAGTAGACATGATTCCACTATTCTGGCTATGTCTAACGATCTTCATCAAGGGCACAGTGAAAGCTTAAAGACTGATGCACTTTCTCCTGAGATTAGAATCAAATACAAGCTGGCCCAGATATTTTAAGGTCTAGAGATTGGAATGCCTAGTGGAGTGTGTCTTCAACATGAAGAATCCAGAGGGAAGATTAGAGGTTGCCATAGTCGAGACTTGAGAGGTAGACGCTGAAATAGAGAGAACAGAATTGTCAGGAAAACAAAGCGAGCTGTGGTGTGTAGAAAGTGAGTGGCGTCACATGCTATCAAAAGGTCTTCCGTTGAGGCAGAGAAAGAGAGAAGAGTATGGAGAGATCCGTTGAGATAGAGAAAGAGAGAAGGGTATGGAGAGAAGAGAGAGAGAGATAAGAGAAAAGTGAAAGAGAAGACGTGAGGGAGTGTGACTTGTCTAGAGAGAGCGGGAGAGAGAGAAGAGGCAGAAAAAGAGAAGGCATAGGGGAGTGTGATGTTAGTGAAACATACCTTTAGGCCTCCCAAACCTTATTTAGGACATCTAAATAGAGCATTTAGGCGCTAAAATTTAAAAGTAAATATTTTAGGCTCCCCAATTAAATTTTAGGATGCCTAAAATAAACTTTAGGTGTCCTAATTCAATAAGGGACGCCTAAAGGGTCCCTTTAGGCGTCCCTTTTGAGTTTTGGGATGCCTAAAGTGAATTAAAAGGGACACTTAAAAGTCAAAGATCCCCTCCAATATTATGAAATTGCCACCACATTTTTTTTTACTTCCCTTTTTTAAAAAAAGGGACGTTTTCTAGGGAAGTAGAATGTATTTTCTGTAGTTGTGCCATTTTGTTCTTGGAGAAAAGAGCATTACTCATATCGCTAACCTATTCAGCATAGTTACTATCATTCAAGAGCTCACTCAACTAGATTTGTCCTGGGTAATCTGAGGCATGCAAATAGTAGGGCAACATCATATCTATCGTGACTAATGAAGCACTATTTTTTTCCTTTCCCTGCATCACTCATGTCTATCATTGTAATAGTGACTTGACTTTATTGCTTCACCAAAGATACATATATATAATACATTAATATCCCTATAAGTGAGATATTTGAGATATGGTAACTGCTTGATCCTTTCATAATGATAACAAAAATATTTACAAAACAACTGTATCTTTTTATAAATATATCTCAATTTCGTGATTACTTTCCCAACTACATGATTAATTTCTCAATTGCATAATTGGTTTCCCAATGTATCAATGATTTCTTAATTGCATGATCAATTTCCCAACTGCATGATTCATTTCTCAGCTACATGATCGCTTTCATTTCTTACAATTATGTATGGTAGAAATTTATTTTGAGACTTGTTCAATATCCAAAAATTATTTTGCAGATTGGAAACGACCCTCCAAGTGTTATATAGGTGGTAGGAATATAAGTAACACTCAACCCAATTATATCAAGTCGGGTCGCAACAATGGCCTAAAAGATGTAGTTGTTTAGTCTAGGAAGTTTTTTCTCCCCTTTGACATTAATTGACTTTTCTTCATTGGTGGTAACCACCTATTTAAATGTTTCTTCCATTTCCATGAATTGTCTGTGCATCAATATCAAATCTTCATGTGCGTCTTAGTTTTGCTCTTCCCTTCATTTTCATTTTAGGGGTGCCTCTTCCCCCAATAGAAATGACCTTTTATTTAGATTCCAGCCAGCTATTCATCTTTTTTCTTTATTATCATGAAAACATGATAGATCCATAATACCAAAACACAAGATAATTAAAATAACCTTACAATATTATTACCTTCTTTATTCAATAGATGTTAGGTCATTTCATGCTTTTGGGCCCAAAACAAAAAAAGAAAGTCTATTTTTATCAAGTAGCATGTAATATCCCAAATTTCGGTCACAAAAAATTTCTTTATACCTTAGTCATAAGAAAGGGATAAAGTGGTAAATTAAAGAACGTCTTAACAGACACAACAAAACAATTAAAGGCCACACACAACATAGTTATTTGGTACATAAGCTAAGGATATTGCCGGTAAGTTTCCCGATGAGGCAGTCATGTTGTGTAATATTTTTAAAATAGTAAATGAAGTCCAAATATTCTGAAACTTACCAGAAATAAAATAGACTTAAAAATATTTATCATATAGAATTTTTGGAGTTGTACACAAGGAGATAAGAATTTTTGAAGTTAGTTCAGTGAAACTGGGAATTCTCTATGGCAGAGCTCAAAAATGAAAATTCTGGAAATGATGAGCTTTAAATTATCCAAATTTTATATTTTTTCCTAAAAATAGACTTAATAAGGGTCACATATCCTTTTCAACCATCCTAATTGGATATCTATACAATTAGATATGAATTTTCAAAGTTTGATGAAAATGCTAGAAATTCTGGGAAAACATGCGAAAATAACAATTTTTCCCTAAAACCCTAATTAGTGGCTGTCAAGGGTAATTTGGTCATTTGAGTATGAATTATTCCAAAATAAGATAAAAAATAGATTATACGCATAAAATTATATAGGGATAGTTGGGACATAATTTTGGAAAAGTACAATTATACCTTAAATAAGGGAAATTTGACTGGATTCCTAAGGGCATTTTGGTAATTTTTCACCTTGAGTAAAGATAACCAAGTTTTGAGTTTAAAATAAGATATAAATGAGTAATAACTCATTTTCAACTACTTTGAAATTTTAGGATTTGCTAATTTCCCTAGCCGAATAAAGAGTTAAGAGTCGATAATATCTAGGCTTTGGAAATGAGTCCAAGTAGTAACTCTATCTCTCATATCCTATGTGAATGTTAATATGTATTGTTTTCCATGCTCTATATAATGTGATATACTGGTGGTGCTAGTTATGCTTATATGTGTGCTGCATAACCTATTTGACTATACTTATCTGTGTGATGTATAGCATAGCTGTGCATATATGTGTGCTGTATAGCATGTATGATGATGACAACACTATATGGCTATATGTATCTATATGTTGTATAGATTGGTTACATGTATCTTTGTGCTATTTAGCCAACATTGATGATGTAATCACTGTGTGGATTGAAATATAGAAGTAGGGAACGGGGTGATCATTTTGAACCCTGGCAAAATCATCATCTGGTTCCTGAATATTGTTAGACATGTGATTGGCATTTTGATTATTGCATCATGATAAATGTTACATTGCATGTTTATATTTCACATTTTATATTATTGATAGCATGTTACTATTGAGATTTGTATGAATCTCACCCTTTTCCATAAATTTAAAAATTTATTCATCTAATAGAAGTGGCTCAAAGGGTAAGGTGGCAGATATTGGGAATTGGAGGTCTGGTGTTGATTAAGATAATTACTATTGGTTATCTTTTAGTTGCACTATGTAACTAGAAATAGTATTGTATATTGTATAAATACTGTGGGGATATTTTATAATGTAATCAAGAATTTATATCAGTGTATGGTACTATTTTTGTATGCCTATTGAACTTTGAGTTAATACTATCATAAATGTCAAAATATTAAGGGGTTTGACATTTTTGGTATCAGAGCATGCAGTTTTGGTAATGATAGAATAGTATATTGATATGAACTTGATTACGTTATAATGAGAAAATACGAGCTAAATAAGTGACGGAAGAGTAAATCACCATTATTGGTGAATTTTCCCCAAAAGATCAAAGGATATCTGGAGGGCAGTCAAGATGACTATATTAAGTTGGGAGTAGTTTCAGGAAGCTGTGGGCTCCGAGGAAGTAGATGCGGCAAAGGTCAATATGCGGGCCCCAATCCAGACCAAGGCCAACAATCAAAGTCATCTATTGATTATGCGAAGCAACCGCTATCTATGGAATAGAGTCAAATCCATATAGGGTTACCAGTTCTAGAGTATAACCCGTATGCATGGGATATGACCTGTAAATAGGTCAAAAGTTGAGAAGATGCATCAGAATTGTATTTATGTGGGCCCATAACCAGCATAGAGCCCCAAGTATTACAATACGTGTATGATATCGACACATTTTGGTGAAACATATGGTCAAGTATATATTGTATTATGTGTACTAGTATTGATAAAATGATTCATACATGGTATTTGGTTGCCCAAAGATGGTTGACCTAATTAATCAGGACGGGGACAGTTTAAGGGTACCGATGCTTGCAAGCAGTTAGAGTCGGTACCAACATTTTTGCACTGGTACATAAAAGTTAAGCATGCTCAGCCTAGGGAAACGGAAGGATAGGTGACCCCCTAGGAAGTTGTTGAAAATGTTAAATCATGAGATGCAAAGGAGTATAAACATGTTGTGCAATCATCTACTGGTAGAGTAATACCTAAAAGTCGTTCCCAAGCCATTGTAAAGGTCGGGTCTAACTCCCTGACCTTACCCTATATTTTACCTCTTTGTCTTTCTATCTCTATATCTCCCTATATTATAATAAGGAGGAAGTAAATTTCACCATTCACAAGGGATTTTTTGTATTTTTATAAAGTTTGAACACACTGATACTTCATTAATAACATACAATAGATAATAGACAGGTTAATGAAGCAATGCATAATGGGAATATAATTGGAGTAATAAGCTAGGAAGAGTGTAGTAAAAGTAAGATAAGGATAGGAAAAGAGTAAGCAACATTAGTAGACAAGGAAGTAAGTGCATAAACCTTGACCAGCAGCCTTCGTTTAGGCTTTTGCCTAAACTTGCTGTTAAGGATGAAAGTCTACGGACATGTCAGACATGATTTTGCTGGAAACATCCTACTACCTTCGAGGGAAGTTTAATTCTTAGATAGTAAAAGAATAATGGCCTCGTATGGAAGATATTTCTAGAATCATATTAAAGTATAACTGGCAGTTTTTAAATTAGAAGATAATGTAAGCAGATATAGAATAACACATTAAAAGGATGGGAGCAAACTTAGGAGACTATGAACCTCGAGGAAGCAAGGGCAACCAAGGCTTATGTTCAGGCCTCATCTTAATAACAGTCAATTCACCTGTTGGTATTATGATTAGCCACATTATTCGTGAAGCTATGTTATGTACATTGTGTTGCTTGTGGAATTGATACTCGTTGGGTGTGGGTGATGAGTTAAACCACCCCATGGAACCCTTGGGGTACCATATGGCCAGGTGGACCCAGTTAAGTGACTTGATATGTATAGACAGGTATAGGCCTACTCCAAGTTGTGATGATTATAGACAGGTATAGACCTGCTCCAAGTTATGATATGTACGAATAGGTATAGGCTTTCTCCAAGTTGTTGTTGTGATCACATTATGAGATGATATTTGAGTAGATAAGGAACGGAAGATCATTTTGATCCGGACAAAATCATCATTTAGTTCCTGAGCATTATAAGACATGTGTTTGGCATTTTGATTGCTGCATCATGATAAATACTGCATTACATGTTTACTTTTCACATATTATATGATTGATTGTCTGTTACTACTGAGATTCATATGAATCTCACAACTTTCCATAAATTCAAAATTTACTCAGCTAGAGTAAATATCTCAGAGGGCAAAGTAGCAGATACCAGTAAATGAAGGTCTGGTGTTGATTCAAGAAATTATTTGTTGGTTATCTATCAGTCCTTCTTTGTATTGGATATGTATTGTATCATGTACAAACCATATGGGGATTTTCTATAATGTAATCAAGAATTTTATGTCAATATATTGTACTATTTATATATGCCCATTGAACTGCCCGTTAATACTCTAACAAATATTAAAATATTAAGGGGTTTGAAATTTTTGGTATCAAAGAAATGTACTATCTCTATATGCCATTTGAACTGCGCATTATTACTCTTGTAAATGTCAAAATATTAAGGATGTTGCTGATAAGTTCTTGGTGAGGTAGTCATATTGTGTAATATTTTTAAAATAGTAAATGATGTCAAAAAATTCTGAAACTTTCTAGAATGAAAGTAGACTCAAAAATATTTAATTTAGGTCATATAGAATTTTTGAATTTTTACACAAGGAGATATGAATTTGTGAAATTAGTCCAGTGAAACTGGGAATTCTCTATGGCAGAGCTCAAAAATGGAAATTTTGGAAATGATGAGCTTGCAATTAGCCAAAAGTTATATTTTCTCTTAAAACTAGACTTGATAAGGGTCACATAGCCTTTAGAACCATCCTAATTTGATATCTATGCAGTTAGATATAAATTTTCAAAGTTTGAAGAAAATGCTGGAAATTCCTAGAAAACTTGCGAAAATGACAATTTTGCCCTAAAACCCTAATTAGTGGCTGTCAAGGGTAATCTGGTCATTTGAGTGTGATTTTCTACAAAATAAGATCAAAAATGGATTCCTACACACAAAATTTTGTAGGGATAGTCAGGGCATAATTTTGGAAAAGAACATTTATACCATAAATAAGGGAAATTTGACCAGTTTCCCTAAGGGCATTTGGGTAATTTTGCATCTTGAGTAAAGATAACCAACTTATAAGTTTAAAATAAGATATAAATGAGTAATAACTCATTTTCAACTACTTTGGAATTTTAGTTTGATAATTGCCCTAACGAGAGAAGAGTTAAAAGCCGATAATAGCTAGGTATTGGAAAGGAGTCCAGTTAGTAACTCTATCTCTCATATCATATTTTGTACAAGAGAAGAGTTAATATGCTTATCAATGTGCTGCATGACCTGTTTAGCTATACATATATGTGTGTTGTATAACTTGGTTACATGTATCTGTGTGCTGTGTAGCCTGTGTTAATGATGTGATCACTATGTGGAATGAAATATGGAAGTATGGAACGGGAAATCATTTTGAACCAAGGCAAAATCATCGTCTAGTTCCTGAACATTGTTAGACATGTGCTTGGCATTTTTTATTTTTGCATCATGATAAATGTTGCATTACATGTTTATGTTTCACATTTTATATGATTAATAGCATGCTACTACTGAGATTCATATGAATCTCACCCGTTTCCATAAATTTAAAAATTTATTCAACAAGTGGACGCAGCTCAAAGGGCAAGGTGGCAGATGTCAGGAATTAAAGGTCTGGTATTGTTCAAGATAATTACTGTTGGATATCTTTTAGTTGCACTATGTAACTAGGAATAGTATTATACATTGTATAAACACTATGGAGATATTTTATAATGTAATCAAGAATTTATATTAGTATATAGTACTATTTCTGTATGCTCATTGAACTGCACATTCATACTCTGATAAATGTCAAACTATTAAGGGGTTTGACATAGCGCATAGCCAAAATTTGAAGGAGATCATTATTTTCTAGGGTTAAAGGTCTTTTTTTCCTCCGGAAGTATTGCCTTAAGGGCAATTTTTCCCCGAGAGTTTCATTTGAGGCAATTTTTCCCCAAATGTTTCAAATGTGGGCCAATTTCGCTCTGACCATTATAGCAGTTAAGTTGACTGTTAGTTGACCATATTTAAGGGCAAATTTGCTCCAAAGTGAAAATTTACAGGGAAAATTTTCCTTGATAGTGTTGATATTGCTTCTACTTCCAAAATATTTTAAGTTATATATCTCCATTGCCTATTGGCCATTAGTGTTCATGTTCTTTGGCTACATTAAAATATGTGATATATGCAAAAGTGTAGTACTTGTATCATATTTAAAGACTAAGTGGGACAAAACTATTGAAAGCAACAATAATTATGTAAACACCATAAGTGTCTAGGCTCTATGCCCTCTCAAGACCTACAACTTTCTAGTTATATTTGACTTCCCTATTAGGCAATAAGTTTGTAAATATTTTTTTTCACGTAAGAGAAAGTAATGATTCTATGTTACAAGAACTTCTTTTTTTTTTTTAAGAACAACTTGTTGGTTATATTTGTTCTCTCAATCAGACCTTTTGGCAATGTCATTTGCTAGTTTAAATCATTGTCATTGAGTATAACATCCCACTTTTTATTCAGTTATATTTCTTGTATGTATTTGAGACATTTAATAGAATAAAATAGTGAATTATGATGCACATAAAATAATAAAAACACCCCAATCAGTGGTTACATACAATTGGCTAAGCTAAGACACAATGATGCAACTTTTGTCTACTTAAAAGCTTGATATTGTAACCCAAATTGGAGCATAAAAGAGCACAAATATTGGCCCAATAAATATTTTAATTTTTTTGCCAAAATAAGGAGGGAAGAAGAAAGACATGATTTAATACCAAAAAAATCACAAAGTGTATGGGCAAAATGGAAAATTGCCAATAAAAGCAAGAAGCCATTAATTATTTCCCTTTTCCTTGTGATTTTCGTCCAAAAAGGAAAATAAAAGGGAAAAATAAATATTTGGATAGAAATGGTGCCATGTGGAAGCAATTTGATCAAGTTTGAAAAAAAGTGATGATTCAATTAAAATGGCATGTGGTTAATACAATAAAATATTAATTAAGGAGGAAAAGGAGAGATATTTTAATGGGTTATTATCCCTTGCCTCTTCCATATTTTTGGCCAACTTAAACAAATAGAGAGAGAAAGAGTGTTCAAGAGCATAAAGAGCAAGAGAGAAGGAGCAAGTTCAAGAAGACAAAATCGGTAAGTGGTTGTGAAATTCATGTGTTCTTGCTTGCAAATCCATAGAAAAACCTCTCATAATCTCTATTTCTTCATGAATCACTCATGTAGAAAGACAAAATCAAGAGGAAGAGAGAGAGAGAGTAGCCATAGTTTAGAACCCTAGAGAGAGAGACAAGAGGTAATCTCAATAACCTTGTATCTCTTGTTGATTTATGCTTGTTATGGTTGTTTGCTTAGAATATTGGTTTGGTTTTCATGGTTTTGTGATTTTGGGGATGCCAAACCCTAAGGGGTTATGCTGCCTAAATCTTCATTAATTATGTTCATTAGGTGTTTTGGTGCTTAAACAAGTAATTACAAGTAAAAGGAAAGTGTTTTATAGATTGAAATCATGAAAACTACATTTTCCCTAATTCCTCTAAACTTTTGGCCAGATCAAGAATTAGGGTAGAGAGCTAGAAGTTTATGTTTTTGATTATTCCATTTGATTCAACACGAAAAAAAATTTGTGGGAAAACATGTGGTTGTGATTTTTGGATGATTGTGTATAATTCTGGAATTTTTGGAAGTTAAGAAAAAGTGTTATTTGATTTGTTTCCCAGAAGCAGGTCAATTGTGAGGAATTTTTTGATAGCCAAACCTAGGCCAAATCTTATGAAATTTTACATACTTAAAGTAGACATTCAGAGATTTAATTTAATGGGTTGAACATCATTTTTAGACTAGTGGATTAAAAGATATGATCTTTTTTAACGTTAGGCCTTGTTTCTAGAATGAAATATGGAACAGGTAAGGTTTGACACATTTCTGGGTATTTTTTGGTTGTGATAGCCAGATTAGGATATTTTTCTATGAAATTAAACTTAAATAGATTTACATAGAATTTAGAATCAATCAATTTGGAGTTTTCTAAAATTAATTATTAATTTTTAAAGTTGACTAAAAAGCTAGCAGTTTCTAGAAAGCCTACGAAAATGTACTGTGTAAAAACTGTTGTAATTGTGTTAAATAACCAATAGAATGTGATTAAAAGATAGTAGTAAAGCAAGTAATAACCAATTACTTTTGAACTCTGATTTATAGGGATTGACATTTTGCCAAGCTAGAATAAGAGTTAGAGTAGAAAAAGGGATTTAAGGTAATAACTCTATCTATATGCTTTTTGTATGCCATCTTCTATGATATGAACATAATGCCTGGGTCACATTACCTAGTAGTGGTCTGGGATCCAGTTAAGGTACCGGACAAGTAGGGGATCCAAACATTCATTTGGCCTCAAACAATGCACACACACACGAAACAGTATGTATTTTCATTTTACATTATATATTGCATTACATATCTATATATCACATTTTATATGACTGATTGCATGTTACTACTGAGATTCATTTGAATCTCACCCTTTTTCAATATTTAAAAATATTCCAGTAGAAGGTAGCGGCTCTAAGGCCAAAACCGTAAATACCGGCAATTGAAAGTCTGATTCATGTAGGAGTTAATATTGGTTATCTCTAGTTGTATTTTGCTTTCTTTTGGTACTCTGTATATATTTTTAAACCCTATGGGGATTTCCTATACTATAAACAAGTACTTAATAGCAATATATTTCTGCTATTCTTGTATGCCTTCTGAACTATGCATTTATTACTCTGTGAATATCAAAATGTTAAGGAGTTTGACATTTTTGGTATCAGAGCTAAAGTGGTTATGTCATTATCAGAATAGTATACTTATATGGTCTTGGTTACACGGTGATAGGAATTATGCGTGGAAGGTAGCGACAGCAGAATAGATCACCACCATCGGTAAATCAACTCCCAGTGGATTAGTGGATTCTCAAGGGACAACATCACATATAGTACTAGACACCTAGTAGTAGCAGAGTGTTAAGGACACCTAAGAAGTGGGTCTGAGCCAAGCCAGTGTATAGGCCACAGCTGAGACCAGAACCATCAACCAATTCATCAGTAGGAGAGGTGGGGCAGTAACTGTCAAATAGTACTAAGTCAAATATAAGCATTGTTGACAGTTCCAGAGCAAAGATGGTGTATGCACCATATGACCTACAACCGGAAGAGGAGTTGTGGGAATATGTTTAGGGCAGGTATCGGCAGGCGGTACGAGCACATGATACCTTGGTTGACTAGTATATAGCATATATGGATGCGATGGATACGCTATATTGGAAATAGGTTTTATTGGACTTGGATTACCCTGATGAGTTCTAGATTTTCACCACGATGTACTTCTTCCTAAATACAATGTTTTGGAACTGGAAGAAGAATGAGGTTGTTGAGTGGGGACTGAATGACCACTTCAGAGAGTTTATGGAGCACATGACAGGCTATGCATTGAGGTATATATATCAAGAGTGATTTGCAGTCCAGACACAACATTTTGGTGACTGGAGGTAGCATACATGACTTTTGAGGAAAGGGCAATCACAGGGTACTAGTAGCCAGGAGCAGATAGAGCCGGTATCTTTATTTTTTCGTGGGTACATGAAAGTAAACATGCTTAACCTAGGGAAATCACGGGATGGGTAACCCCCCTGAGAAGCCATATGTATAGTTAGGAGGACCTAATATGAAAAAAGGGACAAATACATGTTGTACAGTAGTTTATAGGCCGTATGGTATTAAGAGCTTTCCCTAACTGCTGTAAATACCTGTTGTATGATATGTATGACATACTTGTATACCCAAAGTTTTGTGTAATGAAAAAAATGCCCTTATGTTCATATGAAATTTATTTCTTCTCTATATTTATATAGTGAACTATAAAGATGGCACAAATAAGAAATAGAGGTGGAGGTGGGTGTGGAGATAATAACCAAGATCAGGAAGCTATACCTGATCCAATACAGCAACTATTGGGCATGATGACAGTATAACAGACTATGTTACATGAACTAAAGATTATCTATGAAAGGTACAACAAAAACATAATGCAAATAGGGAAATGCATAATAATCTTGGTGGACATAGAGATGGACATGAATAACCTCTAGAACCAGTATAGGAGCCTCCAAACAGACCTGTCGTTAAGGTTGAAATTTTGCAAACATGGGTAACCAAACTCAATCAGCATCAACCATCTTTTTTTAGGGAGTTTTGACCTATAAGCAGCAGAGGATTGGTTATCTCAGTTAGAGAAAATTTTCAAAATCCTTGAATGTTTAGATGATATAAAAGCACAGCTAGCTATTTACAAATTAGAAGGAGATGCAAATAAGTGGTGGAAGAGCATTGAGTTGATTTTACAGGCCCAAATATTTATGTGACATGGAAATTATTCCAAGAGAAGTTCAATGAAAAATATTTTCTCGATCAGTCAGGATTGCCAAGGAAACAGAGTTCCTATCCATACGTCAAGACCAAAAGGAGAACTTTGATGAGTATTTAGCTCGGTACATTCGACTGACTCGATACTCTTCATATCTGAAGTATTGTGATGATGAGGAATAGAGCTCAGACATATTGATATGGGCATTGAAACCAAAGCTGAAGGAGAAGTTAGTCTCCAAGTAGTTCACATAATTTAATAAAGCAATAGAAGAGTGTAGGATCACAAAACACAACTTGTTGAATCTATACTCTGATAGAAATGCTAGCAGCAAGAGTGCATCTGGTAGTGGGAATTCTTCCCAGAAATGCAGGAATCAGGGTATTCCATCTGGCAAGAGCAATAAAAATCCGTATCAGTCTGACAACCATAGTAACCAGAGACCCCCTGGAAACAAAACATGCAATTATTATGGCAAGCCTTATCATCCTAGACAGTCATGTAGTACAGCAAAGCAGGCACCAGCTCCAATAAGGAAAATAGTCTACTACAACTGCCACAAACAGGAAAATTTCACTAAAGATTGTCCACAACAGTAAGGGACAAGAGATCCTAGACAAAGAATTCAGGGTAGAGTTTGTAACGGACGGCCCCTTGCCTCTGTGACGTGGTAGTCTGAACTAACTTTCACTCCCTATGGAGCTCATAAGGCCAAGAACTGTCCCCCACCCCCTTTTGAGGATTTAATATGCTTCCCCAAGGACTTGAAGCCACAACCTGAGGATAAGTCATGCCTTAAGAGCTCCCTGGTAATCATTTTCCCCAGGGGGCCATCCGTTGTAGAGTCTTCACTCTAACTCAAGAAGAAGCCAAAAAATCTCTTAAGCTTATTCAAGGTACAGTTTTTCTTAATAATCATGTAGTACAAGTATTCATTAAACACCATTTGAACATGATTAATGTTAATTGGGCAGCATCTCCCCTTAAGGTTTGAACATCCTCAATTACAAAATCCAACCAAAACAAGCCAACAACCAACAACAACCTTGAATCTTCAAGAATTCACAAGTTCTTAAGCTTACCTTTGATTTCTCTTCTTTCTTCTCTAAAAAACACCACCCGTCCTCTTCTTTTCCTTGAGTGTATTCTTTCTTTATGGCTGATTTAAGATAGCATAGAGGTTAAGAAGGTGTTTCCATGAATTATAAGTCAAGAATAAGTAGAAATCTCCACTAACTTACCTTGATTCCTTCTTGATCTCTAGCCTTCTCTTCTTACTCTTATGTTTCTCCAACTCTTTCTCTCTCTTTTCTTCTTATCTTGGCCGAAAATAATGGCCTCTTGTAGTGTAAAATGAAGTGTTCTAGATCTCTCTTCACTTCCTTAAATTAATTATTTTTTTATTACAATTTTGCATGTGATCTTTCTTTTATATATTGTTTTTCCATATGCCATCCTTTTGCTTCCACTTGTCCAATTGTCTAGAGAATTCTTGTTCCTTCTTGCCTTACTCTTCCAAAACAAACTTTCCCCTTAACTATTGAGGGAAATTGCTGAATTTATTTTATTTGGCCAAAATAACCATTTTGCCCTTACATTTTCTTGAATTTTTGGGACAATTTCTATTTCCTTCTTTTCCTTCTAACTTGGACAAATTTTTGCATTGTCTTGGGCCCAAAAATTGTGTTCTTTCATACTAAATTGTAGGCCACATTGATAGGCTTTTGCCAAAATAATAATTGGGCTTTAGGTCTTTCTTGGCCAAAAATTTCATATAATTACTATTTACACTATTTTGGCTACTTCAAGTGCACCAAAATTCACCATTTTATTCCATTAAATGTAAATAAATATACATATAATTTTGGTGATTAAATTTGGGATATTACAATATTCCTCTTGAAATCATGCAAAGCAAGAAGAAAATCAAGAGAAAAGAGGATAGAGAGGCCATGGTTTTGATAGAGAAACAAGAAGATTCAAGGTAAGCTTGAAAATTTGTCTTCTCTTGTTGATTTGTGATTGTTGTTGGTGATTTATGGTGGTTATTGGCTTGTATTAGGTTGAATTTGTGATTTGGGATGCATGAACCTTAAGGGGAGTGCTACCCAAATTTTGATTAATCATGTTCAAAAGGTGTTTAAGTGATTAGAAGTAAAAAGAAGATGTTTGATTGCATGGAAATTGAAAACTCCAACTTTCCCAAAATTATATAATTTTTAGCTAAACCATGTTTTAAGTGTTTGAACTTGAATTTGATGGATTTGATGATTCCATTGTGTTTAGAATGAAAAATTGTGTAGGGAACATGTGAAAAATGGAGTATGAAGGCTTTAGGATGTGAAATGATAATTTTACCCATAAAATCCTATCATTAGTGGATGTTAAGGGAATTCTGGGAAATAGAGTGTGATTTTAGTAAAACTAAGGTCAAAAATGAATTATACATGCATAATTGTGTAGGAATAGCCTGGGACATAATTTTTGGTAAAGTACAGTTATACCGGGTATAACGGGAATTAGACCGGATTTCTAAGGGCATTTTGACAATTATGCATTTTTGGGGTAGAGATAACCAACTATATGAGTTAGAAATAAGACATGAATGAGTAATGACTCATTAATTATAAATTTGGAATTTTAGGATTTGACATTTTCCCAAGTCAAACAAAGAGTTAGAGGACCAAAACTAGCTAGGCATTAGAAAGGATTCTAGGTAGTAACTCTATCTTTCATACACTATGTGATTATTTATATGCTTTGTATTGCCATGTTCTGTAATATGAAATGCATGTTACAAATTCCTAACTGTGGTGTGGGAAAAGCACAAGTACCATCAAGCCAATTAGGACCCAGTCTAAGTAGTTGATATAATTCCTCGCTGTGGTGTGGGAAAAGCACAAGTACCACGCTATGGGAAAATCATAAGTACCATCAGGCCAGTGGGATCCAGCTGAGGTAGTAAGACAAGTAGGGGTCAAACAGTCATTTGATCTTGAACAATGATCACAATATGGCTAGTAGGGACAAAATAGTCATTTTGATCCTGAACGTCGAGTAAAGCAGACGAGTTTACAGTAATTATTTATGTCGCATGATATAGTGCATTGCATGTTTATTTATCGTATTTTATATTATTGATTGTATGTTACTACTAAGATTCATTTTAATCTCACCCCTTTTCCATAAATTTAAAATTTATTCAGCTAGATGAAGTGACTCCAAGGGCAAGGAGGTTAACACCGGTAACTGAGAAGTTCTGGTCCTATTCAAGATTTAGTGTTTGTTATCTACTGATATTTTATAGGATTTGTAATATATTATGTACAAATCCTGTAGGGATGATTTTTGTAATGTAATCAATTACTTTATATCAGTATATTTATGCTATTTTTGTATGCCTACTAAACTACGCATTTATACTCTGATAAATGTCAAAATATTGAGAGGTTTGACACCCTCATAATGAATTCATCCCCTAGAAACCTCGTGTGATATTTCTTAACATCTTACTTCATTCTCTCACCTTGGTTATTGAGATTGTCAGGGGATATGAACTTGATCTTGTCCTAGAGACTGTAGGGGAGGACAGAAGTCTAGTATAGGTGCATGAAATGTCAAAACCAATATATCAAAATGTAATCAAGGTTCTAAGTAGACAACTATTTAATCATAGTTGAAGAAATATCTCATAAAGAAGTTGACATAGCTTGTGCTTGTCATCTCCTTATTCAGAACCTTAGAAACAAGCTCTTCGCTTACAACTTCCTCTTGCTCTAATAGGTCGATGACCTTTCTCTCAAATTTGATCATTAGAAATAGGTCCAAAGCGAAGAACTTATCAGCAAACTTCTGGAATGACTTCCAGGAAGATTAACCTATAGGCTTATTCAGTGAGAAAGACTTCTTCCTTGATCATTGCAGGTGGGATGCTTCCTATTCATGGACTGAGTGGGGGGCTTGAAATAATTAGCGATCTTGGACTAAATGCGAGGCTTAGACTGATTTGGGGGGCTTAGACTTGGTGGACTGAAGATGTGTTCCTTGACGCAGAGATTCCCACAATATTCTATAAGGCCAAGAAGATTATTAACAAATTAGGCTTGAACTACCAAAAAATTAATGCATGCCCCAATGATTGTATGTTTTTTTTTTTGGAGATGATGTTAGTGGGGAGACTTGTAAGAGATGTCACACATCGAGGTACAAGACAATCTAGAAGAGGAAAAAGAAGAACAAACCTGCATAGATTCTCAAATACTTTCCTTTAAAGCCGTGGTTATAAAGATTCTTTATATCGTCCAAAACAGCTGAGCATATGAGGTGGCATGAGGTTGATAAGAATGAAGATGGTAAATTAAGACATCTTTAGGATGCATACGCCTGAAAAGCATTCGACTAAGACTTTCCATCTTTCATGGTTGACCCTAGAAATGTTCGACTTGCTTTGGCGACCAACGGTTTTAATCCATTTGGGAATCTTAGCACAAGTTACATTATTTGGCTGGCATTCTTAGTTCCCAACAACATACCCCTTGGATGTGTATGAAACAAAGCTCCTTCATTTTGTCTATGATCATTCTAGGAAAAAAGGCACCGGGTAATGACATCGATATGTATTTCCAACCGCTTATTGCAGAATCGTTAGACTTGTGGAATGTCAGCATCCAAACATATGATGCTTACAAGAAGACACTCTTCAACTTGCTTGCAGCCCCAATGTGGATGATTAGTGACTTTCCTATGCTCAGAATATTATCCGAGTGGAATGTGCATATTGGATTGGTGTGTTCAGCTTGCAATTTTGTCTCTGAAGCAGTGCGTCTTCCTAATAGTTGAAAGTGGTGCTTCATGAGGCATCAGAGGTTTCTCGATGGAAAGCATAAGTTTAGATTGTAATGGAATCATTTCAATAGGAAACCAGAAAAAAGAGGACCTCCTCAGACTTTATCTAATGCAGATATCTTACAGAAACTTTAGAATGTTGAATTCAAGTATGGAAAAAACGACCATGCAACAAAAGTAGGGTGAAAGACTAGTAGGACTTCTTCTTCTGCACCTCAGCAATGGCGGAAGATAAGCATTTTCTTTACTCTTCTATATTGGAAATCTAATTTACTTCACCATAGTCTTAATGTCATGCACATTGAAAAAAGGAAAAATGGCTCAAAAATACCTTATAAGGAAATTATTTGCTGATTGGTATCACGGGTGCAAACAAGCACCCCTTATGTGCAAGAATCATCCACATGTGCAAAATCCATCCCTGCGAATGTGCAAACACCATCCCTCGTGTGCAAAATATCATCCACTCGTGTGCAATTTATCACCCACAATGTGCAATGGTAGCAATTAACAATTAATTTGCTTGTAAGGTAGTTTTTAGCAATTCTCCCTTGAAAAAAATGTATGTGATAATGTTCAATACACACTACTTAACAAACCCAATAAGTCAAAAGACCATCTTCAAGCGAGGAAAAATTTATGGGTCATGGGAGTTTGTGAAGACGCGTGGCCAAATGAGCATAACAAATTTCAACTGGAAAAGTTCACCCTCACAAAACCGAATAAGGAAGTCTTCCTCACGATGTTGAAGAAAATAAAAGTTCTTGATGGATACTCAAGAAACATTTCACGATGTATTGACATGCAAGCTTGAAAGGTTGCTGGCTTGAAGAGTCATGACTCATATGTTCTTATGCAATAGTTACTTCCGCTGGCTATAAAGAATGCACTTCCTCCTGATGTATCCATCGTTTTGGTAGAGCTATGTTCTTTCTTTCGGAAGTTGTGTTCTAGGGTTTTGATCGTTGAGGAGCTCGATCAGTTGCAGTCCAAAATCATTCTTACGCTTTGTCATTTGGAGATAATCTTTCCTCTGTCCTTTTTCACTATGATAGTTCACCTTACAGTCCACCTTGTTCATGAAATAAAGCTCGCTGGCCCAGTTCAATATCAATGGATGTATCCTATTGAGAGGTACTCATTTTACATATGTTCATCATCATTAGTTCCTAAATTTGCTAGTTGCTCATTTCAGCATTTAGTATAATTTTTTCTTCTTTACTTTATATGTTTCTTGACAAATTGAAATTTTATGTAAGGAATAAGGTATGGCTAGAAGGTTCTTTAGCTAAAGGTTATATAGGGGATGATGTCATATATTTCTGTTCAAGGTATTTTGATGACATTGAGACGATTTTTAACCGACCACCTCGTGTAGACTATTAATCGTGTATAATGTTTCAATTAATCATGCAGAATGATTCCTCGTCACCAAAGTTTTGATCACCAAAGTTTCAGAATGATAGAGTAAAGAACCCAGCAAAGAGTCAGTCCTATCTCCACGGAAGAATGTTTCAGGGAATATAAAAGCCAATTAGACAAAGCACATTGTGGTACACTATCAAAATGAGAGCCAAACGGGAAGGCAAACCAGATAACTCTAGCCCAAGGACATTGAAAGAAGAGATGGTAACTTGTTTCATTGACAGCTGCATAAAACAAACAAGAAGTATCCACCTGAAGATGATGAGTAAGTTAATGTTGCTCTAGTAGGCAGTGAAACCTATAAAAATCTCCACAAAAACAAACTTTGTCGAGGGATAAGATGTAGACGGTTAACATGTTTCCATAACAAGGTGAAATCAACATGTCCATGACCACAACCAATCAATTGGTTATATCCATCCTGCAACCTTATATTGGCCCACACTATTACCAGACCAACCAATAATGTCCTTATCATGAAAGATTGAAAAAGGAGCAGATAAAATTTGATTCGCAACCAAGAGAATAGAGCAAACGAACAACCCTTTCATTCCAACAACCCACATCAAGTAGTAATAGATCACCAAATACAGTCAGAGATAGCGGGCGAATACACTGCAATGGCCAAAATAAGCGGCTAAACAAATTAATGAGCTAGAACCCACAACCTACTGAAGCTGATCAAGAATCAATTTTTCTACCCCCAGACAATCTCTCCATAAGCCAGACTGCAAAACTCGATGAACAATAATCCAATCATCCAATTCAGAGACATACTTAGGCTTAAGGACACAAGAAATAAGAGATCTCTCATCAGCCGAAAGGATCCTACAAATATTTTTTGCCAACAAAGCATCATTAAATAGAGATGTTTTCCAAATACCAAGCCCACGGTCACTTTGTAGTCTACAAGCCTTATCCCAAGCAAGTAAATGCAAATGTCTCCTATCCCCTTGGAAGCCCCAAAAAAAGTCAGCAATTTTCACATCAATGGCATGAGCTATATAGGCCGGCAATTTAATAAAAGACATAGAATATACCAAAATCGAAGATATAACCGACTTAATAAGAGTGACACGACCTGCCTGAAAGAGGAGTTTATATTTCCACATAAGTAATTTCTGATCAATCTTATCTAAAATTTCATTATACAAAGAAGTGCTCTTCCTTCCCAAATCCACATATGTACCATTGTATTTTCCAAGCTTAGAAGCAAACTTGAAACCTATTATAGAGGAAAGATACAACTTTTGAGCCTGAGAAACGTTAGGACTAAATACCATCAGAGACTTAACCTTATTAGCTTTCTGTACTGCCAAGCAACCATACTGAAAAATAATATTGTTGACCAAGTGCATCAATGATTCATCTGCAGGAGCAATCAATAAAGTATAATCAGCATAAAGTGTGATAAAGGGAGAGAACCTCTGGCCAATTTAAAACCCTTTCAACAGCCACTATGCTAGGCCTGTAAAATCCAAGATGAGAGGAGATTATCACACAAAATCTACAAATATAGAGATAAAGGATCTCCCTGATGAATCCAACAACAAGGAGAGAAAACAGTAGAAGGAACCCCATTAACCAAAACTTGATAAGAATCAGAAGAAACACAGACCATAATCATTTGAATCCATGATTGTGGAAAACCTATCTTCTCTAACACTGCTTGGAGAAAGGTCCATGATAAGCGATCATATGCTTTTTCAATATCAATCTTCATCACACACCACCCTCGTTTTAGCTTGTGCAAAGGTTTCAACTAAACTAAAATCTCACTTACAACTAGAATATTATCATAAATAAGATGAACTTTAATGAAAGCATTCTGAAAAGGAGAAATAACCTGTTGCATAATAGGCTAGAGTCTATTACACATAACTTTACTAATAATTTTATAGAGTACATTACACAAACGACGCAGCACAATATTTGAACAACAAACAACGCAGCACAATATATAAAGAACTCCAGCTACTACTTACTCCTCTAATTCTATTTATATGGCAGAAAAAGAAGAAAAATTTTAGTCCTATTTGTGGAGCCCAAAATTTAGAAAATATGAACTCGCCACCAAAATTTTAAAAAATGACTAATATTGAAAACCTTTTTAAAAATAAAAAATGGTCTATGAAAATCAAATAAGGTTCAGGAGTCAATTGTGCATTTGGAGAGTGTTAGGCATCCTACAGCACCTGTTTATGAGAATGGTTACCCTAAATCAATTATTTAAAAATAAATATAGCCTTTTAGTTTTATCATAATTTCTCAAAAAAGAAATAAAAAAGTATTTACAAAAAGAAATAAAGTGAAAACTAAAGAAAAAGAATGTTTATTTGCAAAAAGGGAAACAAAAGGAAAATATTTTTTTTTATAAAATCAGACTTAATCTAGAAAGAAGACCTAGGGTCTACGTACCCTTCATAGGGATCAAAGCCCATGCAGTTCAAAGTAAAAATGTTTGTCAATGAGTTGGTGTCTTTTAAGAAAATATCTATTTAATTTATTTGAGAAAAATATTTTTTTATTGGTTCGTATTTTTTCATTTTATGAAAATATGAAAACAACTCTTTTCTGTTTTTATTTGAGGAAAAGATGACTTATTGAAAGACTTTTGAATAAAACTTCCTAAAGATATTCCCATAATCTCACATGGAAGAATAATTAATTTATGCATGAAGAGGCTTTAAAAGTCTTACATGGCATAAATCCCTTTTCAAAATCTTTATCATTTTTTATTTCATAAAAGGAGAGTTTATCCATTTTATTTTCATATGTAGAAACGTATTCAAAATCATCTTTCTCATTTAGAAGAGACATGCCATAATTTGATTCTCAAAAAAACCAACAAAATCAATTTCACTCATTATAAATTATAACATATACCAAAGTAAAGATAATAGATGAGTGAGCTTATATTACCCGTCAAGCTTAATCTACCAAACAACCTCCAAAACCCATGGTGTCAACCAAGTATCATGTAGTGATGAGATTTCCACGCATAGAAGGCATATTGTCTTCAAAACTTAAGGCAATGCAAATCATGGTTTAATAGCTCATATCACAATGAATGAGATGGGTCAAACATGTTCATGCCAAGGCCCATATTCCCAAATGAGGGCACGTTCCAACAAAAAGATCATGGAGATCAAGAGTCACACGATCATAGTACTGGTATGGCCAATTTCAAAATACAAAAAAAAATAATAATAAGAAGAAAAAAAGGAAAAAGCAAGTGTAAAAGAAAAGAGAGAGAGAGAGAGAGAGAGAAAAGAGTAATCCATACATGTTAGGTTCCACCCTTTAGCCATTGACATTGAGCCTCACATATATGTGACAACAATCATACAGATATAGGTTTTTATTGGGTATATTTAGAGAAGAAAAGAAAAATAGAAGAGAGAAAGAAAATGATAAACAATAAAAAAATGAATCAATTCTCATTATATTAGAATTCATTCTCTAACTATTATTGTTGAGGCATCACATGTGTGACATTCGACTATAAAAGTATAGGTTTTCCTTTAGGATATGAAGAAAAATAAGATAAAACAAAAGATGATAAATAATTTTTTTTTAAGCATCTCTAATCATTCCTTGCCTATTTTATCTCCAACTTTTCTTGTCTTTGTTTTCCTAATTTTTTGTGTGTCTCTAGCTTTAACCTTTCTTCCCTTATTTATAGTCTCAAGGTAGGGTTTTTCTTATATATGCTCCCATTTTTTTTAAATTTTTCTTTTTTTTTGTATTTTCTACCAATAAAATTTCTTAAGTTGACTAAATCCTATCAACATAAATAAGAGAAATTTTTTGTATTCTTGTTTTTGTATTCAATTTTTTATATATTTTTTCCTAAAAGTAACCCACCAACATAAATGATAAATATTTTTTGATAAATTCATTTTTTTAATTGATTTATATTTTTTCCACAAACAATTTCCTAATTTAAACCTATTAACATAAATTAGAGATAGTTTTTTTTAGGGAGAATTCCAAAAAAATACCATTTAAACTTCAAAATCTCAAATAGGTGATTTAACAACAAAATGATTTGTTAATTGCATTACCATTCTTGTTAATCCCATTAACGAATTTGTTAACGAGATTTTGAAGTTTAAATGATATTTTTTTGGCATTCTCCCTTTTTTGTATGTATTTTTTAATTTCCATTTTTCTCTCCTCCTCAATGACTTTACATTAAGTTTCCTAATTTGTATATCAATCAACATCAATGGAATGAATTATTTGAAATTTGTTGCCATTTATTACAAACTTCAACTATAAGACAACCATCATTAATGATAATCACTTTTCAAACTTCAGTTATAACCCAATCGCCATCAATATCATTAGATATGCAAGGATCAAGGAGGGTTTTTCCTTTTTTCATGTTTTTATTTTTTTTATTATTTTTGAGTGGGCCTGGACAAAATATGGTGTTTACACTATTTATAAAGAGAGAAAGTTGTCATATGAATGTACAATTTTAACATTCTTTTATTATTATATTGATTTTATTTTTATAGGGTATTATTATGTTAAATACATATAAAGTTGGAAAGTTGTTAAATTTTATGGCAGAGTTAATGAAATTTAAGATTTTATTTATTTTAAGTGAAATATATTTGAAGTGACTTATAAATGGAATATATTTTATGGGGATTGTGCTTTTGGACTATTTGTAATGCTGTCGTTTTCCGTATCTGGCTTGTCCCTTAACCATATCATGCTATGAGATGCCTTCATTGCGATTTTTTGATTTAACTGTAACACTATTGAATTCATGGATCGTCAACGTGGTGTGACATTAATTATAACAGTCAATGAGAACGCAGATAGGTATTTAAAAAAGCCGCGAATTTGGGTTAACCGCAACCATATGATTTTTTTTTTTTTTTTTTTTTTTGAGTGAGCATCCTTATGATTATTAATTTGGCAGAACTAAATAAGCAAAATTTTAATTTAATATAGTAAATAATTTTTTAATTTAATAATTATTACATTTTTAAGTACCTGCAGGTTGGAAGAAATTTACTAAGTAATAAGAGGGATGGATTTTGAGAATGTAAAAGTCAAATATTCAAATCTTCTTACAGTAACAAGAAGAATAATTATTGAATTATGGACTAGAAATGAAATAAACTTATTTTTCCAAAATCTCCCTCCACCATAAGTGAAACAACACAAAATGAAGTCTTGAGTCTTGTAAAAGTTGCCCAAAAAGCAATTAAAAGTTCTGCATTCTTGTTCTTTTTCTTCTTGGCCAACTAAAGTCGTGCATTCATCTCCTTTTAATATCAATTATGTTAGATCGCACAAAGTTATAAAAGAATTTAGCAAAGCGTTGAATAAAAAGTTTTAAGAGAATTTATCCAAACAAGTTTTAAACATCGGTCTGCTCCAATTTAATGGGTGTCTTAAATCAGCCTCCATTTCCATGGTTTTTTTCTATTATAAAAAGGGTAATATATTAAAAGACAGTAATATATATATATTGATATTAGAAAATTGAAGAACAGTGTTATCTGACTGTATTGAGGCTGTAAATGTTTTAACTAGGGGTTGTAATAACTCTCACCTCCTAAGTTAGCTCATAATTTCGTAAGGAACTTTTTTTTCTTTGATCACCCACCACCTATAAGGAGATTGTAGTTCATGAAGGACAGTAGGTTGTAGTAACCAATAAGATTGTAATTGCTCTTTTGAGTTAGTAATGGATTTCAGTTTTCACTCCCAAAAAAAAAAAGAAAAAGAAAAAAGAACGTGTATGTATGCTTGATAATATCGGTGGAATAAATTATAGAACTTAAAGAATAATTTGCTTTAAATTTTTAAGACAACATTGCTTTCCCCGTTATGGTTTCATTATTGTAGGATTCAGAACATGTGCGAATACTTTCTTACATATATTGCAAATATAAAAGTTGTATACAATCTATGCTTTCCTGGAGAGTAAATTTTATTATCAACATATATATGATTATAAATATCAATTCAAGTAATATGTATAACATTTATAACCAAAGGTGCAATTTATTTATAAATTATATGAATAACTGGCTTCTATGCTATTAAAGATGATAAGGTGAAATTAAATGAGTAATTATTTAGTTAAGACCCTAGTCTATATAAAGATAAAGGGTCTTCACTAATATGGTTTATTGTGTTGGATAGTGAGATCTATACTATGTTGAGAAATGTTAATGTGAGTCTACCTCTTTAGAGAGGGAAGCCCTCCTATATCCCTAAAGTTAGGATTAGTTGTTAGTCACCCTCAAGTGAGGGATGATCATGGTTTAAACCAAAATAGGTTATAGTTTATATGAGCATGTTGCTATTAAATAGTTAATATAATGTTCTTCATCTTTTTCATATTATTTCTCTTTTTCTCATTACATTTATTTACATGGTATCAGAGCTATATTCAAGAATAAGCCCACAACATTAAGGGTGTGTTTGGATATAGCTTTTGAGAATAATTTCTGGAGAAAAAGTGAACAAATTGATTTTTTTAATAGATTATGAGAAGAATAGATTATGGGTAAAAAGGTGATTTTGATAAGATGAGTGTTTGGATATTAGGTTGGGAATCACTTTTTTAGTGGTCAAATTACCAAAAAGGACATTAGTTTTTGTGACAATTACATATAAATGATAAGATTTATATTTTATGTATTATTTGACATTTAATTTTATAAAAAATGAAATAAATTTATCTAAAAAATATAAAATTATAATATCAGTCAATTATCTAACATAAAAAAAAAATCGGCCTGGAAACCAGCGAATCTGTTGAAAAGCTGGTCTGGTTCAGGGTACCCGGTCTTTTTAAAAAAAATCAATTTTTTATTATTTTTTCTTTATAATTTTATACCTGAAATCTTCATTTTCTCACATGTTTGGTTCTGGGTTAGCTCCGGTCCGACCTAGTGACCCTTGACTCAGTACCCCAGCCGGTTCAATGACCAGTCCGAGTTTAATTTTCTTGGGGGAAAGAGAGAAGGGAAAGAGGAAAATGGGGAAAGAGAGAAAAAGCTATAAATTGTAGCTTTTTCTCAAACCATGATTTTAGATCCAAAACAATGGTTTAAAAAAATGTTTTTTTTTTATAAAACAGGATATTTAGCATTTTTTCAATGAAACCATAATTTTAAGTAAAACCATAATTTCAACTTGCTTGCTAGCCCAACGGATAATCAAGATCCGAACTCAATTCAGGGTAGAGCACTAGTTATTGACCCAACAAAGTAACGAGTAATCAAGATCTGACCCTAGAGATATTGGAACTCCGGTCTGCACCACAACTCCAAGATGCGAAGATCGCACGCACCCTGAGAGGCAAGAATCGCACCTTCAATCGATGAAATATCATCGAGAATCATCTGATCGGATTTCAAGTACGCCGTCTAGTTCTAAGAAGAATTCCTGGTATCAAAAAAAAAAAAAAAAAAGGAATTCTGGTGATCTCAGGGCACACCGGTGAAGAAGTTAGCACACGAAGGTTCGTGCGATTTGTCCGATCGCGACTTCAATTCACGGCATTTCCGTTTGCGACGGCTAGCTCTTCTCGATTCTCCAGCGTCAAATGTTGATCTCGCGACACCGAGTTCTTCCTCTAAGTCCGATCAATTGCAGTAACAAAAGTTTTAGATCTAAGAGTTATGGATTGGCGATTCAAATCTTCCAGAAACCGTGACTTCTTTCTCAATCCAATCGACCCAGAAATTGTGACTTCAGTTTATTTTTGCTAAACTTGCCTAGAAATCGTCACTTTGATTTGGTTGTTTCGTGGTTTTAATTCCTCTGTTTCTCTGTCATTGAGGAGTTGTTAAGCAAGCTTTCATGGGCTCTCCATCTTCCGCTATAGACGCACACGTTACATCCAAGGATGATCCTTTAGTAGATAAAAGATCTCGAATAGTTTCATCATATATTTCCAACATCGGCACCTGCAATTCATATTTCTAGCCTTGGCCTTGCCGAGACTGTTTTGTTTGAAATATTTATCACTTGTTGGGTACTGAGAAATCTTGTAGGTGTTAAAGAAATAAAGAGATTCATGGTGGAAAAGTCCATGGACGAAGCAATTCAGATAAAATGGTAGCTTGAGTTCATTCCTACGAACTTTATAATTGCAGATTTATGTTTTTAATCTTCTTGCGAATAGTGGAAGTATTACTGCTATAAAGTCTGCCATTCTCATTGTTTTGCTGAACGGGCAGAAACAACAGAACTGCTCTCTGCGTCTTGCAACCAGGACAATGGTTTTGTGACTTGGAATCAAGAAAGTCACTCTGTCTTGAAATTTTGGATTGTGTTAGTGATCCTGAAACAATTGAAAGTATTGGTACAAACGTTGAAGATTTCAAGTGCTCTTGGTTGGTGGTGAAAGCATGGAACTTAGCAATGAAGAACAAAAGTGTTTTATGAGAATTAGGGAGGTTCTTAGCTAAGACACACAAGAGGCAAAAATGAAGATTCAGCTGGAGAAGATGAGATGCTGGTTCACACGTTTCTGTTTTTGTGGACCAATTTTCATTGAGAGTATTAGTAAATAAATTGAGCTTTGAGGTTTGAAGAAGTGAACCTTATTCGTGCTGCTGAAGATGGTAATGTTTACCATGATTCGGTGAGTGAAGGTGCAGCAATTTCAAGGTGCAGGAACTTAATGACCAAGCAATTATTTCATGGACACTAGAATCAGGATTGGGATGAGATCAAGCTTGATATTGAGACTGTTGCAGCTGGAAACAATTTCCTAATATACATACAGATTGAAGCATTTCAGAAGTGAATCAAGAAGTGTATATGGAGAACAGGGTTACGAGGAATTTTTTGTATTATTTTGTAGATTCAAAATTGTTTAGTTTAATTCACCTTATCCATTCTTGTTTGTGTTGGAAGTTGACACTCATTTGTGTAAGGAGTGTTTAACTTGAGGGGGTATGCTAGAGATGTTAAGGTGAAATTAAATGAGTTAGTTAGTTAAGACTTCAGACTATATAAAGATAAAATGTCTTAATTAATATAGTTTAATGTATTAGATTGTGAGATTCAAGCTATATTGAGAGAGGTTAATGTGAGTTTTTCTTTTTAGAAAGGGAAGCCCTCCTAAATCTTTAATCTCAAGAAGTTAATACAATGTTGTTCTTCTTCATACTATTTATCTGATTACATTTATTTACATATGCTAAGCAAAGTACTCCCTGCTAAGCAGTTTTCTTAGCGAGGAAACTGGTTATCATGACAACTCACCCATTTTGTGTGAAAAACTTGTTTTATTAAGTATGAATCAATTAAATTTCCATGATGTCCGATCGAGTCGTTGGACTCTGTAAAGTCTTCCGTATTCCCTATTTGCCTTTTCTGATCGGATCTTTTGTTTCTTCGGAAAACTTCGGAATATCATTGAATTTTGTCACGTCTTATCTTTGTTTTTTATTTCATTTTCAATTCATCTTGCCTTATTCATTTTATTTTATGTTTTTTCTTACTTCGTTGTAGAATACTTCTTAAATAAAGAAGTCGTTTAAAGTAAACCGTATAAATAATAGTGAAATGCACACCAAATCATTATTTTTTGTGATTTTCAGATTTTATGATTTTTTTTGTGTGTATCTACCTTTGTAAAATATAATTTATCAGATCTTTTGTCTCTTGGAACATTGATTGTATTTTATCATGTCTTATCTTTGTTTTTTTTTTTTCAATTTCATATCACCTGATTGCCTTATTAATTTTAGAAAAATTAATTTCTTAGTTCTTCAACATTTAACTCATAACTTAGTCTCTAAATATGACTCAGTATGATTTAGTTTCTAAGCTTTCAACTTGCTCATGACTTAGTACCTTATTATCTTTTCATTTTATATTATTATCTTATCATCTATAATCCATCCTATATGGCAAAAATACTGTTAAATTTGTTTCCAACTCTCCACATAAGAAAAGAAAGAAAGAAGGAAGGACAAGAGAGGACAACGGGAGATGGGTGTCTCCATTGAGCTCCATTTCCATTGACCTTCTCTACCATTGGATCAATTTTCAGTGGTTGAGATTTAATATTTTATAATAATATTAATATAATATTAAATATAAAAATAAATTTAGGCTATTAAAATTATATTTAAATAATTCAACTATGTATATTTTTATTGAAATATTTTATAATTTTTTTACTCATTATCTGTATCACTTTTGAAATTTATAGGTTAAATTTTAATAGTTTAAATTTATTTGTATATTTTTTTGTTATTGGAGATTATAATATATTATTATAAAATCTTAAATCCCAACTATTAGAAGTTAATCCAATAGTGGAGAAAATCAATGAAGAGAAATATAGAGGAAGCTCAATAGAGACACCCTCTCCCAAGACAAAGAGGGGAAGAAAAAGAAAAATGTAAAGACAACAAAACAAAAAAGGAATTGAGCCAGTGGGCCGGGATGCCTCATTTGAAGTTTTTGCCAAAAACACCGGTGATTTATAGAAATATGACTATTCAGAAACAACTCATACCTCCAGCTCAAATCTCTCAGGTGAGACTATATGAGCTTTCAATGCGTTCTTCTAGATTTATTCTTGGATAGAAATACTGGTGGGATGTTTCTTTGTTACCGGGGCTGTGTAAATAAGGGTTGAACTGTTGAAGGCTAAGTCAAAATTATTTTGTAGGCTTTGTATAGTAAAAACAAATTTATTATATATGCTTGGTGCATTGTAATCATATACAGAAGTTTTCTTGTCAAGCAATTCTGACCGTTTATTTTAATTGATAGTATGCCTAAACTGTCAGTTTATTCTGACAGTTTTCTTGTCAACGGCATTTTTTTTTGGTTTCATTAGAGTAATGCCAATTGCTTTGTGTACGTCGAAAGGCTCACTGACTTCTTCCAACAACAAACAAAATAGAGAATCATGTGTTGAGAACAAAGATTTTAACATTCGGAAACTACTCCAATGCTTCAAATGCTTTAAACTTCCGATCAATTGCTCTCAATTAACTACACTTGAGCTTCAATATTTTGTATCAACTCATTAAGTGAGAAAACTCTTGTCTTATCACTTATGTGATCATTATTTTTTTGACTCCAATTCCAAAAGAGGATGATGATAGAAACAAATACAAATAAGAAATAAAAGGACACAAATCTCAATCCCTCCCCCACAAAACAAACTGAAAAAAAAAATCCAAGGAAGAAATAGAATCAAGGAAAGAAAGCAAAATAGATGAAGGATTATTAGTTGGGGGAATCCATGGCTAAGATGGTGCTGAGATTCATGGGGTTCATATACTCGCTGGTGCCTGACATGATCTGTTGAACAATCAACTTATTGGCTTTTTCCGAAGGATGAAATGGGTCCCAAAATGCGTACTCACCACGGTTTGGGCACAAGTTGGATGCTATGGTGCACAATCCTATGCCATTATACGGTCCTTGACCACAACATGCGACCTTTGATGTCACAAATCCTGCTTCCACACACAAAAAATAAATCAATCCTTAATGCATCATTGCAATTTATTAACCCAGGTAAAATAAGGAAAATAAGGAGAAACTGTTTTTAAAAAGAGTAATAATATTTTTTAAAATACCGAATGCTTGAGGATTATTGATGAAATCGAGGTGCATCTGTCTAGTATTGACCCCAATGAATACTTGGGAGCCGAGTTCACGGTTTAGTTGACCCAACATCTGTACAAGTTGTGGGTTGAATAAGGATGCAGCTCGCTGCAACTCAACCGAGCATTGTCCGTTTCTGCCTCGTTGCGCCAACTCTGCTGGCACACACCCGAGTGGACCAGTTCCTGTCACTAGGACTGTTCGAGCTCCAATATCGTGCAATCTCTAAAATCACGTCCATCTTATTACATTTTTTTAGAAGTATGTATGTATTACGTTTATCTATTTATTAAAATAACTTGAGACAATAATTTGATAGGTCCTCCCCCAAGGTTATAATATGCGTTCAATGAATTATCCTGATAGGTTGATGCGAGACTTTTTCTAATATATTCTAATGCATCTGAGATATTTTTATAAAAAAATAAAAGGAAGGTCAAAGCATGCATGCATGAATGCATATGCAGATTCAGAATCTGACCAGTAGAATCTTCTTGTACTCGGAGATTAAATATCTAACATAATCTGGCAAAGCGAACTGGCGAGATCTGACTGAGTAAGGCACCAAGTAGTAGTTATTCACAAAGTCATTGCCTCCAAGAGTGATCAGCACTAATGCTCTATTCACTAATCGCTTCGTCCTTGCGGCTCCAATCAGAGCACTCACCCTTCGATGGTATTCTTCGAAGTACTCTAGCTGTCTGTATATTCGGATGATGTCTACCTGCAAAGTTTACTTGCTTCTTGAAATATTAATCTATGGTACATCCTATGTTAGGTAGGAAACTAAGTGCTATATACTTCGTAAAAGATCGCAACATAATAGTCCAATGTACGTACAAATTGGATTCCGGTGTCGTTGAGGATTCCAATGCCAGCAGAGGCAAAGTTGGCACCAATAAGCAATCGTCGTCCAGTGAGCTCGGGGCTTAAATATGGAAGCGTGGATTCTGACCCAAGTTCTTGACCTGGCGAAGCACTTAATAAGTTAATTAGTGATAAGCAAGAACAAACGCAAATGCATACATATGGTGAAGTTAATTAAGGATTGTATTGGATGTTACTGATGAAGTCAGGAATGTTGTAGCCATTAGAAAATCGGCCGGTGGGTCTGTGAGTCGGGTAGTCAATGCCATAAGGAGGAGCGTCGGCACGAGCTGTGGTTGCCAAGTAATTGTTATTGCCATTGTCGACGAGAGAATCACCAAACACAAAGAAAGCCCTAGCACCATCGGCTTTGCTTGTTGCCATTGCCATGACCATGACCACACTCAAGATGATCAAAACCATAGAGTTAGCCATGGATCAATATAATTGGATTGCTAATTAATTTCAGTGAAGAAGCTGATACAGACTTAGCTCTGAGAATAAGAAATCAACTTCTTCGATGCTTCAACTCAATTATGGCAATAGGTGTTATATAGGTGTTGTTGATATTATTGTGATTATTATTACTACTATGTAAGTTGGAACTACTCATGCTCTATTCCTTTAATCGGTGGCCCTACTTTATAGCCAGCCACAAATACAGCTGACACTAGGAAAAGCTGTATTCAATATATAACTAGGTCCCTTCGGAGGATTTAATATGTAAAAGTTATAAACCGATTAGTGCACATCGAGGACGGACGTTATAATTATTTAAAAAGAAAAAACTGAAAAGAAAACGCTTAAAAATGAATAAAACAACTAGCAGAATTGATAAAAATATGTACAAACTTTTTAGAAATCCCCATCATATACATTTGATATGTATGCTTTCTTTTCTGTCTTTGAAAGAAAGAGCACACATTTTTCTTATATATTTAGCGGAAAGCTGATTGAGCGGCGTTGTGTGTTGCTCGTGTAAGATTAATTTGGAGACGTCACCAAACTGCGACACTGCTTAAAAATCAATTAAAGCATGTGTTGTATATATAATAACAAGTTCTATTATTAAGAAAACATTGCCCGCATTTATAAACAAAATCAATTTTGACTAAATTTACAGTTTATGATGTATTAATTTATGATTATTCGTCATGTAAACTGTTTTTTATGTTTTTGCAATTTCAATTGACAATTTTACTTGATAATTTGATTGCATTCACAATGAATATGAATGAATGCATACATACATATATAAATAAATATATATGTATATAATTCGTGACAAATTATAATAGAAAAAAATACAGAAAAAGAACTTTAAAATCATAAAATTATAAATAAGGTATTTCATAATAAATGAGTTTTGAATTAATATTAATTTTCGTCATTCTCTTATCAATTATCTTGGTAACAAATCTGATTTAAGATTTTACAATTTCAAAGATTTTTTTTCTATCTTTTTCCCAATTTTAAAAGTATTAATCTTTCGCTAATCCCATGTAGTGTTGATGAGTGGATGGACCGAGTTTAGTGACACAACTTGCCCAGCTAATTAATATAAAAGTTAGTGGGGGGTTTGATTTGGTTCTACATATAAGACCTAAATCCATTTTGTTTCTTATATTTATATCTTTTCCCCCAAAGTATCGCTATTGATTGCATACATTAAGAGTTTCCATCCTATGATAATCATGATAAAATATGGTATTTTAAGAAAAACAAACCATTTTTATTACAAATAATTGACATAACTAACTTATATAATATAATCTACCCAAATTAGTTATTTAACTTTTATATTATTGAATGAAGGTATTACTAAACTTGATATTCATTGTTGTTGCTACATATATTTAGTGTTACACATATAAAGATATATAATATATTACCTTATGTCCTTAATATATAAAACCAAGTTAACTAATTAGGAGATATTAAAAAAGTTAAATAAAATACTTTAAAGTATTTATATTTATATTTTTTCTAACTAATTTTTTTGACTTATAAACTGATATATAATAATAATATACATAAGTATTTCAAATAGATAGTGTAACATATGTTATAATTAAGTAATTTATTTAATTTTTTTAATCTCTCATATTAATCAATTGAGTTTTATATTAAGGTCTAGAGGCAGTATTTGTCAACCACCACACTTACATAAGCTGCCAGCAGAAACAGTTCAACTTGGCCCTCCATGTGTTAATTTCATTCCCCCACTCTTTTCCTACAGCTAACTTTACTTGCCATTAATTTCCCCCCCCCCCCCCAAATTCTCGACTTTTAAATTTGCATCCACCCTGGTTCACAAATAATTACTCTCACTTATTTCACCTGTAGCTGAACTATTATAACAATACATTTCAAAATATATAAAAAAATTGCCAGGTAAACAGTTAATGCATCAATATAATGGCTAGGTGCAATATTTTTTAAAGATTAGACATACGTATTCCTTCATTTTTTTTCTTTTTGTATGCTTGCTTCCATGTATCTTCTCCCGTCATCACAATTTCTCCAATCTTCTCCCTTGATGTATCGATCTTCTCACTTTTGTTTTTCTTTTTGGTTTTTGTTACGCAGGGTATCCATTAAAGTGAGCATGATGACTAATCCCTTAGATACTATCAAACTCAAGATGAGGGTGACTTTCTCAAACAAATTTTCTCTATACACGCCGTGCTAAAAATCGAATTCAAGGACTAGGGCACTCTTAAAAAATAGAAAGTATGGACAGATCATTGGGCCAATAAAACCATTAGGTTTAGAAATTGGGCTTAGATGATGATCGGCCCTACCCAACTTTACCCAACCCAGTGACGAAGTTTATTCTTGCCTTGTTCAGTGTTCACCAACAGGGAGTGTGGGGGCGTGTGTAATTTAAATTTTGTAACACGGCTTTTAGAGTGCCAGATTTAGAGGCATCATCAACGTCTCTACTAATTGATCGGATTCTTCGTCCATCGAATCTGAAATGCCAAAGCCACGTTAAAAAGGTGAAAGTGAGCCACTCTTAATCCCAAAATGCCCCTGTAAATTCATTTTTTTCCATCATTCAAACGAGTTTAGCATATGTCTTCAGGATCCAAGAAAGGCAATATCTTCCTCTCCAAAATGACCCTGAAAATTTAGTCAGTTTAGGGTATCCCTAAAGGGCTAAGACAGTCAATTAACATGAGAGGATGAAAGGGAAGATCAGGTGGGATCCAAGCAAAAATCATTGAGATAACGGCCGAAAAGTACCCAATGCAGGGTCCATTCTCAAGGACCCTTGTCTGTCTTTCATCAAGTTTGAACGTACCTGTAAAAAGTAACCATTCTCAAGGTTAATGAGATACATGGAACTCGCATTAATGTTCTAACTATTATAGATTTGGGCACATATAACACTTAATATATAAAGCTTACAATGAATAAACGTGATGTATATCAAAGTGAAAGTCGCTTAAGAATATATAATGTAATACTTTATTTCTAATAGTCTCAAATGAATATAAAAAAGTACTGAAATCCATTGTGGAATTAGGATTTAAACCCAGACTACCCAAGTTTCAAAATCTTTCACAAATTTTTACTCTCAACTTAGGATTTGAACCTAGGTTGAGAGGGATTTTCAAAGGGTAGAAAATTTTACAAATTAATTCCATAAGTTTCGCTACGTCACAAATACCTCATCGGCTCTTAAATTCATTATATCAAAGTATATGCAAGCATTTTTTTTCTTTTTAATTAAACTAGAACTATTCTTTGCTCAAACTTCACTCATTCATTTATATACATCAAATGTAAAGCCACATAAAGCTACCAAATGCTTAAATTAAATACAAAGTAATGCATTGCACTACAATCTTCAAATCTTCTTCATAATTCCTCTTGCATTTCCCCATACATTCTCCTCCTGTACTCAACACCTATATGGTTGGGTGAGGAAGAGAGATATTCAAAGAATCTCAGTAGCAAACATTATCACTATGCATGCAAGATATATATATAGTTAATGTACGACATGCTTGCCTTTCATACCTCATGCCAACATAATGACATATTTGCATTATCAATGTTGTGATATACATATGGTCATTGCATAATATAACAGAGCTTCAATCAATCAACTATATTTAACACAAATAGACAAAGCAATAACATAAATCAATGCAAAAACATATATATCAAATACATACGGGATATGTAAGTTCACTATCTTAATTGCCCTTTCTTGATCCATTGTTGATTCCATTGTCTTTGGTCTAGCTCGGCACAACTGTTCAATCTTAAAATTTCCAATTTATAATATATGAATTATAAATCATTCTAAACTCACATTTCTTGTTATCTATCACAGTTTCAATAGTTTCTACACAATACAACTCTGTCCAGTGCAGTTTCACTATTTTTTCAAAAATTGGCAAATTTTCAATCAACTTTGGAAAATCGTAATTCTAGGAAAATCCAATTTGATTGATTCCAAAGCCTAAATGCAGATCTTTAAAATTTACTTTTAGGTAAAAATACTTTAATCTGACCATTGAAATCATAATTTTCCTAGAAATTTTCCAAACCCGCATTGTTCCAGATTACCTTCCAGAAACAAGGCCTGACTTTGGCAAATTATATCTTCTAGTATACTTGTCCAAAAATTACAAACTACTCATCAAATTAAAGCTATATGTCTCTACTTTAACCCTGCCAAGTTTCATATTTTGTGGACAAGTTTTGTCCTATGAAATACATTGTACAATGTCACTACCTCACAGGAGGCAAATCAACCAACATTCACTTTCAACTTCATAAATTTCCAAAGTTATATACAAACATCCAAAATCATGAATACTTGCATACCTACATAATTTTTCCTTCTAAAGACAATGGAAACATCAAAATTACCAAATTCTAATTCCTTCATTACATCATGAACAGGGCAGTAAGTTTGGGTTCTTAGGAGTTTTATGTTGTTTTCTTGTTTTCTCTTGCTTAATCATCTCCTTACCACTTCTAATCACATTACTAACCATTTAAACACTAAATGGATATGTTTAAAGGAAATTTGGGCAACATTTACCTTAGGTTTTGCTTTAGCCCATAATTGCAAAACAAGAGAAAACAATCAAATATCCACCAACAATGACCAAAGCAACAACATATAGCACAAGAGGATCAAGTTTATGAGATTACCTCTTGATTTCTCTATTTTATCTCTCTAAAATTCCACTGCTCACTCTCTCCTTTCTCTTGGTTTTGTCTTGACAAACATGAATTTCAAGAAGGAGAAGAGGTTAGAAGTGGTTATAGTGTGATTAGGAGGTAAAAATCACAAGATTATAAGCCTCTTACCTTGGATTTGTGAGAACCCTAGCTCTTGTGTGCTTCTTGCTCTTGCAATATGGATGAACACTCCCTCTCTCTCTCTAGGTTCAATTTTTGCACGAAAATGAGGATGGAAATATGAAGGGAATATGACTTAAAGAAGTCATCTAAATTGATTTACAAATGGTGAGTTCTTATTGGTCCAAATTTCCTATTTATTGTCCAATATTTCATTTCCTTTTTCCCTTCTTCATTTCCACCAAAATTAGCAAGGAATGAGGGAGTATATGTTGCTTTTGAATCTTTAATGTCATCTTACAATTTGTGGACCAAAGTCCTATGCCTTTACTTTTTGACTTCTTTTTCAAGCTTTGATTTTTCCTTTGGTAATAATATTCCAAAATGGACTTAATAATTACCAAATGGAAATTTCCCTCTTTTTAATTCCCATTTAACTGAAATTATTGGGAATACTAGGGACAAATAATTATTCCTTGATTTATTGGTCAAATGACCATTTTGCCCTTACATTTTCTTCCGTTTTTGCATTTAATGCAAAACTGGGCAGAATTTTCATCAAACTTTGAAAATTCATATCTAATTGTGTAGGTGTCCAATTAGCATGGTTCTAAAGTCCATTTGACCCTTATTAAGCTAGTTTTAAGAAAAAATATATCCTTTGGCCAATTAGAAGTCCATCATTCCCAGAATTCTCATTTTTTAAAGCTATCACTGAAAATTCCCAATTTGACTGGGCTAACTTCAAAAATACATAACTCTTTGTGTAAAACTTCAAATAACTCATATGACCTATCAAATTAAAGCTTGATAAGTCTAATTTCATTTTGGAAAGTTTTATAATTTTTGGACATCATTTTCCCCTTGAAAGATGCCATATGATCACAACTACCACACCGGAAAATTCACCGGTAGCAACACTACTTTGTATGTACCTTCTCATTGCATGGTTTTGTTATTCCCCAATCTCTTTAACTCACCATAATACTCCCTTTAATACCCAAGGTATAAAGGAATTTTTTGGATAATACCACTATGCCTTACTAGAACATTTACTAAACTCGGATTTAGTAGTTCACTTAATCCAGACTTAATCTCAAGCCTCTTGTCCCAAAATTTGGGATATTACATATAACACTTAAAAGTAATAGTTAATTATGCATATCATCATATACTGTGAGGTGGAATTTGTGAAAACACAAAAATAACAGTCATAGTTAATAACTGTCATTTATTTATTAACAAAAATGATGGTTCCTTTGAAGCAACCGTCATATGACACTTACAAACAATTCGTCTTCCAACCTCTTATATTAGCAAAGAAAAAAAAATGATCTCCAAAAACAACAGTCATTTAACATTTTCATAACCCTTTTGTAACATCATATGACCTTTATAAGTCATAACCCTTGGTAATATCCATTAGACTTCTATTCAAACTCACATATTCTTTGTGATTCTCACTACTTTTCTTTATCAGCCTCCTTTTTCTTTCCTTCATCATATTAAGATCACAGTGAGCTCCTTTGCCGCCACCGCCTACTGCTCTACCTCTACCTCCTCTTCCTCCTCTTCCTCCTCCATCTCCTCTTAAAATGGAGGCTCTGATGCAGATGTTGGAAAGCCTTAACTGCAATACAAGATGTCTCATGGCATATTCTAACAAACTAAATAGGAAGTTGAACCCCATACATTATCACAATGACGTTGAATATGACTTGTGGCCAAACCCTTCATCTCCTTCCTTCGATGATGGGAATGAGGAGGAGGGTAGTGGTGGTGGTAATTGAATACCACTATTTTAAAATATAAAAAATTTTGAACAAGAAAAAACCTTAAGAATTCATGGTTATTAATTAAAAACTGTAAAGTATTTTGATAACACCTATAACACCCCAATTTTTAAATTGTATTTAAACTATTATTCAAGTACACTACCATGGCAATAAAGAATTAAAACTCAAACAATAAGGATTACTATGGTATAAAGTTTAAAAGCCAAATAGAAAACATTTATCCAACTAGTGAATCTTACTATGGTAGATAAGAATATTCCATGATACAATAGTTTTAACAACAATTTGAAAATGAAATCAGAACAATTTAATGAACCATTTCCAAAAATAGTAGAAGTAAGTACTAGGGATCCTTGACAAACAATTGGGCCTGAGCATTTGAAGCCCAACATAACATTAGTCATTCCAAATCCAAGACATCAACTAATTAAATCCCATAACCCAAATCTAGTATCATATATAGAATCATAGCAACAGGGCGCCGCCCAATAATGATAATACTTATTTGTCAAATATCTCGATCAAACACCAAAATCAATAGTTTCCAATATTATAGTTCACCATATTCTAGTTATATAAAACTCTCAAATCATAATTAAATAGTTCCTAGGTCATGGCATTACATATTTAAATAGGTATGACTAATGATGACATGTGCAAGTAAGAGGAACCTTAATGAGAGCCTACTACTAGGCTTATCCTCTTACCAACTTGCCTGCAACCCTACTCAGATCTCGCCTAAAAAATATAAATATAGCAACTATAAGATCCAAGGATCTCAGTAACCATTAGTTATTCAGAAATATACATGCAAACCAAGATAAAAAACTTACGGTTCTAAAATCAAGTTTAACTCACAATAATTTATTTATATTATTCTTTACATAAAACCGTTCACAAATTATTTCTCGATTTGGTTACCAAAACCCCTCCTAAAAAGGTTCCAAAATGATTAAACATTGTAACTCATTTTTCCAAATATCGTTCATAGGAAATGTAATATCCCAAATTTTATTCATAAAAAAATTCTCGTACATTTGTTACATTAAATAGAATAAAATGGTGAATTTTGGTACATTTGAAATGGTCAAAATATTAGAAGTAAAGGTTACATGAAATTTTGACCAAATTAAGACATAAAAAGCTTAATTTTTGTCTTCATAAAGGCTTTAATATTGTAGCCTAAAATTAAGCATAGAAGAGTAGAATTTTTGGCCTAATTTATTGAGTAAAAATTCAGCCAAAAACAAGACGAAAGAAGTAAGACAACATTTAATTCAAAAATTGAAGAAATGTAAAGGCAAAATGGTCATTTGGCTAATAAATTAAAAAGCCCTTATTTTTCTCTTTGATTAAGGGCAAAAGAGGCAATTGTCTTTTGATCTTGAGGTTAAAACTGGAATCCAAGATTAAGGGCTTGGATTTTCTCTTAAAAAGAGGAGTAATTATGAGGCTCAAGAAGAAAAATTAATTCCCTCAAAATAGCCAAGAATTTCGGCCAAAAGAGAAGAAAAAAAGGAGACAAGAAATTCAACCAAGTAACCAATGGATAATAAGCTTCCTTGTGTTCAAGAAGCTAATTGGATAAAACATTTCCTCTTCTCTCTCCCTTTAATTTTCGGTCAAGTAAGCCCATGGAAGAGGAAATCATTGTCTTTGGTCCAACCAAAACTCATTTGGTTAGGCTAACTAAACTAAACTTCAAGAAGGAATTAACTAAGGACACATCATCATTTCTTTTCTCTCTCTCAGAATTTTAGCCAGCAGCCTTAAGAGGGACTTAAGTGACTTTAAAACACATCATTACCTTCATTCTTCATCACTTTGTTTCATCCAATCAAGGAGGAGAAGAGAGAGAGAGAATATATCTTGAAGTTTAAAGAGCAAAGGTAACCTTCTATCTTCATTTTCACCCTCCTACTCACCTTTCTAGCCAAAAGTGTCTTCATGAACATTGTTCCTCTTGGTCCAAGCATAATTCATATGATTTTACATTTTCAAGAGGAGGTGTTTTGAGGCATTTATCAAGGTCTAAAGTTGTAGAATCAAGAAACAAAACTTAGAAGAAGCAAGAGGTAAGTAAGAGCTTTCTTTTGAACCATATACTGTGTGGTTTGGTTGAGTTTTATGGAATGGGCGCTGTTGCCCTAAATTTTAGTTCTTTGAGTATTTTTAGGGCTTATTGTGTTTTGGTTTTGTAAATGGTGTTAAATAAGGTTTAGAAATAACAAATCACAAATTTGGAACTTAGAAGTAGTGTTGCCAGATTTTGTTTTTCAGGAAGGCAGCTATATTGTGGTGTATTTTTTATTATCCAAATCTAGTCCAAATGCTATAAAAATTTTTAGAATGAAATTAGACATCTTGATCATCATTTTGATAGGTAGACTCTAATTTTTGGACTAGTGGATTTAAAGTAATGATTTTTCAAAATTTGGCCATGATTTTGAGGATGTGTACATGATACAACCTGAAGGTTGTATACTTCCAGTGGACTTTGATAAGGTATACAAGCTTCAAAGATCCATTTATAGATTAAAGCAAGCATCTCGGAGCTAGAATCATTGTTTTGATAAAGTAGTCAAAGTTAAAAAAGCTTGGATTCATTCAAATTATCGATGAGCCTTACGTTTACATGAAGGTTAATAGGAGCACAATTGTATTTGTAGTGTTTTATGTAGATGACATCCTACTCATTAGGAATGACATTCCAACCTTACAAAGTGTCAATTCTTGGTTAGGGAAGTCTTTCTTGATGAAAGACTTAGGCGAAACCATGTACATCCTAGGGATTAGGATCTATAGAGATAGATCCAAGAGGTTAATAGGCCTAAGTTAGAGCACATATATAGACAAGATATTGCATAAGTTTAGTCTATAGGATTCAGAAAGGGGTTACATGCCCATGTCTCATGGAATCCATCTTAGCAAGGATCTATGTCCTAGTATACTTGATTAGGAGATCACATGAGCAAGGTTCCATATGCCTCGGCCATTATATCTATCATGTATACCATGTTATGTACTCGACCGAATGTCTTATTGTCCTTAAATATGATCAGTATATATGAACAAGATCCTAGTGAGGATCGTTAGACTGCTATCAAGAATATCCTAAAGTACTGAGAAGGACTAAGGACTTATTATTGGTATATGATGGATTGGATGATAAGCTTTATGTAACTGCTTACACGGATGCAAGTTTCCAAACTAACCAAAATGATCTTAGATCGTAATTGGATATATATATTCCTTTTAAATGGTGGTGCAGTAAGCTAGAAGAGCTACAGGTAGAGTATTGTAGCAGATTCTGCAACAGAAGCTGAGTATATAGCAGCATCGGATGCAGCAAAGGAAGCCATTTAGATCAGAAAGTTCATTTCTGAACTAAGGGTGGTGCCTACCATCTCAAATCTAATAGATTTATTTTGTGACAAGAGCAGAGATATTGCATAGACTAAGGAGCCTAGGTCATATCAAAGGATTAAACATATACTCAGGTGATTTCATTTTATCAGAGAAATCAATAATAGAGGTGATATAAAAATATGCAAGGTAGCAGGAGAAGACAATGTTGCTAATCCTTTTACTAAGCTGCTAGAACAGGAAAATCATGAGCTTCATGTTAAGACAATGTGAATTAGGCAAACTAATAATTGTACCTAGTGTACGTGAGAGGATATTGTAAATTGTGTCTTAGCGGCCAATCATTGTACTTTGAACATTGCTATTCAATGAATTTCTCCATTTAGTTATCATATTATTGTCATGTTCACTGTGATAATTGTATCCTTAGATAAATCATAATGATTGCCCTAAATGTCCCTGGTCAGTCATCTATGCAGGAGCAAAGATGAAATGAGACGAGTATGACTTTGATAAGGTATGGGGACACGAATCAAAGTCTTAGGTACTTATAAGAGTACAAGGTGCTGGACCAACCCACTATGAGAAAACTGCATGGATCAAGTCATAAGTTTAACTCATGTATAACCACATAACTATGCCCTTTGAATTGAGATCATCATGCATTCCTATATAAGAGTCGTTAAGCTTTGACTAAGTCAAAAGTCACCTTTGACCAGGTGATGATTGTAATACATCGAATTTTGGGATTAAAGACTTGAGGTTAAGCCTGGATTAAGTGGACTGCTAGACCCCGGTTTAGCGAATGTCTAAGTGAGGAATGATATTTATCCCAAAATTCCTTAATATCTTTGGATATTAAAAAGGAAATAAAAGGTAAGGGCAAAATGGTAATTTTGCCATAAGTTGAGAAATGATGGTTTTTCCCTAATATTCCCTATGATTTGAGTTGAATGGGAAATAAAAGGAGGGAAATGACTACTTGATGATTAATAAGCCTAAGCGGGTAAATTATTATCAAGTAAAGTTAATAAGCGGAGAAGCTTCAGGCTTCGGTTGACCACTTGAAGTGGTGTAATGAGATAATTTGAGAGTGAATTATACCCTCTTATTTCTCATTAATATTGGTGGAATGATGAAGGGAAAGAGAGAAAGGAAACTTGTTGTGCAAGAAATGAGATAGGTGGACTAATTGAGCAAAGGCCACCGTATGATTTTAATTAATCATCATCTTTCATTAATTAATTCTCATCCTTTCCTGTGGACAAATTAAAAAGGGAAGGAAAGAGAAATTGGAACAGATGAGAATGAGAAAGAAAGAGAACGAGAACGAGAATGGAGAATGAACGAGAGAGAGAGAAAGTTATATATCGCCGGAACTCGACCGAAACAGTGTTTTCTCTCCAAGTACCCAGTACACACATTCTTCTACTCATCCTGAGCTTTGATTCTATAGTTTCAAATTCTCGTTTGGAGATGGTTGGTGCCGTATCTCCGGCTGGAACATTACCGAAATTCCAAACTGAATTCAAAAAAGCGTAGAGGTAAGTATAAGCTTCCTTTCTACCATTTTGGTTTGTTGTTTGGATGAGTATTTTAAAAGTAGGGTAATGTTCATCTCTCATTTTATCAGTGTTTTGGAAGCCGAAATGATGTCCAATGTATGTCTAAAGGGCTAATCATGTAATAAGGAGTAGAAAGGAAGGTATTAAGTCAAAGAAAGGGAGGAACCAACACAACTCTTCTGAGAACTCTAAAATGGCTGCCTGAGGTGTGCCATGAGCAAAGAGTTGGAATTTCATCGATTGGATGATTCCATTGAGTTTAAAAGAGCAAATTGTGTAGGGTTCATGTTGAAGGGAAAGTGAGAAAATGCCTGGAAGGTGAAATGACTAAATTACCCTTATAGCTCTAAGTAGGGGTTGCAAAGGGGTATTTCCTTCATTTGGGCCTAAATTTGACTAATATGAAGTCATAAAAGGATTCTACACATGAAATTGTATAGGATTGGTCCATGTTGTAATTTCTGTAAAAGTACAGTTGGGCCGGGCTTCTGGGGGCATTTTGGTAATTTAGCATAATTGGGCTAAGTTATCAACTGAGAATGAGTCTAGAATGTTATATGGATGATTAATGACTCATTAAATGTATTTGGATGGAATTCTAGGACTCGACGAATGGATGTGCCCGAAACAGGAGCAAAGACGAAGGATTGAGGATGGATGTGAAGTCCGACAGGTAGTGGACTTACCTTTCATGCATGTGTATGATATGTATGTCTTGCATTGAGTATGAGACTGCTATTCCTATTTGTGTTGAACATGTTTGATTGATGTATTGAAGCTCTGTTATCCTTTATGCAATGGCCATATGTATGTCATAACATCGAGCACGCAACATGTCATTATGTTGGCATGAAATAGGGTAGGTAAGCATGTCATACATTCATATATATCTACATGTATAGTGGTATTGGTCGCTACTGAGATTCTCTCAAATCTCACTCCTCCCGAACAACCATTTCAGATAGGTTGAAGGATGCATGAAGATGTACGGAGGAGATATGGAGACGTGCAGTGAGGTGAAGAGAAGATCGCCGTGTAATGTAATGGAGTTATATTTGAAAGCCTTGTATAGCTTGATATATACGTGTATGTATGATTGATTGTTGTTAAAGCAGAGAACCGCTCTAATGTATTAAGAAAATCGCTCTAGCATAAATAAAGAGAATGACTTTTAGTTTTTTTAAATTATCGCTCGCTTACTCTAATTTGATGGAACTAAGAGCGAGAAAGGTGTTGATAGTAAGGGTGACACATTTAGTGGTATCAAAGCATATGATAGTTTTATGCTCATATGTGACGGTCATTACAATGATAATGTGATACCTTATTCCCCAAGACTACGGTAAAGTGCTAAATAGCTAATACTCACCGACTATAAACATCAAAGTATGGAAAATGCTAGAAATTCCATACAATACCTCTGCTGGATATACATATTCACATACATGCACAATTCACTTACAACCTATAGTCTTCATATACAATCTCAAAATACATAATGGAAACTTAGCAACCTAAACTAAGCTCTTCCGCTGTCCGGCCTCGACTCGACATCATTTACCTTCTCCTTGTCCCGCGAGCTTCCTCCCTGTACTGGAGATTTGTTTTTGGGAAAAAGGATGAGATTCATAGGAATCTTAGTAGTAACACATACAACATACAAGATAACACATACATAGCATGCTCATCATATACTCATCAATCAAATTATCATAACCTCATTTAGTGCAGTTAATGCAAATCATACATCATGCTAGCGCTAGACAAAGACTTATCCCCGATGGGTACCTGCACAAAGATAGGCCCCGGGCACCACTTGTGCAATATGAATATTATCATATGAGTATCAACCCGCGCAAAGATAGGCCCCGGGTGATTTCTCTACTTAATCTAAATATGTATGACATTTGATGATAACAAACCACATATATACATGCTATGTCATATGAAGACAGTTACTACCTGGTTGCTACTTTACGCAACTTTACCACTTGATACAAGCTCAGGCAACAGCTTTTGAGGCCAAACCGGTTGTCCAGTCCTGAAATTGTTAAACATTACCAAAGGGGTTATTACTCATCTATACACCTTTCCAAGCTCATATCATTGGTAAATTTAGCCTATTGGTGCCAAATTACCAAATTACCCCTTAGGTTCTCATTATTAGTCTTTTCTCCAAAATCATGATTTAGGCCATTCCTATATATTTTCACGTGTAGAATCCCTTTCCAACCTCGAATTGGCCAAAATCAAGCCCAAATGATGAAAATACCCTTGACAGACTTCAAATAAGGCTTAGAAAGGGCAATTCTGTCATTTCGCTCTCCGGGCCTTTTCTAACTTCGGGGTCAACATAGACCCTACACAATTCGGCCTCCTAAATCTACTAGAAGCATTGAATTGGTCAAATTCCAAGCCATTCCCTACGTCCAACACAGAAAGGAAAATAAATTCCCAGAAAAACTGTATCGGATTCTCGTTTTCTTTAGCCCAATCACCTCCTTTCTACTTATAACCAATATATTAACTAGTTAGATATGCATTGGACTTGATTTAAGGGCATTTCCACATTTTTTTCACTTTGGTTTTCTTGAGTTATCTCACCTCATTTGAATCATAATCAAGTCCTAAACAACTCTACCAACATCACTCAAGCAAGAGGAACAAGTTTATGAAGTTACCTCTTGATTTTCTTCAATTTCTCTCTCTAGGTTGATTTCTCACTCCTCCTTCACGCGCTTGATTCAGCTGAACAACATGGAGATTAATGGCAATGAGATGTTGAGAAGGGACCTTAGAGGAGATATGGAGCTTAAATCACAAGGTATGAGCTCTTACCTTAATGTTCCAACAATCCCTAGCCTCTCCTTCTCTTCCATCGTGCTTCTCATTCTCCAGCCCTCTCTCACTCTTTTGGATCAGTTTTGATCGTGAATGAGCTGATGAGAATAGAGAATTGATCATATAATACCATGGCTCAATTAATTGGACATATGGCACATTACAATTAGTCCATATTTGCAATTATTCATTAATTAATTCCATTTCCTTCTCATGCTTCATACCTGCCGAAAATCACATGAGAATTATAGGGAAAGTCTGAATCTCCAATTATTCCATTGTACCCACACATAACTTGTTAACCAAGTAATTGACTTTTTGACTATTTGACCATTTTTTACCATAATTCACCAAAATTAGTCCATTGATGATCAATTAGTCATTTTACTCTTTTTAATTCCCATTTAGCTCAAATCATTGGGAATTGGAGGAAAAATAATTATTTTTCACTTTTTAGCAAAATTATCGTTTTGCCCCTACATTTAATGATTTACCGAAATAAATTATTTTCAGCCCATTTCTTCGGCTAAACCCAATTTTAACACTTAAATGAGGCCATTAACCATATCATTAAATTTTTGTAAATTTTGGTTACCATATTGGGCCTTTACCAGTCTCTTACACCTTTATTTGGCCAATTTATGCGTAACCGACACTTGGAATATTTTCCATAAATTCACATAAATACATTCACATCATTTTTCACCATTTTATTCTACTAAATATACATCAAATATACACATTAATGTATTGGTAAAAATGGGGTATTACAGATAAAGACTACAATCGGGCTTGATGGTTTTCATGCAGAGGAATGTGAATGGTCAATATGGAATTTGTCCCTCACATTAGTAGAGAGATATTAATAGGCCCCTCGATAAGTGAGTTTAAGAAATGTATGGCCATACTACGATGAAATTTTTTTTCCATTTCTATAGTCAGACTACTTGGGGATCGAGAAAGTAATGGTCAGGAATACGAGGATGACATTCTCCATGCCTCATGCTTGATCGAAACATCGTGTGACAAAAGGAACGTGATATGGTTGTATCGGTTTATCAATCCTTATATGAATTGGGTAATCATAATGTCTTGCTAAAGGCCATTTATAACTTATGGGTTAGTATAGTCATTTGCATACTGCCAATTTTATATGGGCTTACAGGATCGCACATAAAAATAGCCCAACACAAGCAATAATGTCCATATTAATTAAGTATAATATATATTTATATTTAATGAATGTAATGGTTAATCTAGGGTCGACGAATTACACACACACATACACATGTTGTATGAATATTTACTTGATAAATATTTATGTGTGTGTCTATATATATATATATTCAGAAACAAAATTAATAATATTATATATACATATATGTATTTTTAAAATACATACATATATACATATGTGTGTAATATTATATGATAATATTATTATATTATGTATATATATAGATATTATATGATAATTTCTCATATTTAATTTATAAAGATAAATTAAATCTAATTACATTAGCTCTTTATTCTAATTAAATAAATCGGTTAAATTAAAACTATTGGACAGATTTAATTAAACCATATTTATTTAATTTTCTTGTTTAAAATAATTAAGTATTAATTGATATGATATGGATTTTAAAATTAATTAAGATTAATTTAAAAAATTCAATATCCGTCATAAAATAGAAAAATCTGACTAGTTCTAAAAATTGAGAGATAGGGTTTTCTACGGATGATGAAAAAATAGAAAGCTGGAGAAAAAAATCTAGAAAGATATTGGAGACACTAGCACGCTACCAGTGTTGGGTCTTGTTCGTGTGGATACCAGTAGAGAGAGCTGATCTGAGTAGTTGGCTCCTCAAGTCGAAAAAGGCAAAACTTAAAAGGTATGACTCTTTCTAACTCGATTTAAATGTTGTTGATAGATTCGCAATTAGGATTGGTAAAATTTTGCAATTTAAATTTTTAATTCTTCCATTGTATGCCTACCAATCCTAACATTTTACGCATAAAGTCGAGCAAGAGATGAAGGAGCAAGGGAAAAATGAGATTATACCACCTTATGTCAAGCCCTGAAGAATTTAGACATTTTGACCATAATAAAGCATCATTCAATAGGAAAATAGAAAAGTGCAAATGTACTAATATAAAATGTTCCTGATTATATTACAACACTTCCAAAAAGTCTAAAACGTTACATAACCTTTAAACTAGAATATAAGTGGAAAATACAATAAAGTCTTCGCAAAACTCCTTCCATGCTAGACTTTCTTAGTTCTCGGAGTCTACCTTCCTTTGCCTTTGGAGCCCTTATCTTTAGCTGTATAAGTTTAGTTTATAGGAAAAGGATGAGATTACAAGGAATCTCAGTAGTAACAATTAACCAATCATATAAAATGCGAAGAGTAAACATGCAATGCAACATTTATCATGATGCAACAATCAAAATGCCAAGCACATGCGGACAATGGTTCAGGAACCAAACGATGATTTTGCCTAGGATCAAAATGATCGCCCATTCCTTACTTTTAAATACCAAACCATATCGTGATCACATCATCAACACAGGTTACACAGCATACAGTTATGCGTAACTAGGCTATACATCACACAAATACATATAGCCATCCAATGTTCACATCATCACATAAACTATATAGCACACAGATATGTACAGCCAAGCTATACAACACAAAAATACATATAGCTATACGGTGGTATATCATCAACAGATTATGCAACACACAGGTAAGCACAGCCTGCCATACAGTGGTTATTCACATACAGAGGAAGTCACAACTGTAATATCCCGAATTTTGGAATGAGAGGCTTGAGATGAAGTGTGATGCCTTATTTTCCAAACACTACGGTAGAGTACTAATTAGCTAATACTCACTGAATATCAACATCAGAGTTATAAAATTGCTAGAACTTTAAACCATGCCTTTGTTGGATATAAATATTCACATATAAGCACATTCATACACAATTCATATTACAACACTTATATTCTCTCTTCCACTCCACTTCTTATACAAATCCAACCCATAAAAGTCTTAAAGTGCATAACAGGAATTGACAACCTAAACTAAGCTCTTCCGCCGCTCGGCCTCAACTCATCATCATTTACCTTCTCTTTGCCCCGCAAGCTTTTTTCCTGTACTAGAGATTTGTTTGGGAAAAGAATGAGGTTCATGGGAATCTCAGTAGTAATGCAATCAAGCATATAAGATAATACACACAAGCATGCTTTACTCACACAATCATCAACAAAATCATCAAACATATTCAGTGCAAACGTGTAATTCATAAACTGACTTCGCGCTAGATGGGTTCTTAGCCCCGAAGGGTTCCTATGCACAACGCATACAATGCGACTTCATAACTGACATCACGCTTGACAGGTTCTCTTAGCCTCGAGGGGTGCCCGTGCAAAGATAGGCCCCAAGTCCCACTCGTGCAATTATGAACATTTCGCATGAGTGTCAACTGACCTTCAATAGGCCCCGAGTGTTCACTCCACTCAATCTAAACATGTTAGACATTTTGATGATGATAACAAACAATACATATGTATGTCATGTTATAGGAAGACGGTTACTACCTGGTTGCTACTTTATACAACTTTTCCCCTTGATTCAAGCTTGGGCAACAGCTACTGAGGCCAAATCGATTGTTAAGTCCTGAAATTACCAAACATCACAAATGAGTTAACACTCATCCGTATACCTTTCCAAACTCATTTCATTAGTGAATTTAGCCTATTGGTGCCAAATTACCAAAATACCTCTTAGGTCCTTGCTATCAGCATTTTTCTCAAAATCATGATTTAGGCTATTCCTATACATTTTTGCGTGTAGAATTCATTTCCGACCTCCAAAATCAATCCCAAATGACAAAAATACCCTTGACAACCCTGAAATAAGGCTTAGAAAGGGCATATTGGTTATTTCACTCTCTGATCCTCTTCTCACTTTGGGGTCAACATAGACCCGACACAATTCGGCCTCCTAAATCCAATGGAAACATCAAATTAGTCAAATTCCCACTCATTTGCTCAATCCAATACAATGAAGGGAAAATAAATTCCTAGAAAACTTGTGTCAGATTCTCATTTTCTTTGGCCTAGTCACCTTCTTTCTACTTATCCTCACAATATTAATTGATTAGACAATCATTGGACGTGATTTAAAGGCATTTCCAAATTTTGTTCACTTTGGTTTTTCTCAATTATCTCACATCAAATGAACCATAATCAAGCCCAAAACAACTCCATTAACCTTAATCAAGCAAGAGGAACAAGTTTTGAAAGTTACCTCTTGACTTCCTATACTTTATCTCTCCTAGATGATTTCTCTCCCTCCTTCCAACATTTGCTTCAGATGCTCTTCAATAGAGTTTGATGGTAAGGAGATGAAGAGAAGAGACCATAGAGGATTTATGAAGCTTAAATCACAAGATATAAGCATTCTTACCTTAACTTTGGATCAAACCTAGCTCTCCTTCTCTTTTGTTCTCAAGCTCTCATTCTCAGCTCACTCTCTCATTCTCTTAGCCTGTTTGATTGTGAATGAGCAGCTGGAGGTGAGGAAAGAATGATATAATTAAAGGGATTAATGAAATGTAATATGCGACACATTTTGATTGGACCAAAATTGCATTATCTCTTAATTAAATTCTCATTTCCCTTTCATGCTCTCTAACAGTCAAAAATCACCTGAGAATTATAGGGAAATATTAGTTCTCCAATTATCCCATTGTGCCAACATGTAACTTGTTGACCAAGTCATTGACTTTTTGACTATTTGACCACTTTTGACCATAATTCACCAAAATTGGTCTATTAATGATCAATTAGTCATTTTAATATTTTTAATTCCCATTTATCTCAAATCATTGGGAATTTGAGGAAAAATAATTATTTTTCACTTTTCGGCAAAATTACTATTTTGCCCCTGCATTTTATGATTTACCGACATAAATCATTTTTTGCCGATTTCTTTGGATAAACCCTATTTTGAAGCTTAAATTAGGCCATTAATCATATCATTAAATTTTGTGAATTTTGGTTACCATATTGGGCCTTTACCGGTATCTTATACCCTTATTCGGCCAATTTACGGGTAACCAGCGATTGGAATATTTTCCATAAATTCACATAAATTCATTCACATCATTTTTCACCATTTTATTCCATTAAATATACATCAAACACACACATAAGTGAATTGGTGAAAAATGGGGTATTACACTAAGCCTGGATTAAGGGGACTGCTAAACCCCAATTTAGTAAATGTCATGGTGATGCATGGTTTTATTTCCTAAAAATCCTTTATATCCTTGGATATTAAAAGGGAATATTATGTTAAGTTAAAAGGGGTTAGGGGAAAAATAATGTATGGGCAAAATGGTCATTTGACCAATAAGAGTAAACAACCATTATTTCCCGTTTATTAAAGCCTAAATTAGACAAATGAAAAGAGAAATAAAGGAAAGTGGCATGAAATGGTTTATTTTGATAAATCATAAAAGTTGAGGGTAAAATGGTAATTTTTCCATAAGATAATAAATGATGATTTTTCCCTAATATTCCCAATAATTTCATTTGAATGGGAATTAAAAAGAGGGAGAATGACTACTTGGTAATTAATAAGCCTATGTGGTGAATTATTATCAAAGGAAGTCAATGAATGGGAAAGCTTAAGGCTTTGGTCGACCACTTGTAAGGTGGCATAATGAGATAGTTGAGAGTAATATTTCTCTCTTTTGATCTCATTATCTTTAGTGGATGAAAAAGCATGAAAAGAAATGGATTGTCATGCAAAAAAGTCAAAGAGTTGGACTGATATAGTGTGACCACGTAATGGCCACTTGGTTAAATGAATGAACTATTCTCATCATCCTTTTTTATTCCTCTTTCTTATGTGAATCAGAACTAAAGAGAAAAGGGAAAGGAAAATGGACAAGAGAAGAGAGAGAATGAGAACGAACAGAGAGAATGGAGGAGAGAGAGGAGAGAAAACTTACAATCACTGAAACTTGACTAAAATGGCGTCTTCTCTCAAAGTACCATTTACAAACCTTCTTCTACTTATCCCGAGCTTCATTTTTCCAGTTTTGAATTCTCGTTTGGAGGTAGTTGGTACCATCTCATCGGTCAAAGTGTTGCCAGAATTCCAAACCAAATATAGAAACGTGTAAAGGTAAGCATAAGCTTCCTTTTGAACTAATTGGTTTGTTGTTAGGATGAGTTTTGAATAGGGGTGGGTACTGTTCATGTCTCGTTCAAAAAGGGTGTTTTAATAGCCTAAATGATATACAATGGATGCGTAATGTCCCAAATGTTTAGTCACTTCGTATCATATAGACTTTATGTTACGTAATGATAAAAATCATGTAAAGTGGAAAAACAAAGCCAATAAAGGTCACACAAAGCAAAGAAGTTGTTACATACAATAGTTGGTGCATTCCCTGTCAAGGCAATTGGATTGTGTGGCATTGTTAAATTAGTAAATGACCCACAAAAATTCTAAAAATTTCCAAAATTAAATTATACATGACAAGATTTAATTTGATAGGTCATATGGAATTTTTGGAGTTGTATACAAGAAGAAATGAATTTTTAAATTTTTTCCAGCGAATTTGACATTTTTTTGGAGATATCTCAAATATAAAAAATTATGGGAATTGTAATCTTCTAATTGGCTAAATTTTATACCTTTTCCTAAAACTAGACTTAATAATGGTCACATAGGCTTTGGAATCACCCTAATTGGATATCTACACAATTAGATATGAATTGTTAAAGTTTGGTAACAAATCTGCCAATTTTTCAAGTATTGCAAAAATTGTAAGGGCAAAATGGTCATTTTGACCAAATAAATGTAATCTGAAAATTTTTATTTAATAAATGAAGAAAATGGGGATATATGGAGCATGCAAAAATATTTTATAATTAAATAAGTAATAATATTACCACATGTGCAATAAAATAATTAAGGACCAATGAAAATATGACACCATAAGGCACTAGAAAACTTCACAAATTTCTACCCTTTGGTTAATTAAGGCCTTAGGTCTGCCAAAGGAAAGGAAAAAGAAGAGAAGGAAGAGAGAAAGAAAGGAAGAAGAGGAGGAGGAAGAAGGAAAGTCCAGAGTTCAACTATACGGTAAGTATACCTAAATCTTTGCATAATCTTCTGTTATAGTACCAGAAACATCTCCTTAACCTCCCTATCCTCTTGAATTATTCATTCAATTAGCAAAATCTCTAAGGAAGAAGAAGTGATTTTTGGCCAAGAAGGAAGCAAGAGGAAGAAGTAAGGTAAGTTACATAAACTCTGAGTTTCTTACGGATAACTGAGTTGTAACTGTATCCTGGCTGGATTTTGGACTGTTTCTGAAATTTTTGTAAATTTGGGATGTCCATTTTCTAAGGGGAAATTCTGTCCACATTTTCATTGTTTATATTAAAATCGTGATTGAATGAATAAACCAATGAAAAATAGTGTTAACAAGGTGGATTAAGGATTAAAACCAAGAAAAATCCAATTTTCACAAACTTTTTGGAAGTTTCATCCAAGGCTAGAAATAGGGGAAGGAGCCAGAATTTATAATTGTAATGGTTCCATGGCGTTTATAAGGGAAAATTATGTAGGGTTCATGTTGAGTGTGAAGTGTGAAAAGCCCCGAATTGTGAAATGACGAATTTGCCCCTAAAACCCCAAGTTGGGTTATGAAGGGCAAAACTATAATTTGAGTTGGAATTAATCTGATTTGAAGTCAAATATGAGATGTACATGTGAAAATATGTAGAATGGGCTTAAGTTGTAATTTTTGAAAAAGTACAAAATACTGGGGCCGGACCGGGTCCCCAGGGGCATTTTGGTAAATTTTGTGATTTTGAAGAAAATGCTAAAGTTATAAGTTTCAAGGTGGAATAGACTTAAATAGTAGCTTAATTGCAACTATTTTGGTTAATTTTAGGATTAGATATCTACAAAACTGGACCTACGAAGATAGTTACATTAAAGAAGGAAAGGAAACAAAGTAGTAACTTTATCTTTCATATATATGTGAACATTAATATGCAATGATTGCCATGATCTATTCAATGTATTGCTTGTGGTGTTGAAACTCTCTAGGTGTGGATGATGAATTAAACCACCCCATGGAACCTTTGGGGTACCATGTGGCTAGGTGGACCCAGTTGAGTAGCTTGATATGTATAGACAGGTATTGGCTTGCTCTAAGATATGATATATATGGACAGGTATAGGCTTACTCCAAGTTGTTATGTGATCTCATAACATAAGTGAATTCTTTGTTGAATTCCTATGTACGAGATATGATATTGCAGATCAGGAACGGATGATCATTTTGATATAGAGCTCGTTTCGATTAGCTTATAGAAGCTCCATAAGTGCTTATGAATTGTGATTCACAAAATATGAAGTAATTTTTACGGTCTACGAGGTAGCTTTTACGGTCTACAAGGTACTTTTACGGTCTACGAGATATATGTGGAAGAGATTTATCTCGATTTACGTGAATCCGGCTTATATAATAAGCCCGATCCAGAAAAGCTATCCTAAACAGCCTCATAGACAAAATCATCATTTGGTTCCTTAGCATTGTCAGATAGGAGTTGGCATTTTAATTGCTGCATCATGATAAATGTTACATTGCATGTTTACTTTTCACATTTTATATGATTGATATATTGTTACTACTGTGATTCTTTTAAATCTCGTCCCTTTCCATAAAATGGTCATATAAGATTAGGATTTAAAAACATCTTGCAAATAAATTATAAAAGACCATGTCACACTCGAAAATGAGATAGGACCGAATTTCGACTTATCATATGAACTACCTAAACTGTTAAATGTAATAGTATATACATATTAGGAACTGAAGCTAGCCACAAGCAATAATCAACACACACACACACACACATGATATATTGAGATTTGATTTGTTTAATTAAAACTGAAATCATATCTTCTTTTTTACCAAAGAAAAGTGAAATCACATTTACACTTACCTTCAATTTTTCTTTTTAACCATATAAAGTAATATGTAATATAATGCCAAAGAAAACTAAAATAATGTAATACCCCATTTTTCACCAATACATTTATGTGTATATTTGATGTATATTTAATGGAATAAAATGGTGAAAAATGATGTGAATGAATTTATGGAAAATATTCCAATTGCCGGTTATATGTAAATTGCCGAATAAGGGTATAAGAGACCGGAAAAGGCCCAATATGGTAACCAAAATTCAAAAAATTTAATGATATGATTAATGGCCTCATTTAAGTGTTAAAATGGGATTTAGATGAAGAAATGGGCGAAAAATGATTTATTTCTGTAAATCATAAAATGCAGGGGCAAAACGGTAATTTTGCCAAAAAGTGGAAAATAATTATTTTTCCTAAAATTCCTAATGATTTGAGCTAAATGGGAATTAAAAAGAGCAAATGACTAATTGATCATTAATGGATCAATTTTGGTGAATTGTTGTGAAAAATGGTCAAATAGTCATTAAGTCAATTACTTGGTCAAACTTGAGTATTGCAGATCAAACTTGAGTGCATTGCTGCTCAGAACTCGAGTTGGCCTATGTGAACTCGAGTGCAAGAGGAATTTTCCCACAAATCACATGGTTTTAGGTGGAAACTCACAGGAGTTCAATAATGAACTCAAGTGTGACAGGCTTGAGAACTCAAGTTCTGAGTGTAGAACTCGAGTGCATTATGGTTTCCGCTGGGGATGGAACTCTCAGGTGGAAACTCTTAAAGCCGAACTCGCGTGACTCGAGTGTTGTAGACGCTGAGAACTCGAGTTCTAAGGATCGAACTCGAGTGCATAGTGGATTTTGCTGGACTTGGAGTTCTCGGATGGAAACTCGCATGGGAAGACTTGTATGACTCGAGTATGCTTTTGGTATAGAACTCGAGTGCGTTATTTTGAACTCAAGTTCATGTATGATGTTTCGAGTGTTGAAGTTTCTCTGGAAGAAACTTGATATTCTAAACTCGCTGGACTCGAGTGTGAAAGTTCACCAGAACTCGAGTGCTTGGTGTTGAACTCGAGTGTAGGCCAAATGCTTCAAGCGTTGGAAACTCTTGGGTATAAACTCATTCCTCAGAACTCTCAGGACTCGAGTGTGATTTTCCAGTAGGACTCGTGTGCTGATCTGAGAACTCGAGTGCAACACTTAGCGAAATCTCTCGAGTGCAAGTTTTGGCGGAGAACTCGAGTGCTACTTTGTGGACTCGAGTGCATGTGATGTTTTCATGTCATGTGAAAAAAAACTAAGTCCTGGTGAAGGTACTCGCAGAACTCGAGTGTGTTGGGAAAACTCGAGTGTGAAGCCAAAAACTTGAGTTTTCAAAAAATAAATTAGAGTGTCTGATTTGGAGAAGGACTCGAGTTTTCTTAGGTGAACTCAAGTACGATGGTAAAGAATCAGTTGGATTTCAGCGGTAAGCCAATTGAACTCGAGTGTAAGCTGCAGGATCGGAGTTACTGGCCAGAACTTGAGTCTATGTACCTCAAACTCGAGTACAGTGACGTTTTCCAACATTTTTGCATGAGCCTTTGTGTCATGTTTTCTTTAGAAATTTTGACACATTGTGCTATACTTAATGCAAATTATTTCCTTGTAGACTATGGACCCACATATAGTGGAGTATAGGGGAGCCGGTGTAACAAGAGTAAGGCGAATAGCTCGTAAGAGCATACCAGCTCCTGTGGTGATCAAGAAGGAAGATGAGTCAACCAGTAAGAGACAGAGAAGTATATCACCCTCACTTCTTTATGTCAATCAAGTTCCTCCGGAAGAGCAAATCTCGGAAGGTAGAGTTGGCGTGATCCTCGATAGAGGAGGACGTGGACCAAGGATGGCGCAGACTCATAGGAAGAGCGTCAAGTAGCCAGTATATTTTGGTCCTATTGCTAAGGATGAAGCCACAGTGGTAGACAAGGATGATGTAAATCCAGAGGATAGTTACCAACATCCGGACTCAGCGATGGAGTCAGATGCTCCAGTGGAGAAGTTAATCTTCGATCCACATCCGAATGATGAGTTATAGGAGCAACTAAAGGATTTGTATGTGACAGCTCTCACGAAGTTCTTTACTCCCACAAACTAGTATACAACATTTCTGGAGTCAGTGAAGAAGTTGTATGAGCAAAGAGAGGAGTTAGAGCTAATGATGGATGACAATATTTAGATCCGAACCACATTAGCCTATCTTCCTGATTTCACTTCTTGGTCAAGAAAAAGAACGAGATTGTAATGATGGGTCCCTTTGAGTTTTTACCTTCATTGAGCATATGATTATGTATGTAGTGATTAATATGCATAAAGAGTAAACGATAAGAGTATGCTCAATAGGGTAGTATGGGGTTATTTTGATGTAAATGTTAAGCTACTTGTTGTACATATGACTAGTATGTTGGAGAACATGTATCTTTTGGGATAAATACTATGTTGTTAAGTGTGTGTGACTGATATGTGTTGATATGAAAGATTTGGAAAGTTGTATGTACATATAAGTGTTGATATGATATTAATACAGTGTTCCTTCTTATAGTGAAAAGGAACAATGGTACGAGGTAGACCAAGGAAGAATATTCCTCAAAATCCTGAACCGAAAAATAATGCAGAGCCTAATATGATGCATCAAGTTTTTACCATGCTAGCTCAACAACAAACTATGATCCAGGACTTTAGAGAGAGGCGAAATGTGGATGAGGCACCCCCTGAGAGAAATAATCATGAAGGGAATCAACCTGAAGAGAATAATCTGGAAGGAAATCAACTTAAAGGAAACCAATCTAAGGAGAATACAGATGAGGAACAGTCATCTAGTGACGAGCCATCACAGTCACAAGAGGCAGATATGAATGTTCCTAATGTCTTAAAACTAGATGAGAATATGGTGCAATATTGGATGCCTAAATTCATCAAGTTTCAACTGAGGCATTCCAGGGCAGGTTCAACTCGCAAGCTGTGGAGAATTGGATCAACCATCTTGAGAAGATCTTTGAGGTGCTCGGATGCCCAATGGAAATGAAAGCCATGATAGCTATTTACAAACTAGTGGGCGATGCCGATGACTGGTGGAAGAGTATTGCATTACTGTTACGTGCTTGAAATATTCCTTTGACCTGGGAATTATTCCAAGAAAAGTTTTACGAGAAGTATTTTCTAAGGTCAATGAGGGTTGAGAAAGAAAAAGAATTTCTAGCTATCCATCAAGGTGATAACGAGACCTTTGATTCGTACTTGTCTCGATTTATCCGACTGTATCGTTACTCTGCTTATTTAAATCTCAAGCACGATGAAAAGTGGAGCTCAGATATGCTCATTGGAGGATTGAAGCCTGAGATGGAAGAGAAGTTAGTTTCTCAACAATTCAGAAAGTTTAATAAGTCTGTGGAAGCATGCTGACTTACTGAGGGAAACTTGAAAAGAGTACAAGTCAACTGGGGTATGAGCTAATGAGGTGGACTCAGTCGCGGTGAAACCTCACAGAAGCAAAGAGGGCAAGGTTTTCCATAAAGGGGAGGCAATAAAAGGCCCTTTTGGTCTGGAAAACGTGGAGGTCAAAAACCCCCAACATCACAGATGTGTGCTCGGTGTGGCAAATTGTATCCGGGACGATGGTGCAATACCCTTGCAAGCCAAGTGATCTGTTATGCCTACCAGAAGCCAGGTCATTTAGCTATGAATTGTCCTCAACGAGCTACACCACAACCTGCCGAGCCTAGACAACAAAGTTAGGGATGAGTATTTGCCTTGATTCGAGAGGAAGCAAGAAAGTCCCCAGAGCTAGTTCAAGGTAAGGTTATTCTTAATGGTAGTGTATTGCAAGTATTATATGATTCAGGTACTAGTCATTCTTTTATTGCTTATGACTGTGTTAAGTACCTAGGATTGGATGTGCATCAACTACTATTCAATTTGATTGTATCTACACCAATGGGTATTAAAACCTTGACTGCTGATGTTTGTTTAAACTGTGTTATAAATACTGAGGGACATGAGTCTACAATGGACTTGATCTGTTTGCCACTCCAAAGACTCGAAGTCATATTGGGTTTTGACTGGTTTACAGTAAATAACGTGTTAGTAGATTGTGGAAACAAGAGGATCATATATCATACTCTGTGAGAGACTAACCACAGAGGTGTCAGTTTGAATTTCCTCCCATTGACAAAAGCTGAGAAGTGTTTGAGAAGGGGATGTTAGGGGTATGTTGTGTTCTTTTCTGTGCAAGTGAATACGGAAATGGCATTGAGAGACATTCCCATTGTATAAGAGTTTCCTGAGGTATTTCTAGATGATCTTAGCGGTATACCTCCAAAAAGAAAAGTGGAATTTACGATCGACATCATGCCTGGAGCCGGATCTATATCTAAAGCTCCTTATCGAATGGCTCTAAATGAGATGGCTGAATTGAAAAAGAAAATTGAAGAATTGCTTGAGAAAGGGTTTATAGGACCCAGTGTATCATTGTGGGGAGCACCGGTATTATTTGTTAAGAAGAAAGACGGAACTCTGCGGTTATATATTGACTACAGGGAATTGAACAAAGTAACCGTCAAGAATAAGTACCCACTTCCCTGGATTGACGACCTTCTAGATCAATTAGCTGGAGCGAGTATATTCTCAAAGATTGATCTGAGGTCAGGGTATCATCAGCTGCGAGTAAAGGCAGAGGACATACCGAAGTCTGCTTTCTGAACTCGGTATAGACACTATGAGTTTTTAGTGATGCCTTTTGGAGTGACCAATGCACCAGCAGTATTTATGGACTACATGAACAGTATCTTTCATCAATACTTAGATCAATTCATGGTAGTCTTCATCGACGACATTTTAATATACTCTAAAAGTAGAGAAGAGCATTGAGGATTGTGCTCGGTATTTTACATGAGAAGCAACTCTATGCGAAGTTAAGCAAATGTGAGTTTTGGCTTTCAGAAGTTAAATTTCTGGGCCACGTGATCTCACAAGAAGGGGTTTCAGTAGATCCCAGTAAAGTGGAAGCAGTATTGAATTGGAAGAGGCCAGAGACTGTCGCTGAGATACGCAGTTTTTTGGGTCTTGCAGGCTATTACGAGAGATTTATCCAAGATTTTTCTCGGATTGCCTTGCCATTGACCAAGCTCACCCGGAATGATCAGTTGTTTGAGTAGGACGAATGTTGTGAGAGGAGCTTCATGGAGCTGAAGGAGAGGTTGACATCTGCACCAGTATTGATTATCTCTGATCCCGATGAGACTTATGTAGTCTACAGTGATGCTAGTAAGCAGGGACTGGGATGTGTCCTGATGCAACAGGGCAGAGTAGTAGCCTATGCCTCTCGACAGATGAAGCCTCATGAATTGAATTATCCCACATATGATATGGAGCTGGCGGCAATTGTATTTGCGTTGAAAATTTGGTGGCACTACCTATATGGAGTGACTATTGAACTCTACTGCGACCACAAGAGTCTGAGATATTTGTATGATCAGAAAGAGCTCAACATGAGACAATGTCAGTGGATGGAGTTGCTAAAAGATTATAACCTGGAGATTAAGTATCACCCAGGTAAAGCTAATGTCGTCGCTGATACTCTTAGTCGTAAAGTGGTGCTGGTGGCAGCTATGATGATACAAGAAAGGAAATTGATAGAAGATTTCAGAGATTTGAATATGTCAAATTAGATCATTTGTGCTGGCTATAGTATTAGCCAAGTCGAGAATGATTTGAAAGCTGAAATTGTGGAAGCTCAGTGCAAGATGAGCAAGCAAAGTCAATCAGAGATATGATTGAATGAGGAGAGACTTGAGATTTTGATCTATCACCTAGTGGATTAATTCGGTACAAGAAAAGAACTTATTTTCCACCGAGGGATGACCTGAGGAAGAAAATTCTTGATGATGCGTATAAGAGTCGCTATACTCTCCATCCAGGAATGGTAAAGATGTACCATAATTTGAAAGCGGTGTGCTGGTGGCTTGGAATGAAAAAGGATGTGACATAATATGTGGCGCGGTGTCTTACCTTTTAAAAGGTAAAGATTGAGCACCAGAAACTGCCGGGATTACTTCAAAGTCCTGAGATTCCAGAATGGAAATGGGAGAGCGTGACTATGGACTTGGTAGTGGGATTACCCAAAATTCGGAATCATGATGCAATTTGGGTGATCGTTAATTGTTTTACGAAGTCAGCGCACTTCTTACCGATCAGTGCTAGCTATTCACCTGATAAGCTGGCAGAAATTTATATAAAGGAGATAGTGAGACTCCATGGGACGCCGAAAAGTATAATTTCTGACAGAGATCCTCGGTTTACATCCAAATTCTGGAGATCTCTGCATGATGCTTTGGGCACTCAATTAAGTTTTAGTACGGCCTATCATCCACAAATGGATGGACATTCAGAGAGAACTAGTCAAACACTAGAGGATATGTTGAGAGAGTGTGTAATGGATTTCAAAGGAAGTTGGGATCAATACCTTCCTCTTGCAGAGTTTGCCTATAACAACAACTATCATGTGAGCATTCAAATGGCTCCTTATGAAGCATTATATGGAAGGAAGTTTCAGTCTCCTCTTTACTGGACAGAGTAGTTAGAAAGAAGGTTCTATGGGCGGAATATAGTCGATCAGACGACTGAGCATATCAGAATTATTAAGCAAAGATTGCTTGTAGCCCAAAGTAGGCAGAAAAGCTATGCCGACAAACGGAGAAGACCGTTGGAATTCCAGGTAGGTGATCATATCTTTCTGAAGATATCACCTGTGACTGGTGTCGGAACAGTGTTAAAGAGAAAGAAGTTAGGTCCTCGCTACATTGGGCCATTTGAGATATTGGCAAGAGTTGGGCATGTAGCGTACAAGATTGCTCTACCCCCAAATTTGAGCAGACTGCATGATGTTTTTCATGTTTACCAGTTGAAGAAGTATCAACTGGACCCTTAACATATTATTGAATATAAAGATCTGGATATGCGAGATGACCTCACCTATGAGGCAGAATGGGAACGAATCATTGACAGACAAGAAAGGCGGCTCAAGCATCGAAGCATACCATTTTTGAAAGTGGTCTGGAAAGGATTATCGCCAAGGGAAGCGACTTGGGAAGCAGAAGAGGATATGCAAAGACGTTACCCAGGATTTATGCCACAAGTAGTGTAGCAAATTTCGGGGACGAAATTTATTGAACGGGGGGAGAACTGTAATACCCGGGATTAATGGATCAATTTTGGTGAATTGTTGTGAAAAATGGTCAAATAGTCATTAAGTCAATTACTTGGTCAACAAGTTACATGTTGGCGCAATGGGATAATTGCAGAATCAATAATTCCCTTCTATTCCCATGTGATTTTTAGCTGATATGAGTGAAGAGAAGGGAGATGTGATTAATTAGAGAATTATGTAATATGGACCAATGAAAATGTGCCAAGTGTTAAATTTAATTGACCAAAGGATTATATCATCATTTCATTCATCCATCAGCTCTCATTCACGCACGAAACTAAATCAGAAAGAGTGAAGAAGGAGAGCTAAGAACATGAAGCATGGAGGAGCTAGGTTTCATCATACTTAAAGGTGAGAAGCTTATATCTTGTGATTTAAGCAAAGTATCTCCTCCATGATATCCTCTCCTCATCTCCCTATCATTAGTCTCCATTGAAGAGCAGCTGAAGCATACGTGGGAAGGAGAGAAAGAAATCAACCTAGAGAAAGTTGAAGGAAGTCAAGAGATAACTTTCCAAACTTGTTCCTGTTGCTTAATTATGATTAGTAGAGTGCTTTTGGGCTTGATTATGGTTCATTTTGTATAAGATAATTCAAGAAAGCCAAAGAGACCTTAATATGTAAGTTTCTCTAAATCAAGTCTAATGAATGTCTAACTAGTTAATATATTGGTTATAAGTAGAAAGCAGGTGATTGAGCCAAAGAAAACGAGAATCCGACACAACTTTTCTGGAAATTTATTTTCCCTTCCTTGTGTTGAACATGATGAATGAATGAGAATTTGACCAATTTGATGCTTCCATTGGATTCAGGAGGCCGAACTGTGTAGCGTCTATGTTGACCCCGAAGTTAGAAAAGGCTTAGAGAGCGAAATGACAAAATTGCCTTTATAAGCCTTATTTGAGGGCTGTCAAGGGTATTTTCGTCATTTGGAATTGATTTTGGCCAATTCAAGGTTGGGAATGAATTCTACACGCAAAAATATGTAGGAATGGCCTAAATCATGATTTTGGAGAAAATACTGATAATGAGGACCTAAGGGGTATTTTGGTAATTTGGCACCAATAGGCTAAATTTACCAATGATATGAGTTTGGAAAGGTGTATGGATGAGTAATAACCCCTTTGGTGGTATTTGGAAATTTCAGGACTTGACAACCGGGTTGGCCTCAGTAGTTGCCCGAGCTTGAATCAAACAAGAAAGTTGCGTAGAGAAGTAACCAGGTAGTAACCGTCTTCATATGACATAGGATATATGTGTGGTTTATTATCATCAAATTTCATACATATTTAGATTAAGTATAGAAATCACCCAGGGCCTATCTTTGCGTGGGTTCATACTCATACGATAATATTCATATTGCACGAGCGGTGCCCGGGGCCTATCTTTGCGCGGGTACCCCTCGGGGCCAAGTCTTTGTCTAGCGGTAGCATGATGTGTGATTTGCATTAATTGCACTAAATGATGTTATGATAATTTGATTGATGAGTATATGATGAGCATGCTATGTATGTGTTATCTTGTATGTTGTATGTGTTACTACTGAGATTCCCATGAATCTCATCATTTTTCCCAAAAAGAAATATTCAGTACAGGGAGGAAGCTCGCGGGGCAAGGAAAAGGTAAATGATGTCAAGTTGAGGCCGGATAGCTGGAGAGCTTAGTTTAGGTTGCCAAGTTTCCATTATGTATTTTGAGAACTTTGTATGTATTTTGAGATTGTATATGAAGACTATGAGTTGTATGTGAATTGTGTATGAATTGTGCATGTATGTGAATATGTATATCCAGCAGAGGTATTGTATGGAATTTCTAGCATTTTCCATACTCTAATGTTTATAGTCGGTGAGTATTAGCTATTTAGTACTCTACCGTAGTGTTGGGAAGTAAGGTATCACAAATAAAATCTACACTTACCCTCCCAAATAAAAATTTTGACTCTAAATGTTTTTCCCAACTTAAAAAATTTCAAATCCCAAATGGTTAATAGGCACAAGAATGGTGTTTAATACTAAAAAGAAAGGAAAGAAAGTGAATCAATAATGACGACAACTACTACTAAACTCTTTTCTTTCATTTTTATTCTTTTAGAAAACTTAAACTAATAGTATTTATTTATTACTTTATTTAGATTTAACTATTTGTATTTTAATTTAAAATAAAATATTTACATTTGAAATTCCCAAATAAAGCATATTATTGATACGTTATCAATAATCTCAATTAAATCCCTTTTATTTAGCATTAATCACTCCTAAATATATTAAAATATATCTTGAATCTATAAGAAATAGGGAGTCAAGATGTTAAATCTCTATTATGTTTTTTTTAAGTATTCTACCAAATTTTGGCTCCAAGTAGGCCTCCAAATTCTCTATAAAAATATATATTTTTATTTTAAATTTAACCTAACTACTAATCTAACATTTCAATGTCAATTGCTTTTCTTTGATCGACTGGTAGATAGCTAAACCCTCCCCCCTCACTTTCAAAGCCTTGCCTCTCTCTTTCTCTTCAATCTCCATCGATCTCCACTCCGTCCTCCCTTTCCAAGTTGTCATCCCGACCTCAAGGTATGATTGATTGTGATTGACTCTAATTAATTAAATATAGAATAAATAAGTATGAGATAAGATTGAATATTACTGAGAAGACCAATGAATGAATGTGAGGCAAAGAACATTATAATAAATAGGGTAAATTAATGTAGCTAACTAATTCAGACCAATAATATTTGACATTGGTTGTACTTTCATGATTTAAAATCAACACTTTATCTAAGGAAACTGGAAGAGATATGAATTTGATAAGCTAAAACCTAGTGAACTTATCTTTACATCCTTAACTATAAAAAGACTGATAAGCCAACTCTAAATTAACTATAAAAGATTGATCATCCAGCTCTTGCTACTCTCATGTATTCTAGCTAAAAATAAAAACAAAGTAAAAACTTGTTAGTGAGAATTCTCATTAATATCATAATCTGAATTTAACAATAAAAAAACTTCCTGACTCTAATACAACTCAAAACATTAAAAAAAATACTCAAAGATATTCTAAAGATATTGAGGGTAAGATGTCATCTATAAGAATTAAATCAAGGATATAATAATATGATATTAAATAATATCCTCTAGTCTAGGGGTGTTCATCATTTTTCTGATCCTGAAATAATATATATATATATATAGGCTAACTAATAGTCTAATATGTAATACCCAATTTTTTACCAATACATTTATGTATATATTTGATATATATTTAGTGGAATAAAATGGTGAAAAATTATGTGAATGTATTTATGTAAATTTATGGAAAATATTCCAATCGCTGGTTACGCGTAAATTGGCCGAATAAGGATATAAGAGGCCGGTAAAGGCCTAATATGGTAACCAAAATTCACAAAATTTAAGGATATGGTTAATGGCCTCATTTAAGTTCAAAATGGGGCATAGTCGATGAAATGGGTGAAAAATGATTTATTTCGGTAAATCATAAAATGCAGGGGCAAAACGGTAATTTTGTCAAAAAGTGGAAAATAATTATTTTTCCTTATATTTCCAACATATTGATCCAAATGGGAATTAAAAAGAGCAAAATGACTAATTGATCATTAATAAACCAATTTTGGTGAATTATGGTCAAAAATGGTCAAATAGTCAAAAAGTCAATGACTTGGTCAACAAGTTACGTGTTGGCATAATGGGATTAATGGAGATTCAGCTTTTCCCATATTTCCCTGCATGATTTCGGCTAGAATGAGAGAGTAAGAAGGAAATGGAATTAATTAGAGAATAATTACATTTATGGACCAATGAGAGCTTGACACTTGGCATAGTTAATGAAATTCTTTTATTAATATATATCATCCCATCCTTCTCAAGCTGCTCCACACGCACGATCATAATTGAAATAGAAAAGAGAGAGCTTGAGAATGAGAACTCGACGGAAGAGAGGGAGAGGAGCTAGGGTTGATACAAGATTAAGGTATAGGACTTGTGTCTTGTGATCTAAGGCTTCAAATCTCTCCATAGCTTCTCCTTCTCATCTCTCTATCATTGGTTTGCTTGTTTTTCAGCTGAATCAAGTGTAAGAATGAGAGAGATAGAAAACATCCTATAATATCCTGAATTTCAAGACTAGAGGCTTAAGATTTAGCTTGGATTAAAGGGAATTACTAGACCCTTGTTTGGTAAATGTCAGAGTGAGACATAGTATTATTTCCCAAAATTCCTTTATATCCTTGGATATTAAAAAGAATTATATTAGTGAGCTAAAGAGCTCAAGGAATAATAAAATGAAGTGATTGGAAGTCATACACAATATAGTAAAATGGAACACAAAGTAATTTTTCTACCGGTGAAATTTTTGGTATGGCAGTGATGATTGTGTGACATGTTTTGATGGGTAAATGATGGTGAAAATTTATGAAAATATCCATAATGAAAGTAGACTTATCAAGCTTTAATTTGATAGGTAATATGAGTCATTTGGAGTTGTACACAAAGTGAAATGAATTTTTGAAGTTAGCCTAGTGAAATTAATTATTCTAGGACAGCATTTAAAGATTAAAATTCTGGAAAGAGTGAGCTTCCAATAAGCCAAAGGTTATATTTTTTCTTAAAAATATACTCAATGAGGGTGGCATATCCTTTAGAACCACCCCAATTGGAAATTTGTACAATTAGATATGAATTTTCAAAGTTTAATGAAAAATCTGTCAGCTTTATGTCTTATGCAAATTTAAGACTTAAGGGCACCAATGTAATTGGTATGAACTCCAAGGGTGAAAGTAAGCCTTTAGGACTAATGTGGGCCATTGGGAATTTACTTTTCATGGCTCTAATGATGTTATCACTTGCCTAGGGCCATGAAGTGATAAAGAAGAAGCAATGGTTGGCGGATCAAGGGACAAGAAGAGAAGGACACAAAGTCCGAGAGGTAGTGAACTTACCTTTTTCTGCATGTATGTGATATATATGTCTTGCATTGATTATGTGACTACTTTGCATATTTGTGTAGAACATGTATGATTGGTTGAAGCTCTGTTATATTTGTGCAATGGCCATATGTATGTCATAACATCGAGCATGCAGCGTGTCATTATGTTGGCATGAAATAGTGTAGGCAAGCATGTCATGCATTCATATATATCTTACATGCATAGTGATAATATTTGCTATTGAGATTCTCTCAAATCTCACTCCTCCCAACCAACCATTTAGACAGGTGAAGAGTGTAGGAAGATATGCATCGGAGGAGATATAAAGGTGAAGTGAAGATCATGGTGCAAGGCACTACTATTTGTATTTGATGTAAGAGTGTGGTGGTTATGTGTAATTATACATTTGATGTATACGTGGCTATTGAAAATAAGGTATTACATGTCCAGGACAGAGAAAGTCCAAGAAATCAGGAGGTAACTTCCTAAACTTGTTCCTCTTGCTTGATTAAGGTTAGTAGAGTGGTTTAGGACTTGATTATGATTCAAATGATGTGAGATAACTCAAGAAAACCAAAGTGAACAAAATGTGGAAATGCCCTTAAATCAAGTCTAATGATTGCCTAATCAATTAATATTGCGAGGATAAGTAGAAAGAAGACGATTAGGCTAAAGAAAACGGGATTCTGACATAACTTTTCTGGGAATTTATTTTCCCTTCATTGTGTTGGACTGAGCAAATTAGTAGGAATTTGACTAATTTGGTGCTTCCATTGGATTCAGGAGGCTGAATTGTGTAGGGTCTATGTTAACCTTGAAGTGAGAAAAGGATCAGAGAGTGAAATGACAAAATCGCCCTTTCTAAGCCTTATTTGAGAGCTGTCAATGGTACTTTCATCATTTGGGATTTATTTTGGCCAATTCAAGGTTGTTAAGGGATTCTACACATGAAATTGTGTAGGAATGACCTAAATCATGATTTTGAGGAAAATGCTGTTAATGAGGACCTAAGGGGTATTTTGGTAATTTAGCACCAATAGACTAAATGTACCAATATCATGAGTTTGGAAAGGTATATGGATGAGTAATAACTCATTTGTGATGTTTGGCAATTTCAGGACTTGACAACCGGTTTGGCCTCAGAAGCTATTGCCCAAGCTTGTATTAAGTGGGAAAGTTGAGTAGAATAGCAACCAGATAGTAACCGTCTTTATATAACATAGCATGCATATGTGTGATGTGTTATCATTAAACGTCTAACATGTTTAGATTATGCGGAGTAATCACCTGGGGCCTATCTTTGCGCGGGTTGATATTCAGGCGATAATATTCATATTGCACGAGTGGTGCCCGGGGCCTATCTTTGCGCAGGTACCCCTCGGGGCCAAGTCTTTGTCTAGCGGTAGCATGATGTGTGATTTGCATTAATTGCACTAAATGATGTTATGATAATTTGATTGATGAGTATATGATGAGCATGCTATGTATGTGTTATCTTGTATGTTGTATGTGTTACTACTGAGATTCTCATGAATCTCATCCTTTTTCCCAAAAACAAATATTCAGTACAGGGAGGGAGCTTGCGGGGTAAAGAGAAGGTAATGGATGGTGAGTCGAGGCCGAGCAGTGGATAAGCTTAGTGTAGGTTGTCTAGTCTTTGTTTTGTAATTTGAAAATTATATGAGATTTTGGGTTGTATATGAGAAAGAGAGCAGATGATATATATGAGGTTTTGTGTCTAATGAATTGTGCATGTATGTAAATATTTGTACCAACAGAGGTATTACTCGCACTCTGATAATTATATTTGATGAGTATTGGCTATTGAGAACTCTATCATAGTGTTGGGAAATAAGGTATCACATAATATATATATAGTAACAACTCATTTGTATTTCTGAGCAAAAGCATCGACCTAGTCTGATATGAAGGCTTCTGAGTTCTGAGCCCTAATTCCCTTCCTTCCTCTCTTTGTCTGACAGACGCCCATTCCCAATCATTCATCCCCTCCCTGCCTAGTTGACGATGGTGCTCCAGTCGTTCATCCCCTTTCTGTATTTCTTCTCCAAATCCTTAATTTCTAGATCGTCAAGCTTTGTAAGTGGCGAATGTTCCTTTAAGTTGGCTTTTTCTTCTTTGGTCTTCCAACTAGTAGATTTTATATGTCAGTGCTTACTTCAGGTTTTTTTGTTGGGAACGATGGATTCTGATGCCTACTCTCTCTCACAGAGTTCCATGCTACCCCTAAACCCTTTCTCTTTTCTACAGGCTTCATAAGCCTCGCTTCTTAGTTGTTAGTACATATTTTGTAGCTGTGTTGCAAACTAATGAAAGTTTGCTCCAGTAGCAATAAGCAGTAGAATAGGTCTATCCCAATCAATTTCCAAATTCATTTTATGGGTTTTGTTTGAAATTGTTAAAATTTGAAATTAAGCATATCCCGCCACTTTATTTTGCTTTTAAGCTTAAGGATACTGGAGTTAAGGTATCTAATTGCATTAAGTTCTCTATTTTTTTCATTGGTTTTTTTATTTTTATTATTGACTTGAGCAAAAAATGTTATGTATGCTGAAAGGCTGAAACATTGTTTTTTCTCAATCTCCTTTTGATTTTTCTTGATGTAGGCATGTAGCTCTCTTAAATTGTAATACTAGTTTTAGCTAGAAAGAAAAAAAATGTTGTAATACTGTTTATTATTATTTTATTTGAATTTTAGCATATGAATTTTATTTATGATTTTTTTTCCATAAGCTTCTCCTTTTGTTCCAGTTGTCCATCTACATAAAAAAAAATCTTCCTCTAGCTTAATCATTAAGCCAAAACCAACTTCTTCTTTGATAATTAAGGAAAATTGCTGAATTTATTTTATTTAGACAAAATGACCATTTTATCCATACATTTTCTTGAATTTTTGAAACGAATGCTACTTTCTTCTTTCCCTTCTTTCTTGACTGAATTTTGCAATATATTAGGTCTAGAAATTATGCTCTTTCATACTTAATTTTAAGCCACAATGTTAGGCTTTAGCCTATAAAAAAATTGGGCATTAGGTCTTTCTTGGCCAAAGGTTTCACATAGTAACTATCTCCATTATTTCGACTACTTCAAGTATACCAAAATTCACTATTTTATTCCATTAAATATAATTAAATATTCAAAGAATTTTAGTGATTAAAATTTGAGATATTACAATTCTCCCCCTATCAATAAAATTTTGTCTTTGAAATTTTGGACATTGCATAAATTCAGCTATGCTTTGGAGAGTTACTGTCATACCTCATTTCTTATAGCCTCATATGAGTACAAAAGAGTAGTGAAATCATTCATGAAACTAGGATTAAGTCCCAGATTAAGAAATATTAAAAAACTTTCACAAATTCCAAACCTATCTCAAGATTTGAACCTGGGATTGAAAAATATTTTCGAGGGTAGTAAAAATTTTCTCAAACCATTTTCACAAATATTCACTATCTCACTAAGTCTCACCGCACTCTTTTTTTTATTACAGTTTGTGAGCAATTCTCTACTTAATTCTCACATTCCATACCTTAATTATGTTTCGTTAGCAATCGGAAGCGTAATATAACTAGACTAACATTTTACTAGTCTACAGGCATTACCAGTTTAACTATTGTAACATGTCAGAATTACAAGCTATTTATAGTATATACATATCCAAAATATCCAAAGATATTGAAATAGACAACCAACAAAAAACTAAAGTCTCCTGCGTTCCAACCTCTAGCCTTCCACATTTACCTTCTTTTTGCCCCTTGAGCTCTCTCCCTGTACTGTAGATGGGTTTCTGAAAAAGAGTGAGATTCAAAAGAATCTCAGTAGTAACATAGTGTTAATCATATAGATATAACATCACAAAACATGCTACACAGTCATCATTCAACAAAATTATCATAATAGCATTCAGTACATCACATGCAGTTTATAAACTACCATACTGCTAGGCAATTTACATGGCCCCCGGGGATACCCGCGTAGAAAGGCCTCAAGCATCTACTCGTGTATCACAGAACGTTATTAGCCCGAGCATCCACCCGCACAGAAAGGCCTCGAGAGACCACTCCGCATAACCAGAATATGCTAAACAATTCATGATGATTTCACACAACATACAATGTATATTATAAATGTATGAAAGACAAGTTACTACCTGACTGATTTCCTTTAGCAATTTCCTCTGATTTGTCTGAGCTCAGGCAAGTCTCAAGCTTTGAACTATTGTTAAGTCTTATAATTGGAATTTACGGACGACATGTTATTATTCCATCCAATACTTGCATAATGAAATTAGTCAAGTTAGTTCTCATTAAATTAATATACTAAGCTAAAAGCAAAGTCAATGGGGCTCAATCATCCCAAGTTGGTTATTTCCACCCTTGCTCTCAAATCCACTAGCTTTTTACTTAACTTCAAAAATTCACCATTAATTCTAGGAAACTCCAAATTGAGTGGTTCCAAATTCTAATCAAAGCTATTTCAATATAATTTTACATAAAAATACCCAATTTTGGCCACGACAGCCACAATATTCCAAGAATTTCATCAAACATCACTGTTCCAGATTTCTTTCCAGAAAACAAGGTATAACTTCAATAATTCATATCTCCTAATGTACTTGTCAAAAAATTACAAACTACATATCAAATTAAATCTCTATTTCTATAATTTAATTAGATATATTTTCATAATTTTTGGACAAATTTTGGCCCATGAAACACCACGCACAACATCACTGTTATAGACAAGGCAGCTTAGCAACATGCACACATACACTTCATAAATTCCCAAATTCATATACAAGCATCCAAAAATCATGAACACTTGCATACCTACACAATTTTTTCTTATAACGCAAATGGAAACATCAAAATTATCAAATTATTACTTCTTCCTCATGCCACATACAGGGCAGCAAATAGGATTCTTAAGAGAGTTATGTTGGTTTCTTGCTTTCTCTTGCTTAATCACTTCCTTTCTACTTCTAATCACATGATCAGCTACTTATACACTAAATGGACATGTTTAGAGGGAATTTGGGTGGCATTTCCCATGGTTTAGCTTTAGCCCATTTTTTCCAAAAACAAGAGAAATCAATACCATATCCACTAACAACAGCAAGAACAACGTCAACTAAGGCAAAAGAAGCAAGTCTTGAAGTTTACCTCTTGATTCCTCCTCCTTATCTCTCCTCAATGTCAGCCCTCTCTCTCTCTCTCTTCTCTTGAGATTTTTCTTGAAATCCATGAATTTAATAGAGTAGAAGAGATTAGGAGAGGTTATAGAGTGATGAGGAAGCATAAACTTCAAGATTGCAAGCTTCTTACCTTTGATCTTTTGAAACCCTAGCTCTTTGTATGCCTGAAGCTTTTAGAATATGGCTGAACTCCCTCTCTCTCTTGGTTCAATTTTTTGTACAAAAATGAGAATGGAAAGATGAAGGTTTATTGACTTAAGGGGTCTTCCAATTACTTTACAAGTGTCCAAGTCTTATTGGTCCACACTTTTGCATTTTTGTATAATTTCACAACATAAATTCCATCTCCCTTTTCCTTCTCTTGTCTACCAAAAATAAATGAGAATTGAGGGAGAAAAATATTGCTCTTGAATTATCCTAATGTCATCTTGCAAGTTATTGACCTTTGGACTTTTGACTTTTTGACTCTTTGACCTTCCTTGATAATAATACACAAAAATATGCTTATTAATTATCAAGTAGCCATTTTCCTCTTTTTAATTCCCATTTAACTAAAATTATTAGAAATATTAGGAAAAAAATACTTATTTCTTATTTTATGGAAAAATTACCATTTTGCCCTTACGTTTTATGAATTATTGAAATAAATCATTTCTTGCTCTTTTCCTTTGGTTTGGCTGAATTTTGACACTTGCATGAGGTCATTATTTGTGTCACTTTATGCTCAAATTTTGGTTACAATATTAGGCCTTTAAGTGGACATTAATTGCTACTTTGTGTCCTTACTTGGCCCAATTATGTGTAACCAGTGATTGAAATATTTCTATAAATTTATGTGCATCACAATTCACCATTTTATTCTACTAAATATCAAAAATATAAATATAAGGAATATTGGTGAAAAATTGGGGTACTACAGTTACTTTTTATTACTCATCCCACCCCTTTATTACTCAGTCTATCTCTCCCTGTTTATGTTCTTAGAGTATTAACACAGTCATTACGGGTTTCAAAAATGTTGAGCATTGATAGCTCTTATGTTACGTGTTTGAAGTCCCAAAAAACTTTCTAGAATTCTACAGATAACCCTTAATAACCTTTAGCTCTTATTGAAGCACATTTCTTGAACTCACTAGTCCTATATCATAGCACTAAACAATAGATATGACATTAGATACACTGGTCTCAAAGTCTAAAGCTTCTGGCCTTTAAAAAAACTTGCACACCATGCTTTACTGTATCAACCCTCTACTCGTCACAATAGGCATGCTCATCAATTGCTAGTTTTAAGGACATATTGATCCAACAAGTTTCATAACCTTTGGACACTCAATCCAACATTCATGTTGAATGTATATTAGAACTTATACCTCAATATGCCATCCTATAATCATTTTGAACACATCTTAGGCTCTAGTTCTTATTTCTCATCCTTTCATAAACTTTTATAATGTTTGCGAAGCTTATAAGGACAAGTTATTCATTGACAATCACTAATTGGCATTAAGCAATCACATGACACAAAGTCCAATGAAAAGTCATAAGGTATATTGATCACCTGCCATCGGATATTCATGTCTTGAGTCATTGCTTAAGATCTTAAATTTAGGCTGCACTGTAGGTCTTACAACCCTACTCTGCTTATTCATAAGATCTTACTGCCCACTGAAATTTCTTAAAAAAAATATGCTTAAGGATAAATTCACATATGCAAAATTATTGCATAAGATACGGAAGCAAAAGTCTTTTGACTTCCATTATTACTATTCTTAAACAATGCTTTGTTTAACTAATATCCTTGTCATAGATCTGATTAGACAGATTAAGATCCCCAAGATTTTTGATTTTCTACTTTTGCATTATTAGGCCTGTAACCAGAATCGTTTCACTGCTCAATGCATTCGTAATTACATCAGCCTTTCCTGGACAGTATTTATCTTCCAGGTTGAAATCTTTAAGCAACTCTATTCATTGTTGTTGTCTCATGCTCAACTTTAACTAGTTATACAGTTATTTTCAGGTTCTTGTGGTTGCAATCAACTCTACGATGCCCCGTAGAAACAATGTCTCTAGATTCCCAGTGCATACATGGTTGCTGCTATCTCAAAATTCATATGTAGGATATTTTAGTCTGTGAGGCTCCAACTGACGAGAAGCTCATGCCATAATGTTATCCTACTGCATCAAGAAACATTCCAATTCTTGTTTGTTCACATTAACACAGACCACATAGGTCAACTGCAAATCAAGACCACACAGGTCAATTACAAATCAAGACCTCTCAAGTTAATAACATTTATATTGTCATCAATTTCTCTCTCAGCCTTATAAAGCTCCCCTCACAACTATCATCCCACATAGAATGTTGAGTTATCATGTCAGCCTTATCAAAGACAAAACAACATTGGAGAAATACTACATAACTCGTTCGTAATAATCATCAAGACCCAGAAAACTATAGCTTTCAAGCCTTTTCCAATTCGGTACTGCTTCCACTTTGATGGGATCCAACAAAACCCCTTTTTATGAGACTATATAGCCTAGAAACTTAATTTATGATAGCTAAAACTCACACTTGCTCAATTGATATAGAGTTGCTTATTTTTCAATATGCTCAGTACTACTTTTCGTGTTTTACCTTACTTATGAACACACAAGATATCAATATCATTGATTCTCATTCATTCACAAGACCTAATTAGTCAAGTTTGACATTTATAGGACATATAGTCCATTGCAATATTTCTCAAGTCACACAGTTTATTTTATTTCAGCTTTCTGGCTATTCAAGAATGCTGCCCGTAATTCTTAGGTTTTTGCCTTTCTATTGTTTTATTTAATTTGAAGCCATTCCATAAAGGACTTTGGGCATTAATCCTGTTCTAAGTTTTAATCTCAATTATAAACTTCATTTCCCTTCCCGGAGGTAATCTATTGATATCCTCAATAACTCTACTTTCCTTTTCAGTCGAAATAGTTTTTGCTACTCCAACTTCTAATTGCATGGAGAAGAATATCACGTACCCCCGACAACCCTTGTACAAAAATCTCTCAGCTTTAGTTACTGAAAGAAAATTAAAATTTGTCTTTTGCATTGACATATGATTGCGGATTAGGTTAAATATCTTTGCTTCCACAATCTAGTGAAATATTGTGTGCCATCATTCAATCATTACCAAGAATTACTCCCAATTCTCACAATTATAAGTTAATCAAATCTATTGTTGATCCTTTTCCTTTGGTGTGTATTACATATTTTCATAAACATTAACTGTCATTGATCTAACACCTATGGGTGTAGACATAATCAATTCATAGAGTAGCTAATGTATACTCAGGGGTAGCCACCTCACCTAATCATATGCAATAAAGAAATGACTAGTACTTGAATCACATAATAGTTTTATAGAATTACCATCAAGTAAAACCTGTACTTTGGATCAATTCTAAGACTTGTTACCTTTCCCCTTGTGCTACTATAAGACTTTCTTCTGAGTTCTTTACTGCAACTCCTCTGTTAGCTAAATACCCCAGTTGCCGACAATTATAATAGATTAACAATCTAGCAAGAACACTATATGGCCTCCCAAATAATAGGGCTTACCATAATGCCAACAGGCTTTATTTCCTTATTTCCAGTTTTGTTGCTCGTTTACTCATTGAATAAATTACTTTCGATGACTTGGTGTTACTCCACTATTTAATCAAATTCAGTGTACTGTTTGGGGACCAATTTATTTTCTAGTTCTGGTCTCAATCCCTGTATCATTATGTATGCACTCCACTCCTCATTACCAATAGGTGAATTGACTGTTGATGCTAAACTACGATGAGGCCCGAACACAAGCCTTAGCCACCCTCACTTCCTCGAGGTTCACAATCTCCTAGGTCTACCTTTATATGTCCATATCATTTTAATGTGCTACTCCTTATCTATTTGCATTATTCTCTAGTTTATGAATTGTCAGCTGTACTTTAATAGAATTCTAAAAACAATTTCCATACAAAGCCACTACTCCTTTACTATCTAAGGACCAAACTTCCCTCGAAAGCAGGGGTTGTTGCTGTCATATCTACAGACTTTCACCCTTAACAGCCAATCCATGCAAAATCCTAGTGAAGGCTGTTAGTCAAAGTTCACAAGCTATCTGCACTCATTTCCCTATCAACTAGGTTTGTTTCCTCTTTCCTTATCCTCATCTTATTTTTAATTCACTCCTTATAGCTTGTCACTTAGACCATATTTCCATTATACATTGCTCCATTAACCTGCCTGTTATATGCTACATTAGGTCAGGTGTAGCTCTCTAACCCTACTCAGCACCTCTACCACTTTGTCTCATCGTCACTATGTCTCTTTATATTAAAATAGGAAAGGGGTAAATTCCATACATTCATAAGGGTATTTTTGTCATTTCATAAAGATTTGAACACAGATACCTCATTATATAACAGACCCCTACAACAGTTTAGAAAATATTTTTGGTAATACATTGCCCCTAAGTAATTGTACAACATGTTTTTACTCCTTTTCATTTCATAACTTAACATTTTCAACCAATTCCCAAGAGGTCACCCATCCTTTTATTTTCCAGGGTTGAGAACGCTTAACTTTAATATACCGATGCAAAAAAACTAGTATCAACTCCAATCGCTTCCGAACATCGGTACTCCTAGATTTCCCTTGTCTTGTTTAATCAGACCAACCATCTCCAAGCGACCAAATACTATGTATGAATCATTTATCAATACCGGTATATATACACTTCAATATATACTCGGTCATATGTTCTACCAACTCTATATAGTTGTCATGTGGATCCTACTTTATAAGGTCATTCCTCCTTCATGTCCAAAACGCAATGTTGAAGAAGAAATCTGGCATCGTATGGATCCATTCCTTGTCTGTGAACTATATACTGTGTAATCTCTACTGCTAGTACCATGTGTCGATATCATGCATATGCTACACATATCAGGGGTTAGAGTATCTTGAACATAAAGCTCGTACAACACAATCCTAGTGTATCTTCTCAACTCCTGACCCGACTACAGATTATATCCCATACATACAGGTTTTGCTCTAGAACTGGTAATCATGAATGGATCCGACTCCATTCCAATAGACAGTGGTTGCTCCATATCATTAGCAGATGACTTAACTATTGGCCCTAGTCTAGATTAGGGCCCATATACCAACCTTTGCCCTAGTCTAGATGACTTAACTATTGGATCAAGTCATAAGCTTATCTTATGTATAACCACATCACAATGCTCTTTAACCTGAAATCATCATGGATTTCTACATGAGAGTCACTAAGTTTTGACTTAGTCAAAAGTCAGCTTTAACCGGATGATGATAAAGGCTACAATCGGGCTTAGAGGTTTTCATGCAGAAGAATGTGAATTGTTAAGATGAAATTTGTCACTCACATTAGTAGAAAGATATTAATAGGCCCCCTCAATGAATGAGTCTGAAAAATGTATGGCCATACTACAATGGAAAGAGTTTTCATTTCTATATTCAGATTACTCAGGGATCGAGAAATTAATGGTCAAGAATAGGAGGATGACATTCTCCATGCCTTATCCTTGACCGAAATATCGTGTGACAAAAAGGAAGTGATATGGTTGTATGACATGTTGTATCGTATTATGGATCCTCATATGAATTGGGTAGTCGTAATGTCTTACTAGAGGCCACTTACAACTTGTGGATTAGTATAGTCATTAGTCCACTGCCAACTTCGTATGGGCCTACAAGGTCGCATATAAGAATAGCCCAACATGAGCTATAATGTTCAGATTCATTGAATCTAAGATGCGTCTAAGATTCAATGAACGTAATATTTAATCTAGAGTGGACGAATTATATATAACCCTAACTAGTTATAAAAGGTGAGAGTTAGGGTTTTCTACATATGATGAAAAAATAGAGAGCCACAAGAAAACCCTAGAACGACATTGGAGGTGCTAGCATGGTGCTAGTGTTGGGTCATGTTTGTGTGGATACCAGTAGTGGGAGCTAATCTGAGTAGTTAGCTCCTTAAGATCCAAAAGGCAAAACTTCAAAGAAAAACTAGCTAACATGTTGATGTCAGAAATGGTTAATCTCACACTTATAGAGTTTAATGCTCTTTTAAGAAGAATTAGCAGACATGTAGATGTCGGGGAAATTATTTCAGGAGAAACCAAGCATGAACATTTGAGAACTCATAATATATTGATGATTGTGTGTATTCAAACAAATATGAATAAGGTATGACTCTTTCTAACTTGGTTTAAATGCCTTTGATAGATCCGCAATTGGGATTGGTAAATTTTTGCAATTTTAAATTTTAATTCTTCAACTGTATGCCTATCAATCCCAACAGTAGCATCAGGGCCAAGTCAATTGTGTATTTAAATTGAGCTAGTACTTATTGTGTTCTTATATATGTGATATATAAGTTGAACATGATTTTAGAAGGGTTGAATTGAAAACCTAAATATTGAAGTTATAGTAGTAATGCTGCCAGATTTTCATTTTTTGGAGGCAGTGTAATTTTGATGAATTTTTGAATGACCAAATATTATCCAATAATCCTAAAAATTTTTATAATGAAAGTAGACATCATAAGCTTTAATTTGATAAATAATATATGTGATTCGGATCAGTACATTAGGAGATATCAATTTTTGAATTTAGGCTTTGAATTTGGAACATTTTCTGTGTAAGCGATGATTAATTTTAGTTTTAAGAATATTGTACCTATAATTTTTAAAAGCTATATTTTTTTTCAAACATAGAACTAATTATAGGCATATAAAACTTTGAACCACTACAATTGGATTTTTCTAGATTTAATTATGATTTTTCAAATTAAGGTGAAAAATATGGAAGTCTAGTAGGACTGTCGTAGCTAACTGTTCGTAGCTTGATATAACCTAATCATGACATTTATTATTTTTTATATTGTATGAATTGTTTATTGTTGTGGTTTACTTCTTAAAATTTTTTGGGTGTGGTGAACAACATGACTTTAGTTTTTACAATGGTTGTAATATTTAAATACGGCTTGTGTGCCGTGCCTTCCTCTAAATAGTCTTGATGTACATTCTCTTGTCATCTCACTCCCCTCATATGTTTAAACAAGGTTTCTCTCAATGAATTTCTTTTTCTTATTTAGAGAAGTCCTCTCATTGGCTTGAGAGGATTTTAGGTTAAGCGAGCCATGTTGTGTCACGTTTGAATTATGCTCTTGATTAGATCATTGCATCCACACTTTTGCATTTATATGTATTTATTTGTATAAGATACAACCACGATTGCATTCATGTAAACAAAAATAATTGATTAAGCCCTCTAAATAAAATCTTAAGTCATAATGCCATCAATTAATAAATACTTGTTAAAACCTAGATCGCTCAATTATAGGTTCCACCAAAGTGGATGCATTTGAGTTATCTTGGTGAAACAAGCGTAAGTAATGGTGCTACTCACAATAATTCATTATTGTCTTGACTTAATTGAGATTAGAAAAATGGTTTTGGGTCTCAAGGTATTAGATGGGATTAAACATGCTGGATTATATGATGATCGAATCCTATAAAGATCTAAAAGTTACATATGATGTAATTGGTAAAGAGATTACCTACCTAAATAACTTGAATTCAAGCGTCATGCCAAAGCAGACTTAAATTTAAGAAAAATATGGATCTTAGCATACTAATTATAACATTAAGGGTTGTTAATTTAGTGGGAGATTACTAAATAACTTTGCATATTTTAATTATAGAATCATGTCCACTAGTAATACTGCTATACTATCACTACGATCAATTCTTGAGAAGGACAAACTCAATGGGACAAACTTTCTTGACTGGTTTAGGAACTTGAGAATTGTTTTCAAACAAGAAAGAAAGGCATATGTCTTAGATCAACCGATTCCTAAAGAGCCTGTAGCCAATGCTCCAAGAGCTCAGAAAGATGCTTACACAAAGTATAAGGATGACTCTATGAATGTAGGTTGCCTAATGCTTTCCATTATGGTTCCAGACCTCCTAAGAGATCTAGAACTTATAAAGGCTCATGAGATAATTGTGCATTTCAAGGAAATGTTCCAACAACAGGCAAGGAAAGAGTGGTATGATACCACAAAGGCCTTACATCCCTACAAGATGGCTGAAGATGCATCAGTTAGTACTCATGTATTAAAGATGAAAGTCTATATTGATGACCTTGAGAAGCTTGGATTTCCCATGAGTTAGGAATTAGCTACATATTTGATCTTGAACTCATTCCCGAAAGTTATGACCAATTTGTCATAAACTACAATATAAAGAAATCAATCTCTGAACTGCATAGGATGCTCAAAGTTGTTGAGCATAACATTAAGAAAAGCCCATCATTGTTTTGATGGTTCAGAAAGGAAAAGGGTATTAAAAGGAAAGGAAAGCATAAGGGAAAGGGTAATGGCTCAGGTGGTAAGACCAAAGAGTTAAACAAGCCCGAAACTAAGCATGTAGCCAAGAAGGTAAAGCCGCCAAAGGAAGGAGTATGCTTCTTCTACAATGAATCTATTTATTGGAAGAGGAATTGCAAACTCTACCTCGAAGATCTAAAAAGAAAACCAAAAGGATCAAGTCAATTGATTTGAATCCGACCTACCTAAGGCATTGTTGTCTAGGCTATATAAATGAGAAACACATTTCTAAACTTCATCAAGATGGATTTTTTAAATCATTTGATTTTAAATCATATGATACATGTGAATCTTACTTATTAAGAAAGATAACAAAGTCCCCTTTTACTGGGCATAGTGAGAGGGCCACTGATTTATTAGACCTCATATATACAGATGTATGTAGACTAATGAATATAGCTACCAGAGGAGGTTATATGTACTTCATTATATTTATGGATGACTTTAGTAGATATGGATATATCTATCTAATGAAACATAAATTTAAATCTTTTGAAATGTTCAAAATATTCCAAAATGAAGTAAAAAACCAACTTGTCAAAATAATTAAAGCACTTCGATATGATCGAGGTAGTGAATATTTGAGCCAAGAGTTTAGTCACCATCTTAGGAGTTGTAGGATAATCTCAAAACTAACTACTCCAAGAACACTACAATGGAATGGCATTTCTAAGCAGAGGAATCGAATACTATTAGATATGATTTGATCTATGATGAGTCAAACAGATCTTCCACCATTCTTTTGGGGCCATGCCCTAGAGATAGCTATGTTCACACTAAATCGTATTCCATCTAAGGTAGTTGAAAAGATACCATATAAAATATGGACTGGGAAGAAACCTAATTTGACTTTCTTCAAAATTTGGGGATGTGAGGTTTATGTTAAACAACAAGCCTCTGATAAATTATCACACAAATCCTCAAAGTGCCTCTTTACGGGGTATCTTAAGGAAACTAAAGGATACTATGTCTATAATCACACCAATAACAAAGTGTTTGTTATCTGAAACAGTATCTTTCTAGAAAGGGAGTTTATCTCTAAAAGAACTATAGGAGTAAGGAACATCTCGAAGAAGTTCGAGATTCACAAGATAGTACATAACCATAAATGGAAAATAGAGAAGACTAACAACAAGTTATTGAGCCTCCTCAAGTAACACAAGGCCCATGAAGGTCTGATAGAATACAACATTAGCTTCAGAGATATGGATTTCTAATTACTGGATGTCATAATGTATTGCTCATTGAGTAGAATGAGCCAACCACCTATCCAGAAGCCATAATAGGACTAAACACTAAGAAATGGCTGAACGCCATTAAGTCTGAAATGCAATCCATGTATGACAATTAGATATAGACCTTAGTTGTTGATCCACCCGAAGGTGTAAAAACCATTGGGTGTAAGTGGGTTTTCAAGGAGAAAACTAACATGGATAGCAAAGTAAATGTCTTCAAGGCATGACTGGTTGGAAAAGGATTCATTCAAACTCATGGTGTAGACTATGATGAAACCTTTACCTAGTTATAATGTCCAAATCAATTAGAATCATTCTTACTATCACAGCATATTATGATTATGAAAAATGGTAGATAGACGTCAAAACAACCTTCTTTAATAGAAAGCTCCTTGAGGATGTGTACATGACACAACTTGAAGTTTTCGTGCGTCTAAAGGATTTTGGTAAGGGATGCAAGCTTTAAAGATCCATTTATGGATTAAAGCAAACATCTCGGAGTTGGAATCATTGTTTTGATAAAGTAGTCAAAGAGTTTGGATTCATTCAAAACATCAATGAACCTTGTGTTTACAAGAAGGTTAGTGGGAGCACAGTTGTATTTCTAGTTCTTTATGTAAATAACATCCTACTCATTAGGAATGACATTCCTACTTTGCAGAGTGTCAAGTCTTGGTTAGGGAAGTCTTTTTTGATGAAAGACTCAAATGAAGCCACTTATATCCTAGGGATTAGGATCTATAGAGATAGATTCAATAGGCTAATAGGCCTAAGTCAGAGTAGTGAGGGTCATTGGACTGCTGTCAAGAATATCATAAAGTACTTGAGAATGACTAAGAACTTATTCTTGGTATATAGTGGATTGGATGATGAGCTCTGTGTAACTGGTTATACAAATACAAGTTTCAAACTGAACCAGATGATCTTAGATTGCAATCTGGATATATATATTCCTTTTGAATAGTGATGTAGTAAGCTAGAAGAGCTACAAGTAAAGTATTGCAGCAGATTCCGTAATAGAAGCTGAGTATATAGCAGCATCGGATGCGGCTAAAGAAATCATTTGGATCAGAAAGTTTGTTATTGAACTAGGGGTGGTGCCTACCATCCCAAATACAATAGATTTGTTCTGTAATAATAGCGAAGCTATTAAGGACCAAACATATACTCAGGTGATTTCATCTTATCAGAGAAATCAATTATAGAGGTAATATAAAAATATGCAAAGTAGTAGGAGAAGACAATGTTGCTTATCCTCTTTTTAAGTCGCTTACACAGGTAAAGCATGAGCGTCATGTTAGGACAATGTGAATTAAGTAAGTTAATGATTGTACCTACTGCAAGTGGGAGGATGTTGGAAATTGTGCCCTAGAGGCCAATCATTGTACTTTGAATATTGTTATTTAATGAACTTCTTCATTTAATTATCACATTATTCACATGTTCACAGTGATAATTGTATCCTTGGATAAATCATAATTATTGTCCTAAATGTCCTTGGTTGGTCATCTATATGGGAGCAAAGATGAAATAAGACTAGTACGACTTTGATAAGGATGGGGATACGAATCAAAGTCTTAGACACTTGTAGGAGTACAAGGTGCTGGACTGACCCACTATAAGAAAACTGCATGGATCAGTCATAAGCTTATCTTATGTATAACCACGTCATAATGCCCTTTGACTTGAGATCATCATGGATTTCTATATGAGAGTCACTAAGCTTTGACTTAGTCAAAAGTCACCTTTAACCAAGTGATGATAAAGGCTACAATCAAGCTTAGTAGTTTTCATGCAGAGGAATGTGAATTGTCAAGATGGAATTTGTCCCTCATATTAGTAGAGAGATATTACTGGGCCCCTCGATGAGTGAGTTTGAGAAATGGATGGTCATACAATAATGGAAAGGAGTTTTCATTTCTATATTCAGATTACTCAGGGATCGATAAATTAATGGTAAAGAATTGGAGGATGACATTCTCCATGCCTCATCCTTGACCGAAATATCGTGAGATAAAAGGGACGTGATATGGTTGTATCGTATTGTCAATCCTCACATTAATTGGGTAATCATAATATCTTGCTAGAGGCCGCCCGCTTACGACTTATGGATTAGTATAGTCATTGATCCACTGCCAACTTCGTAGAGGCCTACAGGGTAGTACACAAGAATAGCACAACGCAAGCTATAATGTCCTGATTCATTGAATCTAAGATGCGTCTAAGATTCAATGAATACAATGTTTAATCTAGGGTGGACGAATTATATATATATATATATATATATATATATATATATATATATATTATATGTAATATATGTAATACCTTATTTTCATAGCCCTAGATGAGTGCAAATGAGTAGTGAAATCATCAGTGAGACAAGGATTCGAACCCAAATTACTCAACTTCAGAAAACGTACACAAATCTCCAATCTCAACTCAGGAGTTGAACCTAGGGTTGAGAGGGCTTTTCAGCAGGTAATAAAAACATTTTAAATATTTTCACAAGTTTCACTACGTCATAATGTCTCATTGGCTCTCAATCTCATTACATCAGAGTATGCGAGCGATTCTCTTGCCTTTTTAATGAAATTTGAGCTATTCTCTGCTTATACTGCATTCATACACTCATATACATACATATCACATACATGTCGAAAAGGTAAGTTCACTACCTTTTACTTGATGTCCTCCTCATGCACCTTGATCTTCCAACCATTACTTCTTCTTTAACACTTCATAACCCTAGTTAAAAATGACATCATTAGAGCCATGAAGGGTGAATGCCCAAAGGCTATATTAGCCTCAAAGGCTCACTTTTACCCTTGGAGTTCTAACCAATTACATTTGGTCAATTTCTTACTCAAATTAGCATGGTAATCAAACTACCAGTAATTTTGACAAAACTTTAAAAAATCATAATTAATTCTATAGAACTTCAATTGAGGTGTTTCAAAGCTTCATTTGATCCTATATAGGTCTACTCTCAAGGAAAAATATCATTTTCTATGAAACTCGAAATTGAGTGGTTCCAAATTCCATGGAAATATATTTGAGTATACTTTCACATACAAATAGTAAATTATGGTCATCACAACCACAACATTCCCAGAATTTCAGAAAACATCACTGTTCTAGATTTGTTTCCAGAAAACAGAGTCAAACTTCAACAATTCATATCTCCCAACATACTTGTCCAAAAATTACAAAATATCTATCAAATTAAATCTATATATCTCTAATTTAATTCTGGAAAGTTTTAGAATTTTTAGATAAGGTTTCGCTCCTCAAATATCACGCACAAGAATACTGTTCCAGACAGGTAAGATTATCAACATGAATTCCCAAAATTCATAATTTTTTAAATTCATATGCAAGCATCTTAAAATCATGAACACTTGCATACCTACACAATTTTTCCTTCTAAAGTCAATAGAAGCATCAAAATTACTAAATTTCCACTCCTCCTCCATGAAAAATCCAGAACATAAACAGTAATTTAGAATTCCCGGAAAGAGTTTGTTGTTTTCTCGTTTTCTCTTGCATAATCACTTCCTTGCTGCTTCTAATCAAATGATTAGCTATTTAAACACTCATTAGACATGATTTAGCCATTGAAAACACCATTTTATTATTAGAATGAATAGTACCCAACTTCCAATATACTCATCCAAACAACAAATCAATCGGTTAAAAAGGAAGTTTACGCTTACCTCTACTCGTTTCCGCAAACGGTTCGGAATTCCGGCAACACCCCGGCCGGTGAGATGGTGCCAACCACCTCCAAATGAAAATCCAAAATCATAGAAATGTAGCTCACGATGAGTAGAAGAAGTTTCCTGAAGGGAACTTTGAGAGAAGACGCCGATTTGACAGTGTTTCGGCGGCTCTAAGTTTTCTCTCTCCTCTCCCTCCATTTTTGTTCAGATTTCTCTCTCTCTCTTCTAGTTTTTTTTCTACGTGAAATGGCTGTTGAAGATGATGATTTAATGGTTAAATGAGGTTTTAATTAGCTTGCCATGTGTCAGCTCTCTATTGGCCCAAAATTTCAATTTTCGCATATAATGCTTAATCTGACAGAATTTTCATTAAACTTTAAAAATTCATATCTAATTGTAAAAAAGTCCAATTGGGGTGGTTTTAAAGGCTATGCGACCCTTATTGAATCTAGTTTTAATAAAAAATATAACCTTTGACAATTAGAAGCTCATTCTTCCTAGAATTTTAATCTTTAGATGCTGCCCTAGAAAATAGTTAATTTCACTGGGCTAACTTCAAAAGTTCATTTCTCTCTGTGTACAACTCTAAATGACTTATATGACCTATCAAATTAAAGCTTGATAAGTTTACTTTTATTCTTGAAATTTTCATAATTTTTGAACATCATTTGTCCCTTAAAATCTGCCACACAAACATGACTGCCACATCGAGAATTTCACCAATAGCAACAATACTTTGTATTCCACTTCAGTATATTGTGTATGACTTCCAATCACTTCGTTTTGTTATTCCCCAAGCTCATTAGCTCACCAATATAATTCCTTTTAATATCCAAGGATATAAAGGAATTTTGGGAAATAATGTTATGTCTAACTATGATATTTACCAAACAGGGTTCTAGTAGCCCCCTTTAATTCAGGCTAAATCTTAAGCCTCTAGTCCCAAAATTCAGGATATTACAGCTCTCCCTCCATTCAATAAATTTTGTCCTTGAAATTTTGAACATCAAATAGTACTATATGTACCTCAGAGAACTATCTCTAGACATTTAGTCTATCTTTCTCCCATTCTAATTCTTTCATTATGTACTTACTATGTAGCACTTTCATTTATTTTGTACCTAGTATGTAGCACTCACACAGGACTCTCTAGTCTGATCTCACAGCGCTTGGTATCTCAGGCCTCACTGCCTTTTTGGGACTCTCCCCAAAGCATAATGTATGCACATCGAGTCTTACGGCTTTTTCATCTTCTAAACGCTAGATACTCCGGCTTCACAGCCTAGGGATTAATCCCCATGCCATAGGCATCTTAGGCTTACTGCCTCTGCTACAATCTGGTACAACCTACGTATTCTGCCATCTTCAAGGCATATTTTGGACACACTGGTCCATGTCATGGCGCTAGATAATAACCACAGCACTTAGATATATAAGTCTTATAGCCTAAGGGCACTGCCCTATGTAAATTTGCATCTCGAGTTTTATTGCCTTGAGCCTCTACCTAGTTCCATTTTCAACACATCTCACATTCTGCTAGCCTAAGGATTTACTAACCCATTAGGTCTTATGGCCTCAGGACATTTAGTCCATTATCTTTACTAGATAACTACCCTCCTATTAGGCCCACTGCAGAGCTAAACTCACTAGGTGCCTTATACAATCGCACGGAAGTCTAGTCTACACCCCTGGCTTACCAAGCCTGAGTACGGCAAACTTATATAATAATCCTCCCACTAGGCCCACAGCAACCGCATGGGAATTTCTCCGACTAGGCCCACTGCAGTTGCAAGGGAGTCTAACCCAAACTTCTCATTTTGGGCTCCATCTCTTGCTACTCATCTCATTCTCATTCTTATGTAATGTTCACGAAGCACGCTAAACAAACCATCATTACTAGAGTATTCGGCACGTTAGCATATAGCATAACAGCAACCACAGGCCCCAAGTGTTCACCCGCGCAATAGGCCCCGAGATTCCACTTGTGCATCATATGAGTTCCATGGCCCCGAGTGTCCACCCGCGCAATGCATCTACTCACGCAATAGGCCCCAGGTGACTGCTTGTGCAAAATAGGAATCTTCGTGGCCTGGGTGTCCACTTGCGCAATGTGCTCACTCACACAATAGGCCCCGAGCGACTACCCCGCAATCACTGAATGCTCATTAAGTCTTACTACCCAAGGAATCACCCATATGCCATAAGCATTACAGGACTTACAGCCTCAGGCCTCCGCCCGTCAAGTCTGACTGCCTAAGGACACACTGGCCCAAAAGGTCTTACTTCCTACCGTATATTCATAATACGAATACACTCGATGGTAAACACATACATGCAGAACCATTACATATGATCAGGAGCAAGAGTATCTTTCCTTAATCTCTGTCATCATTCGGCACTGAAGTACCCCATGACAATTTATTGGGTTATCCGACCCTTCTTCTCAAGGAAACTTATGCGATAGAAGACTCATTATAAGATACCACTATTAAGAGTCGACGTCCCCGTAGCTTTACTCTACAGTTTCAACATCACGGCAGCTCCACTCCAAGGTTTGTCATCACGGCGACTGCGCACTATAGTTTGACGTCACGGTGGCTCCACACTACGGTATCACATTCAGTACTTCACGCAAGCACCCATACACCTAGTCAGCCCCTCCGATCAAAAATCCACGTAGGTAGCCCTTTCCGATCAAATCTCCCCACAGGTAGCCTGTTTCGATCAAAACTCCTACAGGTAGCCCTCTCCGATCAGAATCCTCTGTAGGTAGTTCTGTTCAGTTGGTCATTTCTTAATAGAAGTATCATTATAACCGGATCTAAATCTCATAAGGTCCTTCTTCTTTATCAGTTTTTTAATCTTCTCTCTTATTTGGGGTTAATTCATTGGACTTTCGATTTTGGTCCTACTCCAGGAAATCACTCCTCTAAGGGAATATTCTATAATTAAGATTTTTCCCTATGCTAGATTAGCAACTAGCAACCTCCAGTAACCTCATATGCATTTATGTACTATATGCTAGTACCTCAAGCCACTCAGGCTATTTCACATTCCTGGAGAACCAATTCAACTATTACAATTGATTCACATATTAAGATTATACTCTTAGAACCTCAACATCGCCTGAGTCAAAAATCAGGTTTCCTTAATCATACCAAATAAGCATGCTAAAATCATGATCAATAGAGTTATTCTAACCTTTACGGCATTCCGATAATATCCTCAAACATTATTGAAGGTTTAACACTATCCATAAAGTTCACAAGGTTCAGTTTCCATCATAGAACAGAACCAAGGTGCAACCTGATTCACATTTTGACCTAAGCACTATTCTAGCTTAGATCTTGATTCAAAACTATCATCCATCTTCAGTATCATCAAATCCGATCCTCTAGGATAGATATACAGCATGATCACTACTCATCATGCCTTACTGTATATCATACATATATACCTTTAACCCTATGGGTTATCAGGATTATTACATAGCATGGAGAAGCCTCAAAACAATCACTATACCTCAAGTTTCTATAACCTCATTAGATTAAATTTTCTAGTAGTACCCACTGCAACAGAAATGATTCAGATTAAAGATTAACACTTACTTTAATTTATCATATCCATGCCTCTAGTCACTCCTTAGGTCATTTAAGAAACTCTAATCACGATTCCAAACCTTTAATTAAAAGATTTGAAATTTTCAAGGTACTTCCTAGGGGGTCACCTATCCAGGGATTTTCCTCGCCTGAGCACGCTTAACCACAGAGTTTTGAGGGTATCCAAGACATTAGTGCTTATATTGCCCCACATATTTCTGGGCATCGGTATCACATATATACCTCAATCCCAGTATAGCATGTTATCCTGCCCAGAAATGCTAGATATTGTCCCTGTAGGGAAACATAAGCAGTATCAGCTTCTTGGTATAGTCCCCTATGTGTGTTCTCACAACACAGGAGAAATCTGGGTTATATTATAACTCAATATCAGGAGCCCTAGAGTTAGCAACAGAATCTGAATCCGTGCTTCCTCTTTTATCCTTAGGGTCTCATTGTCACTATTACCAATAGAGGTATCCCCATTGGGACCAGGCACGGCTGACACCCTAGTCATGCGGAACCACTTCCTCTACATAGACCATTACCCCTTCCTTCAATAGGCTAATTTCACACATAGGGGTGGTCTAACTCCTTAGGTTCCTTTGCAATCTGTAACTCCCTATTACAGTAGCATTAACAGGAGATCATCAAACTATTCACGTAAGCAGAGAATGCAAGCTAGAGTCAGAATCCCTTGTTCTGACTAGGCCTTTATCTCTAAGTAGATAATGTCATTTCCAGAATCACTACTCTGATACCAAAATTATAATACCTTATTTTCATAGCCCTAGATGAGTGCAAATGAGTAGTAAAATCATCCGTGAGACCAGGATTCAAACCCAGATTACTCAACTTCAAAAAACGTTCACAAATCCCCAATCTCAACTCAGGAGTTAAACCTAGGGTTGACAGGGTTTTTCAGCATGTAAAAAAAACATTTCAATTATTTTCACAAGTTTCACTACATCATAATGTCTCATCGGCTCTTAATCTCATTACATCAGAGTATGCGAGCGATTCTCTTGCATTTCTAATGAAATTCGAGCTATTTTCTGCTTATATTGCATTCATACACTCATATACATACATGAAATTCAAAGCCATACACGGCTATCAATTGTAAATCAATTACATTAAATACAACTGCACTTTAACTTCATATCTCCTCTGTGCATCCTCCTGTATCTTCAGCTGTCTAAATGGTTGGTTCGGATGAGTGAGATTCGAAAGAATCTCAGCAGCAAACACTACTACTATGCATGGCAGATATATATGAATGCATGACATGCTTGCCTACACTATTTCATGCCAACATAATGACATGCTGCATGCTCAATGTTATGACATACATATGGCCATTGCACAAGTATAACAGAGCTTCAACCAATCATATATGTTCCACACAAATAGGCAAAGCATTCATATAATCAATGCAAGACATACATATCACATACATGTTGAAAAGGTAAGTTCACTACATTTTACTTGATGTCCTCCTCATGCACCTTGATCTTCCAACCATTACTTCTTCTTTAACACTTCATAACCCTAGTTAAAAATGACATCATTAGAGCCATGAAGGGTGAATGCCCAAAGGCTATATTAGCCTCAAAGGCTCACTTTTACCCTTGGAGTTCTAACCAATTACATTTGGCCAATTTCTTACTCAAATTAGCATGGTAATCAAACTACCAGAAATTTTGACCAAACTTTGGAAAATCATAATTAATTCTATAGAACTCCAATTGAGGTGTTTCAAAGCTTCATTTGATCCTATATAAGTCTACTTTCAAGGAAAAATATCATTTTCTAGGAAAATCAAAATTGAGTGGTTCCAAATTCCATGGAAATATATTTCAGTATACTTTCACATAAAAATAGTAAATTATGGTCATCACAACCACAACATTCCTAGAATTTAGGAAAACATCAATGTTCTAGATTTGTTTCCAGAAAATAGGGCCAAATTTCAACAATTCATATCTCCCAACATACTTGTCCAAAAATTACAAAATACCTATCAAATTAAATCTATATATCTCTAATTTAATTCTGGAAAGTTTCAGAATTTTTGGATAAGGTTTGGCTCCTCAAATATCATGCACAAGAATACTATTCTAGACAGGGCAAATTATCAACATGAATTCCCAAACTTCATAAATTTCTAAATTCATATACAAGCATCCAAAAATCATGAACACTTACATACCTATACAAATTTTTCTTCTAAAGTCAATGGAAGCATCAAAATTACCAAATTTCCACTTCTTCTCCATGAAAACTCGAGAACAGAGACAATAATTTAGAATTCTCGGAAATAGTTTGTTGTTTTCTCGTTTTCTCTTGCGTAATCACTTCCTTGCTACTCCTAATAAAATGATTAGCTATTTAAACACTCATTAGACATGATTTATCCATTAAACACACCATTTTCTTATGAGAATGAACATTACCCAACTTCCAATATACTCATCCAAACAACAAATCAATCGGTTAAAAATGAAGCTTAGGCTTACCTCTACCCGTTTCCGCAAACGGTTCGGAATTCTGGCAACACCCTGGCTGGTGAGATGGTGCCAACCACCTCCAAATGAAAATCTGAAATGGTAGAAATGAAGCTCTTGATGAGTAGAAGAAGGTTCTTGAAGAGTACTTTGAGAGAAGACGTCGATTCAGTAGTGTTTTGGCGCCTTGAAATTTCTCTCTCCTCTCCCTCCATTTTCGTTCAGATTTCTCTCTCTCTCTTCTGGTTTTTTTTTCTACGTGAAATGGCTGATGAAGATGATGATTTAATGGTTAAATGAGGTGTTAATTAGCTTGCCACATGTCAACTTCCTATTGGTCCAAAATTTCAATTTTCGCATATAATGCTTAATCTGACAGAATTTTCATTAAAATTTGAAAATTTATATCTAATTGTAAAAAAGTCCAATTGGGGTGGTTCTAAAGGCTATACAGCCCTTATTAAGTCTATTTTTAAGAAACAATATAACTTTTGACCAATTGGAAGCTCACTCTTCCTAGAATTTTAATCTTTGGATGCTGCCCTAGAAAATAGTTAATTTCACTAAGCTAACTTCAAAAATTCATTTCTCTCTATGTACAACTCCAAATGACTTATATGACCTATCAAATTAAAGCTTGATAAGTCTACTTTTATTCTGAAAATTTTTATAATTGTTAGACATCATTTTCCCCTTAATATCTGCCACACAAACATGACTTCCACATCGGGAATTTCACCAATAGCAACAATACTTTGTATTCCACTTCAGTATGTTGTGTGTGACTTCCAATCACTTCGTTTTGTTATTCCCCAAGCTCATTAGCTCACTAATATAATTCCTTTTAATATCCAATGATATAAAGAAATTTTAGAAAATAATACTATGTCTCACTATGATATTTACCAAACAGTGGTCTAGTAGCCCCCTTTAATTCAGGCTAAATCTTAAGCCTCTAGTCCCAAAATTCAGGATATTACAATATAAACATGTTGTGTGAATATTTATTTGATAAATATTTATGTGTGTGTGTGTGTGTGTGTTTATATTTGGAAAAGAAAATTAATAATATTATATATACACATATGTATTTTTAAAATACATACATACATATATAAATATATGATAATATTATATTATAGGATAATATTATTACATTGTGTATATATATAAAGGTATTATATGATAATATCTCTGATTTGATTTATAAAAATAAATTAAATCTAATTTGATTGACTCTTTATTCTAATTAAATAAATTGGTTAAATTAAACTGTTGGATAGATTTAATTAAATCATATTTATTTAATTAGCTTATCAAAACAATTAAGCGTTAATTGATATGATAAGGACTTTGAAACTAATTAAGATTAATTTTAAAAATCCAATATCCATCATAAAATAGACAACTCTGACTAGTTATAAAAGGTGAGAGCTAGGATTTTCTACAGATGATGAAAAAATAGAGAGCTGCAAGAAAACCCTAGAAAGACATTAAAGGCATTAGTACGCTGCCGGTGTTGGGTCCTGTTTGTAATGTCCCAAATTTTGATCATTAGGTGTCATGTAGCTATTATGGTATTTCATGATAAAAGAATATATAAGGTGACAAAGCAAAGTCAATAAGATTACATATGACAAAATAGTTGTTATCCAAGTTAGTTGGTGAACTTCCTGTCAAGGCTGTCAGATTATGTAACACTTTTAAATTAGTAAATGACCTCCAAAAATTCTAAAATTTTCCAGAATTGAATTATACATGATAAGCTTTAATTTTATAGGTCATATGGAATTTTTAGAGTTGTATACAAGGAGAAATGAATTTTTGAATTCTGCCCATCAAAATTGACGTTTTTCTGAAACAGATTTCAAAAATAAAAATTCTGGGAATATTGATATTCTAATTGGCTAAATATTATATTTTTTCCTAAAACTAGACTTAATAAGGGTCACATAGGCTTTGGAACCACCCCAATTGGATATCTACACATTTAGATATGAATTTTCAAAGTTTGGTGATAATTCTGCCAATTTTTGCAAATGTTACGAAAATGGAAGAATTGCAAGGGCAAAATAGTCATTTTAACCCAAATAAAAATAATCTGTATTATTTTACATATATTACAGAATATAGAAGACAGATGGCTCATGGAGAAACATTACATGCCCCTGGGACCCGATCCGGCCTCAGTACTTTTGTACTTTTCCAAAAATTATAACTTAGGTCTATTCCACTTATTTTCATGTGTAAATCTTATATTTGACCTCAGATCAGATCAATTTCAACTCAAATTATAATTTTTCCCTTGATAGTCCAACTTAGGGTTTTAGGTGCAAAATCGTCATTTCACAATCCGGGACTTTTCACACTTCGGACTCTTCATGAACCCTACACAATTTTCCCTTCTAAACATCATGGAACCATTAGAATCGTGAAATTCCAATCCTAACCCTCATTTTTAGGCCTGACCGAAATATTCATGATTTTTGGGAAAAATTGGATTTTTCTTAATTTTAACCCTTAAAACACCTTATTGTTACTTGTTTCTCCTTGTTTAATCATCCAATCATCATTTTAACATAACCAATGGAAATTTGGACAGCATTTCCCCTCAGAAAATAGACACTACAAATTTAAAAAAACATCAAAAACAATCCAGAATCCAGCCAGAATACAGTTATAACTAAGTTATCGGTAAGAATCTCAGGGTTTGAGTAACTTCCCTCACTTCCTCTTGTTTTCCCTTGGCTGAAACTTTATCCCTTTATCCTTAAAGTTTTTGTTGATTAAATATCTATTTCAAGAAGGCATGGAGGTTTAGGAGAGTTTTCTAATACTATAACACAAGATTGAACAAAGATTTCGGTATACTTACCTTATATTTGAACTCAGAGCTTCTTCCTTCTTCCTCTTCTTCTTTCTCTTTTTCCTCTCCTCTTTCTCTTCTTCCTTCCTTTCTGTTTTCAAAATGGACGACTTGGCTCTTAAATAGCCAAATGTGCATAATTTTATGGAATTCTCTAGTGCCATATGGTGTCTAATTCTCATTTGTCCTTATTTTGTTTATGGCACATGTTATGTTTTAATGTGATTTTGAAGGAAATGATAAAGTTATGAGTCTCACGGTGAGATAGACTTAAATAGTAGCTTAATTACAAATATTTTGACTAATTTTAGGATTTGACATCTGCCTGACTGAATCTACAAGGATAGATAAATTAGAAAGGGAAAGGCATTCAGGTAGTAACTCTATCTTTCATATACTATGTGAATGTTAATATGTGATGATTGCCATGATTTGTTCAATGTATTGCATGTGATGTTGATACTCTCTGGGTGTTGATGATGAGTTAAACCACCCCATGGAACCTTTAAGGCACCATGTGGCCAGGTGGACCCAGTTGAGTGACTTGATATGTACGGACAGGTATTGACCTGCTCCAAGTTATGATGAGTACGGACAGGTGTAGGCCTGCTCCAAGTTGTTGATATGATCACATTATGATATGATGTGCGAAGATTAGAAACAAATGATCATTTTGATCCAGACAAAATCATCTTTTGTTTCCTGAGCATTGTCAAATAGGCTTAGGCATTTTGATTGTTGCATTATGATAAATGCACGTTTCCTATTTGCATTTTATATGAATGATTTTCTGGTTACTACTGAGATTCGTTCGAATCTCATTCCTTTCCTATAAACAAATTATCAAGCTAGGAATAGCAATTTCAAAGGCAATGAGAAAGTCGAATACAAAGACTGAAGACAAGCAGTTGAAGAAGTTATCTCGGTGCTCAGCATAGTATAGGCTACTAAATTTTTGGGATGTAATATATAACTTACTAATACTTTTCAGTTTCCTGTATTATAATCAAGAAACATGTATCATTATATCTGTATAAATTTTGTTTGCTTGTTTGAACTATGCCATGATGCTTAATGAAATGTCTAAATTCTGCGGGGTTTGACAATGTTTGTGTGGATACTAGTAGAGGGAGCTGATCTGAGTAGTTGGCTCCTTAAGATCCAAAAGGAAAAACTCCAAAGAAGAACTAGCCAACATGTTGATGTCGGGGATGGTTAATCTCACACTCAAAGAGTTTGATGCTCTTTTAAAAAGAATTAGCGGACATTAGATGCCGGGGAAATTATTTTAGGAGCAACCAAGCATGGAGATTTGAGAACTTGCTATACGTTGATGATTGTATGCATTCAAACAAACATGAATAAGGTACGAATCTTTCTAACTTGATTTAAATGTCTTTGATAGATCTGCAATTGGGATTGGTAAACTTTTGCAATTTTAAATTTTAATTCTTTTACTGTGTGCCTACCAATCCCAACAAATGCAACACAATTGGTTTAATAAGTTTTATAGCCTAGGGATACAACCCATGTAACAAATACATTTTCGGGTCTTACAGCAATACAGTCCCTTATAACAAAAATTTCACAGCTAGTCTTAAAGCCCAGGGATATATTGTCAAACCCTTTATTATTTTGACATTTATTAGGGTATTAATGCGTAGTTCAATGGGCAAAGAAAAATAGTATAATATACTGATATAATAGTCTTAATTACATTATAAAATATCCCCCACAAAGTTTGTACAATTCTAATATCAAAACCTGAGTATAACGAAAAACTAGTAGATAACCAACATGAAATTTTCCTTAATCAGCATCATACCTTCAACTGCCGATGACTGGTACTTTGCCCTCTGAGCCGCTGCTTCTAACTGAGTTAATTATTGAATTATGGAAAGGGTGAGATTCATACGAATCTTAGTAGTAACCACAAATCAATCATATAAAATGTGAAAAGTAAACATGCAATACAACATTTATCATGATACATCAATCAAAATGCTACACACATATCTAACAATGCCTAGGAATTAAAGAATGATTTTGCCCGAGATCAAAATGATCATTTATTCCAAGTGTGCCACAACAAATCATATCATCAACATACCACACACAACATTCTATTCAGCAGACCCTCCAACCACACTATGCTTATAATGCACCTAACACACCCACATTCACCATCACTACATTGTAATCACACAACATGTGATTACATCTATGGGTAACAATACCACATAGGCCCATCCACCATACCATCCCATCTACCACACAGAAACACATTGTACAGAATATGTTAATACAGTGCATATCAATATTCACATAGAATATGAAAGATAAAGTTACTACCTAAACTCCTTTCCAAAGCCTAAATTCTACCAGTCCTTTAATCTTCTGTATGGCTCGGGCAAATACCAAATCCTAAAATTCCCAAAGTAATTACAAATGAGTTATTACTCATTCATACTTTATTTCAAAATTTACATGTTGGTTATTTTAGCCCAAAATCTCATATTTACCAAATTGCCCCTGGGAACCCAGTCCGGCTCCCTTTTGGACCCGGTATTTGTACTTTTCCAAAAATTATAACCCAAACCTATTTTACATATTTTTGCATGTAGAATCTATTTTTGACCTCATATTAGACTAATTTCAGCTCCAACACCAAATTCCAAGAGTGACCAAAACTTGCCAAACTTTTAAGGAAATTGGATTTTCATGGTTTTCAATTCTTAAACACATTCTTTTCACTTATTTTAATCATCTATCATCAAATTAACATAATCAATAGAAATTTGGGTAGCATCTCCCCTTAGAAATTGGATATCCTAAGTTACAAATCTTAACACAAACCAACCATTTTTCAGCCAGACAACAATCACAACTATAGTTCTAACAAGAATTTCAAAGTTTTCTTACCTTAACTTGATTCTCCTTCTTCTTCTCCTCCAAACCGTCACACTTCTTCTTCTTCTTTTGAGTCTCTAATTGTTTAATGACTAAATCAAGATGATATGGAGGTTAATAAGAGATTTCATGAACTAGAGCACAAGAACAAGTAGGAATTTCTACCTACTTACCTTGATCTTGCTTCATGATCTTTGTTCTTCTCTTCTTGTTGTTTGCTCTTCAAAATCATTTCTCCGTCTTTCCTCCTTGGGTTTGGACGAAATTTATGGCTTCTTGGAGAGTTTTAAAGAGTTCTCTAGAGCTCTCCATGCTCTTCCAAATTTATATATATATTATCATAAATTTCACCATGTGATATCAAGCTTCCTTTATAAGCTTTTCCCTTGTAATGCCATTTGTCCAACCTTTATAAAAATATTTCAACCTTATCCCTTAAGGCAAAGCCAACTTTTCCTTAATAATTAAGAAAAATTGGTAAATTTATTTTATTTAGTTAAAATAACCATTTTGTCCATGCATTTTTTTCAATTTCGCAAGTGCAGACAAATTGCAAGAATTTTCGTCAAAATTTAAAAATTCATATCTAATTGTATAGATATCCAATTAGGGTGGTTCTAAAGACTACGTGACCTTTATTAAGTCGAGGTTTAGGAAAAAATATAATATTTGGCCAATTGGAAACTCATCATTTCCATAATTTCCATTTTTTGACGCTGCCTCAGAAAATTCCCAATTTTTCTGGGCTAATTTCAAAATTTTATATCTCCTTGTATACAAATCCAAAAATTCCATATGACTGATCAAATTAAAGAGCATCATATCTACTTTCATTCTGAAAAGTTTCACATTTTTTAACATCATTTACTATTTTAAAAATTTCATAAAACATGACTGTCTCACAGGAGAACACACTAGCGGCAACACTAACTTGTGTACCAAATAATCATATTGTGTGTGATCTCTAATTACCTTGTCTTATCTCTTAATATGCTCTTTAATTCATTAATTTATCCCCTTTTATATCTCTAAGTATAGAGGAATTTTGATGATTGAAATTTGGAATGTTACATTCCCTGACTCCCAGAATGGGTGTTTAGGATAGTCGAACACATGTCATAACCAGAGGTTGGCAAGTATTTTGAGGTGTCCTGCTGACTCAGCATCCTTAATTATGTTAACCGCGAGGTGTCCTACTGACTCAACACCTTTAATTATGTCATGATTACACGGCGGCTTCTCATTGGTCCATACAAAAGTTACTTTTTAAAAGTAACCTGCTGAATCAACGCTTGTAATTATGGCAAAGTCACATGGCAGCTTCTCATTGGTTTGCCAAAAGTTCAAAAATTTATTTTAATTGTCATCATAGCTACTTTATGTCATCATTGCTTACTTTATTAAAGTTACTTTAATAAAGTTACTTTTTCGGTGTTTAACCGAGATTCTAATCAGGACTGCAACACGCATATCAAGGCCCTCCAAATGACATAAAAAATTTATCATTTTATTTCATTGAATATAATTAAATATTCAAGGAATTTTGATGTTCAAAACTTGAGATATTACTATCCCCATGCAACTAATGCACTTTTAGGTCTTACAGCCTTACTTTAAATGTATATCAGGTCTTACAGTCCAAAGTTACACTCCATGCAACAAATGCACCTTCAAGTCTTACGACCTCAAGACTTATAGTCCATATCAGCCCATATATTTATAAAATGAATACAATCAATGGTAAACACATACATGCAAAACAATATATAATATATTAGAGAAGGAGTTATTAATTGATTGTCTTTCCTGCAATTTACCTTTACCAATTAGATTTCCCTTCGAGCTCAGGCAAATATCATATCCTATAATTTGAATTTATGAAGAGTGGGGTTATTAATTATTCCAATTTATCAACATAATAAATATCATGTTATTCTTGATCCACTCAAAATTATTGTCCTTTAATTTGGAATTAGTTGGTTATCATAATTACTCTTTTATATGTATGCCTAAAGTGTTCCTAATTTAGGACATCATATATGCTCTTCACTCTTGGAATTTAGGTACTTAATGTGATTCAATTGGTCTATCAAATACGTCCCTAATGTTCAAATTACATTTCCATTAAATCTAGAATTTCCAGAATTAATCCCACTTCTGCCTCAATTTTTAAATAACTTTGAAAATTCATATCTTAGGCTATAAAATTCTAAATGAAGTGTTTCAATCTTCTATGTAAAGCTCTTGAAGTCCCCTATATAGAAACAATACTACCCAAGATCAATTTAGGGTTATAAGTTTCTAAAACCCACGACAAACCAACCACCTTATTAAAAACTCTAAATTTTCCAGATTTTGTACCTAAACTTTAAAAACATTATAACTTATAAATTGCAAATCCAATTCCTAAGTTCTAATATTCAATGAAAAGCTCTAAATATTTATTTTAAGGGGAAAATAATCACATGGCTAATTTACCAATTTAACTTTATGAAATTCATCAATTTTCCCACAGAACCTGAAATCCCGTCCCAGAATGCTCCATGTTTCCTGATCAAACTTCTAAAAATCATATCTTTCTTTCTATATATCCAATTGACGCATTCTAGGACTCATTTTAAAGCTTTGGATGTATACTATTTTTGTGTAAAATTTCATAAACATTGGATAAGTTTTACCCATTTAAAACCAAGCACAAAACTGACTGGCTAAAACAGGGCATAAGGGAGAAGTTTATAAAATTTAATCTTCCCATAGCTAGCCAATCACTTCAAAGAAGATACTAAATACTAGTGTATGTAGTTCATCAACTTATAATTATACTAACCCTGCCCAAATCATTGCTCTCCCCTTTTAGAAACATGATGGGTCATTTTGGACAAAAGCATATGTGTCTACATATATCTATATATCGATCTATACACACACACACTCATATTAATGGCAAAAGCAATCTTTTATCATTCTTCCTCATTCTGAAATTAATTTTCCTAAAACTTTCACACATCCTTCAAGGTTTAGAAAATTCCCAGCTTAAGGATCTATCTTCCATTTTTACAACATACATTTTATCATATAAACAATTGCTAACTATCCAAAAGTGACAAGTAGCAATTCTTACATCTTCCTAGGCTGAACCTAGCGCCAAATTAACTTCCTAAATTAACCAATCTTCTGCTGGGACCATTAAAAAAATACAGTAATATCCAATGCATACAGCAGCATTAATATAACACCGATTATCAACATTGATATACTTCCAAATATCAATTCTTCCCTTAACCGGCGTTTTAACGCAGAACAGGGGCTTAGGGTTCGGTCAGCTCTCTTTCCTCAGCATCTCCAACATGCAGTCCATAAAACAAGTCCATTAACCTCTATTCACACTCTTCTAACACTTCATTGTGATATACAATCGGTCCCTTTATTTCCCCCTTTTTAACCAGAGTTTTGAGCCTCTTATCTCTAATTCCGGACGCAGCAAATGAAAAAGAAAAAAAAGAAAGAAAGAAAGAAAGAAAAAAGAGTTGGAAAAGAGTTCTATGTACTTACCTTAGATCTAAGCTTGCATGTGGGATCAGAGCTCACCTTCTTCCTTCTTTCCAACCACTTCCTCTCCGACTTTCAATCTCACTCTCTCTTCTCTCTCACTCTTTCTCTGCTGGCCGAGCATGGGAAATGAAATGGAGAGAGTGAGTGTTTGGTAAGTGTCTGTGCAACTTGTCTTGCCTATCCGGATTGGTGAGAGCAAGATGCTAAATGTGTTGGCATTTATTAAGTGGGTATGCGTGTGTCTTAGCTTGGGTCGGGTCTTTGGACTTTTGGATCCAAAAACTGAAGCTGAATGGTGTGTGTGTGTTGTCCGCATGTGTGTAGGTGTCCTAATTGAGAGAGTGAGCTGAGTGCATATGCATTTGTTAGTTGCCAAGTATCCAGGTGTGTGTTTTTATTTATATAAGGGTATATTTTATCCTATTAATCACATACACTAAATTTTAATTTTTATCTTTTATCTAATTTAAGATTCTTTAAATTCTTTAGGTTTCCTAATTTGGTTTATCTCTAGTCCAATTTCGATTTTTGAGTATGAAATAATAAAGTTAATAACTTTTCTTTAATTTCTAAATCGCAGTTGGCTTACTATATAATTTCATAAATTAATCTTTAATACTTTATAAGGATTTTCTTCCTTAATTAATTTCTTCAAGCCTCAAAATAACTTTTTTGAAATCTTCAAGCTAATTTATGACCTCTAACTATTTTTCCTTCAATTTTCAGAAAAATAGGCCTTTAAATCCCAAAATTAATCTTTAACACCCTTTTAAATTTTATTTTAGAAAATTTAACATTTTACTAAATTTCAAGCTGTTACATTCGTCACCTCCTCCTTCGCCTCCACATCATATGCTTCCTTAACTGGATGCAATGTTGCGATCACAGTAGAATGATCATTACGTGAGGAGGCATTCTGGATACCTCTCTACTATGAAGTGGAAGGTCAATCTATACTTGATGATTATGGAATTGGTCATGATCTTAACAATGATCCAGGCCATTCATCTGGTGATAAGTAGCCTAGTGATCCCAGCAGTTCATTAGGCTACTCACCACTGTTTTTTCTTTCTTTCTTTTTTTCCATTTTTATTGTTGTCTTTTTAAATATTTTTGTAAAAAAAATAATATATCCAATAATTCTTAGAAATATTCCGTCATAAAATAAAATAAATAACAGCTCTTGCACTGTTCATTCTTACCTACTGTCATAAAAGAATAACCATTAATAACATTTATAAACGATCAGTCTTAGACAAATTAATAATGATGCATCATATTATTAAAACATCTCCATAATTTTTTATTTTTAGTTTGTTTATAAACTTTGTCTTTTTATTTTTTTTTATTTTGTTTATAAAAGAAGGTGGTTGCATAATCAACCACCAAAATTTATAAATAAAAAATAAAAAAGTGAAATACATAACGGTTATTAAATAAAACTCGTCACATATTAGAATACCATGTAAAAAAGAAGTGAATTACATGATGGTTATTAACAAAGAATTTTGATAAATGTAAACAAATAAATAACAGTTCTTTCGAGTGAACCATGACGTAAAATATTAGGCACAATAACCCAAAAAACCTATCATTTCTCTTCTATTTAAATGTCAAAAATATAATATACTTGATACTTAATCTGTTCAAACGAAACCCACTAACATCTTAACCCTACAACTCCTATTGTCTTTTCTGGCTGTTGGGAGTCATTTTAAGTCCAATCCCACCATAAAAAACCTTCGTCTGACTTCTCAGTAACAGTCACACTAGTGAATGCACTTGACCCTTGTCTTAGTGACTGCCGGACGATTTGTTTTTGTTTCTGAATCCTAGCCAATTGAGCTGCCTTTATGAAGTCACGATGTGATAAAGTTTTGAAGTTATGTTTTTTTTTTCAAAACCCCAGTATTGCTTTGATTCAAGATTTCTTTCCTATTATAAAAAGTTATCAACTCATTACTTTGATTCATAGTTAGTACAACTTCACCTGTATATGTATAAATGCTAGCTTCTACTTGCTTTAATTTTAACCAAAGTAATTAAATAATATATACAGAACATGATGCATTCTTCATTGAGTTTCCCATATTATTATATATATATAAAACCATACTAGTAACTAATCATGAAAGGCCTTGAGACATACATAGATATGTATGAAGTGTAACTCGGGCTGTATGGAAAAGGCGTAGGGCTGTATGAGATTTAGAGGAAGCAACTGTGGAATCAGTAATATTAATATGGGAAACATGGACACGAAATTTAACTCCTTAGGGCTTGTTTGATTCTATTCTTTGTATTTTGTTTTTAGAAACAGTTTTATAAAATAATTTTTGAAAAAAGGTTTTAAAAATAAAAAAACAAAAAAACTTGTCTGGGTATATTGTTTTGAAAAATTTGTTTTTGAAGTGATATGGTGGTGCGGTTACCAGTGGTGATGTGATGGTGATTATCATTAGTAGTGTAGTGTTGATAGTGGATAAGTGGTGAACTCAAAAAACAAAAAATATGAAAATAAAAATAAGAAAATAACTAAAAATTGTCTTTACTTTTTAGTTTTTAAAAACAACTTTTTGTTTTTTTTTTAAAAACAATTTACCAAATAGGCTTTATTTTTAAAAATAAAATCAAACAACCCCTTAATTTTTCTTTAAAAAAAAGTCAACTGGATTATAAGGACGAGAAATATTTTAAGTTTCATTATAAGAACCAACGCTAGAAATAGTAACATGTGTGTGTGCAACGTTTTAAGACCCGGACGGTCTAACCAGTTGGACCGTCGGCCGGAGTGTTTGCCAGGTCATTTTAATGGATTTGGCCGTTTTGAGAGTACAACCGTTTTAAACCGTTTGGAGCCGGCATTTAAGCCGGGAACTGCCATTAAGCCGTGAATCGGAGCAGGTTTTTAATAGCTGGATGACCAAATTACGACCGAAAAAAAGCACAAGGAAGAAGATAAAGACAAGGCCAAGAAAGAGAAATATAGAGGAAGAAATTACTTACTGAAGTAATACCAAGTTTCGAACAAAATACAAGGAAATTTATTGCAGATATTGTTAAACATAGCCTTAGTTTCAGATCTACTAACCTTTTCTAATAGCTAGCGAAATGCTCAAATGAATACAAAAAGAAACAGTGCTAAGAAAGTAGAAAGAGAAATGCGTGTGAAGAAAAGCAAGTGGAACTAGAGATGAGAAGTCAAAAATATGAGAGAGAAAATAAAAAAAATTAAAAAAAAAGAGATATGAATGATTGACTATTCATTTAATATGAGTGAGACATATAGCATTGGAAATTACAGTTTTCAAGATTTATTGGTCAAATCTCCATCTGTTACACGTTAATTTGACCGGCGATTCATTTAGTAGGATAGGCATAATAAGAAATCATTATTAAAATTATAATTATACATATTAATTGTTTGCAAAATCTATTCTCTCTCCGAACAATGGTTTTGGAAAAACAGAGGCAAGGCACAAATAACAAAAGTTACATTTAAAAATATTGGTATTATATTCCAATTCTAAATATAAATAGAGTAGATTTTTTTTAAGATATTAAAAATATTAATTAAATTTTTAATATATTTATATTTATCATTTTTTCTAAATTATTTCGTTTAACTTATAAACTGATATATAATATAAGAATACACAATATATGATATAATTAATTTATTTATTTAGCGTCCTTAATCTTTCCTAAAAAAATCAACTATGTCTTATATTTTTGATATTTTAAAAAAAATATTGTAAGGATTTTTGCTGGTAAAAAATAATATTATAAGGATTTAAAAAATTAACTATCAAACATTTTATTAAATATGTTTATGTAATATGTTTGTTGGTAATGTGGTGTTAAGTAAGTTGATCGTTAACCTATTAATGAACTCTTTCCAATAATTTTTTTGTTGGGGCATATTTTGTTGCTACAAATTATTTTTATATAATTATATATGTATATATTATCTTTTTTTAGTTATTATGTGAATGGTCTAACCGAACGGTCTGACCAATCTAACCGGCTAACCGGTTGAACCATGGCCCGTTAGCCTTTCCTGCTTGATATCCGGTCCGGCTTTTAAAACATTGTGTGTGTGGATAAGCATATTACAGAAGATCAGTGAAGTGCTTTAGTAAAAGCTATAGAATTCAAAGAAATGCTAATTAACCTGATGAAGTTCATAATTGAAGCAAAAGAAGGAATGCTATACCCATCTATTTTCAAAATTATATTTCTGCTCATTTATATTTTTTAAAAAAATTGGGGTAAAGCCATTTAACATGATCTTAACTAATTTCGCTTTCACTATAACCATCTTGTCATTTTTTTTTTATCTTACGTGTTTTTGTGCACATCGAGTGGAACTTGCAGCTTATTTCCCTGACTTCGCATGCAATATACTCCCACACTAGCTGTTAATTATTATAACCTAAAAGGAAATTCCTATAACTATAAAATATTACATTTACGTAGCCATCTCATTTGTCCAGTGGATATATCATTATATATATGCATAATAAAAAACTATAAGCAGCCTTTTTTTATATAAGTTGTGCTACTCATTGGAAATTTCATGGCTAATGCTATATTAAAAAAAAAAAAGTATGCCCAGGTTTTTATAAAATGATCTTCACATATAAAAAATTAATAAAAAAGAGTGTCAAACATTATATCCATTATAAGAAATAATAAAAAATAAATAATAAAGAATAAACATGAAAAAGGAAATATATATTATATAATTTAATTTGAAGTTATCAATTTAATTCCACTGATCAAGATCAATTACTCAACAGTAAATAGGCGAAATCGAAGGTCAGCTACTTTTATATAAACTCTAGTATTGCTCTATGTGATTATGTTAAACTTAACGGGGAGAGGAAGATACTAATCAAGGAATCAGAAATTATAGCGAAAGCGAAGGCCAACTGCTCCATGAAATGTTAAAATCTCTGGTCAAAACATACAAGACCAGAATTTTGGGGAAATCGTCAAATTCTAAAGCCATGTCGCCACTGTTACTGTTCATATATATAAAGTTATTGTTCCTCTATATATATGTGTAAAGTTGTGTGTGTGTGTGTGTTACGATTCTTGATCTGCCTACTTGTTCCTTGATCTGCGGCTGTGTGTTACGATTCTAGTGTCAGACTTTGTGTATTATTATTGTTAGAGTTAGATATTGTTCTCGCGTAATTTTCTATTGCATCTTTGTTACACCTTGTCTTTAAATTTCTTACTATGGGAGAGTACAAATGCAATTTTAATTTTGTATTTATTATTATCTTGTTCTGTTTTATGCATTTTAATCTTACTGTTTTATATATGTAAATCTAATTTCTTAGTCTTATAAAATGTCAACAGAAATTCACTTGTGGAGTAAAATAAAGTGTGAAATTTCTTTAAGGAAAAAGATATATAAAGCTTGAACCAAGGATAGGACCTGTAACACAAAAAGAATCAATATAATCTTGCATATTGCTATGCAAAACCAATTTCTTCTACCTACTAACAGCTTTGCTTTGTTTAATTAATCACAGCACAGTTATCATTCAGACCCCATCTAATATAATAGTTAAATAACTTAAGCCTTACTCTTTTTAATTCATTTTTATTTCAATTAAATGAAATTTTGTATCATCTACAATTATCTATTTTAATATATAAATATATATTCTGAATGCCGTTCGAACTTGGGACCATGTGGTGAGAAATCAGCTCCTCTCCAAAAAGGTAATTTTTTCTCATTTTTAACTTGTAAAAATTGAAATAAAAAATAAATTTTATTAAATAAAACATTGTCTCTGCACAATAAAAAGAATTTCTTAGATGAGCTTCTGAAACAAATATATTGTAATTAAATATATGAATTTGGACCTGTTCTTTAAATATGAAAATACACTATGTTTGTTTCGATTATTTGCTCCACGATAAAAAGATTATCGTGAAGTTAGGGTTTGTATTATGCGATATGCCACGCGTTCTATGACCAGAAAAAATTAAGTCGTAGTCCATGGTGTTTGCATTCGGTGCTAAAATAAGCGGGTGAGATCTGCTCACACTTACTCGAGATCTATACAATTCAAAAAGAATTTTAACAATGTAGATTTAATATTTTTAAATAAATATTTTTTAAAAAAATTAATATTTAAGATATTATCTTTATTTTAGATTATATATATATTAAAATAAATTTTTTGAAAAAAAAAGTAAATGAGAAAATTATTGAAATATATCTTATATTTAAGACCAAGATCAACTCTCTAAATAAGAATAAATTAAAAAAAATTGATCAATATTATTAAACGGTCAACATTATTTGACTTAACGACCGTTATATTTTTATGACATTTTAAAAACTTCATGTGTAACTTTGCACCCAAAAAAAAATACATGTTCTTGGCGAAATATTTCATGGGTCGATATATTCATTACTCAAATATATATTACAATGTATATACACAATAATACCTCTTATTCTTAATATAAAGTCCAATTGACTATTTTGGAAAAATTAAAGAAGATAAATAGATTAATTATAACATATGTTACGTGTTCTTTCTGAAATATTTATGTTATATCAATTTTTAAATTAGGCAAAATAGTTTATAAAAAAATGATAGATATAAACATTATAAAGTAATTTACTTAGCTTCTTTAATATCTTTAAATTAGTTAAGTGATTCTTATATTATGAACAGAAGGTGAAAATATTTATACATACAATATCTACCCAAAAGCAAGAAGGTATGTTATTAACAAGCACAGTGTAAATATATGAATAAGTGGGTTGTGAATATGGTTTGAAACTAGAAAAATCTCCTATGCGATGCACGGGGTGATGACTTTGTTTCGATGAATTTATACTAAGGAAACAAGCAAAACATGAGGATTCAAAGTAATTGCACGCCTCTGCATTGCACGGGGTGATTAGTATGTTATGATCAAAATTTATCACAACATTAATCACATGATTAATTTATTATTTAGTTTGTTTAATCTAAGGACTTTCTTTTTTTTTCATATTGCAAGTACATGTTATCTCTTCATTTAGATTTTTTGTGTTTTATATTAATCATTATTTTCGGAGTTGAATTGAAATTTTAATGAGATGACTTCAATTTTCATAAATAATCATTCTAACCTATTCAAATAAAAATAATTTAATAATTTTTTGAATAATTTCAAATTATTTGGAAGTTATATATTTCAATAATTTACACGATTTAAAATTATATATTTGAGGGATTATGACATGTCAGCAAATTATATATTTAAATAATATATAAGGTTTGAATTATATATTTGAGCAATTATAACACGTCAAAAAAATTATATATTTAAATATTTTATAATATTTTAAAAAATCTTAGAAGATTCTAGCAAAAAAATAAATATCAAGAGATTTTATGAGATTTTATTTTTAAAATAAACTTTAATAATATTCAATAACTTGATTTGTTTGCTGAAGGAATGATTAAATGGTGAGAGAAAAGCACGAATTTAAAGGATCTTGGAGAGCGTGGCTTTAGTCTAGCATGTGACTCTATGGAAACAACCAAACGCAAAACCTAATGCCCTTCTTATAGTTTGTTTGGATTAGTTTATGGAAACTCTATAAGTGTTTATAAATCGTAATTCACGGAATACGAAGTAGCTTTTACAGTCTACGAGGTGCTTTTACGGTCTACAAGGTAAATATGTGAAGAAGATTTATCTCGATTTACGTAAATCGGACTTATTATATAAGCCCGATTCAATTAAGCTTGGCCAAACGAGCAATTAGTAGCCAACGCCTACTAAGTTATAGCTCACACGAAACCTGAGACACGAATTAAAAAATAATAAAAAATGGAGGGATCAGACTGTGAACAGTATTTTGTGAGGAGAGTCAATGATAAGTTGTATAAGACCTCGGCTTGAGAGATGAGATTATATATATATATATATTGCTAGATGTAATTAATTTTGATAATATCAAATAAATATATATGTTAAATATTAAGAGTAAAAAGTTTGTATAATATATTTATATCTTATATTGACTAAGTGCTATATTTAATATAAATTAGAAGATATCAAGTTGAACTATGGAGAATGATTAAGAAGAAAATTAAGAAAGAAGTTATTAAGTTGGATTGGTCAAGAGAAAAAAGAAGAAAAAGATTGAAGATATTCCAGAAAATAAAGAAACTATCAAATTGAGTTGTGTTATGAAGAATACTCAAGAAGAAAGAGATTGAAGAAAGAAAAACTTGTCAAATATAATTAGAATATAAATATTCAAGCTCTTAAATTTGATATTGGAAGTTTCTATGATCAAATGGAAGTTAGAATGATTAAATTTGGAGTTAAAATGAGTTTTTTTAAGCTTTTATCATGAATAGTGACTATTTGCTACAGTAACCTCACTCTTGAGCTACAGGAACATCAGTTAAGTGATGATTTGTGAGTGAAAACACCGTTTACTCAAGTGGAACATCAGTCACTCAAGTGAATTCATTGTGCCAGCTACTCTGTTTAGCTTCGTTCTTTGTTCAGCGTGAACAAGGTTTGGTAATTTAGTCATATCTCTTAAACCACAACTTCGATTAAGATAAAACTAGAGGCATTTGAAACTAGACTTTCAATGCATCATTTTGACACCAAGATCAAGCTAAAAATAGATCATATGAAGGAGATATGAATTTTTGAATTTGACCTTCAAATCACCATCCTTTTCCAAAATAGGTTCGATATTTTGGACATATCTCCCAAACTACAAATCCAATTGAGTTAAAACCGGTGTATATGAAACTAGACTTAAACATATTTCCATGGATATATAATATTTAAAATTTGGAGTTATATTGAAAGTGATATGGCTTTTGGAAGTTGATACTCGAAAATATATATACTATCTACACTCTTTGGATCATAACTTGCAGAATACAATTAGTTTGGAGCTTATTCTTTTTGCAGTAGAATGTAGATGGCAAGAGCTTTTCAATGATAAATCATTTCCAAATTTGAAGTTATATTCAAAGACCTCTGTATTTATATATTTGCAGATGGATTGGATGTGATGTCTCAGTGCATTTGAAGTGAATGATAATTCTAACGTGATTATTTGCAAGGTTCTGATTCACCCACGAACTTTGTAAAAGTTATGAAAGAAGCCACTCGAGTGAATAAGTAATCATTTAAGTGCTCACTTGCCAGATTTTCAAAAGTCACTTGCGTAGCTCAGCAAGTTTCAGAAAAAGTTCACTCGAGTGAGTATAGTTTCACTCGAGTAATAACCAGCCTCTTACAGCCTTCCAAGAGTCACTCACGATGGCTTTGTAGGTTGTAAACTAAGATTAATTGAGTGAGTAAGTTGTCACTCGAGTGGTGGTGTCAACTTTCATTACTTTAGCAAGTCACTCTAAATATTTATGAAAGTTGCAACTCTTTACTCAAGTTTATCAGTTGGCACTTGAGTTGTGAACATTGCAGGAAGAAACTTCATATTGATGCACTCAAGTTCTGGAGGAGCACTCGAGTTCTAATGTAAAGTACACTCGAGTCTTGAAAGTTTTGCAATAAGAGTTTCTACCTGAGAATCCTTGTGTTATGCAGACCTAGCGGAGAATTTTAGTTCTCAATAAGCACTCGAGTTCTGGACATTAACCTACGGTGTTTTCACAGGTAACTCGCGATAGCTTTGTAAGTTGTTAACAAAGCTCACTCGAGTGAGTAAGTTGTCACTCGAGTGATGATTAGCAACTCACGATGATTCAACAAGTGACTCTATGATAAACCAATAGTGCAATGTATCTCAACAGAAGATCATTTAAGTTATATTTCATGCACTTGAGTGATATTGATCACAGATTTTCTTAATCGCCATCTCAGATTTCTTCATAATCTTGCAAACTCATTTAAACCTTGATTATGTTGCTTCTAATCATTCCTAATAATCACTAATCAAGTTTACATGAGGATTATAGGTGATTGAACATGGATTAGAGCTTAACGGCCAAAAAACATTTTGTGTCAGAAACTCCAACGATCATATTTCTCTAAAGCGACAAAATCACAACAGGAATATCAACATGCCTAATGAATACTTCAACATGTCCAACAGTCATCAGAGCTACATCAACTATAAATTGAAAAGCATTCAAAGTTGAAGATATGAGCTTAAACCCACACTATCAAAATGTTAATACTCTAATGTTCATGTCATTTGCTTTTTATTTTCTCAGTGATCTTATAATTTATCATAGAGAGTAAGATTATTTATAATGTACTTCAGTGCTCATCTTATTCATTTTTTAGAGAGAATATTAATTGTAATCCTTAATCATAAAGATTGTATCCTTACGGTGAGTAAATGAGAGTATATCGGTGAGAGATTTGTAAACGGCTTCATAAGTGCTCGGTTAAACTTATGGGATTGTAAATGCTTCTATTACTCATGGTTTAAACAAGAAGATAGTGGATTAAAAATCTCAAGTGGAGCTTGGGGACTGGACGTAGGTCATCAAGGATTAGACGGAACCTGAATAAATCACAGTTTGCATCTTTTCTTCCCTAAACCATTATATTTCTAGCATATGTGATTTACACCGGTACAAAAAATACTTTTAAGACCGGTTAAAAACGATATTTAAGACCGATTCTGGATCAGGTCTTGATACAGCCGGTCTAAAAAGTATTAAACTTTTTAGACCGGTTAAAAAACCGGTCTTAAATATGAACTTTTAAGACCGGTTCTTCAACAACCGGTCTTAAAGTTTAACTAAGGAACAATTAGGGAAATTTCAGCATAAAAAAATAACAATTTAAGACCGGTTCTCTTAATAACCGGTCTTAAATATATATTTAAGACCGGTTATTAAGAGAACCGGTCTTAAAATTTTGTTTTGTTTTTTTTCGTTTTATTTGTTTCAATCTTACCCAGGCCAGTAAGCCATATTCAACAACATTCCCCCTGTCACATTACATACACATGCATATATGTATATATTGACAATCAGAAGCAGTGACAACAGCATTTTTATTTCCAGAAACTACCAATACACAATATAATCCTCGACTCTCAACAATCAAAGAATGAACATTATGAAAAAAATCAATGAAAACAAACACATTCAATTCCAATGACTACCAATAACACATGATCAACTTATTCAATTCTCAGAAACAGTACAATATTTCTCATTATATGGAAAAAATTCATAAGCTTTACAGAGAAATGAAAAAAGCTAAGTGGAGGAAAATTGACAATAGTGATCCCTGCCTGAATCAAAAGCCAACTAGTATCGCCAATATCCAAGAATTTGTCCTAAACAGAGATATAAACCAAGTTAGATATATATGAAAACCATAAGTATTATTAGAACAACATAAATCGGATTCAAAAACTTACTAATCTTATAAAAGCTCATAAATGAATTCAGCACAACAATTGCGGATGAAATCAATATCTTCTTCAGGAAAGGGATCAGCAAGATCAAACATCTGTATGTGTAACACCGAAGCCAAACAAAACATTAACTTACTAACTTAAAAACAATAAAGTAATACAAAATATTTGAAATATACATTTATTACCTCCTCGGTAAAGTCAGTCGTGTCTAGGCTGATAATATTGTAAATCTGCCTCAAAATATAAAGACCACATAAGTTGGAGCCCGGTGGTTGCCTACGGGTCTGAAAAAGAACATGATATCATCAAAGCAAGCATAAAAGCATAGCTTATGAAACGCATCTTAAAGAAAACAAATATGTACTAACCTTTGGCGTGATCCATGTAGGGTCTTTTAAATCACGAACATGCCTACCACACTTAGCGTGTAGGAAAGTCCGCATAGCCCTATGATCAAAATCACAAAGATTACTTATTCTGCACACAAACTTTGCACACAAAAGGTAATAAAGCAAGAAAACTTACGAGTTCATGGTCTTCTTCAAGTCAGTCCCCGGTTTGAAGTGGAGGGAGCAGAGGAGGATCACTGTGTAACTAGCCTTACACAGAATAACCAATTGCCAATGATCCCTGAAAAAAAGAGATGAATGTTAAGAAAATATAAAGCATTATATGTTATGTTTCGGAATATAAATTTGATGTTTCTTACCCATGTACATAAGAAACCAAGAAACAGTCAGTTTCTGTTTCACTGAGCCTCTGTGATAAATATCTATGTCTGATGGCAGCAGTGGTCCCTTTCTCCGTGGCATGAGCTGGGCACATGAATCCAAATTTAGCGCTCTGCCCAGAGGAAACCAACCTACGATTCATGTACCTACAAAAATAGAAGCACACAAATTAAGGTTACAGAGCGTAATTTTTAAGATATTTACTTCAAATTGAAGAAGATACTTACATCAAAAAAACCTGGACAATCGCAATCGTAAGATTTTGTCTAGGAGCGACCATAGACATTAAATCATCCCTCTCAAGATAGCATGCCGCCCCTGACGGTCCAACAACTGAATCCATAGGCCAATGTTTAGTCGGGAAAGATGTGTCAAATGCCATCAGAATCACTTGTTGCATCACATTCAGTGGTGGAGGCTGTGAAACTTCACGAGGGACGGGAGCTGGACTTGGGGCTCTGATCGGGGAATCCGCAGCTCCAACAGAAACAAGGTCCTTCGGCCATGATATGAAAGTACCCAAGACATCGGCCACAATCTTGAACTCCTCAGAAGGGATAGGGACAGGTGCGTCTGAGATAATAACCTCCTCAACTGACACCCTAACCTGATCATCTGTCATCTCGAGGTGGTGAACAGTTGATCCTAGGTTGTGCACACTCCCCCGTGCAACTAACCGTCTCAGAGGATCCTCAACATATAAATCACAAGGCTCAGCATCGTCCTTTCCAGGACCCTCTGATGACTGTCCCACATTGCAACAACTCCCTTTGGTGCTCTGCTTATAGCGATCGAACGATTGTGCGTGGACAGGAGCGGTGTCTTGTCTTGTGCTCACCATGACATATACCTCATCCTTCATCTTGCTCAACCGGGCATCCAATAGTGCATTAAATGATGCTTCTGCCTCAGCCCTTGCTTCCGCCCTCGCAGTGGCCAACATACGCTCCAATTCGTCTCTCGTTACCACGTTGGAGGAGGAACTGCGTGAGGAGGATCCAAAGTAATCCTTTATACCCAACCCTCCTCCAACTCCCCTGACGTGGCCTGGATGCTCACGTTTTCCAGTAGCAACCGTGAGAATGTCATTCCTCCCCTCGGACTTGAAGGTTCCCTCGGCTTTCTTTTTTTGAAGTTCCTCCTGTGAGATATACAAAAAACACACATGAGTAATGAAAAATGTTTATTAAACAGTTAATAAGAACAACGATACTTACAATTTTTTCACCGACTATACGAGACTGGTCGCTCGTATAGGATCCACCACTCTTTCGGCGAGCATGCAACCACAACTCTTCACGCCGTATCGGAGATGGTGGAGATAGTAGAACAGAAGGATCGGATTGAGAAGCTTCTTCCAATCTCCTCCGTTTGGCCGCCAACAAGTCTTTCTCGGCCTTTGCATATCCCCCACGAGACATTGTATGGGGGCAATCATTCTTCCTGCCGCTCGCTTGTGCCTTTTGCCTTCTTGCCTGCGAATAGGAAATGGGAAAAAAAAGGTTACAAACAGTAAAGACAAAAGATAAGTACATAAAGTATAAAATAAGTTATCTCACCAAAGCCTCTGGAGTAGTCCGAAGCCTAAAAAACTCCTGCCATGTTGCTTCATCGATGTACGAGTACTTGCTGCAAGGAGTAGGACGTGGATTACCAGCTGGCACCTCGATATGCACGTAATTGTTCGCCAGACTCGTCTTGAACTTCCTCCAGCGCTCACAACAATATGTCATAGTCTTGTGATACAAAATCTCACTCTGAGGAACGTCGTAGGTGAGCTGTTATTCATGAATGAAAGGAGTTAGTGACAGTAATGAAACGAATTTGATAAAAGAAACATACAGAGGGAATTTTATACCTGAATAGTATCCCAAATATGCTGCTTCACTTTTTTGTCGACATTCCTCCACTCCTCTATCAATATGCTAGGCTTATTCCGTGCGAGGAGGCCGACAAAACTCCTAAAACGACTGGCATTCGGCCCGATCGGTTTCTAGTATTGATCGAACTGGATTGGTATCCTCTCCCCGACAGACCGACTCAAGGAAACATCCCTCAACCGTGTGGCCGTCCTGCCCCTCCTTCTAGGCTGGTGACTCGGCTCACCCGATGACTGCCCCTGATTAACACTCTGAGGCTCGCTGTGCTGAGCAGTACGGTACACCTAATCCTCTGCTATAGGAGGCACCTGATCCTCGGCTGTAGGATGCACCGGATCCGTCATTGTACTGTTAAGACAAATTGTTGAGTTATTAAGTGACTTGCTGAGATTACGCAAGTGAAGGGGAATCACTCAAGTGAATTGCCTATCACTTGTGAGCTAAGTTTCTAATCAACCCTTAATTGTTTCTGTCCTGAGTCTCAGGTTATTGTTGTCAAAAGAACCTTCTCCTTTATCTCATTCTTAATTGCTTTCCCACTTATCTTTCCTGTTTTAGTTTGATGGTTTAACTTTAAGCCACGCGTAGTGTAGGGTAGTGGTAAGTGGGAGAGTATAACAGATAGTATCAGCTCGGGAGAAAATGAGTGTAAGGGAGCCCACATGATTGTTTTATTGGGTATTTGGAATCAAAGACAAATCATCGTCTTTAAAGACTTTTATCATACCCACCTAAACTTTTAAATACCAAAAAAAAACAAAAGACTTTTACCGTATGGTGGATTGATGGTGCATGATCTGAAGACCATAATGATGACAAGGATGGAGTATTTATGGATTTAAAATGAGCATGTATACTACCAGCTGGTCAATAAGACAACTGGTCTTGGTTCCCCTCTCTAGCTCTCTTGATATATCGTTTTCCATTGTCATCTCATCATGATGCTTTCTGGACTTTTTGTTTGGTAGAAACCTCTTAAATTTGTGTCCTTGATCTTGTCTCTATCCCAACCCATTTATCAATTCTTGCTCAATCAGAGCATTATTATTATCCACCCCTCACATTCTTCCCAACTGTTATTTGCTTTTGTGTATATCATTCTATTTTTCTTTATAAGTCTAAATTAACTACCTCTTATATACCAAAAAGAGTTAGTTAACTCATTAATTATAGATTAAATTTCTAATTTCACCCTTATATTTGATTGATTCCAAACACACACACCCATATGCAGCATATACCTAATTAAACGCTTCCTTCATCTACTACTAATACTAGTACCTCAGATTTCAAAGTCATTGATCAATTGTGAATAGATCAAAGGATTAAAAATAAGGTTGATAAGGGCATGGTTTGAATTGTCCACCAAGAGGATTAACAAAAAATGGGTTAATATGATATTTATTTCTTATTTTTATTCTATTTTAATTTTGACACCTCAAATTTTAAATAATAAGAAATAGCATCAAGAAGGGCTAGCCCTTCAGCCTTCAGCAAAAAGCACAGATTTCACATGAACAATTCTAGAAGCACGGTCCAGAATCCAGCCATTATTAATATCCCGAACGATGAAAGAAATTGCAGCCATTATATTAACAGAGTTTTACCTGTTTAACGCGCAGGAGGAGAGGGGCAGCAGTGGCTGGAAAACACGCCGGAGTGAGATAAAGGCTGGAGGGAGTTTCAAACGCCGACAACAGAATATGGGAAAGAAGGTGGAAGCGGCGGCGGCGATTGGAAAGGTGGCAGGAGAATACGGCGGAATATCACCTACTGCGTTGGAAGTGAGCAGTTCGCGGCGGTGGAAACAGAGGGGGAAGTGAAACGTAAATGTGAAATGAACTTTCACGGCGGTTCTAGGTTTGAAAATCAGACTTTTAAGACCGTTTATTTAAATAACCGGTCTTAATAAATACTTTTAAGACCGGTTATACAAATAACCGGTCTTAAATTATTGATATTTAAGACCGGTTATTTAGAAAACCGGTCTTAATAATATCGTGATTTTTTTATTCATTTTAAGAATTTGTTTTTAAGACTGGTTTTTTAAATAATCGGTCTTAAATTATTGACTTTTAAGACCGGTTATTTAGAAAACCGGTCTTAATAATATCGTGATTTTTTATTCATTTTAATAATTTGTTTTCAGACCGGTTGTTTAAATAACCGGTCTTAAATTATTGAATTTTAAGACCGTTTATTTAAACAACCGGTCTTAATTGTTTTTTAAGACCGGTTGTTTGTATAACCGGTCTAAATAATATTTTTTTAGACCGGTTTTTTAGACAATCGGTCTAAAACATTGCTTTTAATTACGGAATTTCCACCGCGTGTTTCTTTTAGACCTTATCCGCAATAACCGGTCTAAAAATGCTATTTTGCACTAGTGTTAATTAACTGACTATAGTTTTATAACTCATTTCTTTAATAATTATTGATTCTATAAGATTAAAAAGAATTTCAAAATTCTTAAATTTTTATCTTACACTCAATTCATTTCTTCTTAATATGTATTATATATGTATGGATCATGAACGTCACAATCTGTTCCCCCAGACTTCAATTCTCTAAATAATGAGACCACATGGGACATTAATTGCTTTTCTTCATTTGGATTGTAATTTTGCTTTCTCTTTTCGCTATTTATTTTCCATTTCTGATATACTCATACTGTCAACTGATCAGTATATGATACAGCTTAGCTGGCTCCACTTATTTTTCTCTGACTAAACTCGTGAATCTAGATTTAAGAGTTGTAATCATTCAAGCTAAATTATAATGACATTTTAATTAATTTTTTATTTTTATTCTACCATTTTTATTTTCTAAAAATATTTTTTCCAATTAGTCATAATTAATATATTATGAGAATATACACTAATGCATATAATTGAGAATTAATGGGACCTAATTAAAAATCATATCAAAAGACCAGAAAATTAATTTTTTCTATCATTTAATATTTGTTAATAAATTTATTTTACTTTTGAATAATATTGAGTCTTTTTTCAGCTGTGTGCTCTCTCTTTTGTTTTTAAAAAAGAATTAACTTTACTTTCCCTGTTGCTTTCGATTTTCTAAGTAGCTCTAAAACTTGCTCTTTTAGTTTTGACGTATTGCACGAGGCTTTTTCTATAAATTGCTCTTTGGGCTTCAAATATCACCACAAAGTATATATAGCCTCATCCTTCCGTCAGCCTCTCAATAGTCAATAGTCATCTTCAGCGGCAAATCTACAGCTTAGGTAAGTTGTTTGCCTTTCTTTCTCAACATTCGTAGTCATAGTTCAGTTCCTCTGCTCTGTGTTGGCTCAATGCTTATCTTTATCTTTAACATTTGTAGGCCTTTAATAGGTTTCATTTTGGGTGAATCCTTCTATACCTTATCTTTAAACTGCATCTGCTATTTACTCGTTACATTTCATTCTCTCTCATTTGGTGTAAATATATATCGCTAACAGCATCGTCTAATTGCTCCTCGTGAATGATCCATCTAGATTTGATTTTTTTAAATATATTTTATTAATATTTTTATTTCAACATAATATAATTAAGAATAAACGTACTTTTAAATTATCTATATTTAATTAGCTAGGCCGAATCCTAATATGAAAAAAAGTTAACCTTCTATAATCAAACACAATAAATTTGTGAAGTTGATACAAACCCTAATATGGAAAAAGGTTAATCTTTTTATTTTTCAAAGCTGATGAATTTCTGAAGGTGATTAAATCAAGCGAGGGGCCTTAATTAATTAGACCCTATTCATATGGTCAGGATGGATTATAATACTACCTCTTATTCTTAATATAAAAGTTAGTTAGATATTTTATTTGGTTCTAAATAGAAGACTTCAATCCATTTTGTCTCCTAAATTTTATAATTTATCCTAAAATATCTCTATTGATTACACTCATTAAGATTTCTATCAAATGATAGTCATGAAGATAGATGGTATTTCAGGAAAACTAATATATACTATTAAAATAACTAATGTAACTAACATTTTTAATCTATGCAAATTAATGGAGTAGATTATTCTTGAGAAATCTGCATGCAAGTTGCTGCCAAATGAAATTAAAGCTCATTTGTGTTTCATGGTCAAGGAGATAAATTAAGATGAATTTCATTTGCTTGAATTTTAAGCTTCATTTGCATTTATTTTCAAGGTGATGAAATCAAAATTAGATGCAAATAAAACATAGATTCAATCAAATGAAATTCATCTTAATTTGGCATATAACTATGGGTGACAGCAAGTGACACGGAAAAAAAAACAGAGGAAGTATGAATATAAAAAAAACAGAGTTGGCTAGTGTGAATGCATCAAATATGTCGGTAGACGTCGGTAAGGTTTAGCTGAAGGGTTGGTAGTCAGCAAAGAAGTTGGTGGCAGTGATTGTTAACTCTTATATTATTTTTTTTCTTCTCTTGAGTAGTATAAATAGGTGTTAGAAGTGGAATTGTAACACATCTGAGTTTGAATAAACATTTGAGTTTGGTTTCTATATCATTTTGGTACCAGAGCTTGGTTCCAGAAGGCTAGAGAGCGAGAGAGTGAGAAGTGGATGAGAAACAAAAATGTTGAGAAAATGGGGGTGTTGGAACTTCACTTTCGGAGCGTTTTTTGAAGAAACCAACCTCACCATCGTGTTGAGAAGGCCAGAAAACCTCAGGAAAGTGCCGGACATCGTTGAACACGGCCTCCACGCGCCGCCACGAGCATCGTCAGAATAGTGCTCGCGGTCGCCGAAAATTTGCCGGAATCCAAAGGTCGAAGACGATGACGTCATCCTGACCTGTCCAGTTAGCGACAGATCAGCCAACCATTGACTGCCATGTGTCGGAATTGCCACGTCATCAGGTCCAGTCAGCTAAACTTTTTAAAATTACAATTTTGCCCCATAATTTTCAAAAATTGTACGTTTGACCCAAAATTTTGTCAAAATTATATTTTTCCCCAAAACTATCTTAAATTACAATTTGACCCCAAATCTTTGCAAAAATTACATTTTTTGCCCCAAAACTTTCCAAAATTACTATTTGACCCCAAAATTTTGCCAACATTACATTTTTACCTTTCCTTCCCAACAACACTAATCTTATCCCTATACCTTTCCACCTGATATGTAATAAATGTGTACCTTAAGCCCTAAGTTTACAAATATTACCCCAAAATGCCTCCAAGACGTAGGAATACGCACGAGATTAAGATGGAAGAAATGAGGCAACGGCTACAAGAGCTGGAAGCTACTATAGAAATGCAGCAAGCTTTGCTAGAAACTAGCAGAGAACCCCCAGAAGGCGATTTAGATAGTAGTAGTTCTTCATCCACTGATTATCGCCGCTGTCCTCGACAACCATCATTCCGCCCTAATGACATTAAGGTGGATGTGCCCAAATTTGAAGGAAGGATCCAGCCAGACGACTTCATTGATTGGCTTCAAACTATCGAACGAGTTTTCGAATACAAGGAAATTCTTGATGAACAGAAGGTTAAAATTGTCGCCAACAAGTTAAAGAAACATGCTTCCATATGGTAGGAAAATCTCAAGAAAAGGCGTGAAAGAGAAGGAAAATGCAAGATCAGAACGTGGGACAAGATGCGACGAGAGCTCTCACATAAGTTTCTTCCTGAAAATTATTATCAAGATAATTTTCTTCAATTACATAATCTTCGTTAAAAGACTATGTCTGTGGAAGAATATACCAGGGAATTTGAAAAGCTCATGATGAAGTGTGATATCCAAGAAAAGGAGGAGCATACAATAGCCCGTTATCTGGGAGGATTAAATACCAATATTGCCCATCCAGTACAGCTTCAACAATACTAGACCCTAGACGATGTCATCCGTCTAGCCATCCATATCGAGAGGCAGTTACCCAAAAGGTTTCCGTACCAACCGTCTTCCTCCACCAGAGTTCCTTCTGATGGACGTAAGGCAAATGTGAATCAACCTAGCTCTTCAAGCAAGCCTCCACCAAAGACCTCCAAGGAGTTTAGCTCCAAACTAATTAAATGCTTCAAATTCCAAGGGTTTGGTCATATCACTTCAGAGTTTCCTAACCGCAAAGTTGTCACCATTATTGAAGGGGAACCTTCTACAGTATCTGAAGAAGAAAAGGATTCCTTGCCTGCCAAAGAACCAATGTTTAATGAGGAACCAATTTTTGATGAAGAAGTCACTTTTGCTGATAATGGTGAAACATTTGTGATTAGAAGAAGCCTACATACAGCAATAGCAAAAGAAGAGCCTTGGCTACGTCACAATATTTTTCATACTCATTGCACTGCTCAAGGAAAAGTCTGTGACGTTATCATTGACAACAGAAGTTGTGAAAATGTAGTCTCTCACTACATGGTAGAAAAGTTGCAACTGCCAACCCACAATCATCCGTTCCCTTACAAGCTCCAATGGCTTAACAAAGGAAGGTAAAAGTTTCTAAACGACACATTGTTGCCTTTTCTATTGGTAAAAAGTATCACAATGAAGTTTGGTGTGATGTTGTTCCTATGGATGCCTGTCATCTTCTGTTGGGGAGGCCTTGGCAATATGATCGACGTGCTCTCTATGACGGTCATGCCAATATATATTCCTTCCAGAAAGATGGTATAAAAATTCAGCTCGCACCCTTACCACCAAACGAACACAACAAAGGCAAAACTGCAACCAAACCGTTGGTGTCTCTAGTTGAGAAGTCCCAATTAAAGGTGACCAAATCAGAAGGCCAAGTTATGGGTCTTGTTCTATTGCTCAAGGAAAATAATAGAACTTCTATTCCACCAGAGGTTCAACCGTTATTAGCTGAGTTTCCTGATGTGATCCCAGATAACATTCCGTCAGGATTACCACCCATGCGAGACATTCAACATGCGAGGGATTTCATTCCAGGAGCAGTAATTCCTAACAAGCCAGCTTACAGGATGAGTCCCCAAGAACATGCTGAAGTTCAACGTCAGGTTGAAGAATTACTAAAGAAGGGATTGATCTGTGAAAGTGTTAGCCCTTGTGCCGTACCTGTACTTCTAGTACCCAAGAAGGATGGAAGCTGGAGAATGTGCATAGATTTTCGTGCAGCCAACAAGATCACAATTAAGTATCGGTTTCTGATACCTAGGCTCAATGACATGCTCGACCAATTATATTGCTCCATAATTTTTTCCAAGATTGATCTTCGTAGTGGATACCATCAAATCCGAATTCGTCCCGGAGATGAATGGAAGACCGCTTTCAAAACCAGAGATGGGTTGTATGAATGGAATGTGATGCCATTTGGATTATCAAATGCTCCTAGTACATTTATGTGTTTGATGAACCAGGTCCTTCGCCATTTCATTGGCAAGTTTGTTGTTGTTTACTTTGATGACATTCTTATCTACAGCAAGAGCCTAGCAGATCACTTAGAGCACTTACGACAAGTGATGCAAACTCTTCGTGAGCAGAAACTTTATGCTAATTTGAAGAAGTGCGCTTTCTTGACAAGTGAAGTCATTTTTCTGGGTTATATTATCACGGCAGAAGGTATACGGGTTGACCCAAGCAAAATTGAAGCCATTAACAGTTGGCCAATTCCGCAATCTATCCAAGAAGTTAGAAGTTTCCATGGATTAGCTTCCTTCTATAGGAGGTTCATTCGAAACTTTAGTTCCATTGATGCACCCCTTATAGATTGCATTAAGGGAGACAAGTTCCAATGGACAGAGAAGGCTCAAAAAAGTTTTGAAGAACTGAAGAAACACTTGACAAAACTCATGTGTTAGCACTTCCTAATTTTGACCAAGTGTTTGAGGTCAGTTGTGATGCTTCTAACACCGGAATTGGTGCTGTTCTAAGTCAAGAAGGCCATCTAATTGCTTTCTTCAGTGAGAAGCCTAATGACGCTAAGCTCAAATATTCTACCTATAATAAAGAATTATATGCTATTGTCTGAGCTTTGCAACATTAGAGCCACTATTTGTTACATAAGGAGTTTAACCTCTATTCTGACCATGAAGCACTCAAGCATTTAAATTCTCAACAAAAGATCAATCGAAGGCATGCCGCTTGGAGTGAAATGTTGCAGACCTATCCGTTTTTACTCAAGCATAAGGCTGGTGTCCTAAATTCAGTAGCTGATGCACTTAGTCGTCGACATGCTCTATTAACGACTATGCAAGCCAAAGTAGTAGGCTTTAAAACTATAAAAGAGTTGTATCAAAATGATCCTGATTTCCAAGGTGCCTGGAATGCCACTGAATCTCAACCATTTCAGCAATATTACAAGGAAGAAGGATTTTTATTTAAAGGAAAAACTTTTTGCATTCCTCATTGCTCACTACGTGAGGCTATAATTTGGGAAGCCCATAATGGGGGATTAGCTTGTCATTTCGGTAGAGACAAAATTGTGGCCCTAGTAAAGGAGAGCTTTTATTGGCCAAAGCTTGAACGAGATGTGAACAAACATATCCAAAGATGCAGAATATGTCATCTGGCTAAATCCAAAAGCTAAAATACCGGGTTGTATATGCCGTTGCCAGTGCCTAAAGCACCTTCGGAGGATGTGAGTATGGATTTTGTCCTTGGGTTACCTCAGACCCAGACACAAAAGGATTCTATAATGGTGGTTGTTGATCGTTTTTCAAAAATGGCTCACTTTATCCCTTGCTAAAAGACTAATGATGCGGTTCAAGTTGCAGACTTATACTTAAGAGATTGTTCGTCTTCATGGCATTCCCAAAACTATCACTTCTGATAGAGATAACAAGTTTGTAAGCCACTTTTGGAGGACTTTATGGAAAAAGATGGGAACTAAGCTTTAGTTTAGTAGTGCTAGTCATCCTCAAACTGATGGCCAAACAGAGGCTGTTAACAGGATTCTTGGAAATCTATTACGCAGCTTTGTTGGAAAGAACTTGAAGCAGTGGGATCTTATTGTTCCTCAAATTGAATTTGCTTACAATAATTCAGTCAATCAGGCAACCAGAAAGTGTCCATTTGAAGTCGTTTATGGCGCTCGACCCCTCAATCCATTAGACTTTATTCCTTCACCAGACAAGCATTATTACAGTGAAGGTGCAGACCAGAAAGCTAAAGAAATTAAGAAGCTACATGAACAGGTTCGTGATAGGATTCAAAAGCAGACTGTGAAACTCAAGGCACAACGAGACAAGCATCGCAGGTAGCAAGTCTTTAATGTAGGAGATTTGGTTTGGATACATTTGTGAAAAGAACGGTTTCCAAAGCAACCAAATGCCAAGTTATCTCCTCGAGCTGATGGTCCATTCAAGATTGTGCAGAAAATTAACAACAATGCTTACAAAGTGGAATTGTCTGGTACTTATGGTGTTTCAACCACTTTCAATGTTGCGGATCTATCTCCGTATTTTGACGATGATGTTGATTTTGACTCGAGGATGAGTCCTGTCCAACCCCAGGAGAATGACACGGAAAAAAAATAGAGGAAGTATGAATATAAAAAAAATAGAGTCGACTAGTGTGAATGCATCGAATATGTCGGTAGACGTCGATAAGGTTTAGCTGAAGGGTTGGTGGTTAGCAAAGGAGTTGGTGGCAATGATTGTTGACTCTTATATTATTTTTTTTTCTTCTCTTGAGTAGTATAAATAGGTGTTAGAAGTGGAATTGTAACACTCTGAGTTTGAATAAACATTTGAGTTTGGTTTCTATACCAGAAAGAGGAGCAGAATTCATTTCCTTGCCAATACAACACATGAAAAGGAAATAGGGAAATGAGCTACTTTAATTTATTACCAAATTTGGTATCAACACATCTACTAATACTCTTCCACCTAAGCCGTCTACTAACCTATTTTACTGTTCATAAGGTGGAACCCACTTGCATGCCAAAAAAAAACAAACATCTGGCTCCGTACTGAGCTAGCAGCTTTGAGTTATTACAGTTGGCTCCCACTGCATTTAAGGACCAAGTACCATTTTTTCAAAAATTCCCGCCATGTTGTTTTCTGTTTATACTGTTCCATCACCCCACTTGTGTCGTCATATAATTCTTGAGCCCATTTTTACATAGGCTGAACATTGTTAAATCTCCTTCCTTTGTCTTCTCTGTTTTTATCGTCCCCTGTAAGTTGTCTTTTCTATCATAATGAGGTCTTTGCTACAACAGTACCTTAACGCGATGGCGTAGGTTTGTTCGGGACGATGCCATATTGTGCATGGTGGAAGGCCTTACATAGTTGGTAGGTTGACGGGCATTTCCATAGACGATTAGTTGTCGGAATGTCTGAAAGTTTTTCAATGTTAGTGTTCTGCATTTGTTATGTCAACTCTTTTATCAGTGCATGTTTTTGTTACTTTTAGGTCATCAAACACCATGCAACTGTTAGTTCTTCATTCATCGTAGTGTGTGTATTGGACCTTCCATGGATAACCTACACTGTAGAGTACTCAAAAGTAGTGTCATGCTCAAGCTTGACCATGTAATACTGCATGATTTTTGTAATTCATTCGTTGCTGTAACCAACACCAGGCAGTCAACAGTTTCCCTGGAAGTTTTCTTCCTGCACACTGAGGTACCTTCTTAGTTCAATTTTTTTTGTTGATTCTGCTTTATTAGATGACTCTTCATGTTGAAATTGAAGAGTTGGTTGGTGTTATGTCAAATCTTCAGTAGAGATTTAGAGATGATTGTACCTTGCTACTTGACCGAATACTGAAGGCTTTGCATACCAAGTGTAGCGTACCAAGTTGAAGTAGTATTGTTTTGAGAGAGTTGTTTAAACAGTTAAACTTGTGAGAGTTGTAGTTCTTGGAACTTAAGTTAAGAGTTGTATTATTTAATTCTTGTGTTTTAACTTTGTCCATTGTTGTGACTTAAGTGAAAGTATGATTTTTTTAGTTTGCTTCCTCTTATATTTAAGTCGTCAGTGAAAGTAGGTTGTTTGATTTTACAATGATGTTAGATCAGCTTGTGTGTGTTGTTTCTTTATCAGTTGCAGAGATTATTGGTCGAACCTATGTTATTATATTCAACCCTCTTGTGCGTGCATGCATACACACTATTCTTCATTTTCATGCTAATATTTAATATTGTTTAATATTTTTAGACCTCTTATATTTCATTTAACTGTGGTTCCTTTCATTGTATCTCATTTAGCCCCTACCCCTTCTTATTAACTGTGGTTTTGAAAAGAACTATGACGAGACAAATTTAGTCATGAACTCTAACTTTTTTACATAACAAAGAAGGCTCAAAGAGAAATAGGGACTAAACCAACTTAATGAACATTGTGCCTCAAACTAAACCAAACATAAACTTAACTTGGAAACAGAAATACTACACAAAAACTTAAACCGGATTTCATGAATCCATAATTACCTAACATACAGAAACATATTACTGGACACCACGCATGCTGACATATAATAAAAAGGGGTTGGTACTCTAAAAACACTAGGAGATATAATGTCTTAGGGCATGTTTCACTTAGTTTAGGTCATGTTCTGTCTCACTCATGAATCCTAAATGGCCCAGTGTAGTTGCAATAGGGAATGGCAAGCTTGCAACATAACCATTCAAGTCAGAGGTTTCATTTTGCCCAACTAAGGCTATTCCATTAAGTCTTCCATGATAAGGACGGACAGGTGTAATCTTCATATAGCTATGAATTAGGAGATTCTGAATGAAAATACCATCATCTGAACCTCTTTGCATCTAAACTCTCATGTAAGGTATGAAATGTAAGATGAGATTCAGGTACTCTATGTGATACCTCAAGCTATGGGGGTTTAATTCTCAAAGAGCCATACAGGTATCGAAAGAGGGAATATCTTGATAAATAAAATCTCAAAGAGCCAGGCATGATCCTCCCTCTGCGAATGCCATGAACACGTCATATTTGCTCACCAAAGTCATAGCTGGCAAAAACTATTAGAGGGCCACATGTAATATTAAGAGAACTAACCCCACTTTTCCTCCATGCACGCAACATCCTGTATAACTCATTTTCTGAGAAAGTTTGGAAGGCACTCATTGTTGATCGTTGCTGATGAGAGAAGGATAAGGGTATTGTTCAGACAAGTTTAGGTCATGAAAATCTACACCAAGTATAATTTGCTTTTATAGAAAATGTTTATTATTTCCTTACTAATTGTTTAATGAAGCTGGGGGTTTTATTCAATGTCCTTTTATGTGTAATGTTAGAATCTATTGGTTAACCATTAGCAGATTATTAGCAGGTTAACGTTGAGGGGAAGGTTACTAACATGGATACTTAACTTGTAGCAGGTTAACGCTTGTGGTTTTATACAGTGCCCTTTTTTGTGAAATGTCAGTATGTATTGGTTAAAGATATTGTCATCCTGTATGGGACACTTTAATGCTGTATCCATTGGCTAATAGATGTATACCAAATGTCAAGGCTTGAACTCATGTCTAATAGTTAATAACTAGGACCCAATATGGATGGGATTGGTCTGCCCTTTATCTGCTCATGTCATGCACATGGTAGTGCAATTAAAAAACATGCAAACACTGTTGTTCTGTTACTGAAATTTTTTGGTCATTTTGCGTACCCTTGGTTTTAACTCAGATTCAGTTTCTGGGGCTTATAAATGGGTATCCGTCAGATTTTTTTAGGTCTTTCTGAAACAGTTCCCTCTACCATGTAATATTATTTTTGGTTTTTTCCTAAGAGTTCTGATTAGAAACAAAAAAAATTGCCTTAGCAGATAATTGAAGTTTCTTCTAAGTAGCCTAAAAGCTCAACAACAAACCAAAAATGCCAAAAGGAAAAATAGAAACAGGACACTACCAACCTATAGAAGTAACCAACTTAATTAAAAAGGTTTGATTCTTTAGCTATTCTGTGTTTATTGAGCCCTCCCAATTTTATTAAATTGACACACTCACTTCACCAGGCACACATCCCTCCCATTTTCATTTGATTTTGTTTGTGGATGCATACATAATAAGTTACATAATATTTCTCAATTCCTTAAAGTTGACAAGTAAGCATTTTTCATTAATAAGCATAGGTACCAGATGAAACAACTAAATGATGTTAATTAGCTTCCAATACCAGGCAAACTAACTCACTGGCAAGAAACTAATAAGTCAACCATATTAATAATAACCAAATCTGAGGGAAGTCACCACTTTAATGCCAGCCATTGACATAGTTGAAAATTACAAGTCTAAGTTGGAATAGGATATCCTCAGTTGAAACATAACCTATGATGTCAATATATGGACAGTCCTATATTCATACAAGTAGTATACTGCTTTTATATAGCTTGGTTTAATACCATCCTGCCCATATGCCATATCATATAACAATATATAAATGATCATATATTGGTGTATATGTAAATGGTACACTTGCCATTGATTTAATAGCTTCCTATTCTAATATAAATTACCATAGCATGCCATCATCTGATGCTGATTTAGTCCCTCATTGTACCATTAAATTGATTTACAAACCTTTTTTTGCTGTCATACCTATTGATAACTCATGAATCATGATTCCTAATTCATGATATTGCCTTTTGAATTAGTTTCTATAAAGTTATAACACCTTTATCTATATCTTTACTGATCTTCAGTCTAATATAGTCCACCTCTGTTGTTGCATTCTCAGCAACAATTTGTGCACTAGGATTCATCATATTTACTAATAGGACATCCCTATCCATTAGCCTATATACATTAGAGTATACTTCTTTCATGTTAGAAGCAACATCACCTCTTATTAATATGTATAATACACTTTAGAGTTGCATTTTTGTTCACTAAGTGGTGTTGTATCTTACATGGCTTTTCAGTCCTTTGTGAAATAGTAAAAGTTAGAGTCTGTGCATGATGTGGCTTTATCCTTTAGAGGTTGGACTATGACTAAAATCTACAGAAGGTGCAAAAATCAGTTTGGAATTGCTGCCAAAAGACTTAAGCAAAATCAAAGCAAATGTAAGTTCAAGTTTTTGCACCATCTAAAATTGAAATTCAAAATTTCATAAATCAGCAACATCCTCACTTTGCAGTTGGTGCCAATAGTGACAACTTCCTAATGGTTCTACCCTATAAATTGTTATGCCAATAGGCAGCAAAGTCTATCAATAGTCTATCTCCTTAGTATTTTGTACTGAGGCTCATAAGTTCTTATATCAATACATTACATTCATGGCCCCTCTTTTATCGCTTAATCAGTTACATGATGTATCGAAGAGATGGAGTGTTGTTGTTAGAGTCTTTAGGAGATGGAATGTATACCAGAAAAATTCCCCTTCTGAGTTGTTCTGCATTAGCATGATTTTGGTTTATTGGAGGTTAGTTCTTTCCATTTTCCTTCTAAAGTGCAATTTTTAAAATACTTTATTCATTGCTGCCACTCAATTTCCGTGTATTTTAGTAAGACAACTTATGTTTTATTGTTATGATCAACCTTTCCTTTTGAAATCTGATTGCAGGGTACTAAAATCTAGGCAAGTGTGATTCCAAGGAACCTTCATGAAAGATTTCGAGAAGCTATCACTAAAGGGAATACTTACTTCATTGCAAACTTCTTGTTTTCCTAAAACTAAAGTCAGTATAGGGCTACCAACCACAAATTCAAAATAAACTTCACACAGCAGACATTTGTTAAGCTCCAAACAACAAATATACCTACCAGTCCTTATAGCTTTTATCTTGTTACTGAAATTCTAAATAGTCAACAACGAAAATTTGTAGAATATTTGATTGGTACTTTATTTTGTTGCTAGAATCTTCCATTTTGTTGAAATCTAATTTTAATAATAAGCAATTTATTGAAAAAAAATTTATGTCTCCAATTGATATGATGAGTACTCAATGCTATTATCCAAATGTTATTGCCTTTGTGAGATCCATTGGTGCACTAGATAAATATCATAGGGATAATGAAACAAAGAACAAGCTAAGAATGGTTCTCACAGATACTAAGTATACTTATCCCTCATCATTAACTTTAATAATCTTCTAATGGTTCAAATAAATTGAACTTATTTGCCAAACTCTACTTGAATGTGTTTTATTTGATGAATGCTCTACCAATGCATATATGTCACAGTTGGAAAATATGGAAACACCAGTTGTGATCGTTTTGAATCTTGTAAGGATAGCTTTTTCAGATGAACGTACATGATACTGTATACTATTCAACTAATGTCCATGAACTAGTTTGTAGTAATAAGTGACAAGTTAGCTCCAATGTAAGTCACATATTAACAGTTAAGTTAAACTTCCTTCCTTTTCTTTTTAAGGTAGACCACAGGTTTATAACTCTTTTAGTTCTACAAGAGTTTTCTTCAATCCTGCCATCAAGGAAGTCCAAGAACTGATTCAAAGGTGACATATTGTCCTATAACCTTTTGATTATTTTCCTTTATGTCCAGCATAATTCCACTTGAGGAAATAAACTTACTTGTACTTCTCTATGATTTTTCAATAATAATGCCAAGGATAATTAATCGTTTGCAACCCCCAACATCAACCAACTTATGCCACACCAGATAAGCTAGCAATCCAATTTAAGCCTTCTAAGGAATAATAACAAGATTTTAATCTCCCATATTCATGATCAAAAGATTGTATGCATTACATATCAGCCTAGCTATATTGTTATATTGATTACAAGTTCTAAACAATAACTAATACCTTCTTCTGATTCAATAAAATAGGGTCATTCTTTTATCGTTAATTGTTTGTTGAAAAAAATTAGAGACCACATATGGATGGGTGTATGATAGGTGTGGTAAGTGCTCCTCAAAGCTTAGAGAGGAAGGCAAAGCAATGATTTTTCTTGGTTGCAAGAAGAAGCCGGATTCCATTGAGCCTAAGTATATTTCATGACATATTGTTATACTTTATGACTTTGTTTTCTAATGAGTCTTACCCCAGTACATCAATTTCTAACTAGGATCAAAAAGTACACTACACCATTGCTGACGAATTTGGAGAAGCTTCTATCATTTTCTGGGAAAAGCAAGGTGTGGAATTGCTGGGGAAATCTACTTCTGAGTTGAATATCATTCTGAAGGAGGCATGAATAATATAGTTAAATGAATGGTATAATTACATTATGTCTATCTTCCAGTCTCAGTTTCGGTTAAAGCTTGCTTTTGACTTTTCAGGATAATCGTGAATATGATTTTCCTGATGAATGTGACTTAGTTGTGGGGAAGATTGTTTTGCTTAAGTTGAAGCTCAATGAATTTAATTCCAAGCATCCAGGATCAAGTATATCTGTGTTGCAGTTTACTGTATGTGAGGACTTAGCTAATGAATTCAATGGAGTAGTTAATCAGGTAGTCATATGTTAAACATAAATATACTTACCGCATGAAACCTTACTGATTTAGTTCATTATCTATATTCACACACATCCTCTTACCAAGTTTTTATACCAAAATTTAGGATAAGGCTCAACCAGAAAGCACACTTAATCAAGTCAATAAGGTGTGTCTTCGATGAATGTTGTAGTAAAATTAATGAATTAATGAATACTTACATTTCATACAATCGAAATGATTTTTGTTTGTGTTAAAAATTCCTTAAGTGACTTCAGAGCAAGCAAGTAATGTTGCTGGCATAATGACTCCAATATATGAGCCACCAAGTGATAGAAGTCCTGATTCATACAATAATGCATTGTCAAAATCTAGGAAGAATGTAGCTTCGGCCACAGGAAAAGGAAAAAGAAGGTGCTACTTGAAGAGGATTATTAACATAGCTGACTCAAGCTCCCACGATGAACAAGTAACACCAATAACCCCACCAATTGATCAACCACTGGTGAAGGTTGTTAAGCAAGAGAAGTAGTTCCTACTACAATGGAACTTGTATATCCCATGCTGCTTAGTTGTTGTAGGATATTTATGTTTAAGCATCTTCTAGGGCTGTCTTAGTTGTTCCTTAATATTCCTGTTAGTTTTTTGCACATAATGTTCCATAGTCTGGAATGCCACTGGTACTTCCATTGATATTAGGATTAGCAGTTTCATCATGTCTGTTTCTGTAGCACTTTTTTATCAAGTTATTTCCATTTCCTTTATGATTCCAATGTGTGAAATATTTATGGTTTGATCTAACGTTAAAACTCATCAATATGGCCCTAGAAGGAATTGTAATATTGGTGCACTTAGAATCTCCAAAATTAACCACTACATAATTGTTTATATTAGAAAAAACAATAATTAAAAGAAGTCCTTTGAACACTTAGCCATGTGAAAATATTACATGCCAGTTAATATGTTGAATTCAACATTGAAGTATTCAATATACATGACCAGCCTTCCTTAGTGAAGTAAGGACTAAATTTTGTCCCCCTTATAATTATGGAGTCTATTTAGTAATTGAATTAAATCTGTTTACACCTTGCTCTCTCTTTATTTCATTATGTTATATAATTCAGTGAAGCTTACATGAGACCAAGAGTCACATAGGTACTTTTCCGTTACTCTTCCACTTACTATGCTTAACAATGCACATATGTCAAAGTGAGCCCAAACATAGTATGCGGTATTATGTAGGTAGTCTGATATGAAATCATAGAAATTGAATCAAGGCCACAAAAAGCACCACAAGTCATTACTACACTTAGCCTTGCAAAAATATCACATGCGCGTGGATGACATTAATTGAACATTTTATGTTACAATATACATGAGAACCTTTCCTCATTGTTATATAATGCAGTTAAGTTTACATAAGACCAAGAATCACAATTACACTTATTTGTTACTCTTCCACTTACTGCAGTTAATAATCCACATATGAAATAGTGGCCCTAACTATTGTTGGTGGTTTTCTTGCCAATGAAAAGCACAATGAATCTACTCTTCAACACACTCTTAGAATGAGACCTTTTACTTTGACTCTTTATGGTTCAGGATAGGTTTTCTAAGCATCCATTTGCATGATGAGTAAAATATTACTCAAGTGATATTGCCACAGAATTGTACATCCTTTGAAACTGTGATAGAGGTTTTTTTTGTGGGATACATACTGTGAATTGTCATTTTCAGGCTCATTTACACACTAAGGGAGTCAACCAAAATCTGAATAAGAACAAAAAAAAAATATAGAGTCAATTCCTAATGTATATAGTATTTGAGGAATAAAAAAAAGTTACTGAAACAGCATATAGTGGAAAGGGAACTGACTTGTCATTGTCATTCTGATTTCTAACAATGACATCTCTATACAGGTATCTTCATACACGTTATGTGGTTTACCTGTCCCAAGTTTTGTAAATTATCCTTCCTCTCTGCATAACAAAACAATGAGAGACAAGTATGTACCAAAGCTCACCATGAAAATTTCAGAACTTCAACAATAACATGTTTGAATCCATAATATATGGCTCAAGATCAATCATTGAGGTTAGGTGACTTCTTTTAGTTCATAAGACCATAGTTGGTCTTATGAACTTACTTTAAAATTCTTTTAAAACCTTGAATCTTCTTGTATTGTTCATTGCTACAGTGATTACATACATTGAAATTCCAAAGTAAAGTAAAATCCACATATGTATTTTAGTACTTATTTAATTTCATTTTTTACCTGAAATCTAGCAAGTTGACATCTCATTTACATGTTGATGAATGATGAAGCTCTCAACTCCAACTAGAGCTCACCTTGAAGATTACATTACTTCAACAGTAACATGTTCCAGCACATAATATATGGCTAAAGATCAATCATTGAGTTTAGCTACATTCTTTGAGTTCATATGACCAAGGGTTGGTCTTATTGTAATACCTTATTTTCAATAGCCACGTATACATCAAATGTATAATTACACATAACCACCACACTCTTACATCAAATACAAATAGTAGTGTCTTACACCACGATCTTCACTTCACCTTCATATCTCCTCCGATGCATATCTTCCTGTACTCTTCACCTGTCACTATTGTTGGTTGGGAGGAGGGAGATTCGAGAGAATCTTAGTAGCGAACATTACCACTATGCATGTCAGATATATATGAATGCATGACATGCTTGCCTACACTATTTCATGACAACATAATGACATGCTGCATGCTCGATGTTATAACACACATGTGGCCATTGCACAAATATAACAGAGCTTCAACCAATCATACATGTTCCACACAAATATGAAAAGCATTCACACAATCAATGCAAGACATACATATCACATACATGCAGAAAATGTAAGTTCACTACCTCTCGGACTTTATGTCCTTCTCTTCTTGTACCTTGATCCGCCAACCATTGCTTCTTTTTTGTCACTTCTTGGCCCTATGTAAGTGATAACATCATTAGAGCCATGAAAAGTGAATACCCAATGACCCACATTAGCCCTATAGGCTTACTTTCACCCTTCGAGTTCATTCCATTTATATTTATGGCATTAAGTCTTAAATTCACATAAGACATAAAGCTGATAGAATTTTCACCAAACTTTGAAAAATCACAATTAATTCTATAAAACTCCAATTTAGGTGATTCAAAGCTCTATTTGAATCCCTTTAAGTGTATATTTATATAAAAATACTTTGGTATGACTATTATTGTCATAATTTTCCCAAAAATTTGGCAAACATTCACTGTTCCAGATTTCATTCTAGAAACAGGGCACAACTTAAAAAATTCATATCTCCTAGCATACTTGTCCAAAAATTACCCACAAAATTAAAGCTATATATGTATAATTTAAGCCTGAAAAATTTCAGAATTTTTGGACAAGATTTAGCATATGAAACAGCTCGAACAACATCACTATTCAAACAGGGTAGAATCAACAACATGAACAACCCTATTTCATCAATTCCCAAATTCATACACAAACATCCAAAAATCATGAACACTTGTATACCTACACAATTTTGCCTCCTAAAGCTAATGGAAGCATCAAAATGGCCAAATTCCATCAGCTTCATCACATCACAGAACAGACATGCAACTAAAATTCTCTGAAAAAGTTTGTTGTTTCTTCGTTTTCTCTTACCTAATCACTTCCTTGCTACTCCTAATTAAGTGATTAGCTATTTAAACACCCGTTGAACATCATTTAGTCATTAAAACATCCTTTAAAACCAGCCATGAATAGTACCCCACTTCCAATTTACTCATCCAAACAACAAATCAATCGGTTAAAAAGGAAACTTACGCTTACCTCTACCCGTTTCCGCAAACGGTTCGGAATTCCGGTAACACCCCGGCCGGTGAGATGGTGCCAACCACCTCTAAATGAAAATCCAAAATCGTAGAAATGTAGCTCACGATGAGTAGAAGAAGTTTCCTGAAGGAAACTTTGAGAGAAGAGCCGATTTGACAGTGTTTCGGCTGCTCTAAGTTTTCTCTCTCCTCTCCCTCCATTTTCGCTCAACTCTTTCTCTCTCATTTCTAGTTCTTTCTACGTGAAAAAATGAGGAGGAAGATGATGATTTAATGGATTAATGAGGTGTTAATTAGCTTGCCACGTGTCATGCTCCTATTGGCCCAAATAATTAATTTTCGCACATAATGCTTGATTTGGCAGAATTTTCATTAAACTTTGAAAATTCATATCTAATTGTGTAGATATCTAATTGGGGTAGTTCTAAAGTCTATGCAACCCTTATTAAGTCTAATTTTAAGAAAAAATATAACCTTTAGCCAATTGGAAGCTCACTATTTCCAGAATTTTAATCTTTGAATGTTGCCCCAGAAAATAGTTAATTTTACTAGGCTAACTTCAGAAATTCATTTCTCTTTGTGTACAACTCCAAATGACTCATATGACCTATAAAATTAAATCTTGATAAGTATAATTTCATCTTGGAAAGTTTCATAAATTTTGGACATCATTTGCCCTTTGAAATCTTCCACACAAACATGACTGCCACATCGTGAATTTCACCAATAGCAACAGTACTTTGTATTTCACTTCAGTATGTTGTGTGTGACTTCCAATCACTTCATTTTGTTATTCCTTGAGCTCATTAGCACACTAATATAATTATTTTTAATATCCAAGGATATAAAGGAATTTTGGGGAATTTAAACATGCCTCATAGGAACATTTGCTAAACCAGGGCTTAGCCGTCCACTTGATCCAGGCTTAATCTCAAACCTTTTATCCCAAAATTTGGGATATTACACTTATGAACTTACTTTCCATGTATATAAAAAAAACTAGAATATTCTTGTGTAGTTAATTCCTACAATGAGTACATACCTTGAATTTAGTAAAAAAAGTAGAAATCGCATATGTAAATGAGTACTGTATTTATTCCTTTCTATACCTTGGATATGCACAACTGACATCTCACTTACATATTCATGCATAATGACGGATTCAATTACACATAGATGTATTACTAGTTAAGTAAATCAATCTGAGTTGGAAAATGAAATGCTTCTTCTTCCATACATACTCAACCATCTGCTAAGTTAACCCCTTAAGTTAGTGGTCGTTTAGAAAAAAAAATGGCAGAACAAGAAGCATATTGAAAGACAACACATGTGGCTTCAAACTTGGAAAATCATTTTTAGGCTTCTTGTGGCTCAGGTTTGAAATATTACTTGTAATGGACACTTTATATTTTGTTATAATTCAAACCGCAAAAACATAACAGATGAGGAATCATCCCTGAACTAACATGCACTATTGTTTTCTACAACTGATATCAGTGTGCAGAAACTTAAATGGAGATAAATTATCTAAACAACACAAGATTTGGGAAGAACCTCTAGAGCAAGTCTTCGAGCGAAAAAGTGGAAGACTGAAAGCCCTATTTTGTGATGGTCAACCAGAAAGACCCTTAGGGAAATCTAAAAGATAATAGGTTCTAAGAGGTAAAAGTTCATCTAAGTTAAATACACTTTACTTGAGAAAACCAGGTCAATTGCTCAAGTACTCTTATGGTTGTTAACATGTTTCGTGCAATATAGAAAACCTTATCAATATATCATATGTAATGTACGTATATTTGTAGAAGCATGGCAGAAACTAGAACTGCTTTCAGTTAATCAAAAAAGGGAAATATATGACTACACATATGTTACTTCTCAGCCACAGAACTTATTAGAACATACAACAAGAAAGCCATCCACAAGTCCTTCTTATCTATTGCATATTTCACTTTTTACTAAACTTACTTTCGCCTAATACATTCATCTGGTTACAATTAATGTTTCTTCATTCACAGATAATTCATGTATGTTTAATAGGAGTTCATAATATTACCACAATCAATGCCAATGAAAAAGTGAACATGATTCAAAGAGGACAAGCGCTGAAGTAAAAAGATAGCTGACTAATAATGATAAGGAAAAGAGACAATGATAGAAAAAATGAAAAAAATAGTACTAAAAACTTTTCCATTGGTCAAGAATCCAGTAGTCTTACCAACTATATAGGTTTGGAGTTTTTTATCTTCATTACACTAACTGATTCAATTTTCTATACACTTGGTAATTCAAATCCCAGTGATATAACTATCATATTATTGTTACCAATAAGGACCGATGATAGGATTCCATACTATAGAGAGGAGTTTCTTCCAAGTTGTAATGCTGAAGATACTATTCAGGGTTTAATAAGGCATCACAACCCACCAAACTATACAGATAATTTTACAAGGACATAGAACATATTTAGTTTGATTTACAATGATGATGATGTTAAGTAACTATGTAGTTTATGAATATGTTGTAAATATGCAGTAGTTTATACATAGCTCTTTTGCTTTTCATTTTCCTTACAGTTGATTGTGAACATTATAGCCATGTTCAAATTAATTTGGATTACAATGGTAATGAAGTACATAGGGATTTATCCTCAAGTGATGATGAAGAGTCATGTAATTTTACATCTTTGATGGTTGATTCCATCTGAACTAAATTAACCTCAGTTTTCATACCATAAAGCTAACATGTATAATTCTAACAATGACATACCTCAGTTAATATCAAAGAATAATATTGATGAAAATGGTTTGAGGGAGATAGTTGCATTTGACACAGCAAATCTACAAGGTGTGAATTTTGTTAGTTAACATTTCTAGTATGCATACATGGAAACTAATTCTAATATGTTCATAAATTTGCTAACAACGTTGATGTTGGCTAGCATATATAGATAAAGGTGATATGACATATACATGCAAATACTATAATGCAACTTTTTGGTATAATGAAAGAGCTAAAAAGGACAGCAAGAAAAGAGTTCCTAATTCATTCCATATGTGCTGCCTCAATGGTAAGGTTGTCTTACCATACATGAAGACACCTCCACCTTTACTACAAAGGCTTTTCCTTAACAAGAACACCTCAGAGGCAATAAACTTCTATGCAAATATAAGGTAGTATAATAACATGTTCTTATTTACATCTATGGGAGGCAAGATTAAACATTCCAAGAACACTGGTGGTGGTCCTTATTGCTTTGTTCTATCAGGTCAAAACCACCATAGCATAGGGAGTTTATTGCCTACTGAAGGTTCTCGTCCTGTTTACTCTCAGTTGTATGTTTTTGATACTGAGAATGAAGTGAGGAACCGAATTGATGTAGTTAGGTAATTTATGATACAAATTTTTTTTGTTTTTGAAAATTTAAATGTGAATGTACTGACATAAAGGCCTTCTGATTTTGTAGTAAGAACACAAGAGATTCAACACTTGATACAAACATTGTAAAAGATATCAAAGAGATGTTAGATGAAGTCAATCCATACATGAAATAGTTTGCTTCAGACATGTTAAAGAACAATCAATCTAATGAGTTGAAGCTGTGCTTGATCAGTACTAGACAACATGACGAAAGGACTTATAACACTCCAACTGCTTCTGAAGTTGCTACATTAATTCCTGGTGATATAGACATGGAATTCAATGTAAGAGACATCATAGTTAGAGAACATTCAAGCTTCCTACAACAGATCCATGAATTACTTCATTCCTATTTACCACTTCAATATCTCATTTTATTCCCTTATGGTGAAGATGGTTATAGGGATGACATTAAACATAAGGAAGAGACTCTTATTACTACTAAGAAAAGGAAGAGGTTAAGCATGAAGGAATTCTTTGCATTCAGGCTAATGAATAGAGAGAATGAGATGTCTACTTTGCTACATGCCTCTAGATTGCTTCAACAATTCATAGTTAATGGATACACAATGATCGAAGCATAAAGATTAATTTGGATTCAAACACATCAAAGAGAACTGAGGGCTGATTTGTACCAAGGGCTTTCTGAAGTTGTTATTAGAGGTGAAACAAATGCACGTCAACTGGAAAAAGGATCATCCTACCATCCACATTTGCAGGAGGAGATAGATATATGCTTCAAAATTACCAAGATGTTATGGCCATATGTAGGTAGGCCGGCTATCTAAATATATTCTTAACTTTCACGTGTAATCCTACATGGCCTAAAATAGCAAGATACTATAAAGACCATTTAGTAAATGCTTCTGATAGGCCTGACATTCTTTCAAGGTTCTTCAAGCTAAAGCTACAATCACTCATGAATGTTATCAAACAGAAGAAACTCTTTGGAACCATACAGGCAGGTAAAGTATCCATTTTTTTATATGTGTACAAACTTATATATATATATATATATAGTTAGCACTAAATTCTATATGGTATTATGAACAACTTATGATGTCACCCTATATTTGACATGTATGAGTAATTCTACATGTTTTTTTTGCAGTACACAATTGAATTTCAAAAGTGTGGCTTACCGCATGCTCATATACTTCTATTTCTTGACAGAAGTGAAAAGATTCTAACATCTGAAGCCATAGACAAAGTTATTACTACAGAAATACCTGACAAAGATACATCACCTCAATTGTATGAATTGGTTAAAAAATTCATAATTCACGGTCCATGTGGAAGAAGCAATCCCAACACGCCATGCATGAAAGAGAACATGTGCAATAAGCATTTTCCCAAGAAATTCAATTAGAATACAATTTTTGATAAGGATGGTTATCCTACATACCAAAGAAGAGATTACGGTCGATTAATTAAAGTCAAAGGTATACCCTTAAATAACCGTTTTATTTTACCTTACAATCCTTTGCTACTTGCCATGTTTTAAGCTCATATCAATGTCAAAAAATGCAATCAGTCAAGTGTTATCAAGTATTTATTCAAGTATATAAGCAAAGGGAATGAATCGAGTAGTTGCTGGAATATTTGACAAAAGTGGGAATGGAAATGGTAAGTCAATTGTTGATGAGATTTGACAGTATTATAACTTTAGATACTTATTTGCTTATGAAGTGGCATGGTGAATCTTTGGATTTGACATTAACCATAGATTTCTGCCAGTTGAAATGTTAAGCTTCCACCTACCAAATCAACAATATGTAATTTACAAAAATACAGATGATGTTTCAGAGTTATTAGACAACCCGAGAGTATGTGAATCACAATTCTTATCTTGGATGAAAATTAATGACGAAGATACATATGCAGCTGGCCTTACCTATGCTGAGTTCCCACAACACTATGTCTACCAAAGGAATGAGCGAAAATGGAAGCATAGACAAAAAGGATTTGTCGTAGGTAGGATTGTAAATGCAACTCCAAGCTCTAGAGAATTGTACGACTTGCAGATTTTACTAACAAAAGTAAGAGGACCAAGTTCATTTGATGACATCAAGACTGTTGATGGAGTCATATATAACACATTCAAAGAGGCATATGATGCTTTAGGTCCATTGGATGATGATAAAGAATATATAAATGCTATTGAAGAAGCATCTACTTGGGTAAATGGCACTTCTTTAAGGAAACTTTTCATAACAATGCTTCTTTATAGTTGCTTGCAACATCCTGACTCTGTTTGGAATAATTGATCAAAGATCCTATCTGAGGATCTATTGTATATACTGCATGATCATCCCAATTATTCAGGTATGTGATCGAATGTCCCATATATTTGTTTAAGTTATGTTTCTATGAGTTATGTTGGTTTGTTATACATGTTTTAATGATTACCTTTTTTCAAACTTTTCAGTCTCAGCTTATGACAAAGAACAAGTTGCCTTGAAAGAAATTGATCTTATACTTAGGAACAATGGGAAGAGCCTTAATGACTATCCATCCCCCCGACTCCAGAAGAAACATCATCTGTTGATGTTACAAATAATCTCATACTACAGAAATTGAGTTACAATCTGACTACCATGCAATCTGAAGCAACAACATTACTAAATTCTTTAATTGATAAGCAGAAGATGATATTTGATCATGTTATGATGTCTGCTCACTCATTATCAGGAGGGTTCTTCTTTGTTCATGGCTATGGTGGTACAAGGAAAACTTTCTTGTGGAATGCTATGACATGTACGTTACATGGTAAAGGAGATATTGTATTAACTGTTGCATCCAGTGACATTGCAGCAATCCTACTTCCTTCAAGTAGAACAACTCATTCACACTTTACAATTCCAATACAGATTACTGAGTTTTCAATGTACTCAATTAGATAGAACTCAGTGCTTGCAAACTTAATTGTATCCACAAAGATAATCATATGGGATGAAGCTCTAATGGTACAGTGATACTGCATAGAAGTATTTGACTGTAGTCTCAAGGATATTATACATTCTGATTTTCCATTTGGTGGGAAATGCATTGTTATGGGCGGAGACTTCTGTTAGATTCTTCCAGTTATACCTAAAGGTACTAGGGCTTCAATTGTTAATGCATGTATTTCATCTTCATGCTTATGGGATCATTGCCAATCTTCCAACTTATAAAGAACATGAGGTTGACTACTGGATCATTAAATACTGACATTAATCAACTGCAATGGTTTAGTCAATGGCTTTTAGATGTGGGTGATGGGAAGATAGGTGATTCACATGATGGTATACATCATATTGAAATTTCAGATCAATTCTTAGTACCAGAATCTTAAAATCCAATAGAGACCATCATACAAGTGACTTACACAAATTTAGTAGACAATATTTCCAACAATGAATATTTCAATGATAAAGCAATATTGGTACCCACCATAAAGGTTGTCAATAAAATCAATGAATATATGTGTGTTCTATTGCCTGGTGACTCTTAGGATTTCTTCAGTTTTGACTCTGTTTGTCAATCTACAGATGACTGCGATTGCTTTGACAATTTGTACACAACTGAATTCTTGAATACTATTACAAGCTCAGGTTTGCCACCGCATAAACTTACATTGAAAGTTGGAGCTCCTATTATGTTGTTAAGGAATATAGACCAAGGATCAGGCTTATGCAATGGTACTCGGCTTCGTATATCAAAGCTAGGCAAAAATGTAATTGAAGCCATTACATTGAATGGTTCTATGCGAAATCAAAAAGTTTTAATTCATAGGATGGACATGAACCCTTCTAAACGTAGATGGTCGTTTCATATGCGACGGATACAATTTCCAATTAATCTCAGCTTTGCAACGACTATCAATAAAAGCCAAGGCTAGTCTCTTTGCCATGTTAGGATATATCTTTCTAAGCTTGTATTTACACATGGGCAATTATATGTTGCATTATTACGTGTTAGAAGCATGGATGGTTTGAAATTATATATCCCTAATAATCCTGATGGTAATAGTAGGACCACCACAAATGTAGTTTACAAGGAAGTGTTCTAGAATTTGCAGCATTGACTCTGTTTGGTGACATTGACATGGAAGCACTTAGAGTAGTTGAAGCCATGTGATTAAGATGTATGCATACTTTTATGTTTTTAGTAGAGCTTAATTTTCAATCTTATTTTCTTTTAGTGTTGTACTATTTTTCATTATGTAAGGCCAATTGTAATCCTATTTGATCATTGCCTTTGTCTTATTGCTTTTATGTTTGTGTTCGTTAGACAATTTATAGCCCCCTAGACTATTTTGTGTCTGTATTAGCAGCTTGGATGCAATTGTATTCCTTGAATAATGTTCCCCGCGCATCGCACAGGGGGAGTTCATGCTAGCTACCGAGATAACACATGAAAAGGAAATAGGGAAATGAGCTACTTTAATCAATTCCTTTGGTATTTTGTATGTATAAAAACCTATCAAGTTATTCTCACAAGGAAATGTTCAATAGGCTATTTTTCCCAATTTTTACAAATTTTTGATTTATATTTTTATTTCAATTAAATTAATTAATAAAGGAAACAACTTTCTTAAATGATAAGGGAAGAAGATGAGGATTAGCGTGGATGTTTTTGGTATCATATGCTAACATTGTCATTATAGCCAACAACTAAAAAATGTTTCCCTAAAAAGTTCATACGCCCAGCTTAATACTTTCCTACCATGGTTTTGCTACCTAAAACCAAGGTTCAAAAATTAAGTGATTTTTAAATTTATGTTTGGATGGTGTAAACATATACCTTGGTTTTGTAGGGAAAAGTGCTTTTCTTTTTTGTCAACCAAACTCCTTATAAGAAAAAGCTCTTTTCCCTACAAAACCAAGGTTTTGATTCTCATCATCCAAACATTTTACTAGATGATTGCGTAGAAAACCCAAACTTTAGAACTTAAGGTAGTTGCTGCCATATTGCATTTTTGGGAGGCATACTTCTTGTGACTTGTTTTTTAATAGTTAAACATTATCCAAAGATTATGATGTTTTTCATATTAATAGAATACATCTTAAGCTTTAAATTGATATATAATATTCATTATTTGAATTAGTGGATTGTAAAATATGAATTTTTAAAGTTGAGGCACTGAATCTGGAACCAATTCTGGAATAGTTTGGTTGATTGAGGATTTCTAGATACTTGTGCATATAAATAGTAGAAAGTGATATTTTTCCTATACAGAGGGTTTAAAGAGCTTTGCATAGGACTCTGAACCACCTCAATTGGATCTTTCTAGATTAAGTTATGAATTTTTAAAGTTAAGAGTCAAATCTGGCAGCTTACAGAATGCTTGCATATTTGTGGCCATTAAGGTAAATTGTGATAAATATGGGTCCAAAGGGAAGAGACATTTTCTAGAACCAAATGTGACCACATTAGAAACCAATGTGTCTTATGTTGGATATTTATTCAACATAACACGAGTTTTAAAGATTATGAATGAGAGATAAGTCATGAGTAAAGACTTGTTTTCATGGCTCTAATGATGTGGCTATCTATTTAGGGCCATGAGATGTCAAGAAAGAAGAAATGGAAGGCTTTGCAAAAAACTACAATGGTTGAAAGAAAAGAAAACAAGAAAGGGACTTAAAGACAAAAGGTAGTGAACTTACCTAACTTGCATGTACTTGATATGTATGTTGTGTATTGATATGTATGATTGATTTGCTTAATTATGTGAAGCATATATAAATTATTGAAGTTCTGTTTCTATTTATAATGTGGCTATAGGTAGGTTGCATGAAACATTGAGCATGCAAGTATGTCATTATGTTAGCATGAGCGTATATAAGGCAAACATGTCATGCACTAATATTTATCTTATATATATTTTGGTATTGTTTGTTACTAAGATTTCTTCGAACCTCACCTTCCCTCACCAACCATATAGGTATGCAAGTTCAAAAAAAGGAATACATCAAAGTTGCACAGCAGAAGTGTAATGAATAATTAAAGTGGATAAGTGACACCCAATTATGTATTAATTAATTGTTATGTGATTATTTGAGTTATCATGCAAGGATTTAATTTTGAGATTTAACTATAGTTTTTCTCTTAACATGAACGCATTGGGACGTATGATAAAAGAATACAAATGAAAGGTGTTACTATAATATCCCAAAATGTACTTAAGGGCTATGTGTATAAATAGATAGTGAAATTAATGAAAGAATTATCCTAAGAAATTGTGCAATGACTTTAGCCCGATTAGTTATCGGTAAGAGACCTAAGTTTCGCCTAAAGTCGGGAATGACTAAAAACTTAATTAGAACGTAAAATGACACAATTCATGGCCTTATGTAAGTGTCAAAAAATTAGGCCAAACCAAAGGAAATGAGCAATAAATGATTTATTTCGATAAATCATAAAATGTAAGGGCAAAATCGTAATTTGCCAATTATGCAAGAAGTAATTAATATTTCCCATTTTTCTTTCCATTTGCGGTCAAGTAAGGGAAATATTGAAGAAATCAAATGCTTGGGTTAAATGAATCAAGAAGGAGTGAATTTTGACCAATTAAAGGTTAGAGTTGAAAGTTAAAAGTTAACATGATAAACTTGTAAGTTGGAAATTTTGACTAAGATATAAATGAATTGGAAGAGAACTTGGGTAATTAAATGGACACCATTTTGGGGCAGTCATTTACGGTCAAAAAGAGAAAAATGAAAGGTAAGAGGATTAACCAAGGTAAACTTGACCATGGTTGGCAATTAACCAACCAATTTTGCAAGAAACCATAGGAAGTTGACACTTGGCTTGTTCTCTTGATTTTTATAAACTTACGTCCAATAGAAATAAAGGGGCTAAATTGGATTATTTAGATCATATTCTACTCTCTCTTCAAGCTCAAATTCACGGCCAAGTTCAAGAGGAAAGAGAAAAAGAAGAACAAGGTTAAGGTGAGATCTTCCTCTTTGATTTTCACCTAGTAGACCTCTTCTATGGCTCAAATGCTCTTCATAAACATTGTTCCTCTTGATGAGAGCTTCAATTCTATGGTTTTATAATTTCAATAGGAGGTGTTTTGAGCAACCTTGCAAGAACAAAAGTTGGAGAATCAAAGAAATAACTTAAGGAGGAGTAAGAGGTGAGTTTTAGCTTCATTTTGAGCTATAGATTGTGTTGTTTTGTTGAGTATTTTGGCATGTAAAATTCTGTCCTATTTTTGGTCAAGTTAGGGTCTTGAATAATCATGATGTTTGATTGTGTTCATAGTGTTTTATGAATGCTTAGAAGGCATATGAAGCTAGTTTGAAGTTTAAATCACAAGTTTGGTAATTTTTGGAATATATGTAAAATTTTTTCCAAAATAGGATGCCTTTAAGGAGTGAGAATTTGGTAATTTTGATGATTTCATTGGCTTTATAGGGAAAAATTGTGTAGTTATTCAAGTTTTCATGATTTTTGGATGTTCTTATATCAATTTGGAAATTTTGGAAGTGTGCATGAACATGTTGTGTAATCTGCCCTGTGTAACAGTAGATGTTGTGCGTGATAATTCAAGGGGTAAATCTTGTCCAAAAATTCTGAAACTTTCCAATATAAAATTATAGACATAGACCTTTAATTTGATAGGTCATAAGGATTAATTGGATGTGTATGCTGGGAGTTCCACATTTTTGAAGTTTGGTCATGTAAAACTGGAAAATTCTGGAACAATGTCTAATAAATGGAAATTCTGGATTTCTGTGCGTCCAATTGGCTGATTGAGGTATTTTTTCATGAAATTAAACTTAATAAGGGTCACATAGGATTTGGAACCACCCCAATTGGACATTTTTGTAAAACGATATGAATTTTTAAAGTTAGTGGACCAAATCTACCAACATTTGTGCCTATGTGAAAATTGCAAAATGTAATGGCATATTGTAATATATTTGTACACCAAGGGTAGAAATTAGTCCCTTGTGATAATTTGATTATTTTAACTTATTGGTTGACTTGGTAAAGTTACCATAATAACCCTAATGATAACCTACATTAAAGAGTAATTTATAAATGTATTGGGTTAAGTAATAACCCGTCCATTCATGAATTCCCACATATAGGATTCGATATCTATCCGGGGTGACCAAGGAAGTGGTAACACACCTCGGAATATTGGAAATGTTAAGGTAGTAACTTCTCCCTCATATTCTATGTATCATGCTTCATGCATATTATTGCCATAATACTTACTTGAACTGTGAGCATGAATCGGGCCGAATTGCCCTTTAAGCATTCAGATGAGAAGGGCTTTGGCCCAATAGAATACCCAGCATTGTGGGAAGGGACGGTACGTCCTTGGATAGAATTATTTATTGAATGAACATATCTCTGAATGTTGAATGAATATTGAACTGTCTGGTATGTTGTGGTTGTTATGGCATGTTTCTTCGTATGCATTTTATATGAGTGTTATTTGTTACTACTGGGATTCTTTTGAATCTCAGCCTTTTCCAATAACTAACCTGCAGCACGGGAAAGTAGTTCTCATGGGAAGAAGATAGCCACGGACGGGTAGAAGTGAAGACCTAGAATTTATTTTCTGTTGGTTATCTAACTTTTGGAATTGTATATAAAACTAAACGGTATTTTGTAAAATTAGTACTCATGGTGGAAAAGTACACCAACTGTAAACCTGGAAGGTTGTATATAACCGATGTAAATTATCTAGAACCGGGTGACAGTACCAGGTGGACCCTTGTAGCGAACTTATTCGGATTATCAGCTAAGAACTTCAGTAAGTACTATGATATTAAGAAATGGAAATAGACCCGAATGAATTAAACCAATTTGAAAAATGAAAATGAGACCAACTCTAAAATGTTTTGAAATACCTTTCAAAAACCCACTTAACTATAGGATCGACCCTGTAGTGAAGCCAGGATCCCAAATGGATTAAGAATTGCTTTTGGTCTCTCATGTGGCATCAAGTCATGTTTTCAACTGTTTTGTACAGTTCAAAAGTAGGGTGTTACAGTTACACCACTAGCTATTATTAGAAATCCTTTTTAAAGAACATCAAATGTTCTTTTTGATTCCCTTGGTATTGTTTCAGAACCTGACCACCAGGTTCATAAAGCCTATGTGCTATGAACCAAAGAGAAGCACCAAATGTATTCTAGCCAAAATAGGGGAATCAAATAGCTTTAAATGCTATAATTGAACTAAGAAATCATGAATCACACCCCAAAAAAAAATCTTACACCGTGAGTAAGGCAGCAAAGAGAAGGAAAGTGAGAAATCGTGAATCACATGAAAAAAAAATCCTACATAGGAATCGTGAATCTCACTATAGCAAGTGTAAGCACCGTCTGCCGCGAGTAAGGAGATTGAGTCGTCTGTTGTCGGAGATTGTGGCTATCGCGATTACCTTTGCGGTAAGGAGATAGACGCAAAATGGAAAGAAGTGGAGTGAACAATCATGAATTCATGATCAGGTGAGGGTAGCATGTTGGGAAAAGTCATTTTCACCCCAAATCTCTCTCCAACTTTGGGGGGGAATTTTGGGTGAAAAAACCATGGGCTCAAATGAGTTTTTTCTACCCACTTTTCTCCTCCCCTACTTTCCCATCTAGTCCAAATTGGGAAATCAATTTTCAGTTTTTTTACCCTACTTTTCTCCTTTTCAATTTTATCTCCCACCAAACACAGTATTAAAGTGTGATTTGTTACGGTTGCAACTTTCCTCTTTTTACATGGCCGCCTTCAAAATCAATTACATCTATATATTTTTATTTTTCATTTTTTTCCCATCAATAGCCAAAATTCCCTCATTAACGTTAATAATAGTCATGACACTATGTCAAATCTTGACTGAGCATTGCAAGTTGCAAAGGAAGACGCTGACGTGGAAGAATTAGGTTTTATCTTGAAGGACATCTCTTTTTGCCTACTATTTTATTAATATTATTGGACCTTTTTTCCAAGAAAAAAGGAAGAATTAGGGTAGATCTATTTCAGTGGTCATCTTTAACTGGATCATACACCTTTTCTCACATGTGTAGGAGTTTAAAGCATTCTCCTCTTAAAATATCACTCTTATCGATAATAAATGGAAATTTTAATTTGCCAAAGCACCTTCACTTGATTATGATAAAACATAAGGGTTTGTTTGGAAACACAGTACCGCAGAAAAAAATCTCAGTAGTTGATGAAAAGCCCAGTTGGCATTTTATGGATCGTTTGGGAATGCGTTAATATCCATTGGGCTTCACAGGAAAAAGCAACTTCTATAATAAGCTGCAAAGAGCTGCTTCTCCACTGCGTCTGAGCTACTTCTTGTGATACCTTATTTTCAAACACTACGGTAGAGTACTCAATAGCCAATACTCACCGAATATAAACATCAGAGTAGCACAAAATGCTATAAACTTTATACAATGCCTCTGCTGGATATAAATATTCATATATAAACACATTCATACACAATTCATCTTACAACCCTCATATTCATTCTTCACTTCATTTCATATACAAACCACAACTTTACAATATTCTCAAAATTCATAACAGAAACTTGACAACTTAAACTAAGCTCTCCCACCGCTCGCCCTCATCTCATCGTCATTTACCTTCTCTTTGCCCCGCGAGCTTCCTCCCTGTACTGGAGATTTGTTTTGGGAAAAGAATGAGATTCACAAGAATCTCAGTAGTAACGTCATTAAACATATAAGCTAACACACACAAGCATGCTTCACTCATATAAAATCATCAACAAAATCATCAAACATTATTCAATGCAAACATGCAATTCATAAACTGACTTTGCGCTAGACGGGTTCTCAATCCCCGAAGAGCGCCTGTGCACAACGCATACAACACAACCTCATGACCGACATCGCGCTTGACAGGTTCTCTTGACCCCGAGGGGTACCCGTGCAAAGATAGGCTCTGGGTCCCGCTCGTGCAATTATGAACATTTTGCGTGAGTGTCAACCCGACCTACGATAGGCCCCGGGTGATCACTCCACTCAATCTAAACATGTTAGATATTTTGATGATGATAACAAACAATACATATGCATGTCATGTTATATGAAGACAGTTACTACCTGATTGCTACTCTACGCAACTTCTCACCAGATAAAAGCTCGAGCAACTGCTGAGGCCAGACTGGTTGTCAAGTCCTGAAATTGCCAAACATCACCAAACTGGTTATTACTTATCCATACACCTTTCTAAACTCATCATTGGTAAATTTAGCCTATTGGTTCCAAATTACCAAAATACCCCTTAGGTCCTTATTATCAGTATTTTCTCAAAATCATGATTTAGGCCATTCCTACACATTTTCGCATGTAGAATCCATTTCCAACCTCAAATTGGCCAAAATCAATCCCAAACGATGAAAATACCCTTGACAGCCCTCAAATAAGGCTTAGAAAGGGCAATTTTGTCATTTCGCTCTCCGGGCCTTTTCTCACTTCGGGGTCAACATAGACCCTACACAATTCGGCCTCCTGAATCTAATGGAAGTATTGAATTAGTCAAATTCCCACTCATTTTCTCAGTCCGACACAATGAAGGGAAAATAAATTCCCAGAAAAGTTGTGTCGGAATCCCATTTTCTTTGGCCTAATCACCTTCTTTCTACTTATCCTCGCAATATTAATTGATTAGACAATCATTGGACTTGATTTAAAGGCATTTCCACATTTTGTTCACTTTGGTTTTTCTCAATTATCTCACACCAAATGAACCACAATTAAGCCCAAAACAACTCTACTAACCTTAATCAAGCAAGAGGAACAAGTTTTGGAAGTTACCTCTTGACTTTCTTTACTTTCTCTCTCTAGGTCGATTTCTCACTCCTCCTTCAAGCGTTTGATTCAGCTGCTATTCAAGAAAACCAATGATAGAGAGATGAGAAGGAGAAGCTATGGAGAGATTTGGAGCATTAGATCACAAGACACAAGTCCCATACCTTAATCTTGTATCAACCCTAGCTCCTCTCCTTCTCTTCCGTCGAGTTCTCATTCTCAAGCTCTCTCTTTTCTGTTTCAATTTTGTATGTGCGTGAGTAAGCAGTTAGAGATGGAGATTAATGATATATAAGAGATGGTTTAATTGATCATGACACTTGTCACCTTCTCATTGGACCAAAAATGCTAAATTCCATTAATTAATTCCAACTCTCTCTTTCTTCACTCTTAACAGCCAAAAATCCCATAAGAAATGCAAGGGAAGTCTGAATCTCCAATATCTCATTGTGCCAACATGTAACTTGTTGACCAAGTAATTGACTTTTTGACCACTTTTGACCATAATTTACCAAAATTAATTTATTAATGATCAAGTAGTCAATTTATTCTTTTTAACTTCCATTTAGCTCAAATCATTGGGAATTTGAGGAAAAATAAGTATCTTTCACTTTTTGGAAAAATTACCGTTTTGCCCCTGTATTTTATGCTTTACCGAAATAAATCATTTTCCGCCCACTTCTTCGAGTCAACCCCATTTTGACACTTAAATGAGGCCATTAATCATATCATTAAATTTTGTGAATTTTGGTTACCATATTAGGCCTTTACTGGTCTCTTATACCCTTATTCGGCTAATTTACGCGTAACCGGCAATTGGAATATTTTCCATAAATTCACATAAATTCATTCACATCATTTTTCACCATTTTATTCCACTAAATATACATCAAATATACACATAAGTGTATTGGTAAAAAATGGGGTATTACACTTCTCATGGGCCCCACCCACTTCTTTCCTAATTGCATTGCATGCTTTATTGCTTTTTGACAGTGAAAGGAGAAGGAAGAAAAGAAAGGCGATGGTGGTGAGTTCTGGAGGGACAATTCTAGAGACAATTAGAACAAAGTAAGCCGACAGTTGTGGTTAGACGGCCAAACGGCTCAGTGCTAACGAAGAATGAATGATGGTGTGGTCTTCTTCCTCCTTATGCTACGCTTAAGACTCTCTTGTTCTTCCAAGATTGATGATGGTGTCAAGGAGCTGAGCTATTGTCGGTGGTAACGATAGACAGAGGAGGGAGCCAGAGGTGGTTGTCTCCCTTCTCTCCTCTCTCATGGTGTTATAATGACTGATAGTGGTGGTTTTCTTCCTCCTTTCTCTCTGTTCAGATCACATTCTCCCAATCCAAGCTCCGGTGCTCTCACATAATCAAGGTCTGGTCTGTCTCAAAGGAGCTCACGGAGCTGCAACTTTGTTCTCAGCTCTCTAAATGGTGGGAATTTCCAGAAATGGAAGCAGCGGCGATGGTAGTTGTTGATGAAGAAGATGACAGTAAGGATGAAGGGAGGTCATCGGCGGCAATGGTGGTGATGAAGGAAGGCCACCCACGACACAAAGAAAAAGAGAAAGGTGGAGGAAGAAAAAGTTTAATTAAATATAAATTTATCCATTTTTAATTAATTATATTAGTGCATTTTTTTCAATAATAATTAATTTTTTTTTAATTATATCAAATTTTATTTTCATTTTTTTACTTCAATTATCACAATATATACATATAATATCTATATGTAGTATTCAATAAGACTCATGTCCTTTTAAGTCATTTTCCATCTAAACAGGCTTTTCAAACGCTAATCCAAACAAGTTCAAGGTTAGAAAAAAAAAGTCACTTCTATCAAACAAATCACATTTACAATCTGAATTTTTTTCAATCTACTTTTACAAAAGTCAGATTGAAAAAAAAATTATTTCTTTATCACTAATCCAAACAGACACTAAATGTAAAAGATGATAGAGATGTGTGCATTCAGAAGAAGCACAACAGTGAGATATTGTAACTATATTGTATTGGTTTTTGGTCCCCAAGTGAAACAGAACGTTTCCGTATTCTGGAATAGTGCGTTGCATTTTGGGCCTGCCGTTTTGGGCTTGTGCCTTTTTTTCCTTTTGTTAGGCATAGTTATTATCCTCTTATTGGAGGCACTACCAGATTAATGTGTGTACCTCTCTCTTAGTAGGAATTTGACTTTTAGTTCATCAGGAGAGACTAATCTATTCCTCTATGTTTTAATGATTTCTGGTTTTAAGTGTTTTTCCCAGATTTAGGGCCATTCTGGTATTGGACTCATCAAAACAAAACAAAACCATTTTGCACAGTGTTTTGGCAAATTGGGCTTATGTTCTATTTGGGCTTACGGAAATTTTGTTTTATTTTTCGATGTTTGTATCATGAGCAAAATTTTGGGCTTCCAGTTTGTGATTATTTTTAGTTTTGTTTATGTATTCTGCTGTCTTTTTCGGATTGGGTCCTCTAACCTATGGACCTGCAATTTTTAGTTTTGTTTATGTATTCTGCTGTTTTTTCCCCTTTTTTTTTTTTTTTTTTTGCAATACAAAGGCAAGCAAAGTTAGAAAGGGATTAGGCCTAATTCCCAACCGTCTTGGACACGCATGGCTTGTAACAAAAAGAATAATAACAATAATTTGTTTTGATTTTGGCTCATTAGTTAGAGTTTCGATACTTTGTTACTGTTTTTTTTCTTTTTCTTTTTCTTCTTCTTCTTCTTTTTTTTGCTAAGCATAGGTATCTTTTTATTGGAGACAATGTTATTCGAAGCACTATCAAGTGGTAAATATGAGTACTTCTCTCAAGGATTTAAATCTTAGTTTGTCATATTGTAAGGGACTAACCCTTTCTACTAAACCCAACCCCCATTGAGTTTGTTACTGGCTTATAATTTTTCAAGAATTGCCCCATTCTGCTGCTCCTGGGCCTTTTGCATTAATAATATGTACATTTATATATCCAATTATCAGTAAAGTTGTTGTCCGTTTAGACTTTTGACTGTTGTTTAATTGGGCCATTATGTTTGTTTCCAGAAACCTGGGACATTGTATTTAATTACCAGCTTTGTACTGGGCCCTTATTTAGGCTATTTATTCTGGTAATTCTGTTTTGGGCTCTATTTTAGTTATTTACTGGCTTGGCCCATGTTGTTTTAATTTCCAGTAATTCCTTCTGGCTTGTGCTGAATAAATAATTTTTGAGTTGTGATTTATTTATTTAGAAACTGTTTAATATACTATTTAATTTGCGCACCAATATAATTTTTTAAATTGAGGGAAAATTAGTGTTTGGATATTTCACATTCTGGAAAATTCTTAAAATTTTATGTGTTATTTTATTGTTTGAATACTTGGATGATTGACTTTATACAGTTATATAACTGTTTGAAATTTGAAAAATTGTACTTCAGTTGAAACATTTTTTGGGTGCTTAAAATAGTGGGAACATTTAATTTTAGTCATTTAATTATTTTTGTTTATTAAATTAATTGATTAAATTCTCCATCATCGTGTACATATGTAGAATTTAAATACACATAATTGATATTTGTTATTAGCATACGGTTTTCAAGTAGCCACAACACTTTACGTTATTTTAAATAATCACATAGTTGATATTTGCATTCGATATTTTAACCTTTTGTGGAACCTTAAGAATAGCTCTTCTTACTTCCTCAGCCAACCATATCTCATTTCCTTCTCAAGGAGTTCTCTTTCAGCAGATAGACAAAGTCAAGCCCAAGAAGCCCTTGATCCCATTTCTGTTCTCCAAAAATTAGCACTGCTATTAGAAAGATACGCACAACCCTTCAACATTCTAACCCACAAATCATCCACATGGTGCACAAAATAGACAGTACTAAGTATTTCCCTGGCGAGGGTCCACAGGACTAACACCAAAAATTATTACTTTCTTCGTATCTTTAATATAAGATGTATTTATTTAATTTAATTAGTTACGTTAGTTAATATAATATATATATTCTAAAACATTTTAGTTATCTTCCCTCATTTTTTTTTCTTTTTATTATTTTTTAGGGACTATTGATAGAGATAAATTAGAAATAAATTTAAATATAAAAAATAACTTTTGTATTTAATACCAAGATCAACTCTCCAAATAAATTATATCTTAAAGACTGGAGGGAGTATTTTTTTTTTTTTTACACAAAAAAATGTTTGACTCATCTCACACAACTCAAGAGGAGAGTTTCAATAAATAACTTTTTGTGGTAAAAATCGATATACTTCCTCATTTTGCATTATTATTATATGTCCCTAATGTACAGAACATGCATATTTCTCTGTCTATTATAAACCTTACATTAAGGGTCTGTTTGTCATGAGGGAAATGGAGGGGAGGAGAGGGGAGAGAAAATTTTTATGAATTAGATTTTAAAAAATAAGAGAAGTGGGGTAATAAAATTTTAATAAAGATAATATGTAAAATAAAAAAGTAAAAAAAATTAACTAAAAACTTCCAACCCCACTTCTTTAATTTTTTTTATTTTTGATGAAAGGCATATGGTTTTGATTATTTTGATCTTCATAATCAAGACAAAGGCCATGTTTGGTTTGCTGGAAAAGGAAATGGATATTTTAATTTGATTGGATTGATTTTAACTCCTTGGGAAGCAAATTTCCAACCAAAAGTCAGAAAATGTGTTCCCACCTCTGCCTCTAGAAAATCCGCACTTCCCTGGAAATATTTTTTTTGCTGGAAAATATTCCCCTCACCCCTCAACCACCAGCGTTACATATAGAACCCCCCCCCCCACCAAAAAAAACTTATTTTAAAAACTGTTTTCAATAAATTATTTTAAAAAACAGAAATATTTTTAAAAACTAAAAATCAAAAACAGTTTTTAGATTTTTTTTATTTTTTTTTTACCTTTCTATTTCACATTTTTTGATGTTGTCATTTATCCACATTGCACTACCCACAAAGACAACCGCCATGTTGCCGTTTTTTATGGCTGCCGCTACATCACTTAAAAACATATTTCGTTTAAATAACTATCTAAATAGATATTTTTTGTTTTCAAAACTTATTTTTAAAAATCAAATCAAATCGGCCCCTAGTCTCTTGTTCCTCAACCAGTCCTTTATTTCTTCGTTACATCTGGTTTCCAAACGCCTGCATGAGGAAGGAATTTTTATTATTGAAATTTTTCTTAAGATTTATTGGATTCGATCAATCGTTTTACATCTTGGTTTTGCCATGACCAGTGGAGTAAGAAGGTATGAAAGTTGAAGGGGCTAATATTGTCTTTTTATATTTTTAAATCAATTCGAATATGTGTGTGTGTGTAAGAAAACAAACAAATAGTTTATGAATGTGATGAAGAAATATTTCAGAGAAAACAGAGAGATGGCGCGGAAGGAAGAAAGGAGAATTGCATCCTAATTCATTATGCTTCAATATTAAATATGGAAAAGAATAGCGTTTCAATATAAATATATACTGAAAAATCTATAACATGAAAAGCCAATTTTTACTACATATTTTTTGGGGTTTAAAACGGATAATATGGATAGATTACTTAAATATTGCTCATTATTCATTAAGGGTACATAATAACATGCTTAAAGTTTCTTGTTTCTTGTCCACGTTTTTTAATCTAGAAGCGAAGGTGTAATTTTACTCATAAACATTTTTTAAAAGAATTTCCAGTACAGTAAATATTTTTTGGGTGTAAAAATACCCATGAACATTAAAAAATAAAACAATAATGCTAATTTCGTTAGCTTCACTTGATAACGTTAGTTTTTGGTTAAAAAACTAAGTGGGGCTTACATGAACAAAAAAGTAACATTGTTAACATAAGTTAATGAAATTAGCATTATCATTTTATTTTTTAATGTTCATGGGTATTTTTACACTCAAAAAATATTTACTGTGCTGACAGCTCTTTCAGAAAATATTTATTAACTAAAATTACACCATCGCGTATTAATCTATATTCACAAATTATTCAAAGCAAATCCCCATCAATTATTATTATTATTATTATTTTAAATTAGAGGGTAAATGGGCGATCGCGGCCTCCTACTTTCAAGGAGCATTCATATCACTAAATATCTTCTATGTATACACCATTATCCACAGTAAGGAAAAAAAAAAATGGCTCCTAGGTCCCAAGGGACCCAATTAATAGCAACAAAGTCTCATTATACATTGCTATGACAGCAAAGTCCCAAGGGATTTTTCTGATATAAATTCACAAAGTGAAAATACCATCATGCCCCCAACAAAATAAAAAAAAACCCACAGAAGGTAGTAACTCCATGTTTCGGTGATTAATGAGAAAGAGAAAAATGCATTCTAGGAACTCCACGTTGGTTTAACAGGAATGTCGAAGAGTTGAAGTTTGGTGATGACATCCTCGCGAAAGATTAGAGATTATGTCGTCATTATGGACTGTTACAATGACTGAACAATAAAATCAAAATTTTATTTTTTTTCTGTTTTGTATGGTAGGTGCATTGAGATTGATGGGTTGATCAAATGTTGGAGCTTAGAGTCAATAATGGACTATGTGGTAAGAGATAGATTAGTAATGCTAATATTTTGGTGAAAATATGATTTTGATCATTGAACTTGGGGTTTCAACATGGTTGGGGGTGTGAGAATGTTAATGTGCTCTGTTTTTGGGTTGGCTTACAGAGGGATTGCGCTTGTTGTAGTGGGAATAGTTGAATATGGTGGGGTTGATTTGTGAGATAACACTGATATGATATTAAAATAATGTTGTTATTACATGCATTTATAGTTGTAAATATGACTGTTGTAGTTGTTAATACATAAAATGTGCTCTGTTTCATGGAAATGTAATAGAGGGATTGATTAGTTTTAAGTGGGAATGAATGAATGTGATTGTGGTTTGTGTGATAACAAAATGGTGAATTGATATAAAATTACTATTGTTAATATTAGCTTTAGTAATTGTTAATATTGGTGATGCAATTGTTAATACCAGGTTGTGTTGCAGGTTGTGTCAGTTTCTGTGGAAATTAGCACAATGAGTTGTTCAAAAAGTAGGGAGAAAAAGTTGGTAAAATGTTGATATCATTTTGTGACAGTTGGCATGTCTGATAATTAGAACCTCCCTCGGCACTAACACTTGAGTTGTTAATGTGGCTGAAGTACTTGGCAAAATATGCACATCCTGTTGTAAACAACAAAATCATATTTTCTGATATGGTTCATGTCAGGATAGCCATTAGTCGAGGAAAACTCGTTAAGTTGTAATTATTCCTAATGATGTTGTTAATGTGTAGTAAACAAGTTGTCAAAACCTATTGAACAAGTTGTAAATACTGATAATATCGTAAATATGGCTGACGAAGTTGTTAAAACCTGCTGAACAAGTTGTAAAAAAACCAAAGGGCATAAACTGACATGGTTGATGTCAGCTTAGCCTTAGGCCTAAGAAGACTGATCATATTGTAAATATAGTTGACGGAGTTGTTAAAACCTGCTGAACAAGTTGCAAAAAACCCAAAGGGCATAATCTGACATGGTTGATGGCCTAAGAAGACTGATCATGTTGTAAATATGGCTGGAGAAGTTGTTAAAACCTACTAAACAAGTTGTAAAAATTCCAAAGGGCATAAACTAACATGGTTGATGTCAGCTTAGCCTTAAGCCTAAGAAGACTGATCAAGTTGTAAATATGGCTGAAGAAGTTGTTAAAACCTATTGGACAAGTTGTAAAGAACCCAAAGGGCATAAACTAACATGGTTGATGTCAGCTTAGCCTTAGGCCTAAGAAGACTGATCATGTTGTAAATATAGATGAAGAAGTTGTTAAAACATGCTGGACAAGTTGTAAAAAAATCCAAATAGCATAAACTAACATGGCTTATATCAGCTTAGCATTAGGCCTAATAAGACTGATCATGTTGTAAATATGGATGAAAAATGTTTTTAAACCTACTGACTAAGTTGTAAAAAAACCCAAAGGGCATAAATTGACATGGTTGAGGTTGTAAATATGGCTAATAAAGTTGTTAAAACCTACTGAAAAAGTTGTAAATACACCAAATTACATTTTCTGACTTGGTTCATGTCAGCTTAGCCACTAGCCCACGAAGACTGATGATGTTGTAAATATGAATAATAAAGTTGTTAAAACCTACTAAACAAGTTGTAAATACACTAAATCACATTTTCTGAAATTTCATAGGAAGTTATTGAATTTTAAATGCCTCAAGGAATTACTATGTAGTTGTAAATATAACTCAAGTTGTTGAGAATATGACTGACTCACTTGTAAAACGTGACAAGATATGTTGTTTAAAACCATATAAGCAGTAAGGACACATGGTTGCAGAACTAAAAGTACATATTGCATAATTTGTTATAACTTGCCACAAACAGTTGTCATTGTCATAACAAGCCTTTCCTTCAAAATAACATAGAGCTGACAAAATACATATTTACATAACAAGAAGGCTTCGGTACAAAATAACAAAACAAGTCCTATGTCTCTTTCATCATCTTGCCTTGTTGGCTGCCAGGTACAATGAACAGAACCTTCTACGCATGTTTGTTTACAAGTGTCAGTCCCGATGGAGATCTTAATTTTCACAAGTGTCAATTGCCATAAAAGCATATTAGTATTTCAACACCTTCTTATCCCTACTATTTGAACAACTCATTGTGTCAATTTTGACAGAAACTGACGCTTGCACCTCTAAATAATTGATCAATCCTGTAAGAAATAACAAGTTACACTGGTACTAATGACAATGTATGAGCCATCATTCACAACTTATCTAGCAACAAATTACATGAGTTACAAATTTCTAATGCATCTTTTTAATAACTGGAGTCCTAGTAATGTTAATCCCAATGTCATTACCACAGAAAGTGTGTATCGGTGGCATTTATCTTGGTAATCCTGATTACATGGCAATCATGATTACCAAAAAAAAATTGGTAATAGAGATTCATAGGGTCCCATGCATCACTTACACAGACACACGAGTGCACACATAACATATACTCTTCACCACATGTCCAAACCATAGATGTAGACATAAACATACGCTCATGAAATCATAGGTTAGAAGTTACAAATCCTTGATTTCTTAAGGAAATTTTAAGCCATTCAAGGCAATCAAAATAGTAGGACTATAACAGCTTCCATGTTCAGATTTTAGCTAGTTTAATCAGCAGACCTGAAACATGTCAAATCAAGCAACGTGATTGTCATAACTTAAAGGGAAAACATGCATCCATGAGTTTTTTTAGGGAAAAAAATTAACCAAAAGTTCAAACATACTGTGTAATTGATTCCCTTGATAGTTATATACCTAGGCAATGGCCTTCCATCAACTGAAGAAAAAATTCTTCCATGCACCCCTATCTACAGAGCAGAAGATATTTAACCAATTAAATGAATCATATGAGAACAACAACATATAAAGTATATAAATATAAGATTCTCCAACTATCAGCACATCAATAAAATATATGATGCCACGTCTAGCCTTCACCCAATGGATTAAACTATTGGAATGTGTGATTCTTTTAAATAGTACTAGAGGCTCTTTGAACAAGTGAACTAAAATAAGATTCCCAGTATTACTATTTTCTAAACATAATTTCTAAAATTTAGAGTTTTTAATGGCTCCAGTCCAAAGGATTATGATATGAAGAGGTGCATCATAAATATAAATATTCACCTCTTGCCTTCACCTAACAAATTCAACTTCTAGATAAAGGGATCCTAAAAGATCTATGGTACTATAAAAAGACTGAAAAATATCCTCCATTTCAATTTATTTCCAAGTATGATTTCAAACGTAAGCATCCTTTGACTTATTTCCAACCAAGTTATTACACAGGCTTTCTTTTACATCTTTACAAATTGAAGGGTTAAAAGTGATAAGATGGAAGCAGACATAAGCAATACATTTTAAAAGGCTATTAAGTAATTAGCACGCTTTAAGAGTAATTCTTGGATAGTAGTTTGGTGTATTCAAGTCCTTTCTCAAGTTTCCAAACTCTTAATTACATAATTCCTTGATTTTATTTAGTGGGGTTCATCTCATCAAAAGATGTTCGTCAGTCATTATAATATCATTCATGAAACAAGGGAGAATAACACTTAGGCGCCAAAAATTCATTACAGTTAAGTCTCAAAAAAATTTATTCAAAAAAGAGCTGCAAATACCAATTCAAACAATTGCAGCTTGCAAGTATGGGAATCTCAACTGAAAACAGAAATAGCTTACCTTCACAAGGCTTGCAACAAGATTAAGCATGCCATCTTCAACCTTCTTATTTAATCTTTTATTCTCGTAATTTCTTTCGGCAGACCCACCCAGCTCCTCAAGCGCCGATCTTTTGTCCATGAGAGCAGCAGCCTTTGAGAGATCCGGTAGCTTTGATTCTGATATGGTCACTATTTCACTAAGATTTCTCACTACCATGGCGTTGCTCCGTTTTCTCTTTCTGTGCATTTTCCTCCATTTCTCTTTCTGTGTGTTTTCTCTTTGCTCTTTCTATGAGTTTTCTGCCTTTTCCTTATTTTATTTTTTTGGGGCATACTCGTCTTTTCAAACAGGGAATTCATAACAGAAAAGTTCCTAGGGACTTTTCTGTCATGGCAATTTACATTGAGACTTTTTTGATATTAATTGGATCCCCTGGGACCTAAGAATCATTTTCCCAAAAAAAAAAATTCCCGTCCGTGGAAACAAATTCCTTTGTAAAAAAAAATGGATGCTGAATGAGTGGGTTTGGGTAATAAGGAATAGGGAAAAAAGGCATTTTTTAAAGCAAAAAATAAGGCTTTGAGTAATTTCAAAAACGAATTATTTGCAAAACAAATTCAGATTTTTCAGGTGAAATTATAGAGAAAATAAGTGTTAAAATTATTTAGTGGCTTAGAAGGATTGAATAAATATTATGGAATATTAATTGGGGATCTAGAAAAATTGTGAAGAGGTTTAGTTTCCCTAAAGTAACCTAAATAATTTTAAAGTTAATTTATGAGGATTATTGGCCTATTTTCTCAAAAAATTCAAGAAAAAATACTTAAAGATAAATTTTTATGCTGAAAATTTTCGAGAAGGTATTTTATATGGTAAAGAAGCTATTGGGAACAAAAAATGATTATAATTATAAAGTAAATAATCTCTAGAATTTATTTGATAAATTAATACTGATAAAGAAGGGATAAAATGATAATTTCACTACCCCAAGTTTAAAAATGGCTTTGGGTAGAAGCTAAGCCCATTTTAGAGATCCCATGTCGTGCTTGTGCTTGTTCAGATCCAAAGGCATGAGGAGAGTCTCCATTATAAAGTGTCTCTGTATAGTCTCTAGAATTTTTTTAGTAAATCAATACCGATAAAGAAGAGGTAAAATGGTAATTTAACTACCCCTAGCTTAAAAATGGATTTGGGCCGAAGCTAGGCCCATTTTGGAGATCCCATGTCGTGCTTGTTCAGATCCAAAGGCATAAGGAGAGTCTAATTCATTACTTGGTCCAAGAAACTACAAGCTTAAGTGATAAACTTTTATATATAAGTGGCATTAAGTGAGAATGAAAAGAATAATAATATAGCTTCCCCTCCACTGAAACCCCCCCCCCCCAAAAAAACAAAAAACTCATTTTGCGTCAAAAGATATATTTTTTATGGAGCAAATTCATATATTTTCTTCTTCCCATTTTCACTGGTGTATATGCCTATTGTACACAAAATATATATTCTCTTCGTTATATTATAAAGAGTTAAAGTGTAAATTGGTTTTAGAAATATTTAAAAAATCTCAATAATACCTTTAAAGTATTTTTGACCTCAATATCACCTTCTAAGTGTAAAAATATTGCGATGTCGCCTTTTTATTTAACTAATGTAAAATTTGACCATTAAATTTATGTTCTTTAACTATATATTCCATGTGTCACTCCACGTGGCATCCCACATATGCCTAGTCACCCAAAACATTCTCTCCCTCTCCCCCATCCTTTTCTCTCTCTTCGACAAACTTGCCGGCATCTCTCGTCTTCAACCAAAACTCTCCGTTCCAAATCCTCCATGATGTCTCCATTTCTCTCCATTTCAGCTGCAGTCGAGGAGTAACTCCCAACAAAGAAGGTAAAATCTGGGGCCTTCCAAGGTTGGGTTTCACCACGCATAAAGCCTAAGTAGATTTCAATTTGCATAACACTTCCATGGCGTGAAACAAAGCTATGCTCCTACCATTAATTATTATGATTATACTATTTTCCTAAAATTGCAATGCCTGATGTCTGTGTTTATTCTAACCGTATTTGGCTTTTTTTTTTTTTTATCACAGCCATGTGTTGGGCCCATAAGAGATCACTCCCATATGAAGTCCAAGTTCTAATTGTTCAGTTTTATTTATTTTCTATTTTATGTATTTTCTATTTTGTGTGTTTCCATTTTTTATGAAAAGAGAAAAAAAAGGAAAGAAATAAAAGAGAGAACCCTATTAAAGGAGGAGTAGGCTACAAGTTTGTGTGTGATGGGAAAAAAAAAAGAAAGTTTATATATAGCTCGTGAGAGAAGATATTCTTTGCAGTTTTTTTTAGCATGAACAGTTTTGATCTAGCTAATGATTGGAATGCGATTTCTCGTGAGATTGATCTTAAATTTTTTGTGAAGGTTTTAGACACATAAAGCTTCATTTTCGATGGTCAGACAATCCATTAGAGTCTTCTATTTTTCCCAGAATTTTTGTGAACATCCATTCACATCTGCAGCAGAGTTTTTTGTGCGACTCAGTGATTTCTGGTCCAATTTCCATGAAATCTGTTAGAAATATTCGAGACATACAAATATTGAATCTGAACGGTAGGATAATGGATTGGAGCTTCCAACCTTCGCTTGATTTTGCGTGAACATTGGTATACATTCTGTGATTACAGTTTAAGCGTTTGTTGATTTTCGACACAAGCAAATTGTATCTTCACCTAAGAGATACGTATTTTATTGCTCTATTTGCTCTTCTATTTATTAATATAATCAATTAGTGATTTTTTTGGATGGGGTGAATTTTTTGTTATCCTATAGTTGAGCTTCATTTTAAAGTATTGAACATTGTATTCCTTTTAAAAATAGTGAAATATTTTTGCTTTGGCCCGTGGTCATTTGCTCCTACTCACATTGAGGGGGAGATTTTTTTATGTTAAATTTTTGCGTCTCCATCTATTATTTTATTAGTTATTTTATTTTATACTTTAATTGACTCCATACAATGATTTTTCATTAGGAAGATTTACTATCTGTTGCGCTCTTCCTAATAAATGGTATTAGAGCCTAATTCAATGGAGGTCAACACAAGTAGAATGGTTAATCTAAATGGAGCTAATTATTCTCTTTAAAAGAGTAAGATGGAAGACTTGATTTATGTGAAAGACTATTATTTACTTGTCCTTGCAACAAAGAAGCCTGAAAATAAATATGATGAAGAACGTCCTTTGTTACACCTACAAGTTTATGACTACATTAGACAATAGGTAAATGATAATGTGTTGAACCACATTAGTGCAGAGACACATGCTCATGCGCTTTGGAATAAGCTAGAGCAATTGTATGCCAGAAAGATGAGAAATAATAAATTATTTTGAATCAAAAGAGATAATGTCCTTGAGATATAAAAATGGTGATTCAATGACAGGCCACTTAAACTACTTTCAGGGGATTTCCAATCATCTTTTTTCTATGGGAATTAAATTTGATGAAGAAGTTCAAGGTTTATGTTTCCTTGGTACTTTACCTGATTATTGGGAGACTTTCAGAAGGTTTCTAATTAATGTTGCACCTGATTGGATTATCTCTATAGATATTGCTAAGAGCAATGCCTTAAATAAGGAGATGAGAAGAAAATCACATGGCTCTTTTTGACATTCGGATAAGAAAACTAGTTGGTTACCATATGGCCAGCCCATATTGTTGCCTCAAGCTGCCTAAATTATCAAGGGCTCCTTCAAACAAATAGAACACCTCGTCCTTCACAGAAAACATCTGTGCCATTTCCAACTCGGTGTATTTATATATAAAATTATGTATGGTTAACCCACAAAATGCCATAGTTGCAACAGGGCTATTAATAAATTCCCACAAACAAAACACTCCATATATCAAAGGAAAGGTAAGTATATTGGCATTCGCACAAGGGACCACTAGTAGGGAAGGAAAGAAATAAAAAAATAAATAAAAGTATTCAACTTGGGGATAAGCCTAAATTTGCATGCCTCTGGCTTTTTGGTCAAGTAGTTTTTCTCTTCTGTATGGCCATTCTTCTCCCCTTCAATGCAATCAACCCTCTTCAAATCAATTGAATTGTCTAATTTGAATGCCTTGTGTTTTTTTATCCGAACCTCCCTTTACCCCTGTGGAAATCACCTGATGAGACAAAACAATTAATCAACCCACAAAATGCAACGACAATTTAAAAGATAATTTGACAGGGCAGTGGCCAATTTCTGGACTTTGGTCCCAAAAAGAATCCCCTAAAGATAATGTAAAACAAATAAAAACCTGCGATGAAGAGAGCAAAGATGGCAGACAGAGTAAGATAACGGTGCCAGGAGCCAATAGAGCGCCGAACTGAACCCCATACCTGCGATGAAGAGAGAACCAAAGGAGCAAGAGAGCACCGATGGAGCAAGAAACTACCATGAGCTGACGGATATTTCAGATCGCGAAGAGTGACAAAGAGGGATCTGATTTCTAATTAATGAATGAAATCAAAATATAAATATAAATATAAATAAAGGGCTGAGATTGAAACTTCATGGACGGCCAGGATCTTCTCTTCCATTATCAAAACAATACGCTTCTAGACTAGCTGGGAGAGCTAAGCATAATACTTAATACTGAAACTAAGTCCAGAAGAGCGATATCAAATGAGGAGAGATGAGAATGGTGAGGGGTAGAAAAAGTCTTTTTCTAACATTTACAATCCTTTTTTACTACCTGAGGAATCTAGTATTACGTAAATTCAAATCATTGATTTATCTTTTGGGAAAATTATTGTGCAGTCCCAAGGAAACAAAAAAATGAAGATTCAGTCCCAAAAAATCACATAATCATTGTCAGGTCCCAAGGAACTAATTTTTAATAAATTGCAATTGTACAATTACCCAAATGCCCTTAATGAATTTGAGTTTTCCACTTACTGCGCAGCATTCTTCATCATTTGAGTTTTCCCCTTACGACGACATTCTTTATCAGCACAACGAGTTGCACATTAGAAACTTGCCTCCACTAGCCTTAGCATCGCCAATCGCCATTTCTTGATTGACCTAATCTATGTCGGCCATTTCCTATAAGTCACGGTTACCCGAACCGTCGCCATTCTTCATCCGCAGAAGGAGGAAAGCTGTTGCACATCAGAAACTCGCCACTACTAGCCGTAGCATTACCAATCGCCATTTTGTCGGATGCATGCATTGTCGACAACGTGGCTCGTGATTCGATTTGTTCGTGTGTTTTTCATCAGGTTCTTTTGGGTTTTGTTTCCTAGTGGTGGCACTTCATCGATGCTCTGCATCGTAATGTTAGACATTAGTTGCATATTGTGCATTTTATTCTGGATGAGTGAGGTATTACTTGTGATTTGCTGAGGTGCTTTAATGTGTCTTTTGTACGCTGCAATTGTGAAACTTAGTTGGAGGTTCACTTTATTGAAGTATAAGTTATATACTACACAACTAAAGTGGTGTAAATTTGTTTTGCAGGGAAAAAATCTGCAGAAACAAAAACCTGATAGAGGGAACAAATCAGGGCATGCTGATTTAAATTGAAGACATCCAAAAGAGGAGGAGAACCCATTGACATGATGATTTAAATTGTATATACCAGTGATTGTTAACTGAGTGTGATAGTCTATGGAACATTGTATTCGCTTAAGGCCTTTGACAAACTTGTTTACATAAAGATCAATGTTGTACAGTTTGATTGTAATTGAATAACCCCATCACATCATTTTGTAACATGTTTTGGATAACTCGTAGAAATTCATTACTGAAATTGAGACCAAGAGAACTATTTATTCTGATGTTTATTTCCAGGATATGGAATCAAACTGACTGTACCATTTTATGTTTGGTACATGTGGATATACATTTATTCTGATGTTTATTTCCAGGATATGGAATCATACTGACTCTTACATTTTATATTTTGTACATGTGGATATATACATTTATTAAATAACTAGCCCACACTGACAATCCAAAAGTCACTAGGTTCATCCATTAACAACTCCTTAATGTTGCGTTAACAACCCCCACAGCATCCATTGACAACACCCACAGCATGCATTGACAAGTCCATCATGTTGTGTTAACAACCTCTACACTGTCCATTGACAACACCGACAGCCTCCATTGACAAGTCCTTCATGTTGCCTTAACAACCCTCACAGCCTTTATTGACAACCCCTACAGCCTATATTGACAACCTCGACAGCCTCCATTGACAAGTCCTTCATGTTGCGTTAACAACCCCCACAGCCTATACTGACAATCCCAACAGCCTCATTGACAACCCCCACAGCCTATATTGACAACCCCAACAGCCTTCATTGACAACCCCCACAGCCTATATTGACAACCCTAACAGCCTCCATTGACAACCCCTACAGCCTATATTGACAACCCTGACAGCCTCTATTGACAAGTCCTTCATGTTGCCTTAACAACCCTCACAGCCTTCATTGACAACCCCTACAGCCTATATTGATAACCTCGACAGCCTCCATTGACAAGTCCTTCATGTTGCGTTAACAACCCCCATAGCCTATATTGACAATCCCAACAGCCTCATTGACAACCCCTACAGCCTCAATTGACAACCCGAACAGCCTCCATTAACAACCCCCACAGCCTCCATTGACAACCCCAACAGCCTCCATTGACAACCCCTACAGCCTATATTGACAACCCCAACAGTCTCCATTGACAACCCCTACAGCCTCCATTGACAATCCCAACAGCCTCCATTGACAAATCCTTCATGTTGCGTTAACAACCCTAACAACCTTCGTTGACAACTCCTTCATGTTGCACTAACAACCCCTACACCCTCCGTTGACAGCTCCGTAATGTTCCACTAACAACCCCCTCTTTCCTGGTTATTAACATCTCATTAATGTTCCATTAACAACCCCCACACCCTCCATTGACAAGACCTGAGCCACCCATTGACAACTCACGGAGCCTCCATTTACAAGTGCTGCCTCAATTGACAAATCAGCCAGCCTCCACTGACAAGTCAACGATCCTCCATTAACAAGTCAAGCAGCCTCCACTGAAAACTCATACATCTTTAACTGACAACTCCAGGACTATCCATTGACAATTCATGGAGCTCAAGTTAGAAATGAATTTACATCAGGTTACAAACATGCAGAACTGATAGTGGAATACAAATATTTAAACATATATATATATATATATATATATATATATATATATATATATATATATATTTATTTATATTAAGAACTACAGGGTCACCCATTGACAATTGAAGGTGCATGCAGTGACTACTTCGTGAGCATCGCATTACATCAAATAACAAACTTGCAGAACTGATAGTGGAATACAAATATTTAAACATAATTGCATATATATATATTAACAACTACACCAGAGTCCACTAACAAGTTAACGATCCTCCATTAACAAGTCATGCAGCCTCTACTGACAACTCATACATCCTTAACTGACAACTCCAGGACCATCCATTGACAATTCATGGAGCTCAAGTTACAAATGAATTTACATCAGGTTACAAACATGCAGAACTGATAGTGGAATACAAATATTTAAACATTATAGCATATATATATACATATATATATATATACACACACATATATATATATATATATATATATAATTTTTAATCATAAATTACACTGAAGTTATTGAGCTACCGGGGTTCTTGTTCTGGTCCTACATCAGGAAGGCATGAACAAACTTGTATAAATATTTGAGGCCACAAAATACCCAGAATACCTACGACGATTCAGTAGGGCTCTAAAGATGTGATGATTCGTAACCAGGAAACTCTCGAAACAAATTGTAGATTTCGCGAGGCTTCACATCCTCGGGAAGGCCGGCGACGAAGAGTGTCCAAACCTCAGAGGATTAGGAGGGCGTAAGAAGCAAACATTAGTTGTTGGTAGGACCCATATTGCGAAGGAAGATGGTGAGGGCCGAGAGGAGCCGCACCAGGAGGTGGTGGCACCACCGCTAGCGACGACGGATGAGGCTGTTGATAATATGGAAAAGTATGATGAGTTAAAGATTGGGATTGTGCGTAGTAGGCAGCCATGTCGTCTATGGGGCTCGATTGGAGCTCTGAATAGGAGGATCCCCCCAAAACTTTTGCAAGCTATCAATTTGGTGCGTCAAAGAGAAACTAGCACTATATGCCCATCCTTCTCTCTCTATCTATGTTATAAGGGCTATTTAGGTCATTATACAATTACAATTTATTAAAAATCAGTCCCTTGGGACTTGACAGTGATTATGTCATTCTATGAGACTAATTTTTCGTTTTTTTTACTTCCTTGGGACTGTACAGTAATTTTCCCTTATCTTTTTCATAGACTTTGAGTATTTTTATAGGTTTTTCCATTTTTATCTCTTAGAATCTAGCTGCCTATTCATTTGTTTCTGTACATTCAAACTTCAAAGTGTACCTTCTTTCTATTTCTTATGAAACATAGATTAATGAATCCACAAAAATACAAAATAGTTAAAATAACCTTAAATAATATTAACTTCTTTTTTTTTTTTTCAATAGATGCTGGGTCGTTTCATACACTTCGGCCCATAGCCCAAATTTCCATCATACTCGTACAAGTAAGTACATAGGTCAAATTTGTGGGAGATTTTGGGCTTGGCTTGATTTCCTATTTTCAAAACAATTTTTTTTTTAAAAAAGAAACTTGTTTGGTAATTGATTTTCAATTAGGTCTTTTGCATAACCAAAAAAAAAAAATATTTTTTTAAAACAAAAAAAAGAATAACTTTTATATGTTATTTTTTTATTTTTTTTAGCTTTTTTGTTCTTTAAAATTGGGTGATAAGCTTAGAGTATTATCTTCTTTCAACTGCAAACTGCTTGAACTTTTTTTTCTCAGACTCAAATTCAAACCCCTGACTCTCCACCCTCAATTTGCCTCAATTATCTTGTTTGTTTACAAATCTGCTTCAAATGTGTGTGTCTATGTTACTAATATGTGCTCCTGTCGTTTCTAGTATTCTTCCTCTTTAATTTACATCCCTCGCCTTCTTCCAAATTCTCTCGGCTAAATGCTTTCATACTTCCCTAGCTATATTGATCTTCAAAATATCCTTAGTATTAGCTTCCTTCATTCAATATGTTCAAGTGCCACATGGCTAAAACAGACCATAGACAAGATTCAATTTATTGCTAGCAAGTCCATGCATGGATTAATTATATTTTTCTGTAAGAAGGATAAGAGAGGATAATTTCTCGTCTTTTATTTTCTTCTTTATTTTTCAACAATAAACGCTGTTTTGTTAAGAGAATTTTATATGAAAACACACCTTGATGTCCATCTCATTAGTAAATATGTTTTTAATAAATGTTATGCTTAAGCAGGTCCATTCCTCTACATGGATGTTTTGATGATTTCATCGAAGTGTTAACTTTTATTGTGGAGAAGCGGTTCCTAAATCCATCTCCGTTGAAGGAACTAGACTCTCCAAGGGCTTGGATTTTTCACACAAGTAAATTAAATATATCTATGGCCATACCAGTGTTGCTATCGGTGAATTTTCCTGTATGGTAATCGTGTTTGTGTGATATTTTTCAATGGGTAAATGATGTCCAAAAATTTTGAAACTTTCCAGAATGAAATTATACTTATCAAGCTTTAATTTGATAGGTCATATGAGTTATTTGAAGCTGTACACAATGGGTTATATATTTTTTAAGTTAGCCCAGTCAAACTGGTGATTTTCAATGGCAACATCCCAAAACAATAATTCTGGGAATTTTGAGCTTCCAATTGGCTAAAAACTATATTTTTCCTTAAAATTAGATTTAATATGGGTCACATACCCTTTAAAATCACTCCCAATTGGACATTTTTACAATTAGATATAAATTTTCAAAATTTTAGTGAAAATTCTAATCAGTTTTTCAGTTAGTGCGAGAATGGAAATAAATATAAGATCAAAATTATAATTTTTCAATTATGCAAGAAGCAATAAATATTTTCCATTTCCCTTAAAATTTTCGGTCAAAAGAGGAGACAATGGATAAATATGAATGCTTGGCTTAAATAAATCTAGAAGGAATGCATTTTGGCCAATTAAAAGCTAGGGTTGAAAAGTAAAAAAGTAAGAGTTATAAAAAACTTTCTTACATATTGATTGTAATGGAATAGATGAAGATAATATGAAACCAATTTTTTTCTCCATTTCAAGATGCATTTCGGTCAAAAAGCAACATGGGAGAATAATATATATGTGTGTGTGTGGTTATATTAATGCAAGAGGAGGGGAAAAAACCAATCAAAAGGAAGCATAAGTCAAAAGAAAAAAAAAAGTATATGACTTTGATTAATGAATTGTAAAAGACTATATACATACTCCCTCTTCTCCATAACATTTCGGTCAAAGGAAGAGAAAATAAATGAAATGGATTTATGTGGTGTATATCAAAAGAAGAGGTAAAGTTGTGGTCAAGGAAATTCAAGACCAAAATAATTATTACTAAGTCCATGTCAAGTGATAAAACAAAAAAACACATATCATTCTTTCTTTCCATTCTTCATTTCATCCAGCAGCTGTCCAAAAAGAGAGAGAGTGAGTTCAAACACTTGAGAACACAAGAAGAAGAGCTCTATGGTTCCAAGCCAAGAATTAAAGGTAAGGAGTTTATAATCTTGAAGTTTATGTCTCCTAATCACTTTATAACCTCTCATCCTCCATGAAATTCATGTTGGAAATTGTGCCATAGGGGCCAATCATTGTACTTTGAATATTGTCATTCAATGAATTTCTCCATTTGGTTATCACATTATTCGCATGTTCATTGTGATAATTGTATCCTTGGATAAATCATAATGATTGTCCTAAATGTCCCTGGTCGGTCATCTATGTGGGAGCAAATATGAAATAAGACCAGTATGACTTTGATAAGATATGGGGATACTAATCAAAGTCTTAGGCACTTGTAGGAGTACAAGGTGCTGGACCGACCCGCTATGAGAAAGCTGCATGGATCAAGTCATAAGCTTATCTCATGTATAACCACGTCACAATGCCCTTTGACCTGAGATCATCATGGATTCCTACATGAGAGTTACTAAGCTTTGACTTAGTCAAAAGTCACCTTTAACCGGGTGATGATAAAGGCTACAATCGGGTTTAGTGGTTTTCATGCAGAGGAATGTGAATGGTCAAGATGGAATTTGTCCCTCACATTAGTAGAGAGATATTACTGGGCCCCTCGATGAGTGAGTCTGAGAAATGTATGGCCATACTACGATGGAAAGGAGTTTCCATTTCTATAGTCAGACTACTCAGGGATCGAGAAAGTAATGGTCAGGAATAGGAGGATGACATTCTCCATGCCTCATCTTTGACCGAAATATCGTGTGACAAAAGGGACGTGATATGGTTATACGACAGGTTATATCGTATTGTCAATCCTCATATGAATTGGGTAGTCGTAATGTCTTGCTAGAGGCCGCTTACGACTTGTGGGTTAGTATAGTCATTGGCCCACTGCCAACTTCGTTTGGGCCTACAGGGTCGCACACAAAAATAGCCCAACACGAGCTATAATGTCCAGATTCATTGAATCTAAGATGCGTCTAAGATTCAATGAATACAATGTTTAATCTAGGGTGAATGAATTTTAAATATATATTTATTATATACACATGTTGTCTGAATATTTATTTGATAAATATTTATATGTGTGTTATATATATATTTATATTTGGAAAGGAATATTAATAATATTATATACACATATGTATTTTTTGAAATACATAAATACATATATAATATATATTATTTGATAATATATATTATATATATATGATAGTATTATATTATATGATCATATGATAATATTATATTATATATATATAATATATATTATTTGATAATATATATTGAATATATGATAATATTATATTATATGATGATATTATTATATTGTGTATATATAAAGATATTATATGATAATATCTCATATTTAATTTATGAAGATAAATTAAATTCCATTGGCTCTTTATTCTAATTAAATAAATAGGTTAAATTAAAACTGTTGGACAGATTTAATTAAACCATGTTTATTTAATTAGCTTATTAAAACAATTAAATGTTAATTGATATGATAAGGATTTTGAAATTAATTAAGATTAATTTTAAAAATCCAATATCCATCATAAAATAGATAACCCTACTAGTTATAAAATATGAGAGCTAGGGTTTTCTACAGATGATGAAAAACTAGAGAGCCACAAGAAAACCCTAGAAGGATATTAGAGGCGCTAGCACGCTGCCGGTGTTGGGGGTCCTATTCGTGTGGATACCAGTAGAGGGAGTTGATATGAGTAGTTAGCTCCTCAAGATTGAAAAAGGCAAAACTCCAAGAAGAACTAGTTGACATGTTGATGTTGGGGATTGTTAATCTCATACTCATAGAGATTGACGCTCTTTTAAGAAGAATTAGCGGACATGTAGATGCCGGGGAAATTATTTCAGGAGCAACCAAACATGGAGATTTGTGAACTCGCAATACGTTGATGATTGTGGGCATTCAAACAAACATGAATAAGGTACGACTCTTTCTAACTTGATTTAAATGCCGTTGATAGATCCGCAATTGGGATTGGTAAACTTTTGCAATTTTAATTTTATTTAATTCTTCCGCTGTGTGCCTACCAATCCCAACAATTCATGCTTTTCAAGAAAAATCAAGAGAGAGTAGAGAGTGAACATTGAAGTTTTAGAGAGAGAAAGCCAAGAAATCAAGAGGTAATCACAAAAACTTGATCATATTACCTTATACTATGTTGTTGTTGTGGTTGTTGGTGGATTTGTTTTGATTTCTCTTGTTTTGTAAAATTTGGGCTAATGAAACTCTAGTGCAAACACTGCTAAAATTTCCTCTAAACATGTCTATTTAGTGTTTAACTAGTTAATCATGAGATTAGAAGTAGAAAGGAAGTGATTAAGCAAAAGAAATCAAGAAAACAACATATTTCTCCTAATAATCCCATTTTCGTTCAAGAGGCAGAATAGGGGGAAGGAGTGGGAATTTTGTAATTCTAATGGTTCCATTGGATTTAAAAGGTAAAATTGTATAGGCATGCATGTGTTCATGATTTTTGGATGTTGGTATATAAATTGGAAAATTTATGAAGTTCAAACACATGTTGGTTGATCTGCCTCCTGTGAGGCAGTGACATTGTACAATGTATTTTGTGGGGAAAACCTTATCTAAAAATTATGAAACTTGGAAAAATTAAATTAGAGACATAGAGATGGATATTTTGTAATTTTTGGATAAGTATACTAGAAGATATGATTTTCTAAAGTCAATCCCTGTTTCTGGAAGATAATCTGGAATAGTGCAGGTTTGACGAATTTCTAGGAAAAATATGATGATATTGGTTAGTCCAAAGTATTTTTACATCAAAGTACACTTAAATAGATTTACATAGGACTTTGAACCACCTCAATTAGAGTTTTATAAAATTAATTATAATTTTTTAAAGTTTGGTCAAAATACTGGCAGTTTTGACTACCATGCGAATTTGAGAAAGAAAAAGGCCAAATGTAATTAGTAAGAATTCAAATGGTGAAAGTAAGCATTTAAGACTAATGTAATCCATTGGGCATTTACTTTTCATGACTCTAATAATTTCATTGCTTATCTAGGGACACGGAGTGACAAAGAAGAATCAATGGTTGGAAGGTGAATGTATAAAATGAGGACACAAAGTCTAAAAGGTAGTAAACTTACCCTACTTGCATGTATTTAATATTTATACTTGTGTACTACTTTGCTTGATTATATGAAGTATATTTGAATGAATGAAGCTCTGTTTCTATTTTTAATTTGACTATAGATATGTTGTATGAAATATTGAGCATACAAAGATGTCATTATATGAGCATGAGCCTACGTAAGGTGAGCATGTCATGCACTAGTATTTATCTTACATGCATTATGATATTTATTTACTATTGAGATCCCTCCAAATCTCACCCTTCTCCAACCAAGCATTTAGACAGGTGGACAAAGGTGAGATACAGGAAGTCACACAAGAAGAGAATGCAATGGTAGGCTGAAGATTTAAGGGTCTAGTACTATAAATTTATGTGACTTAAACACTTTGGTAGCCTTGTATGGCTACACAGTTGTATATGAATAAATGAATTAAGTTTTGAGCAGAGAATTGCCCTAATTGAATTAAAGTGAAAAGATAAGAATTGATGAGTAATAACAAAGTTACGAACCACTAGAATACGCTTCCGCAAAAGATTTTAAAATTTTTAGAAAAAATCACTAAACTGCATGTTGTTTTGAGGTTGGGATTTAAAAGTGTCATAAAAGAATAATACTTAGTGGTTTAAGTTTTCTACATGAAACTTATTAAAACGAGTGTAAATGTAAGATGCCACACTATTAAAACACAAAACTTTTAACTAAGGTCATCTATAATTCAAGTTTAGAGTTAATATCTTCTCTTAACTCAAGTATAAAACTACAACACTAGACAAAAAGCATGCATTCACTTACGGATTTCTTTCCGCATAAGCTCAGTTACAAATTAAAGTATAAAACCAAGTTAAATGAGTAAGAACTCAAAGATATCTCGTGATGTGGACCAATCCTCATGGTTCATCCCCCTTCAAAGAACTCACCTATTCCTAGCTCCTCTTTGGGATTTAACAAATACTTATTTTTGTTATATATTTTCACATTTTGTTTAAGGATTTTGTCATAATTATTTAAGTTAAAATGCCTTCATTGTGATTAAGGTGGATTAAGAGTAATTACATTAAATTAGAATAAAAAAATGCTAAATTTTCATAATTATTGTAATTACTTTTAATCATTGATTATTGAGAGAATTTGATGTTGGTTTAATTGTTTTAAATTGTAGGTTTTTGAAAAATAGGATTAAATCTGAAAATTGCAGTTTGGGGTTTGAATTTCAGAAATAATAGTTTAGTCCCACGAATTTTAAAAATGCCAGAATGGTCCATACGAATACGATACTGCAGCGTTTTGCCACTCACATTAGGTCAGAATTCAGAGCAGTTTCATCGACCTGAGATCAGAAGCAGAGCGGCGACCCAAACCTTCACCTCCACCCACCCTTCACCTTCACCTTCATCTTCACTTCACCACCTCCGTCGTCCTCATCTCTCCATTGCCGTCACCGTCCTTCCACAACGCCGGCGACCCTCTCCATCTCAAGTACAGAGTCAGCGAGAGAGAAATCAGATAAGAAGAGCTTCAGCCAGGGGTTGTGGCGCTTCGATTCTTCACTATTCACATCACTGCTGACGTTCCCTCTCTTCACCACCGTGAACGGAGTTGCAACCTCGCCTTCACCACGTTTTCGCCTCCCTCTCACCCAGCCATGGATTCCCCTGATTTTGGTTTCACTTTCACCCACCAATCTTCCACTATTCATTGTTAATCTGTCATTTTAATTGGTGTTCTCCATCGCTGAAATTTTGAATGTGTTTGGTGGAGCTTTGTTGATAAATTACGGTAACTAAATCTCTCTTTTTCTATATCAAAGGGTCAAAAAAAGATTTGGTTGGGGTTATGTTTATGTATAAGTTTGATTTATGTAAATCGAAATAAAATTCTTTGATATATTTACTTCGTAAACTGTAAAGTTTATCTTATAGACTATAAAAGCTACTTCGTATTCCATAAATCACGATTGAAAAACACTTATAGAGTCCATCCAAACATATCATTAATTGTTGAGCTTGAAACTTGTCTACAATTTTTATTTAGAATTATTATGAATAATATATATTGGTTGCTTATCTCATTACATTTTATTGATTTAAATTATTAATATTTAAATTGGCTTTCTGGTAGAGAGATTAATTTTTATCCGATGTGAAAGAATTAATTCACTTAATTTAAGTTAGCTCAAAGAGCCTTTTAAACAAATTTGTCAAATTAGCACAAAGTTTAATTTTCATCATATTTTCAAAACTAATTTGCATTTCACCTAAGGCATTTTAGTTTAATTGTAATTTAGTTAATAGTTAAAAAACCTCAAATCCTTTTTATTATTTCATGTTAATCATTATATTTAGTTCCTAGATAATTAATAAAATAATCGTTAATAGATGATTCAAAATTGTATTCTTTATTATAATATTTAGTTTAATTTTAAAAAAGTTATTAAGATATTAAGCCCAGCACGCAGGCTTCTTCACTATTCAAACAAATTGCCCTACGTTTGATTGTGTTTCTTCAGCTAAACCAGATTCTTGTTCTTCAAACAACTTCCTTTATTTCTGCGTAACATCTGGCTTTCAAAGGTCACGAGGAAGGAATTTTTATGATTTAAATTTTCTTTAAAGATTTATTTGATTACATTATTCTTCTGTGTGGGGTTAATTAAAAAAAATATTATTGCTTCTTTGTGTCTTGGTTTTGCCATGAACAAAGAAGGAAAATCGGAGGGAAGAGTTAGCAAGGGTGGTGCGAAAGTTCACATGGATGATATTGTCTTTTAATATTTTAAAACTAATTCAATACACATATTAGTAAAAATGTTTCAAGATTCCATCTATTACTTTTACCATATTTAACATGTTTTTAAAACCCATACATTCCTATTCCTTTTCTTCTTCCCCCCTTCTTTTTTCCTTTTCCTATTATTTTTCTATCAAAAATGCACTAACTAACCAAATAGATCTGTATGTGCAAATATCTTCATAGATGAAGAAGAGTCGCACATACTGAATATGAGTTGCATACGGGTCTTTAAACAAGGTACCTTTGGACCATAAATATTTTAAATAGGTATTTTTCAGAAAATTTCCCTAACTTTTTTTCTTTGTTATCCTCTGCATCTTTTTTAGGTCAAAAAAATTTCTACCCCCATGCCTCGTACAAAAAAAATTCTTATAAGTTATCTTTAAGGAAAACTTTCTCATTTGTAATATATTTTTTCTAAAAATTTCTAAATCCCAAATCTAAAAAAAATTATAACATAAAATAGTTCCATATTTGATCAACAAATAGAAGGGAATCAAAGCAAGCAATGAAAACAATGCAAACAGCACAAATCTCTTGAATGATTGAGAATGTAGTAAGTAAAAGCTGTGAGCTTTTAACCAATTTTACAAAAAAAAAAAGAAAGAAAGAAAGAAAGAAAAGAAAACATATAAAGTTGTTCTCTGTTTTTTTTTTCATTTTTATAACAAATTATTGTTTTTTGTTTTACAAAACACTTAACTAAAAATCAATGGCCAAAATTTTTTTTATTTTTAACAAAAAATAAAAAGGAAAAATTTGAAAAAAATACCTTTTAAACTTCAAAATCCCGTTGAAAAATTCGTTAATGGGATTAACAAGAATAATAATGCAATTAACAAATCATTTTATTATTAAAATAACCTATTTAAAATTTTAAAGTTTAAATAATATTTTTTTAGAATTCTCCCAAATAAAAAATTGTTTTGGTAATAAGTGATCAAACATGTTCTATATATATACTTTTATTTTTAAAATTCCAAGAAATAAAATTTTACTAATACATATATGCAATGGTCCCTCCTTGGATTGTTGATATTATTGTACGGCTGAACCATGTGGACCCAAATCATTGTCAAATCCTACCTGGAAGATTCTATTTTTCGACGTCAGGCGACAATTTGGGCCCACCCAATCCCATATGTGATTCCTTTCTACTCACTAATGTTTTAAAAGTCGGACATGATATTGAGTCGGAGAGATCAACGGGTCATAATTCAAATGATCGAATCGGTTGAATCATTTAGTTGAATCGATAACATAATAATTAAATTATAAATAATATTATATATAGATATAATAATATAAATATAATTTATTCAATTAAATATTATATACATATATTTTAATAAATGAAAATAATTAAAAATAGCAGGTTAACACTCAACAACTAACCTAAATTCATGGGTTATAATAAAAGTATATTTCAATTATATATCACTTATTATATATTAAAATAATAAATATACGCTTAAATTTTATTAGTTCTCATTAATAAAATTAAAGTAAAATTAAAATTATTAAAAATTTAATATAAAAACAGGTAATATTAAAAAATTTTAACATTTCAAATATATTGATATAAAATTACTAAAACCATGAGAGAGAAAAACTGACTTACTAAGGTAACATTGCAATAGACTAAGTTCAATTCCTACTTACCCACACTCTATAGTTTTAGTGACAGCCTTCACGTGTGCCAAAACATGTTTTCCAATGAGCATGTTTGGTATAACTTTTTTTAGTTTATCATAAGCATTTATGGACTTATACACATAAATCGAGATAATCTTATCATAATCTAAAAAATAACGGGGCTCAACAGTCAACATGCAAAGTATTAGCATTGATAGATACTTTTTCTCTATCTTCTTCACTTCGACGTTTTGCACTTCCTCCTTTCCTTCTTCTTGATCTCCGGTGGCTGTATTTCTTCCATGGGCGTAGGTTGATGTTAGAAAGGGAGAGTGTTCAAACAAACAAAGGTAACTGACGAACGAGCATGAGGAGCTATTGAACCCCCTTCATCTCTTTCTCTCTGTTTTTTTTTTCCTGTTTTCTACATCCCTTCCTCACCCATGTTCAGCCGTCTGACTATTGCATAGCCGTCCGGATCTCGGGTGAAAAGCGGATTCCAGCCAAAAAATGGTTTTTCTCCGATCTAAAACGGCTTAAGGTTGAAAACGGCTTTTACCATTGAAAGGAGCCATTGCCGAGTCCGGTCGATGATCTGACCAACTGGACCATCCGGTCCGGCTCGATTTTTAAAACCATGCTTCTTAGTATAAACCCTTTGTCTTCTTTTAAAGTTTAGTCCAGTAAGTTTTAAGTTAGTAATTTATTAAATATGTTTATAAATTAATATATTTTTAAAATCTTATATTTATTTAGAAATGATGTTCTCAATCTCTCTTTTATCTTTCTCACTTTCCAATATAAATTCACTCATTTCTTATTACATTAATAAAGGTAAAATACTAACACAGTCATTAATTATTCTCTGGGTAAACTTATTAACCAATCTTAAAAAAAAAAAAGAAAACATATAAAAGTTGTTATTGTTTTATTCCGTTTTTTTATAAAAAATTATTATTTTTCGTTTTACAAAACACTGAACTGAAAATCAATCACCAAACAATTTTTATTTTGTTTTTGAAAAAAGATCATGTCCAAATTGTTGCCATTCCGAGAATGTTGACTTCTTGCCGAGCCCAAAGAACATATATATATTTTTTAGGATGGCAGTTGCTTAATACAAGATATCTGGAATCCTTAAAAAAGGTATATGGAATTAAATGGATATTTGTCGCTATTTTAACTCTTATATTCAGAATCACAATAGATGTGTCGGTGATGACATGCCTGGAAAGAGAAATATTTCTACTTGCAACCTACATGCAAATCAATATCCATCCTTGACTATATTTTTTGTTTGTTTGTCACAGCAGCTGGTGTAAACTCACACTGCCCCTTATTTAGCAACGAGACACAAACTTCTCTTCCTCCATAAATCCGTCACCTTCCTCTCCTCTTCACTATTGATTTTGTTCTTACTACATATAGTTTCATGAAGGTATAAAGATTATGAGGTGTTTTCATGAGTTTTGAAGGCAAAAATAAATAAAATTGTTTGATACTTACCTTGATTTTGCTCTTGAATCTACTTGCTCTCTTCTTTCTCCTATCCTTGCCCTAACTCTTTCTCTCACTTTCTCTCTTGTTGCTGGCCGAAAATGAAGAGCAAATGGGCAGAAACATTACTCTTAAAATATCATGTTCACCTTCTTGATTTTATTATATTTTATTGCTAATTAATTACACATGGCATTTTCCTATTCTTTCTTTTTCATATAGCATCTTTTTGCTTCCACAAATCCATATATGTGGCAAAATCATATGCCTTCTTGCTTCCCTCTTCCTTGACCGATTTTACACCTATTTTAAGGGAAAATATTAAATTTTTATTTTATTTAGCCAAATGACTATTTTATCCTTACATTTTCTTAAATTTTTGAAACAATTGTCATTTTCTTCTTTCCCTTTCTTTTTGGCATACTTTTTCAATATATTTTGGGCCAACAATTGTGCTTTTTCATACTTAATTTTAAACCACAATGTTGGGCTTTTGTTAAGACAAAAATTGGGCTTTATTTTTTCCTAGCAAAAAATTTCATGTAATTATTATTTTCACTATTTTGACTACTTTAAATGCACCAAAATTTATCATTTTATTTCATTGAATATAATTAAATTTACAAAAAATTTTGATAAATAAATTTGGGATATTACATTTTTTTCCCGATGAAATGTAATTTCGCATAAACAAATGAAATTGTAATAAAAGGTAAATTAAAATCAGTGTGCATGTATTTAATAAAAGGTTGTGTCACTATAGACACGCGACATACAGCACAAACAGGAATCATACACCCCTGCACTTTTTTCTGGCCTAAATTATCATAGAAGTTTGTCATTATCAATGATACCATTGACTCTTTCAAGTGGCTACTAGAACTATTCTTTGATGCTAACACAAAACAAGGCTCAAACACTGTTTGCAGATCAAGACCACTAACCGATTGTGCGCGCGCGTGTATAATACACATTATATTTTATCATTTTTATATTATGTTTGTCTGATCTTCAATTTTAATAATGAATATCTATAAACATAATTTTTTTATATTTATATAATAAATGTTTAGAATAAAATTTTCAATTAATTAATATAAGGTGTAAATTGCTCCGAACTAAATTTTTCTGGTTGCCTCCCTACTCATATTTGTGATGTATATTTTTTTTTTCAGAAAAAGAAGAATGATATATTAAAAATGATAAAAAGCTACATTGTCAAAGGGATATGGGGAAGGTAGAAAAAAAGAGGGGATGAGGGGAGCAACGTACATTCCCCAAAGTACTGAAAATCAGCCCGGTTGAAGTATTGAGTTAAGAGTTAATGGTTTAAATCAGGGTTAATTTAGGGGTCAGACTAGGGTCAATAAAAAAATATAATTTAAATGTTCATGCATACAATTTAAAAAACTACATAAGAGTTTTTTTTCCAACCAATAATTCAATATAACCTCTTGAACTTAATACCCACAAAGTATCATTAAGTACATAAAGATTTTTCTCTAATCAATGCAAAACAACAAAAGTATTCCATAATCCTTTTAAATTTCCTTACAAATCAAAAAATTTTAAGAAAATAATTTAAAAAAAAGCCAAAACGATATTATTTGTGGTATAAAAAAGTTTTTTTTTGTTAAAAAAGGCCCAACCCGTAACTAGCCGGGTCAAACCGGATCGACGCTGGTTTTTTTTCACTTCTTTGAACCAAACTATCAACTGGTTCACCAGTTTTTGATCTGAATTGACCGATCCGATCCGAGTTTTCTAACCATAACATTCCCAAAAGCCAAGCTCCTCACTTTTTTTTTTTTTTTGTGTCAAATAAAAGCTACTAACGTCATGTGCGCAAGTGACGACAAACTTCTTTGTCCAAGATGTACCATAAATCCTCCTCATAGGTATTCATCCCTGTATATTGATTCTTACATTGCAATAGCAGCATGGCTTCCTCTCCATCAACTGGTAATCTCTTGAGGTATGCATTTCTTTAATTTCCCTTTCTTTCCTCTTCTTATTTCTCACTTGCTAGTTTTCATTTCATTCTCTATCCTACCAACTGCGTTGGGAGATCCCAAATAACCTGAAAAATATAGTATATCTTTTAGGACTATATACTCAACCTGGTCGATCGGATTCCATTTCCTTGATCAGCCAGGTCAGAACCATGGTGTTGCATCGTTGCCACGCTGAAAAGAGAGGATCGTCGGCGGCCGGAATTTTTAAAGATCCATCAACAAATTGATGTTTGTTCTTGCTCATTAGGGCAATCATCATGCGCCTAGTGGTGATAATTGGATCCAATCAGAGGAGATGATACGAGCACCAGCGATGGATTATCGTTCGGATGCATGAAATAGCAGCTAGAAGGATCTTGGCATTGTGCCAATGGCGAAGCTGAAGAGAAACCCTCGGTAGCTGAAGAAGAACCTTCGTTAACCATTAAGCAAAGATGAAAGAGAGCTTTTCTTCAACAGAGAAATAGCTGAAGCAGAGTAAAGTAAACGGCCAGAATAAAGTAAAGTTGGAGAGAGAAGAAATGAAATCAGAGGAGAAGCTCTGATACCATAACACACGTGAGAGAGAAAAAAATGGAGACTGAATTCTCATTAATTGATCTACAGTGTGGATATATATATATATATATATATATATAAAAGGCAAATTACATTACTTGTCAATAAATTAGTTACAATAGACGCATATGGTTATAAAGTAAAGTCTAACTAATTAAGTAACAAATCTAACTAACAATTCTAACTAAGTAACTGACTCCATTATCCTCTGTGATCTTAGTTGATTCTTTCTCCTTTCCGGAAAGAAACAGAGTAAGGCCGCACATTCCTGGTCGGGTCAAAACGGGCTGGGTGACCTGTACCGGGTCCAGTCGGCAAGAGGAGAGACCTTCGACTACCACCTTCCTCTCCACTCTCGCCATCCACCTTCCACGCAGACACCCACGATCAGTTTGAGAACTTCACCGCCACCGGAGGAGGCCGAGCCTGTTAAACCAGGTGGGGAAGGTCGCATTCGAAGGGAGGAAGAGGGAGAGGAACATCACTGACCACCATCATCAACTCTCTCTCAATCCTAACTCACCACCGTCGGCGTCGATTTCCGACGTCAGAATCTCGTTTTCCACCACCAGATACCACATCACCACCATCTCCTCTCTCTCCATCATCGTTCAACCATCATCATCCTGTCCAACTGCTTTTTTCTTCTCCACTCCCAGATTCGTCTTCAACTTCTTCCGCCTGGTCAGGTCGAAACGAATGACTTATAGCGACTCGATCTCAGTGAAACTATCCCCGCTTTGGGTCATTGTGAAACTTCTTTCGTTATGTCTATTCATTATGAAAACATCGATAAACAAATCCACAAAAATCCAAGTTAATTAAAATATATTTTTTAAAATAGCATAAGTGGAAGCCATAATAAGATTGCTGCTACAAAAACATTGTTCACTAGATATGTGGTTCACTTGTAGATGAGGGGTTGAGTAATTTTACTTGTTCACATCTAGAATACGAATGTCTGTCCGGAATAATTCATCCATATTATTACATAACAAGTGTTTTATTAGATCCTTGCCTTTCTCCTCTATTAATCTCTGTTACTTCCACTCATGCTTAATTTATTAGTTTCTCTCTTTCTTTCTTAGTTTAGTTTGTCTCGATATTCTCTTGCTTTGCCATCAGATCTGCTTCAATGTGTGTGTGTGTCTCTCTCTAAGTTCATCATATATTAATATTAGCTTCATTCATTCAAATTGTTCAAGTGCCCATGCACATGGCTAAAACAGACCATGAACAAGATTCAATTTACTGCTAAACAGTCCATGAATTAATTATTTTTTTCTGCAAAAAAGATAAGAGAGGGTAATTTCATGTCTTTTATTTTCTATATTTATTTTTTTGACAATAAATGTTGTTTTGTTAAGTGAATTTCAGAGAAACATGGTGACATGTAATTAGAGAAAGTGAGGCTGATCTTGTCTATTTATGAAAGGAAAAATGACAAGAATGAAAAGGGGACAAGGATATGCATGATGTCCGCTTATCCCGTCGTTAAATAATAATAGTAAAAAGGGTTGGCAAAAAATAGTAAGAAAATAAAAAAATAAAAAAAAGGTCGTAGGTTGTAACATCCCAAAATTTATTTTAGGAATTAAATGCCTATTTTCCTAAAAATTCATCAAACAACAATAAATGGTCATAAATTAGATAAGGGGAAATATTAAGGCTAAGTGTGTATTATTAATAGGATAAAAATATATCTATATAAATATATTGTTAAAAACACACCCACACTTCCCATGCTTTCCATGCCATCCATGCTTCCCATGCCACCCATGCTCCACATGCCACACTTGCTTCACATGCTCTTCACACATCACTCATGGCACACACTTCCCACACTACACACACAACCATTAAAATAAACACCACATGGCACACACACACATTTATTTAATAAACAAACACACACCCTCCCACTATAAATACAAGGCAACACACACACACTTCTCATTTTTCATTCCAATCAGTCAAGTCACATAGAAGAGGAGAGAAGTAGAAAATATAGAGAAAGAGAGAGAGACGTGAAAATAGTTGCCGGAGAAGTGGAAGAAGGAGAAGTCAATCACCATAAGCAAGCCTTGAATATTATTTAGGTAAGTCTTCTATATCTTCTTCTATTGTTATTCAGTTGGTTTAGGTTGTTTTTGAGGATTTATAGTTGTTGAAAGTTGAGTGATTTTGAAAATAAGTTGCTATTATTTATGGTTAGAATAAGGTGTAGATATATAAGGAGTAAGAATTTGGTAAATTTGATGTCACCAATAGATTCTAGATGAAAATTTATGTGAGAATACATGTGTTTGTAATTTTTGGATGATTATGAATAAATCAGGAATTTTTAGAAATTAAGAGGAGATGTTGTTCTGTTAGTTTTCTGGAATCAGTTTGGTTATAAAATTCATTTCGTTAGTCAAAAATGGTCCAAAAATTATGAAAATTTACAGACATAATGTAGACATATGGAGATTTAATTTGATATATCATATGTACCATTTGGATTAGTATATTGTAAGAAATGAATTTGTGAAGTTTAGGCACTGAATCTGGAACAAATTCTGGCATAGTTGTGTTAATTGTGAATTCTGGAATTTTGGGCATGTAATTTATAATAGTACGTATTTTTCCCTTAAACTATACTTAAATAGGTTCACAAATAATTTTTAACCATTCTATTTGGAAATTTTTGGATTTAGTTATGAATTTTTGAATTTAAGTACTGCCAGATTATGTTTTTGGAAGGCAGATTGGTTGTGGTAAAATTTCGGAAAATCAACACTTTACAAAAAATTATGAAACTTTTCATATTTATAGTATACAGTAAGAGCGTTAATTTGATAGGTGGATTATAATTTTTGGGCTTGTACATTAGGAGAAATGAATTTCCAAAGTTGAGTCTATTTCTGGAAGGAAATCTGGAATAGGGGATGTTTTGTGAATTTCTGGGAAAAATGTGTTATCATTGGTCAGATATAAGTATTTTTCTATGAAAATATATTTAAATATATTTACATAGGCTTTAAAACCAGTCAATTTAGAATTTTATAGAATTAATTATGATTTTTCAATGTTGATTGAAAAATCTGCCAATTTTATGAAAAATAGTAAAAATTGTATTGTGTAGAATTATACTATGCATAAATAACTGAAACTGAGATAACCAACAGAATATGATTAAAGGTAGTAGTAATGCAAGTAATAATCAATTACTTGTTAACTTTAATTTATAGGAATGGGTAATAGCCCGAGCCGGATTAAAAGTTTTGGATAAGAATCGGACTGAAAAAGGACCCAGGTAGTAACTCTTTCTTTCATACACTATGTGAGTATTTATATGTTGTGTATTCCATTTTCTGTAATATGAGCACAGTGTCTGGGACACGCATATTAGCTTAGTTGTGGTCTGGGACCCAACGGAGGCGCAGAGTTAAGCTGGGGTTGCAAACAGTCGTTTGGCCTCGGACAGTGTACATACAGCATTTTCATCTTACATAACATGGTGCATTGCATATCTATTTTCACATTTTATATGTCGGATTGTATGTTACTACTGAGATTCATTCGAATCTCACCCTTTTTCAACATTTAAAAATATTCCAGCAGAAGGTAGCGGCTCTAAGGGCAAAACAGTAATTACTGGTGATTGAAGGTCCGGTTCTAATGGAGTGCAGTTGGTTATCTTTAGTTGTAAAAATTTATTTCTTTTGGACTCTGTTTATATTTTTCAAACCATATGAGAAATTCCTGTAGTATAATCAAGTACTTATTATCAGTATATTTTCACTACTTGTGTATGCCCTCTGAACTATGCATTCATGACTCTGCAAATATCAAAGTGTTAAGGGGTTTGACATTTTTGGTATCAGAGCAGTGGTTCTGGCCACAGTGTATGCAGTTCTGGCAACATGATAGTACACTGATATACTTGATTATACAGTGATTGGAACAACGAAGTAAATTACTTTGGATAGTTTATAAGCAAGCCCCCTGTAAGGAATAGATAGGTCTAGAGAAAGTAGTTAATACCCGAAGGGCAACCAATATTATGAAACTGATCTAGTGGTGGTTTAAGGATGTCGCAGAACATGAGAAAGTGGGTACAACCAAGGCCGATGTATTGGCTACTACCTGGATTAGTATGACTTGTGAGTTCGTCTCTTACTAATACACCGATCAACTATAAATAGACAAGACGGTGTCAAACAGACAACTTGGTGAATTTTAGGGAGCAAACCACAGGGTACGTATTCCGAGTGCATGTACCAGTATTGATGTGTAGCCTCTAAAATATGATGCCCAGAGACAATAGACATGACTTTTGAGATAAGGGCAGGCATGGGGTATTGGTGGTCAGAAGCAGTTTGAGCTGATATTTGTATTTTTATACTAGTACACAAAAGTTAAGCATTCTCAAACTAGGAAAATCTTGGGATGGGTGATCCCTTGGGAAGTTACATGAACATGTTATGTTATGTAACGTAAATGAACAAGAACATGTTGTACAGTAGTTCAGAGGCTACACATTGTTATAGGTTTTCCCTGTTTACTGTAAACCTTTGTTATATGTTATTATAGGAGCACCTATGTACCCAATATTATGAAATGACCGATATACCCTTATGTTATGAGGAAATTTGGAACTTTTTAAATGAATGATTAGAATTTTAATTAGTAGTTTTTAGATGACATAATGAATGTTTAGAGGCATAGAGATGATGAAATAAGCATTGATATTTAATTCGAACCATTTCCGTCACAGTGAGTACTGTTTAGAAAAGTTCATCTAATGAGGTTATGAATGCTTAAGGTATAATAATTGTTTTGAGGTTTCTCTGTATTAAGTAATGATCCTTAGTAATTCCATGGGATTAAGGGCATGTAGGCATGATATGCCGTGATGCATGATGAGTGGTGATTATGCCGTGTATCTAACCTAGAAGATCCGATTAGATGATATTAAAGGTTGATGATATATTTAAAATAGATCTAAGCTGAAATAGTGCTTAGGTCACAATGTGAATAAGGTTGCACTATGATCCTGTTTCATGAAGGAAATTTGAACCCTGTAAACCTTACAGATGATGTTGAACCTTTATTAATGTTTTGAGGACACTATCCGAATACCATAAAGGTTAGAATAAGCACAATTAATCTTGATCGTTTTAGCAAGCTTATTGGGTACAATTGAGGAAAGTGATTATAGATTTTTGTAATGTTGAGGTAGTAAGACAAGTGCGAGCAGTTAGTGCAGCTCCGTCTATACTTGACAGTGTTTATTTAGGGATCAATGAGATGTCATAGGAGATCTCTATGGAACTTCTATCATAACATAGTGACATTGTTAGCTCTTATGAGGAAATAGAACATTAGAGTGGCACGATAGAATTATAGTGAATCTATGCACAAATTCTTGAAAGTTGCAAGAGCGGTTATCAGTTGCACTAGTGATGATCATCCTACATCACAATATGACTTGTGTGGTCTATCATAATTTGACATGTGATGTTAGCAATGTCACAACATATGTGGTATACTGTATGACCTGTGGGGTCACAATGAAGCACTTGTGTAGTATGCAGTAATGAGGCAGCCCTATCAGAGCATGTTAATCAACCCCATGATCAGGATACACCCCTGACATGGCCAGATAAGAGTTCTGGTTGTACTGGTGAAAAACACAAATAACCCTATGGTCGAGAGGCAGTGCGTAAAACATGCGGCTGAGGTTGGCCAGCAATGTTACATCCTGTGTAATGTACAGTGATATTACCCATGTAAACCTGTGTGGTTTGCAACAACATGACCAGTATGGTATACAGTAACACCACCTATGTAGTCTACAGTCACACAATCTGTATGGGTTGTGGTAAAGCATGTGAATAGAGATGGGGATGAGCCCTAAAGCAATAGGGCATAATACGAATACTTCTTAATAGATGTAGCTTCACAGAATCAACTACCCTACTCATATGGTAAAGCTAGCAACAGTTAATTTTGATTTGAGAGCATGAGACATTTACAGACAGGTTGATGCTTGTTCTTGAACATTAAGGTGATCATGATGTGACAAGTAAGGATAAAACAATCATTTTGGTCCGAAACAAAATCATCATTTGATCCTGAACAATGCATACCATAAGGACAATAACAATCAAATAGTCAGTTGACCTTGAATCCCGAATAGAAAGGAATAGTTCCAGATAAACATACTTGTAGACAGATTAGCAATAAGTCCTAGTGTACATGTTTGTATCGGGTAGTAAGATTAGAATATTCAGTGTTGTAAGAGTATAACGACATAAGCCATAAGGCTAAATACACCAGGTAGTATTATGACAAGGCATGAGGCCTAGAGTTATTAGTGGACTATGTGTTTTGAGATCATAAGATCTATTGGACTAGTATGTTCTCAGGCTAGCAAATTGCTAAGCAATTAAAGTTTTTCCAAACTGAGAACAGAGGCAATAAGACCCGATGGGTATGTTTGCATAAGGCAGTGTCCTTAGCAGTAAGGCCTGACAAGTACTCTATGCTATAGTGAATAGTGTTGGACACATTGAGGGATAATCAACTCCATGCCAAACTAAGAAAGTGTGAGATTTTTCTTTCAGAAGTTAAATTTCCAGGTCATGTAGTCTCACAGCAAAATGTCTTAGTCGATCCAAACAAAGTGGAAGCAGTATTGAACTGGAAGAGTCCAGAAACAATATTTGAGATAAGCAGTTTTCTGGGTCTCACATGATATTACAGACGATTCATACAGAACTTCTCCAGAATAGCTTTGCCTTTGACAAAGTTAACATGGAAAACTCAACCTTTTGTGTGGGACAACAGTTGTGAGAGGAGCTTCATAGAGCTAAAACAAAAAATTAACAACAGCACTAGTGTTGACAATCTCATATCCGCAATTAACCTTTGTGGTTTACACAGATGCTAGTGGGCATGGATTGGGATGTGTCTTGATGCAGCAAGGCCGAGTAGTGGCGTATGCTTCTCGTCAGCTGAAGCCTCACAAACAGAAATATCCCACACATGATCTTGAGTTAGCAGCAATTGTATTTATGCTAAAAATCTGGAGACACTATCTTTATGGGATGGCCATAGAGCTGTACTATGACCATAAGAGCTTAAAGTATTTGTATGACCAAAAAGAGCTCAACATGCGGCACCGCAGGTGGATGGAGTTTCTTAAAGATTATAATTTGGAGATCAAGTATCATCCAGGCAAGGCAAATGTGGTGGCAGATGCATTGAGCCGTAAAACAATGCAAGTGGCAACCCTCATGATTCATGAAGACAGCTTATTTTCTCCCGATCAACATTCACTATTCTCCCGATAAACCCGCAGACATCTATATCAAGGAGATAATGTGTTTACATGATACACCAAAGAACATCATATCAGATAGAAATCCTCGATTCACTTCCAAGTTTTGGAAGGCGATGCACAAGGCTTTAGGTACCAAGCTCCGATTTAGTACGGCCTATCATCCTTAGACAGACAGATAAACTGAGAGAACAATCCAAACGCTAGAGGATATGTTGAGGGCGTGTGCATTAGATTTCAAAGGAGGTTGGGATCAATTCCTTCCACTTGCAGAATTCATATACAACAGCAGTTATCACTCAAGCATTCAAATGGCTCCTTATGAAGCATTGTATGGAAGGAACTGTCAATCACCCTTGTGCTGGACAGAGCTATCTGAGAGGCAGTTATACGGGCCAAATATAGTTGATCAGACAACAGAGCATATCAAGTTAATTAAGCATAGACTGTTGGTTGCTCAGAGTAGGCAAAAGAGTTATGCAGACAAGAGGCGGAAACCTTTAGAGTTTGAGGTTGGAGATCTAAGTGTTCATGAAGGTTTCACCTATCATCGGTATTGGCAGGGTACTAAAGGTAAAGAAGCTAAGTCCTAGGTATATTGGTCCATTTGAAATTTTATCAAGAATTGGACCAGTAGCATATCAAATAGCTTTGCCACTAAATTTAAGTAGATTACATGATGTCTTCCACGTTTCTCAGTTGAAGAAGTCCCAACCTGATCCAGAGCATGTGATCTAATATGAAGAGGTAGATACACGAGACGATATGACGTATGAGGTCATACCTGATCGAATCATTGATAGGCAGGAAAAACAACTGAGACACAGGAGTATCCCATTCATCAAAGTAGTATGGAAGGGGTTATCTCCTAGAGAAGCAACTTGGGAAGCTGAAGAAGAAATGAAGAAACGTTATCCTGAATTTATGTCTTTATGAATGTAACAAATTTCGGGGACGAAATTTATTTTACGGGGGGAGAATTGTAACATCCCAAAATTTATTTTAGGAATTAAATGCCTATTTTCCTAAAAATTCATCAAACAACAATAAATGGTCATAAATTAGATAAGGGGAAATATTAAGGCTAAGTGTGTATTATTAATAGGATAAAAATATATCTATATAAATATATTGTTAAAAACACACCCACACTTCCCATGCTTTCCATGCCATCCATGCTTCCCATGCCACCCATGCTCCACATGCCACACTTGCTTCACATGCTCTTCACACATCACTCATGGCACACACTTCCCACACTACACACACAACCATTAAAATAAACACCACATGGCACACACACACATTTATTTAATAAACAAACACACACCCTCCCACTATAAATACAAGGCAACACACACACACTTCTCATTTTTCATTCCAATCAGTCAAGTCACATAGAAGAGGAGAGAAGTAGAAAATATAGAGAAAGAGAGAGAGACGTGAAAATAGTTGCCGGAGAAGTGGAAGAAGGAGAAGTCAATCACCATAAGCAAGCCTTGAATATTATTTAGGTAAGTCTTCTATATCTTCTTCTATTGTTATTCAGTTGGTTTAGGTTGTTTTTGAGGATTTATAGTTGTTGAAAGTTGAGTGATTTTGAAAATAAGTTGCTATTATTTATGGTTAGAATAAGGTGTAGATATATAAGGAGTAAGAATTTGGTAAATTTGATGTCACCAATAGATTCTAGATGAAAATTTATGTGAGAATACATGTGTTTGTAATTTTTGGATGATTATGAATAAATCAGGAATTTTTAGAAATTAAGAGGAGATGTTGTTCTGTTAGTTTTCTGGAATCAGTTTGGTTATAAAATTCATTTCGTTAGTCAAAAATGGTCCAAAAATTATGAAAATTTACAGACATAATGTAGACATATGGAGATTTAATTTGATATATCATATGTACCATTTGGATTAGTATATTGTAAGAAATGAATTTGTGAAGTTTAGGCACTGAATCTGGAACAAATTCTGGCATAGTTGTGTTAATTGTGAATTCTGGAATTTTGGGCATGTAATTTATAATAGTACGTATTTTTCCCTTAAACTATACTTAAATAGGTTCACAAATAATTTTTAACCATTCTATTTGGAAATTTTTGGATTTAGTTATGAATTTTTGAATTTAAGTACTGCCAGATTATGTTTTTGGAAGGCAGATTGGTTGTGGTAAAATTTCGGAAAATCAACACTTTACAAAAAATTATGAAACTTTTCATATTTATAGTATACAGTAAGAGCGTTAATTTGATAGGTGGATTATAATTTTTGGGCTTGTACATTAGGAGAAATGAATTTCCAAAGTTGAGTCTATTTCTGGAAGGAAATCTGGAATAGGGGATGTTTTGTGAATTTCTGGGAAAAATGTGTTATCATTGGTCAGATATAAGTATTTTTCTATGAAAATATATTTAAATATATTTACATAGGCTTTAAAACCAGTCAATTTAGAATTTTATAGAATTAATTATGATTTTTCAATGTTGATTGAAAAATCTGCCAATTTTATGAAAAATAGTAAAAATTGTATTGTGTAGAATTATACTATGCATAAATAACTGAAACTGAGATAACCAACAGAATATGATTAAAGGTAGTAGTAATGCAAGTAATAATCAATTACTTGTTAACTTTAATTTATAGGAATGGGTAATAGCCCGAGCCGGATTAAAAGTTTTGGATAAGAATCGGACTGAAAAAGGACCCAGGTAGTAACTCTTTCTTTCATACACTATGTGAGTATTTATATGTTGTGTATTCCATTTTCTGTAATATGAGCACAGTGTCTGGGACACGCATATTAGCTTAGTTGTGGTCTGGGACCCAACGGAGGCGCAGAGTTAAGCTGGGGTTGCAAACAGTCGTTTGGCCTCGGACAGTGTACACACAGCATTTTCATCTTACATAACATGGTGCATTGCATATCTATTTTCACATTTTATATGTCGGATTGTATGTTACTACTGAGATTCATTCGAATCTCACCCTTTTTCAACATTTAAAAATATTCCAGCAGAAGGTAGCGGCTCTAAGGGCAAAACAGTAATTACTGGTGATTGAAGGTCCGGTTCTAATGGAGTGCAGTTGGTTATCTTTAGTTGTAAAAATTTATTTCTTTTGGACTCTGTTTATATTTTTCAAACCCTATGAGAAATTCCTGTAGTATAATCAAGTACTTATTATCAGTATATTTTCACTACTTGTGTATGCCCTCTGAACTATGCATTCATGACTCTGCAAATATCAAAGTGTTAAGGGGTTTGACATAGGTAGTGTGTTTAACATCTTAGGATTTTTTCTATTGTTATGATGTATGTGAAGTTAAATAAATGATTTCTTACTGAATAAATTTATACATTCTTGTTTATTTTTATGGCATACAAGACAAATAAACATACAATCAATCAAGTATAAACTATACAAGAGTCAATAATTTTTACTACATTTTGAAACGTCTTCCTTAAACTTACTCTCCTTTCTTGCTCCTCTTGCTCTTGCTTTCTCTTGTAATCGTGGCTCAAGTTAAAGCCTAACAATTATAAATTACTATTGAATAAATAACTTTGCCCATTGCCCCATTTCTAGCTCTTAACTTTTTAATTCTTCGTCTTAGCCTCTCCTTTACTTTAATTCATAACTTTCTTATCTTTCTTTGAGAGTTCTGTCCCCATGCAAATCCTACATTAAAATTTTAGAATATAACTTTAGCCCATGATAAAACAATAAAACTGTGGGTGTTCTTCAGCTTTAAAATTCCAGATTTTTGAATCTCCACCATGCAAGCATATCCTCCACATATATGTGCCATAGGAAATCAATATACATCTATCTCTACACTTATCCATAGTCATTTTATTAAGCTCTTCATTTTCGCTCTCTAATCCCCAGTTTTCAGCCATCATCTATTACCAAAATATCCAGCAAATGAAGATCGAATGGAAGTATAGATACTTATTACCTTAGTCTAAAACTAGCTTTTCATGTAAGAGAAAACTTGTCTAACATCCTCTTCGTTTCCCTCTTCTTTCTAATGCTGATGCTGGTCGAAGAATGAAGGTAAGGCAGCTGCTGGGTGTTTTATTTAATGGGGAAAAATGATTATTTTATTACTCCCTTGTCCAACATAAAGCTCATCACATAAGCTTTACTATGCCATCTTATATTTTACTTTAATTTTTGTATTTATTTATATGTACATATGGTTTGTATGTGTGTGTACACACAAAGCTTATATATATATATATATAAGTCGAGGCAATAAGAATAACACCTCTATTGAAACATACATCACAATGTAAACAATGTTTACTCACTAGGTATGTGATTCGCTTGTATATGAGGGGTTGAGTAATTTGACTCATTCACATCTGGAATACGATCATACATGTGTGAAATCCATATTATATAATTTGTCTTTTAATTGATTCTTGCCTTCCCCCTCTATTATTAGTCTCCGTTATTGCTACTCATGTTTAAGTTCACCTTAATTTAATTGCCTCAATTCTCGTTTTTTTATCAAGTCTGCTTCAATATGTGTGTCTATATATGTTACTAATCCGTGCTTGTATTCAAAATATCGTTAATGTTAGCTTCCTTTATTCAATATGTTCAAGTACCACATGGCTAAAACAGTCCATGAATTAATTATTGTCTCTTTAAAATGGATAACAGAGGGTAATTTCTTGTTATTTATTTTCTTTCTTTATTTTTCGACAATAAACGTTTCTTAATTAAGAGAATTTTAGAGGAACATGGTGACCTGTTTTAGAGAATTGTGTAACTATGAAGGTAGACGCACCATGATGTCCACCTGGTTGGATAACGGATAAGAAATAATTAGATGTCGATTGATTCAATATCTAGGGTCATCCATGGGATTATCAAACAAGGATATTTATCCATTGGAATTAGGATTTATTTATTTATCTTTTAGTATTTGTAGTATCTCAATAAAATAGTATAAAATATTGGGATACGTGATAAGGAATAATTAGGGTTTGATTCAATATCTAGGGTTATCTTTAGGATGATTCAATATATATGGTTATCTTCAGGAATATTAAATAAATATATTCATTCATTGGAATTAGGTTTCATTTATTTTTCTTTTAATATGTATAGTATATCAATAAAATAGGATATCTAGGTTATCTTATAATTAGCTTTGTTGTCTTAGAATTATGACTTGGATTTGAATTTAAAACATTATTATTTTATTATTCCTAGAGCTCTAGCTATGGGACAGAGTTTCTCATTTGTATCTGTTTTTTTTTAATTGATTATTGAACAAGAGTTGCCGCCTCTCTCTCCTCCCCTCCTTTCACTTCTCTTCTCTCTCTTCCCCTAACCCCTGCCCATTTTACATCATCAAATCATTCACAAATTTGATGCCTAAGCAGGTCCATTCCTCATCATGAAGGTTTTGGTGATATTATCGAAGGGTTAACTTTTATTGTGGAGAAGCTCTTCCCAGATCCACCACCGTTGAAGGAAAACTCTGCAAGGGCCTTGACTTTTCATGCAACTAAATATATCTATGGCCGTACCCGCGACGTTGTCTCCGTCAGTCTAGCATGTGCGATATTGGTGTCATTCATCATCTCTCGGACTGAGACGCAAATCTATGTCTTCCTCTTCTGGGCAATATGTGTTGTTTCATATATGTGTTATTATAACTTATTTCCATGATTGTGCTTTGGGTCTATCCGTGGTATAATGCTGAATTCTTTATTTTCCTTTTCTTGTTAATATGTTTGTTTCATGGAAACATCACTGGATTAAAGACTTTGTGATATGAATGGGGGAATGGACCGTCTAGAAAACAAGTTTGAAGACACGAACGGGACGGATGATCAAAAGTAAGACCTTAAGAGAACTTGTCTCTTACAACCCTAGCCATAAAGACACCACAAGGATGATTGGTCCTTGATACAGTCGGAGTATTCGCACGAGAATACAAGAATGCAAGCAAAGCTCATACAAGAGAAATAAAATTCTCTAAGAACAAAGTTCTTATTCATATCATTATCATCCTCTCTTTCCAGTACAAAAAACGTAACATTATATAGGCAACAAAAGAACACTCTAGAACTCTAAACCTAGTCATAAATGCAATAAATGAGGTCTTAATGATGATTGATTGCCTTGGTTGGCACCATTTAAGCCTAAAGACATTAGGGAATTACTTATTCTTCAAGACTAAGTAAGCTACCTAAAAATAGGAAACTAAAACAAAGTTTTCAAAAGAAATCTTTGACTAAAAGGCCTTATTTAATGCAAACAAAATAGGAAACTAATTAAAAATAAAATTAAATCATATTAAATCAGATTTGATGCATAAGGATGCCTTCTAGATGCTTCTTAAGTTGTCTTGGACATCACTGATAATCCTCCACCAAGGCACATGCTTGTCATATGGTATTTTAAGTAAATTCTTGAATCTGGACTGCACATGGACCTTGTACATCATCATATTGGGCTTATTGCTTTATGTTATACCAATTTCATAGATCTTCATGCTTTGCCACGTGCTCAAGCTTCTAGGTGTTGTAAAAACATATATATAGGCTTGAATACGCATGATTATGGCCTCATTTGCACCCTCAACATATATACTAACATTATGGGCCATTAATGAAGCAGATTGAAGCCTAAATATTTGCTCCAGCCTCTCGAACAGCTCATTCTTTTCTAGGCTTCTAGTAATTAGGCCTTTGATGTCACGTAGAGGATCTTGGGCTTGCTTAGAATCTTCTTGTATGATATAGACAACATCTTGTTCATTGTATGCGCCACCTATGACGTGTTTGCCATGGATGATGTCACCTTAGTTGCCAACTTGGATGCCTTGTTTGACAACATATAAGAGACCACCTGTACCTCTATCACTTTGCTTGCTACCCATGCGTTTCATTTACTACTACTTTTGTCACACAAGACCTATTTCATTAGGTAGGAAGGAAAATTTATGATTTAAATTTTCTTTAAAGATTTGTTTGATTAGATTATTCTTCTGTATGGTGTATCAAAAAAGAAAAAAAAGATTATTGCTTCTCTGTGTCTTGATTTTGCCATGAACAAAGGAGGAAGATCGGAGGGAAGAGATAGCAAGGATGTGGTGCGAAAGTTGACATGGGCAATATTGTCTTTTGATATTTTAAAACTAACTTAATACACATATTAGTAAAAATTATTTCAAGATTCCATCTATTACTTTCACCATATTAAACATATTTTTAAAACCCATAAATTCTTATTCCTTTTCTTCTTCCCCTTTTTTCCTTTTCCTATTCCTTTTCTATCAAAATGCTTCTAACTAACCAAATTGGCCTAATTTCCATATTGTGAACATTGAGTACATAAGTTTTTAGATCATATTTCTCTTAAATTATAGAAAAATTGCCGAAAAGTACCTATTTAATTTTACTTCTGAAAAGTACTTGAATTGAGCGTTTGCAACTCTGGCTTCTTCAACTACGTGCAAATATCGAATATGGAATACATAGAATAGAGTTCCAATATAAGATATATATATATATATATATATATATATATATATATATATATATATATAAAGACCAAAGACAAATTTCTTCTACAGATCATTATATAAAATTAGATAGAAATTAGAAATTAGATAGAATAGGGTAATTTTTTGTTTGTATTAGTTAAGATTAATAAAATTAGATAGAAATTAAAATTTTTAGAAGTTATAATTAAAACTACAAGTTTATTAAAAAAATTGAAATTTTAAATATATTAGAATATATGATCAATTGACAATAACATATTTATAAAATAATTAAAAATTACAAGAGTGAAAACCGAGTTGAAGATGGACCTATAAGTTTCAAGGTGTGTTTGGAAACGTGTCCAATAGGCTAAAAAGCCTAGTTGGGGCTCCCAAACACCCATAAGCCCATTTAGCATGTTGGGGAACTGTTTGGCACCACGATAGCTCGCACTGGGCTTTTAAAAAAAACAGAGCTTTTAATAGAAGCTCCGTTTTTTAGCTTCTAGCAACGAGTGAGAACAGGTGAAGCAGCTTCAGACTGTTAGAAGCATTTATTAGCATTCAAACCTCATCGAACCTCTAAGCTCTCTCCTTCCTCGTGAAACCATTAATGTCCTTAGCTACCACACAGAGCTGGAGAGCATTCGTTCCTAATTGTTGGATCTTCAACATGGGTTGGTGTCATTGAGTAGAAGGGGTCGTTGGAGGTGGCAAGTGAAGGTCACCGTCGGTGGGTTGGTCTAGACTTGAGAGCGCCGTTGTTCTCTTTAGTCGTCCCTGGTTCATCATTGCATGCAAGGACGGTGTGAGCAGCGTTGAGTCTCAACTTCATCAAAGGTAGGAAGAAGGCAGTGGCAGTCGGTGGGTCCCTCTTGAGAGGTCACCGTTGTGTGTCCCTTGGCAATAAAGCCTTCATTGTTGGTCCAACACCCTGTCCTTGTGCCCAATTGACCGGATCTATTAGTCGGTGGAGTCATCAGCCATTGGTGGATCTGGTGTGGGGTCGTCATTGCTGGTGTAGTGGCCGATCTCCTTCTTTGTGATATCCTCTGCTCTGCTATGTTCTTTGCCATTCTTGAAATCTCTAGGCCTGCAGAAAGTTGCTTTGGGTATGGAAGATCTTGCAGCTTCTTTCTTTTATTTGGGTTGTTGATTTGTGATTATTATGTATAACTCTTGTTGCAAAACTTATATTAGGTATGAAATATCTTTTCTTCTTATATTGGCTTTGTTGATTTGTTCTTTGCCATGCTCTGGTCCCAAAACTTATCTGTTTTTTCCATCTACAGAGCTGAAAGTAGAAAAGACTATTACTGTTACATATTCTCCTTTTCATCATTTTTACTTTAATCACAAAAGCTTGACAAGAATAGATACATATTAAAGTTAAAGAAGATTAACTATCATTAAAGATTCCAATTGCAGGGTTAAGAATTCTTTCAGTGAAGATGATAAAAAATTTTCTATATCTTTAAACTCTTCTTTTTGTTAAGTACAACAAGCTATTTGTCTTTTGAAATATGTATATATAAATCAAGCTATTTGGCTATATAGTGTCGGTCATTCTTCATATTTCTTTTCTTTTCTGTTCTTTTTTTCTTGGTTAGGCGTGGAGATCAGTTGGTGAGGAACTTTCAGAAAATATATATGAGCCAATTTGAGGCTCTTAATGGCTGGAAATATTGTGTCTTTAGGTTCTCATGTATGAATATGTTTGATATTAATCTAAATCAATCTATTTGTTATTACCTATTGAAGAAGTAAACGTGCTAATTTTCTCCATTGGCCTACAATAGTTATATTTTGAATTATTTAACTTTTTAGATTAGAGTTGGTTCCTATATCAATCCTTAAAACCTAGTCCTTCGCATTGGAAGTCCTCTTAACTTGAGCATAAAGGGTAAGGCTTTATTGACCCCTTTTAGTTAATTTATTTTTCTCATATCAGTTAGGCATAAATGGATAACCTGGAAAAAAATTGTGTACGAAAATTCATCTCTTGTTGGATGGCTTCATTTTATAATGTGAAGAACTTGTTAAGAATAAATTTTTATCCTATATATTGAATTTTTATTATAATTTTCACCTGGACTATTTGTTTTTGTTTATGGTAAATTGTTGGCATAGAAATATGAATAAGGAAAAAGGTAAAGCTTCGTGGGATGTAAGTTTCAATGTGATTTTCATTGACATGTGCATTGAGAAAATTATACAAGAAAGAACGTGTAATATACTGAAATTAAGTAAAAAAAAATATTTCTTTTGCCATATCACATATCTATTCAATTTATTATAATACTTTATTTATTTTCCCTAAGTCAAAAGTTGTGGCTATAATATATATTATAGGAGACAAGTGTTCACAATTTCCTTGAAACATGGAGGAAAAGAAGGAAAGGAACCTTGAAACATGGAGGAAAAGAAGGAAAGGAACCTTGAAACATGGAGGAAAAGAAGGAAATGAAGGTAGGTAAAAAGAAAAAAAAAATTGAATCAGCTTTGACACGATACATATGTATCAATATAATACAATCACTCCTTCACTTCTAGCTATTTCATTTTTGGAAAGTGAGGAAAGAAAAACAGAAAAAAAAGAGAAAAGAGAAAGAGAAAAAGACGGTTGAGAGCAAGGCCAAAGAACAAGACAAGGTAAGCATATATTTTATAACTAAGAGTTGCAAAATCACTTTGATTCTTTCTATGGTATATTTCGGTCAAGTTGGGGCAAAGAGAAGGAATGAGTTTTTTCCAATTTTGATGTTTTCAATGAATTTAGAAAGAAAAATTGTGTAGAAACACAAGTGTTCATAATTTTTGGATGTTCCTATATCAATTTGGAAATTTAGGAAGTGTGTATGAACATGTTGTGTAATCTGCCCAGTGTAATAGTAGATGTGTTGTGTGATAATTCAAGGGGTATATCTCGTCCAAAAATTATGAAACTTTCCAGTATAAAATTAGAGACATAGACCTTTAATTTGATAGGTCATAATAGTTAATTGGATGTGTATGCTGGGAGTTCTATATTTTTGAAGTTTGGTCACGTAAAACTGGAAGTTCTGGAACAGTATTCAATAACTGAAAATTATGGATTTTTGTGCGTCCAATTGTCTAAGTGAAGTATTTTTCCCTGAAACTAGACTCAATAAGGATCCCATAGGCTTTGGAACCATTGCAATTGGACATTTTAGCTAAGAGATATGAATTTTTAAAGTTAGTGGACCAAATCTGCCAACATTTGTGCTTATGCGAAAATTTCAAAATGTAATGGCATATTGTAATTTCTTTATACACCAAGGGTAGAAATTAGTCCCTTGTGATAATTTGAAAATTTTTAACTCATTGGTTGACTTGTTAAAATGACCATAATAACCCTAATGATAACCAACATAAGAGAATAATTTACAAAAGTATTGGGCTAAGTAATAACCCGTCCATTCATGAATTCCTACATATAGGATTCGATATCTGCCCGGGACGACTAAGGAACTGGTAACACACCTTGGAACATTGGAAAAGTTAAGGTAGTAACTTCACTCTCATATTTTATGTATCTTGTTTCATGCATATTATTGCCATGTTACATACTTGAACTGTGAACATGAATTGGGCAGAATTGCCCTTTAAGCATTCAGATGAGAAGGGCTTTGGCCCAATATAATACTTAGCGCTGTAGAAAGGGACGGTAAGTCCTTGAATAGAATTGGTTGATGCATAAACATATCTCTGAATGTTGAATAAATATTGAATTGTTTCGTATGTGATGGTTGATATGACATGTTTCTTTGTATGCATTTTATATGAGTGTATTTGTTACTACTGGGATTCTTTTGAATCTCACTCTTTTCCAAAAACTAACCTGCAGCACGGGAAAGTAGTTCTCACGGGAAGAAGGTAGCCACGAACGGGTAGAAATGAAGACTTAGAGTTTATTTTCTGTTGGTTATCTAACTTTTAGATCTGTATATAATGTTAAATGGTATTTTGTAAAACTATTACTTATGGTGGTAGAAGTACACCCACTGTAGACTTGGAAGGTTGTATGTAACCAATGTATATTTTACTTGAGACTCTTGTGATCGCAGTACAATTCTACAGTGGTACCATATAGGTAATGCCGCCATATCTTCAAAGCAAACACGATTGCTGCCAGTTCCAAATCATGAGTGGGGTAATTCAATTCATGAGGCTTTAGCTGTCGAGAGGTGTACGCCACTACTCTGCCCTGTTGCATTAGGACACATCCCAGTCCCTGTTTATTAGCATCGCTATACACCACGTAGGTTTCACTGGGATCTGGGATAATCAATACTGGTGCAGATGTTAGCCTCTCCCTCAGCTGCATGAAGCCCTTCTCACATTTCTCATCCCACACAAATGATTGGTTCTTTCTCGTGAGCTTTGTCAATGGTAAGGCAATTCGGGAAAAATTCGGTATAAACTTGCGATAGTAACCGGCAAGACCTAGAAAACTGCGTATTTCTGGTACAGTTGCTGGCCTCTTCCAGTTCAATACTGCTTCCACTTTACTAGGATCTACAGAAACTCCTTCTTGTGAAATAACATGGCCCAGAAATTTGACCTCTGTAAGCCAAAACTCACATTTACTCAGCTTGGCGTAGAGTTGCTTTTCTCTCAGAATATTCAATACTACTCTCAGATGATTCTTATACTCTTCTCTACTCTTTGAATATATCAAGATGTCGTCGATGAAGACTACAACGAACTGATCTAGGTATTGCCGAAAAATCCTGTTCATGTAGTCCATAAACACGGCAGGTGCATTGGTTAAACCAAATGGCATCACCAAGAATTCATAGTGCCCATATCTGGTTCTAAAGGCTGTTTTTGATATATCCTCTGCTTTGACTCGCAGCTGATGATAGCCTGATCTCAGATCAATTTTGGAGAATATACTAGAACCAGACAACTGATCAAGTAGATCATCAATCCTGGGGAGTGGATATTTGTTCTTGACGGTCACCTTATTCAGCTCTCGGTAATCGATACATAACCGTAGGCTTCCGTCCTTCTTCTTAACAAATAATACTGGAGCTCCCCATGGTGAAACACTGGGTCGTATAAACCCTTTTTCTAGTAGTTCTTCTATTTGCTTCTTTAATTCCGCCATTTCATTTGGTGCCATTCGGTAAGGTGCTTTAGAAATAGATCCAGCTCCTGGCACAACTTCAATAGCAAATTCAACTTCCCGCTCTGGAGGCAGTCCACTAATGTCTTCTGGAAATACCTCAGGAAATTCATTTACTACCGGTATGTTCTCAAGTGTTATTTCCACTTCTGTTTGCACAGAGAAAAATACCATGTATCCTTGGCATCCCCTTTCCAGACATTTCTCAACTTCAGCTGCTGAGAGGAAATTCAAGTTCATACTTACATTGTCATTCTTCTACGGATCAGGATATATAAGCCTCCTATTACTGCAGTCCAACAACACATTATTTGCCGTAAGCCAGTTCAAACCCAAAATGACTTTGAGATTATGAAGTGGCAGGCAAATCAAATCTACCATAGACTCATGTCCCATAACATTTACAATACAATTCAAACATGCGTCAGTAGTAACTGTCTTCCCACCAACGGGCGTTGAGACAATAAAATCATACGGTAGTTTATGAGTACTCAATCTTAAGCGTCTAGCACAATCACATGCAATAAAAGAATGACTAGCACCTAAGTCAAACAATGCTTGCAATGTATTACCATAGAGGAGGATAATACCTTGGATCATTTCTGGGGACTTCCGTGCCTCCTCATGGGTCATAGCAAAAATTCTACGTTGATTTCGGGGTCTGGGCTCAGCTGTTCGTTGTGGACAATCTTTGATAAAGTGTCCCGGCTTCTTACAAGCATGACAAATTAATTGCCCATCACAAGACCTACCAGGGTGTGTCTTACCGCATCGAGAACAAGGTCACGGTGTTTGGGGGCTTTGGTAGCCTTTCTTCTCCGATTTGAAATATTTCTTATTGTCTTCTCGGGGCTTGAACCCTTGCCATTTTCTCTTCTGAGAAGAGTTCCCTCGACTTGAATCACCGCCGCTATTAGCATTCTTCATCGCATGCAAGTCTTTCAGATTATTCTCAGTGATCCGACATTCCTCTACCGCCCGGTTGAACTCATCGAACTGTCGTGAGACCAACCTGTCCTTGATCTCATACTTCAATCCCCTTATCAGCATGTCAGAACTCCATCGCTCACTATCTCGGTTGCTTGCGTAGGAAGAATATCGAGACAGACGAATGAATCGAGCCAAGTAGTTATCAAAGGTCTCTTCACTACCCTATTGAATTGCCAAGAACTATGATTCCTTAGCAATCCTGACCGACCTTGGGAAATACTTATCATTAAATTTTTCTTGGAACACTTCCCAAGTGACATGAATGTTCCGAGCCTGTAAAATCATTTCTTTGTTCTTCCAACATCTATCTGCATCCCCCTGCAACATGTATATTGCCATTGGTGCCTTTTTCTCAGTGGGGCACTCCAATACTCGAAAGATCTTTTCCAACCTCAGCATCCAATTCTCAGCATCTTCTGGGTCAAACCTTCCCTCAAATACCGAAAACTAGTGTTTGTTGAGTTCAATAATCCAGTACTGCAGTGTCTCTCTGGCAGGTGGTATCTGGTTATTCTGAGGTACATGAGACTGGGATACGTGAGGCTCAGGCTGGGGCAGTTCCTTCTCTGATTCACTATCTTCAGTTTCAGAATGCACCCTGTCTTCATTTTGTTTGGCCTTTACCTCTTGAAGCTCTTCTCGAAGTTCCAGTATCATAGCCTGTTGTTCTGTCAACATGCCTAATACTTGTTGCATAGGATCAGGTGGGTTCTGGGGCACTTCTAACTCTATTGCAACCTCTGGGGTTACTGGTCTATTTCTCGGGCGAACCATGATTTCTTTTCACTATCACAGAGAAAAGATTGTACCATTAATTTCGTATTACTATGTATGTACATATATATATATATATATATATATATATATATATATATATATATATATAAGTTCGAATAGTTATATACATAACAATAGTGGCTTTACATTTACATCCTTAACTCAGGATTGGGGATGTGTATGCTGGGAGTTCTATATTTTTGAAGTTTGGTCACGTAAAACTGGAAGTTCTGGAACAGTATTCAATAACTGAAAATTATGGATTTTTGTGCGTCTAATTGTCTAAGTGAAGTATTTTTCCCTGAAACTAGACTCAATAAGGGTCCCATAGGCTTTGGAACCATTGCAATTGGACATTTTAGCTAAGAGATATGAATTTTTAAAGTTAGTGGACCAAATCTGCCAACATTTGTGCTTATGCGAAAATTTCAAAATGTAATGGCATATTGTAATTTCTTTATACACCAAGGGTAGAAATTAGTCCCTTGTGATAATTTGAAAATTTTTAACTCATTGGTTGACTTGTTAAAATGACCATAATAACCCTAATGATAACCAACATAAGAGAATAATTTACAAAAGTATTGGGCTAAGTAATAACCCGTCCATTCATGAATTCCCACATATAGGATTCGATATCTGCCCGGAACGACTAAGGAACTGGTAACACACCTTGGAACATTGGAAAAGTTAAGGTAATAACTTCACTCTCATATTTTATGTATCTTGTTTCATGCATATTATTGCCATGTTACATACTTGAACTGTGAACATAAATTGGGCAGAATTGCCCTTTAAGCATTCAGATGAGAAGTATGTAACATGGCAATAATATGCATGAAACAAGATACATAAAATATGAGAGTGAAGTTACTACCTTAACTTTTCCAATGTTCCAAGGTGTGTTACCAGTTCCTTAGTCGTCCCGGGTAGATATCGAATCCTATATGTGGGGATTCATGAATGGACGGGTTATTACTTAGCCCAATACTTTTGTATATAATGTTAAATGGTATTTTGTAAAACTATTACTTATGGTGGTAGAAGTACACCCACTGTAGACTTGGAAGGTTGTATGTAACCAATGTATATTATGTATATAACTGTTCGAACTTATATATATATATATGTACATACATAGTAATACTAAATTAATGGTACAATCTTTTCTCTGTGATAGTGAAAAGAAATCATGGTTCGCCCGAGAAATAGACCAGTAACCCCAGAGGTTGCAATAGAGTTAGAAGTGCCCCAGAACCCACCTGATCCTATGCAACAAGTATTAGGCATGTTGACAGAACAACGGGCTATGATACTGGAACTTCGAGAAGAGCTTCAAGAGGTAAAGGCCAAACAAAATGAAGACCCTAGTAAAGTGGAAGCAGTATTGAACTGGAAGAGGCCAGTAACTGTACCAGAAATATGCAGTTTTCTAGGTCTTGCCGGTTACTATCGCAGGTTTATATCGAATTTTTCCCGAATTTCCTTACCATTGACAAAGCTCACGAGAAAGAACCAATCATTTGTGTGGGATGAAAAATGTGAGAAGGGCTTCATGCAGCTGAGGGAGAGGCTAACATCTGCACCAGTATTGATTATCCCAGATCCCAGTGAAACCTACGTGGTGTATAGCGATGCTAGTAAACAGGGACTGGGATGTGTCCTGATGCAACAGGGCAGAGTAGTGGCGTACGCCTCTCGACAGCTAAAGCCTCATGAATTGAATTACCCCACTCATGATTTGGAACTGGCAGCAATCGTGTTTGCTTTGAACACCTTACTTACGTACCGTACAAAATAGTTCAAAATGTGACCTGATGCTAGACTGGAGACTAGAAATAGCTTGTAATCCATTTGGGATCCCGACTTCACTACAGGATACGATCCTATAGTTAAGTGGGTTTTCAAAAAGTTTTTCAAAACATTTGAGCTGTGTCTCATTTTTTTTAAAATCCATTTAATTCAATCAGATCTGTTCCCATTTGTCAATATCAGAGTACTTACTGAAGTTCTCAGCAGATATTTAGATTAAGTTCACTACTAAAGGGTCCACCTGGTACAGTCACCCTGTTTTAGTTAATATACATAGGTTTACCATTAATTTCGTATTACTATGTATGTACATATATATATATAAGTTCGAACAGTTATATACATAACAATAGTGGCTTTACATTTACATCCTTAACTCAGGATTGAAGGTAAAATCATAAATCAACTTAATCTCTAGAGCTCTAAAGCTAGTCATAGAGCTGTTATCATGTACTATCTCTCCTACCCCTAGATAATTATCTAAGAGTCAGTATACCTACTTAACAATAATTCTAACTTAAAGCCAGAAACTTCTGCTCTGATACCAAAAATGTAACACCTTACTTACGTACCGTACAAAACAGTTCAAAATGTGACCTGATGCTAGACTGGAGACTAGAAATAGCTTGTAATCCATTTGGGAATCCCACATATAGGATTCGATATCTGCCCGGGACGACTAAGGAACTGGTAACACACCTTGGAACATTGGAAAAGTTAAGGTAGTAACTTCACTCTTATATTTTATGTATCTTGTTTCATGCATATTATTGCCATGTTACATACTTGAACTGTGAACATGAATTGGGCAGAATTGCCCTTTAAGCATTCAGATGAGAAGGGCTTTAGCCCAATAGAATACTTAGCGCTGTAGAAAGGGACGGTAAGTCCTTGAATAGAATTGGTTGATGCATAAACATATCTCTGAATGTTGAATAAATATTGAATTGTTTCGTATGTGATGTTTGATATGACATGTTTCTTTGTATGCATTTTATATGAGTGTATTTGTTACTACTGGGATTCTTTTGAATCTCACTCTTTTCCAAAAATTAACCTGCAGCACGGGAAAGTAGTTCTCACGGGAAGAAGGTAGCCACAGACGGGTAGAAATGAAGACTTAGAGTTTATTTTCTGTTGGTTATCTAACTTTTGGATCTGTATATAATGTTAAATGGTATTTTGTAAAACTATTACTTATGGTGGTAGAAGTACACCCACTGTAGACTTGGAAGGTTGTATGTAACCAATGTATATTAACTAAAACAGGGTGACTGTACCAGGTGGACCCTTTAGTAGTGAACTTAATCTAAATATCTGCTGAGAACTTCAGTAAGTACTCTGATATTGACAAATGGGAACATATCTGATTAAATTAAATGGATTTTTTAAAAAAATGAGACACAGCTCAAATGTTTTGAAAAACTTTTTGAAAACCCACTTAACTATAGGATCGTATCCTGTAGTGAAGTCGGGATCCCAAATGTATTACAAGCTATTTCTAGTCTCCAGTCTAGCATCAGGTTACATTTTGAACTGTTTTGTACGGTACGTAAGTAAGGTGTTACAGAACGTTTAGGATATGCATTCATAAAGGATGGGTAGAAGAACATTTTGTCCATATTTAATAAAAAAACAGGAAAGTCGTATGACAAGAAACAACTGAAAAATCGGTTAGATAACTTAAAGAAAGAATGGAAGGTGTGGGACAAGTTGTTCTCAAAAGGACTGGTATATCGTATGACTCTACAACGCATATGATGATTGCAAAAGATAAGTGATATCAACATTATTACTATTATTAGTATCATCATCATCATCATTTTAGATAAGTCGTTCATTTTTGTAACTTGTATGTGTTCAGGAGAATTCGAACTACACAAAGTATAGATACAAAGGGCTCATGTTCGCAAGAGAATTATACATCTTGTTTAAGGATGTGATGGCATCGAGAGAAAAAAATGTTCACACTGTCTTCTATAAAGCGGATGTCATTGGCTGATGAGTACGATTACATCGAATGACCCGCAATGGACCTAGAAGAAGGTTCAGGAGACAATGAAGAACTTGTACCTCCTAGTACTGGAGTTAGTGTAGGAGTGATAGCTGATTTAAAAGGAATTACCTTGACAACAAATACTCTACCTAGTGCGCCTAGTGTTTTGGGAAGCAGTGGAAAGAGAAAGAGGGATAAAGGGTCGGGCAAATCAAAAAAGAAAAAAACTACAACCTTGAAAGCAATAGCAGACGCGATTAGAAGGATAGCTAACACATCTCAGGATAGCAGATGCCCTAAAAAAGATCACAATGAATGACCTACAAGTAAGCGACATCGTATCTAAATTACTAAGGATTCCAGAAGTTGCTAGTGACAGGGACTTTTGCTGCTGCTGTTGTAATATGATGATACACCAGATTGCTCACGACATGTATGTTAGGCTGAAAGAAGATAAAGAGGCCTTGCTAGACTGGTTACATGGATATGCTTACAATAGCCCTGAACTTCAGAAACCCCACCGACTCGCTGAACTCTAATTATGTCACGTTTAAAAACTGTCATGTATAATTAAAAATATAATGCTAATCCATATGCTCATTTGATAGTACTTGCTTATGTCTGACAACGTAACTTTATTTTACACCAGTTGTGAATGTTACTAACCTCTGGTATATGATGTTAATTTGCTTGCACAATATTTATCTTCATACTGTTGGAAATTGTGCCCTAAGGGCCAATCATTGTACTTTAAACATTGTTATTCAATAAATTTCTTCATTTAGTTATCATATTATTCGCATGTTCACTATAATAACTGTATCCTTGAATAAATCATAATGATTTTCCTAAATGTCCCTGGTCGATCATCTATATGGGAGTACAGATAAAATAAGACCAGTATAACTTTGATAATGTATGGGGATACGAATCAAAATCTTAGGCACTTGTAGGAGTACAAGGTGCTGGACCGACCTACTATGAGAAAGTTGCATAGATCAAGTCATAAACTTATCTCATGTGTAACCATGTCATTGTACCTTTGACCTAAGATCATCATGGATTCCTACATAAGAGTCGCTAAGCTTTAACCTAGTCAAAAGTCACATTTGACCGGGTGATGATAAATGCTACAATCAGGCTTAGTGGTTTTCATGTAAAGGAATGTCAATGGTCAAGATAGAATTTGTCCCTCACATTGTAGAGAGATATTACTGGGCCCCTCGACCAGTAAGTCTGAGAAATGTATAGCCACATTACGATAGAAATGAGTTCTCATTTCTATAGTCAGACTACTCAGGGATCAAGAAAGTAATGGTAATGAAAAAGAGGGTGACATTATCCATGCCCCATCCTTGGCTGAAGTATTGTGTGACAAAAGAGACGTGATATGGTTGTATGACAGGTTATATTTTATTATCAATCCTTATATGAATTGGGTAACTGTAATGTCTTGCTAAAGGCCACTTGTGACTTGTGAGTTAGTACATGTATTAGGCATCTGCCAACTTCGTATAGGTCTACATGGTTAAACACAATAATAGTCCAACACGAGCTATAATATCCAAATTCATTGAGTCTTAGATGTGTCTAAGATTCAATAAATACAATGGTTAATCTAGGGTGAACGAATTTTACACACACACACACATGTTGTGTGAATATTTACTTGATAAATATTTATATGTGTATATATATACTTATATTTGGAAAAGAAAATTAATAATATACATATGTGTATTTTTAAAATATTATATATGATAACATTATTATATTGTGTATATATAGTTATTATATAATAATATCTCTGTATGTAACGGCACGGTGTCTCCCGTCTCCCACTTGGGGTCCCTAGCGGTGCCGGACTTGAGTCACCTCACCGAAGAGGTCTTTTCCCAAGCTAGGATATCTTCCATTCCCCAAGGAATTCATTTCGCCTCCCCAGTGGATTGAACCCTCGCCCTGGGAGCAAGGCATATTGTCTTTCCCATGACCACACGGTAACCACTTATCCTAGCTTGGGAAAAGAACTCTTCGGTGGGGTGACTCAAGTCTGGCACCGCCAGGGACCCTAGGGCCCAGTTTGGTACGTGGCATTGAATTTCGATGGATTGAGATTGGGACTGGGATTGGGATTAGGATTGGGATTTGGACTGAGATTGATGCTTTAAAAATATGTTTGGTACGAAGTAATAGTTGGAGGGAATAATTTCATTGATTTTATTTAATAAATAGTCACTAATTATGTCATTAGCGAGAAAAAAATAGAGAGAGTGATTATGCAATGTTTTGAAACCCAGATCGGTCGTTGAACCGGTCAGGGTACTCGGTTAAGGGTCAGTGGGTTAGATCGGAGTCAAATCGAAGCTAAATCGGGGCCAAATAGGTGAAAAATTGAATATTTTAGGTTTATTAATATGAAATTCTAAAAGAAAATTAAAAAAATAATTTTTTAAAAAAATGGTGGATTGGACCAGTTTCTGGACCGGACCGGTTTTACGGCGATTGACCGGTTCCCGGTCCAAACCGGTCGGTCCGGTCCGGGTTTCAAAACCCTATGATTATGTGAGAGTAATGGATTCTTGGTTAAAATCAGGGGTTATTTTTGTCCAAAAAATATTTTAATTAAGGATATTTTTGTCTCTATAGTTTGCAGTCCAGGGATTGAAAACACAATACCAGGGGGGAGGTGGCTTTGTAGCAATCCCACTTTCGTGGTACTCCCAATCCCTAGTTATCTGTAGTCCCTCATACCAAACGATATATTTTGACTCAATCCCTGATCCAATCACTGTCCCTACTCCACAATACCTCATACCAAACAGGGCCTAGGGACCCCAAGTGGGAGACAGGAGACATTTTATAAAGATAAACTAAATCTAATTTCACTGACTCTTTATTCAAATTAAATAAATAGGTTAAATTAAACTGTTGGACATATTTAATTAAACCATATTTTTTTAATTTACTTATAAAAACAATTAAGTATTATTTGATATGATATGTATTTTGAAATTAATTAAGATTAATTTTAAAAATTTAATATCCATCATAAAATAGATAACCATGACTAGTTATAAAAGGTGAGAGCTAATGTTTTCTACGGATAATGAAAAAATAGAGAGCCGCAACAAAAACTCTAGAGAGGTATTAGAGATGCTAGCATGCTACTGGTATTAGGTCACATTCATGTGGATACTAGTACAAGGAGCTGATCTGAGTAGTTGGCTCCTCAAGATCAAAAAGGGTAAAACTCAAAAGGTACAACTCTTTCTAACTCGATTTAAATGCCATTGATAGATATGCAATTGGGATTAGTAAACTTTTACAATTTTAAATTTTTAATTCTTCCGTTGTCTGCCTACCAATCCCAAAACATAATCTTGGTAATCATATAGGTTATACACTCCATGGCAAGTTTGATTGGTAAGGATACTTCAAAGCGAACGGAGAAAGTAGGATCGTCTCGTGGGGATAGAAGGTCCTAACTCATATCCCTTATAGATTAAGAGATGACGGAATATGAGCAGGTGGTTGCCTTGATGGCTCAATATGTCGTGCCTTATGTTTGCAAAGAACTACACAGAACTAGTAAGCAAACAGGTGTAAAGTGGGTGCAAGAGGTACTGGAAGGCCATAATAGAGTTTGCCTTGAGAATTTCTAAGTAGAAAAGCATATCTTCCATCCCTTATGCTCTAAATTGGTAAAATATAGGTTACGTAGGGCTAGGTACATTAGAATAGAAGAAATGGTTGCCATGTTCCTATATATAGTTGGATATGCACAATGAAATAGAATCATACAAGAATGATTTCAACATTCTAGAGAAACTATCGGCAGGATCTTCCACATGGTTTTAGATGCTTGTGTGAACCTATCGGCATAAATTATCAAACTGCTTGATCCTGAGTTCCATCATTGTCACCTAAAAATCTTCAACGATTGATGATATTACCTATATTTCAAGGATGCAATAGGCACTACAAAAAAATGACGATTAGTAGCGGTTAATTTACAGCTTTTGAAAAAAACTACTACAAGTAGAAGAATTTGTAGCGGTTAAAGGTAAAACCGCTACTGATTTGCAACAAAAATCATAGATTTAACTTAGTAGTTGTTTTATATACACTTTGTAGAGGTTATATTTATAATAACTGCTACAAATATGGTGCCAGCTTGGCGCCAAATGGAGCAAAGGTGGCGCGCCATTTGTCGCAGTTACTTTGTAGCGGTTATTTTAGATATAACCGCTACCCATATGGCACCAGCTTGGCGCTAAAATGGCGCGAAGTTGGCTTGGTATTTTGTAGTGGTTTTGTAAACATAATCGCTACCTATATAGTGTCAGCTTGGGGCCAAATGGCGCAAAGCTTCCGCGCCTACTATGACCATCATATAGTAGCGGTTACACCTATATTAACCGCTACAGAATTCAAATAGACATGTCTTTGTTGCAGTTTAATACCATAACTGCTACTACTTTTGAAGCATTGCCTTGGTTATATAAAGAACCGCTACCAATTTGATGACTATAAATAGCCTCGTACGTAATAACAAAAAAAATTTGCAGCACGAAGCCAACAATTGGTTTCAAAAGAGCTGCCAACCCTTGAAAAAGGGGAAATGGCTTATGATTGGTATCATGTACATGATACCAAGCAGAAGCAATTTGCATTTTTCAGGTGGGTGGCAACTGTTTTGAAACCAATTGTTTGCTTCGTGCTACATTTTTTTTTCAATTGCCAAAAATTTAGTAGCAGTTATATCGTAAAACCACTACAAAAGGTTAAAAACATTAATTAAAAATGGTTCCCTTAGAGACATGTAGTAGTGGTTAGTTTCTTTTAACCACTACAAGTGTTGTTTTGAATATATGAACCGCCAGCATATGAGTAGTGGTTTGATTGCGTAACTACTATAGTATATTAACAGACACACATTTGTAGTGGTTACGGTGTGGAACTGCTACAAATATTTGACTATATTTATTAACCATAATTCATGATACGAGACTTTAACGGTTGTTGTAGTGGTTTTATCAAGTAACCGCTACACAAGTTTCAATTTATGTAGCGGTTTATTTCTAAAACCGCTACAAATTTCAGTTCTATATAAACCCCTTGCCCCTTGCTTACTCCCATTTTGATTTCTGACAACGTTTCCTCAATATTTTACATTTCTAGATATGGCTTTAAGAGATATGGGAAAGGGGAAGGAGGTTATACCACCCCCCAGATCATTTTTGCATGGTAGCAGAGCAGGGGTCATGGCAGGAGTCAGTGCAGAGGGAGTAGGGTTGCATGACTACAGATAGGCCCAGAGCAGTGATATGATAGGGCTCTAGCACAATCATAGCAGGAAGCTCCATAGGATGGGGCCCCACTACAACCCCAGCAGACGACCCCACCGGAGGGGATCTCACCATAGGTCTATCATGAGGGAGAAGGAGGTGAGATCATCGTCAACAATTATGACAGCGAGGATGAGGAGATATTCAACTTCGACAAAATTCCTCTCAGGGACTTGGAGCGGTTCCTAAGTGAGGAGGCCGCGCTGGAGAAGGCCCCACGATGCTCATCTTCCTGGTTGATTGGGTTTGAGGTGCAAGTGAGAGGCAAATGTAATTTTGTTATTTAACTTTTCTTTAAATACAGTTTCTGTAAAATGTGAATTTAAATTTAAGTAACGTATATGGTAATTATGCAGATGAGAAGGGAAACATTTCCACGAGGAGGCAGGACGTGATAGGTCTGAAAAGCATGGACCGAAGATTACAAGTTATGGTTCTGTGGAATGAGCCCACAGACCAGCCCGTTAAGAATAGGGGTCACCTGTTCAACTGTTACTTGAACGACCTGGGCTCAGATTGGATGCGATTTCCTATTCACTTTAGGATGTAGAAGGAAGTTTCGAAGAGGCTAAAGAATAAAGCGTGGGAAGATGAGATTAAGGTAATTAATAAAAGCATTTAATTATATTAAATGATTTGTAATTAACAGTTTTTAATTATTATTTTTAAATTTTATTTTTTCAAAATAATCGTATTTAAATTTTTTTATTTAATTGTATTTTAGGGTAGGTTTGCCTAGAGGAGATCTATAAGAGGTACACACTGATGAAGTTAGGAGACAGCTGGAAGAACAAGAGGAATTGTCTCTACCACATCAAGGATAGGGATGAGATGATTCCTCCGGAGCAACTGATCGAGGATGTCCCAGACGGCATCCCACCAAATGACTGGGCGGGTTTTGTCCAGTACAAGAGGAGTCAGGAGGGGAAGGTAATTTTTTTAATAACTATTAATTGACCTTTTTTTTTGTTATTTTAATGTTGTTTAATAATTATTATTTGAGCAATGTCTGTAGGCTCTTTCTTAGAGAAACACGATGAGCTACACTCAGCAGTTGATCCACGACACAGTTAGATCGAAGACATTTGCTATGACCTACAACGAATTGGTATGTTTTTACAAGTTCAATTAATTTTACATTAATATTAATAATTTAATTTCAATTAAATATTTATAATAATAATTTTATGTTTCCATTGTCTCAGGAGTGGAAGGCTCAAGAGGAGAATCGCCAGATCGATTATGGAAAGTTATTCATGGTGACACACAAGCACCGGGATGAGACTTTGTCGTCTCAATAGGTAGAGGAGGTCATTGTAAGTATAATAATTAGAATTATTTTTAATTAATTTTTTAAAACATTGATAATAATAATGATTATAATAACTTGTTGCATAAAATTATAGGCGATGATTCAGCAGTCTCAGGTTGAACTAAAAAAGACACAGACCCAGGAGTCTTAGGGGTCTGTGGACCCCACAACGCTACTGAAGGCTGGTTTGGGGCCGATCGAGCACTCAGGGTGTGTGAGGGGGATGGGGTTAAGCACTAAACCCAGCATGGTGTATGGGAGGAGCAACAATTCTGAGGCGGGACCTTCTCGACCACGAATGTTCGGCATCAAACATATGAGGGAGGAGACCGTTGAGGAGATTTATTTGGAAGTTGCAAGATAGATGCAAGAGCAGGACAATTTCATCTACTCGCAGCAGATGCAGTGGCGGGATATCATGAACTCCATGCTTGACAAGCATGGAGTTGCATGTTCCCCTATGAGGCGTACCTACAGGTCCCCCCCATCCTGAGGTTTGTTGTACAGCCTGCTCGTCCTCCATCCGATGATGGTGCTGTTGACTCTACCTAGCCCCATCCTCCACCCACCCCTGAGATAAGGCATAATGGCCAGACTGCTGATAGTGCCCTCTTGAGACAGGATTTGCCGATTACGCTCCAGAAAATTAGTTTTTGTTTATTTATGATTTTTTATTTTTTTAAAAAATCTTACAAAACTGCTTGAATTAATTTAATTATGTTGTTACGAATTTTTTTATGTTTTGTTAATTATGTTATTTAATTTCGTTTGAAAAATCAATTTTGGAAAAAAAATAAATAAGTAAACATTAGTAGCGGTTACAAGTTTAAGAACCACTACAACATCATACAAAATTTTAGATTTTTGAATTTGACATTCCCACCAATGGTCACATTGATTTGTAACGATTATAGTCCATATCTGCTAGCAATATTCTCATCTTTTATAGTATTGTATGATATTTAATCACTACGACGTGTGAAAATATTTGAATTTTGAATCTGGAAATCCCGCCAACGGTCACATGAATTTGTAATGGTTATAGAACTGTAGTTGCTGCAAGTTCTCACGCATTTGAATTTTGAATGTGTCATTCTCGCCAACAATCACATCACTTAGTAGCGGTTATAGTGTTAAAACCGCTACAAAGTTTCTTTGAGTAACGGTTTACGTAGTGGTTGAACTAATTACTACTAATTTCTTACCGTTGTAAAATCCAATATAAGCATCTTGTTAGGCGTCATTTGTTTTTCACTCGTCTTGTTAGCTAAATTTTCTTCTCTAGCTATGGATAAATCATGGATCAAGTTGCCAAGCAATTCTCCATCTTATTTAGACAAATTAAATAACTTATTGGATTTCGCTTACTCTCATGCCAGCTATAATGGAAAGATCGTATGTCCGTGTCGGAGATGCAAGTTCAAGAAGTGGCATACATGAGAAGTAGTTAAGGAACATTTGCTTATAAAGCCTTTTTCCAGAAGAGTATACGTTCTAGAGAGTTTATGGTGAGAAGGATGATATGAGATACGATAATGCTCTTCCTCAAAGTTCACAAGTAGGAGCTCAAGTAAATGAACATGATCTTGTTAATGATATTGTGCGTGATGCATTCGGTTTTCAGGATGATAACTTCAACGAAGAAGTGTAAGGTTCAGAGCCTATGTTTTTGAGAAATGAAGCAATGCATGATTTTTTCACCCTCATGGATGATATAGACCGTCCTCTGTATCAAGGTTGTCAAAAATAATTGAAATTATCTTTCTTGATCAAATTGTATCATATCAAGTGCTTATGTGGAATCATAGATAAGGCAATGTCGATGTTTCTGGAATTATTACAAGATGCGTTCCCTGATACGAAGATTCCAATGTCATTCTATGAGGCCAAGAAGACTATTAACAGATTGGGATTGGACTACCAGAAAATTAATGCATGTTCCAATGATTGTATGTTGTATTGAGGAGATGAAGCCAGCAGGAAGGATTGCAAATGATGTTACACATCGAGGTACAAGACAATTTGAAAGGGGAAAAGGCAGAAAAAGAAACCTGTAAAGATTCTAAGGTACTTTCTTTTAAAGCCTAGGTTACAAAGATTGTTTATGTCATCTAAAACAGCTAAGCACATGAGGTGGCATGATGTTGATAAGAATGAAGATGGTAAATTAAGACATCTATGGGATGCAGAAACCTAAAAAGCGTTTGATGCTGAATGTCCATCTTTTGCGGTTGTCCCTAAAAATGTTCAGCTTACTTTAGTGACCAACAATTTTAATCCCTTTGGGAATCTTAGTACAACTTACAGTATTTGGCCAATAGTCTTAGTTCCCTACAACTTGCCCCTAGATGTGTATGAAACAAAGCTCATTCATCTTGTCTATGATAATCCCATGAAAAAAGCATCGGGTAATGACATCGATGTCTATCTCCAACCGCTTATTGCGGAATTGCTGGACTTGTGGTAGGTTGGGATCGAGACATATGACCCATACGAGAAGTCACTGTTCAACTTGCGTGCAACTTTGATGTGCGTAGACTATAAGCGACTTTCCTGAGCTAGGAACGTTATCTGGGTGGAATGTGCATATTGGGATGCTTGTCCAGTTTGTAATTTTGACTTTGAAGTAGTGCACCTTCCCTACAGTCAAAAGTGGTGCTTCATGGGTCATCAAAGGTTTCTTGGTGGTAAGCATAGGTTTAGATTGCAACAGAATTGTTTCAATGGGAAAACGGAAAAAAGAGGATCTCCTTAGACTTTAACTGGTGTAGACATCTTACAGCAGATTCAAGACATTGAATTCAAGTTTGGAAAAAGTGAGGATCAACAACAGTAGAGCAAAAGAGTAGGAGGACTACTTTGGCTTCTGTACCTCAGCAATGCGGAAGATAAGTATCTTCTTCACTCGTCCATATTGAAAAACTAATTTACTTCACCACATTCTTGATGTTATGCATATTGAAAAAAATCTATGTGTCAATGTGCTATACACGCTGCTTAACAAATCTGGCAATTCATAAGATCATCTTCAAGTGAGGAAAGATTTATGGGCCATGGGAGTTTATGAAGATGCGTGGTCTGATGAGCATGAAAAATTTCAACTAGCAAAGTTCACTCTTACAAAACTGAACAAGGAAGTCTTCCTCGCTATGTTGAAGAAAATAAAAGTTCCTGATGGCCATTCAAGCAACATTTCACAATGTATTAACTTACAGGCACGAAAGGTTGCTGGCATGAAGAGTCATGACTCACATGTTCTAATGCAACAATTACTACCGCTGACTATAAAGAATGCACTTCCTCCTTATGTGTCCATCATTTTGGTGGAGTTGTGCTCCTTCTTTCGGAAGTTATGTTCTAAGGTTTTGATCGTTAAGGAGCTCGATCAGCTGTAATCCAAAATCATTCTTACGCTTTGTCATTTGGAGATACTATTTCCTCCTTCCTTTTTTACTTTGATGGCCCACCTGACAGTCCACTTTCTTTATGAAACAAAGCTCGCTGGCCCAGTTCAATATTGATGGATATATCATATTGAGAGGTACTGTATTTACATATGTGCGTCATTATTACTTTCTAAATTTGCTACTCGCCCATTTCACCATTTAGTATCATATTTCCCTCTTTACTTTACATGTTTATTGGTAAATTAAAATCTTACATAAGGAATAAGGCATGGCCAGAAGGTTCTATAGCTGAAGGTTATATAGGGGATGAAGTCCTGTATTTTTACTCAAGGTACTTTGATGACATTGAGACATCTTTCAACCGATCACCTCGTGTCGATGATTGTCCTAAACTTGAGCTAACAACATCAACAGAGTTGTTAATCCCTTATGTTGGTAAAACAAATGGAGGAAGTGAGAACTTCAAACTAACAACAACTGAGAAGTTATAGGCAGATAGACATGTCTTGATTAATTGCACTCAAGTTGAACCATTCCTTCAGTAAGAATCGTACACTCATATATTATTCTATAACTATCCTTATATTTTTTATTTACATTTCATGATCGTCTTCCCATGATTAATTGCAGGGAATTCAGAAGTCATGTGAAGCGTCAACTAAGGATTCAAACACAAACATCCTCTAAAGTTGACAAAAAGGTCCACAGAGAATTCCCAGCCTGGTTTGCGCGCAGAATATTAAATGACCACAACCCGCACTCACTAAAGTTCAGAGCCCTCATAATCAGCCCGCTTGACCATGCAAAAAGGTTTACAGCATATAATGTCAATGGTTTCAAGTTTTTCATGGTATCACGAGACCAATGATTACAAACTCAAAATTCGGGTGTTTTTAACACCTTTGGGACAAGGAGTTATGTGAGCAGCAATGATGGTAACATGCAGTTCATAGGTGTCCCTTACCATGAAAAGCTTGTGGATGTCGTCGAACTAAATTACCAAGGCCTTTTCATTGTTACGCTTTTCAAGTGTTTGCGGGCAAATTCGACTACTTCCAGGAGACTCACAACAGATGATTTAGGCATCATTTCAGTAAATTTCTCTCGTCTAATTCACACCAATCAATCTGAAGATGATGAGCCCTATATTCTTGCCTCAGAGGCACACCAAGTTTATTATGTCCAGGACGAGAGGTATATGGATTGAAACATGGTGGTTTACTTAAAGCATCGAGACCTTTATGACATGGGTGATGGTGACAACATCACCTACAAGAGTGAGCTATTCCATCCCACCAATTTTGAAAACTTTTTCCTTGAAGGCAATGATAATTTACCTATAGTTAGGTGAGTTTTTATAAGTTCACATCATTTAAATTTAATATTTTCTACACAATAATACCGTACTAATATTTATTTCACAAAATTTTTGTATGGATGGCCAAGAAGAATAATTAAGTGGAACCATGATTTTGTTTTCCTAAATTTGATATGTATTATATTAAAAAAAATTGAATCACATTTGTAGCAGTTATATAACTATTACAAAGTAAAAAAAGCACTACAAACTGACAAATTAACAGCTACAAATATTAAATCGCTACAACACATGACATCTTAACTGCTACAAAACCTAACAGTTACAAATACATTTATATTAACCGCTACAAAAGTCACGCAAATCCCTATAAATACCTCTACACCAATTCTTTTCATACACTTCTCCATTTCTTTATTCTCTTCTCTCTCATTTTTTTGCATCCAGAAAATTTTTTTTCAAGAGCTCAAGATCTAAGTAATGTGATCATCATACATGGTAATTTTTTTATCAATTCTTTCATCTCTTCTTTTTTTCCTTCTTATAATAGTCAAACTAATTTTTTTTCCAGATATTAACGAACTATTCCTAAAAAATTTTCCTTCCAAAACGATCCATATCTAGGGGACAACAAAATAAGTACATATTACCTACAAATTCATAACATTACCTACACTTTCTCATTATTATGCATATAAATTTTATATTTATGTAACTCAATTTAATCTTTTTCTATACCCGACGTAATTCAACTTAATTAATTTTCTTAAATAATAACTACTTTTAATTCAGTTATATAACTAATCAACATGTTAAAATGAGACTATAACAATTAAATTATATTACTGGATAATTTTTTTAGTTTTTCATGACAATTCGTAAATTATCTTCAACACATAAAAATGTATTCGCTAAAGATAATAATGATCCAGTTGATGTAGCATCTACATAAACTATCTGTAAATTATTTTCAACACACATGAATCATGTTCATTGTAATATCTCAAATTTTAGGACTAGAGGCTTAAGATTTAGCCTGGATTAAAGGGGACTACTAGACCCCTGTTTGATAAATGTCATAATAAGACATAGTATTATTTCCCAAAATTCCTTTATATCATTGGATATTAAAAGGAATTATATTGGTGAGCTAAAGAGCTCGGGGAATAACAAAACAAAGTGATTGAAAGTCACACACAACATACTGAAGTGGAATACAAAGTATTGTTGCTATTGGTGAAATTCCTAATGTGACATTCGTGTTTGTGTGGCAGATTTCAATAAGTAAATGATGTTGAAAAATTATGAAACTTTTCAGAGTGAAAATAGACTTATCAAGATTTAATTTGATAGGTCATATAAGTCATTTGGAGTTGTACACAAAGAGAAATGAATTTTTGAAATTAGCCCCGTGAAATTAATTATTTTATGGGACAACATTCAACGATTAAAATTCTGGGAAAAGTGAGCTTCTAATTAGCTAATTTTTATATTTTTCCTTAAAACTAAACTCAATGAGGGTCATATAGCCTTTAGAATCACTCTAATTGGACATTTGTACAATTAGATATAAATTTTTAAAGTTTAATGAAAATTCTGCTAAGTTTAGTATTATATGCGAAAATTTGAATTTTGGGCCAATAGGAGCATGCCACATGGCAAATGAGATGGCTGATTCATTTATCCATTAAACATCATATTCCTTATGCCATTTTCACACATAAAACACAGAAAAGAGAGAGAGAGAGAGAGCTGCAGCCGAAAATGGAGGGAGAGGAGAGAGAAATTTCAAGGTGTCAAAATACTATCGAATCGGCGTCCTCTCTCAAAGTACCATTCAGGAAACTTCTTCTACTCATCGCGAGCTTTATTTCTATGGTTTTAGATTCTCATTTGGAGGTGTTTGGCACCGTATCATCAGCTAGAGTGTTTCCGAAATTCTGAACCGTTTGCGGAAATGAGTGGAGGTAAGTGTAAGCTTCCTTTTTAACCGATTTGTTTGTCGTTTGGATGAGTATAGAGGAAGTTGGGTACTGTTCATGTCTAGTTTTAAAAGATGTTTTTAATGGATAAATCATGTCTAATGAGTATTTAAATAGATAATCATTTGATTAGAAGTAGAAAGGAAGTGATTAAGCCAAAGAAAACAAGGAACCAACAAACTCTTTCCGGGAACTTTGATTTTCAGTTTTCTGTTCTATGTGTGATGTGGTAATGGGCTGAAAATTTTATCATTTTGATACTTCCATTGGCTTTAGGAGGGAAAATTGTGTAGGTATGAAAGTATTCATGAATTTTGAATACTTGTATATGAATTTGGAAGTTTTAGAAGTTAAAGGGTGCATGTTGTGAAATCTGTTTAGAGGCAGTGACCTTGTGATATATTTCTGAATATATGATTTTTTTCCAATGATAATGAAACTTTCCAAACTTAAAATGGACTTAATAATGGTCATGTGAGACTTGGAACCACCTTAATTTGATTTTTTTGGATTTAGAAATGAATTTTTGAAGTATTTGCCCTGTTTCTGGGAAGGAATCTGGAACATGTTGATTTTTTGAAATACTGGGAATTTTTTTGGCTCTGATAGCTAACATTGAGTAATTTTATGTGAAACTATATTGAAATATATTTAAATATAATTTTGGATCACTCAATTTTTAATTTCCTATAATTAATGGTGAATTTTTAAAGTTTGGCCTTATTTCTGGAACTAAATTTGGAACAGTGGTCTTCAACAAAATTCTGGGAATAATTTTTCTATATTAGAGAAACTTATCTATTTTTTCTTAAATTTAAATTTAAATATATTTATTTAGGCTTTGGAATCAGTGCAATTAGAGTTTTGTAGAATTATTCATGATTTTTGACATTTGGACATTGAATCTTACCTTTTCTGCATATATCTGATGTGTATGTCTTGCATTGATTATGTGACTGCTTTGCCTATTTGTGTAAAACATGTATGATTGGTTGAAGCTCTGTTATATTTATGCAATGGCCATATGTATGTCATAACATTGAGTATGCAGCATGTCATCATGTTGGCATGAAATAGTGCAAGCAAACATGTCATGCATTCATATATATTTGGCATGCATAGTGGTAATGTTTGCTATTGAGATTCTCTCAAATCTCACTTCTCCCAACCAACCATTTAGACAGGTGAAGATGCATGATGATGCATGAAGGAGATATGAATTTAAAGTGCAGTTGTATTGAATGTAATTGATTTACAATTGATAATCTTGTATGGCTTTGAATTTCATGTATGTATATGAGTGTATGAATGCAGTATAAGCAGATAATAGCTTGAATTTCATTAAAAATGCAAGAGAATCACTCGCATACTTTGATGTAATGAGATTAAGGGCCGATAAGACATTATGTCGTAGTGAAACTTATGAAAATAATTGAAATGTTTTTTTTACCTGCTGAAAAACCCTCTCAACCCTAGGTTCAACTCCTGAGTTGAGATTGATAATTTGTTAATGATTTTAGAAGATTTAGGCAATCTGGGTTCGAATCCTGATCTCACAAATGATTTTACTATTCATTTACACCTATCTAGGGCTATGAGAATAAGGTATTACATTCATAACACGATTAAAGACAAACTTGTTAAAGGTAGATAATCCAATTATGATCCATTCCATATGTGGCATTCTGATTGAAATATATAGTTATTCTTTTTTTATTAATTACTTCAATGTATTTTTATTCTTTTTCAATAATAATTGAAATTTTTTATTTTATAAAATTTTATTTACATTTTTTCACAACAATTATAACGATATGTACAAATAATGTGTGTGTGTGTAGTATTAAATAAGGTTCATGCCTTTTTTAGTCATTTTCCACCTAAACGTGCTTTTCAAATGCTAATCCAAACAAGTTCAAGGTTAAAAAAAAAGTCACTTCTGCCACTACCAATCCATACACAAATCACATTTACAATCTGACTTCTATAAAAGTCATATTAGAAAAAAAAAGCTACATTTCCATCGCTAATCCAAATAGGCACTCGGAGGATGAAAAAAATGGAAAAATTATATTCAGGTCTCGAACAAGAGAAAAAATAAAAAAAATGGTCCCTTGAAATCTCAAAATTGCTAAAAAGTCCCATGAGACTTTTTTTATAGTAAATTCTAATTCCGCTGACAAGTCTATGGGTGCGTCATTGACAAGTCTAAGGGCTTCTATTGACAAGTTTAGGGGCGTCCATTGACAAGTTTATGATTAGAATTTATTGTAAAAAAGTCTCATAGGACTTTTTGAAATTTTTGAGATTTCAATAGACTATTTTTTTTTAATTTTTTTTCCTTGTCCGGGACTTGAACATAATTTTGCTAAATATTTCTGTGTCTTCCTCTTTCTATTAAGCGTTTTTCTTCCTTCTCTCTCTCTCTCTATCTCTCTTCTTCTCCTTCTCCGGTGACACAATTTCTTCTTCATTCGTCACATCTTCTTTCTTTTTCACACACAGGGGGGATTATATTTGACTTTACTGATGATGAAGGGCAACCATAGATGTCTGATAATGTCAAGACGGGAGAACAGCTCGTCCTTACGGATATAATATGGGATTGAGGGTCTGTAAATCCGCTAAATTTCAAATATTAAGGAAAACTTATACTATGCACTGATATTCCAAAGCCGTTTGGACTCCTAAGTTAACGGCAGTTTCCGGCTCAAAGGACGGCCCACCCCGGCTTGAAGCGGCTCAATGTAAAAGGCGGTTTTCAGGTATGACTCAATCCATCTTTATGTCTGGTCGACGGCCAAACCCGATCGGGTTCTAAAAACATTGGTTTAAATATTACTATATAATGATATTTTTGTTAGGACGGGTAATTTTGTCTGAAAACTTATATTTAATGAGTTAACATCTCATTGAGGGCAAGGTAAATAAAAGTTTTTTTTCCCGATGAAATGTAATTTCGCATAAACAAATGAAATAGCAATAAAAGTTAAATTTTAAAATCAGTGTGCATATATGAGATAACTTCTAATCTTAAAAAAAAAATTTGTTCATATTCTTAAAATAAAGAGAATTTATCTATAATTCAAATATAATATAAGAGAAGTGCAACTAGTGACTTCATTTTCTATTAAAAAAAAAACTCTTCATGTTGCGAATGATGTTCTTTTTAATACATATTTCTCAATACAATTTTAACTTCACCAATTCCACCAGGTTAAAAACAAAAATAACAACTGTACTACTTCTACGTGAAAAGGAATTAGGCGAACATGGATTGTTTCTTTAAACTATCTAAAATCCAATAATTCTGGTGGGACAAAAACCAATGGATAACCTGTACAGAGAAATATCGATAATTCACATAATTTTAAATGATTGTAAGAAGAAGAAGAAGAAGAATACTTAATTATCATCATCATCGTCATCATTATTGTAGAAAATTCAAGCTATATTACTGAATTTGTCCTATTTCTTCTTAGCCATCAGATGATGGATAACAGTGATAAAGTAAATGAACTTGTTGACCAACGAAAATCAGCCAAATCTGCAGTCACCGTTATATTCAGTCGTTATATATTTTGCTAGATTATACACTTCCATTAACCTCCATCTCTCATTTAATTTGCATCCACCTTTCTCTTTTTTTTGCAAGGTTATTAAACCTCAGTGAGTCAGATCGGAGTCCAAACCGGCTCTAATCCGAGATTAGACTAATGAGAAAATAAAGATTTCAGAGTTATTAATATAAAAATATGAATAAAATAAAACGAAAAAAATTAAATTATTTTTTTAAATAAAAGACACTGAATCAGTCAAACCGGCCGGACCGGATCTTTAGGTGACTGGTCCACCGGTTTCCGACTCAAACCGATTGGTCCGATCCGGTTTTAATAACTATGTTTTTTTTGTGATATTTGGTGATACATAATGATTAAGAAAACTTTGAGATTATCCGTAGATTAGATTTAATTGTGGCCAATCATAAAATCAACATGAAGAACGAGAATAAATATAATTTAAAAAATAAAAATATATTTATAAATTAATAAATAATCCCCTTCTAAAAACTCCTATCATAATAAACAATCATAAGAAATTAGGGATTACAAAGAGGGATGAAAAATCAATTTCAAAACTATATAATAAGCTTGCTTTCCCCTCAAGATATTTCTAAGGGTTTCAAATAAAGAATGTTGTTACCGAGTACTTATAAAGTAGAAAATTCAATAAGAATCTGTATAAGTAAGATGGCGTAATTTGTAAACACAGAACAATTATGTATACTGTATAAGAACTTACAAGACTGCCGAAAATGATAATAATAATGAACTTTGGAAAAATCCGAGCCCAACGTACGTTGTCTCCTTAAGACAATTTGTTCCCTCTATACGGATGCCCAAGGTACTCGAACAATTGTCTCCCAGGATAGAACGAATTGCGTCTTCAGGATGATTGCACTATCAGTCTGAAGCCCGGACGAACACAATGATATTGCTTTAAGAACCGCACAGGTAGAGATGATTGCAGAATGCACTATGCAATATATGAGAAGAGAGGAGTGTTTCGAGTGTGAGAGTTATTTTTCCTGTCACTAGCACGTCCTATTTATAGTTGACGGAAATTGATCAGATGGACTCGACTCTTGAGGTGAACCGGTGCGTCGTGCGAACAGACATACCGAAACGGAGTGAACAGAAGCGAATGGTGCCTCTTTGTTGGCGAACTAGTGTGTCGTGCGAACAGACATACCAGAACGGAGCGAACAGAAGCGAATGGTGACTCTTTGCTGCGAACTGGTGTGTCGTGCGAACAGACACATCAGAACAGAGCAACCGGACACACCAGAAGACGCACTAGAACAAAAAGATGTACTGGTTCGGTCATTCGGTCACACATCCGCACTGTTTGGAAAATCACGAAGGGTTATAAAGAAATAAAACGCGATTGTTCAGACAAACTAAAAAATAATTTAATAAAAATTATTTTTTTAAATCTCACACAGAGCGACCGACCGAACCGAGCCGGGCCTGCCGGACGGACGACGGCGGCGGCGCGCGCGTGTGTGGTGGACCAAGACCCATGTATGTCCTCCCTCCTCCACAAAAGTGGATTGGCCCAAGGGCCCATTTTAGAGGTGAGAAGTTGAGCCTTATATACACTCTTATTTCTCTTGATTTGTCCAATGTGGGACTTTTGTCCACACACTATTTTCTCCTTCCTTTTCCCTCTTCTCTTCCAACCTATTTCTTATTCATAACCCATGGAATTATTGTTCAAAATTCCAACAAAGAATACTTGAAATAGTGTATTAATATTATGTTGGTCGGGTGATAATTTGATACCCTAAAATAACCACATATATAGCCTCTATTTCTCCTCATGACATACGACTTGCTAATATGTATGCATATATACTCCGCCTCGAATCTACCATCTAGTTTGCGCGCGCACGATTGTTTTATCCCCTTTGATGTGGGGCCCACGCCACGCCCTTTTAAGAAAAAAATCGATAAGTATAAAACTGGGAAAATGACCGAAAATATTATTTGAATTAAAAAAAACTTCAAAATATTTACTAAATTAACAAAAGGATAAATAGGTAATTTGGTAGGAATATGAGATTTTGAAGTTTAAATATTGACAACTTGAATATATGAATTAGCAATTTCAGTATATAAATTAACAATTTGAACGCCCCAAGTTGTCATAATACATATGCACAAGTTGTTAATTGTTATTCTTAGTTGTCATTTCCTATATTTAAGTTCTCAATACCCAAACTACAAAAATCTTATATTCCTACCAAATTATCTATTTGTGTTTCTGCTAATTTAGTAGACATTTTGGGGGGTTTTGTAATTCAAATGGTACTTTTTTGTCATTTTTCCTATAAAATATTTGTAAATTTAATAAATTATATCCTGTAACACCCGTCTTACATATCCCTTAATTACCTACACGGAAGCATTCATTATTACTTTGTTAGGGGTAATTACTTATTCACGACTTATTCTTACAGAATATCAGAGTTAATTCTTCTTCTCAGTGATCCCGATTACGGTTTAATCCAAATTCGCTTGTATTCTTACAACCAAACATTCTCTATGCGTAAATAATGATACACACAGTAATCTAAACACAATTCGGTCTTCAGTTCTTCGTCTTCTTTCCTTCTTGTTCTTCTTCAAGCATTCTTCTCTTTCTTGTTCTTGTACCTATATGGTTGGTGGGGGAGGGTGAGATTTGAGAGAATCTCAGTAGCAAACATACAGACAATGCATGTAAGATGAATGCTAGTGCATGATATGCTTTCCTTACATAGGCTCATGTTCACATAATGATATTCTGCATGCTCAATGTTTCGTACAACATACTTATGGCCATAGTAAAAATAGAAACAGAGCTTCATTCATTCATATATGCTTCACATAATCAAGCAAAGCAATACAGCAAATCAATACACAGCATAAACACCACATACATACAAGTAAGTAAGTTTACTACCTTTTGGACTTTGCCTCCTCCTCTTGTACTTCGATCTTCCAACCATAGTTTCTTCTTTATCACTTTATGGCCCTAGATAAGTAATGACATTATTAGAGCCATGAAAAGTGAATGCCCAATGGGCTATATTAGCCCTAAAGGTTTACTTTCACCCTTGGAGTTCATATTAATTACATTTGGTCACTTTCTTTCTTAAATTCGTATGGTAGACAAAGCTGCCAGCATTTTGACCAAACTTTGAAAAATCATAATTAATTCTATAGAACTCCAATTGGGGTGGTTAAAAGTCCTATATGAATATATTTCAGTATACTTTCATATAAAAGTCCTCAATTTGGGTTATCACAGCCACAACATTCCCAGAATTTCTCCAAATATAACCTATTCTAGATTTCATTCCAGAAACAGGACACAACTTCAAAAATTCATATCTCCCAATGTACTTGTCCAAAAAATTACAAAATACCTATAAAATTAAAGCTTAGGATGTCTACTTTAATTCTAGAAAGTTTCAGAATTTTTGGACAAGGTTTACCCTATGAAAAATCTCGCACAATTTCACTGTTCCAGACAGGGCATATCAACAACATGTACATTCAACTTCATAAATTTCCAAATTCATATACAAGCATCCAAAAATCATGAACATTTGCATACCTACACAATTTTTCGTGTAGAATCCAATGGAATCATCAAAATTACAAAATTCCTACTTCTTCTTCACGTTCTATTCAGACCAGAAAAACAGGGTTTTCTACAACAATTCACCAATTCAGAATTTTGTCCAATAACTTGATCCAATATCATCATAAATCATCCTCTAACCATAAATACATGATTAAACCTCAAAAATACCCCTTGGACCGAAAATGAACAGTACCCCACCCTTACAAATACTCATCCAAACAACAAATCAATCGGTTCAAAAGGAAGCTTACGCTTACCTCTAAGCATATTCGCAGTCGGTTCGGAAATCCGGCAGTACTCCGGGAAGGGAGACGGCACCAAACACATCCAATAAAAAATCCGAAACCATAGAAATAAAGCTTAGGATGAGTAGAAGAAGGTTTGTGAAGAGTACTTTAAGAGAAAACGCCGATTCGGTAGTGATTCGGCCGATTGAAGTTCTGAAAATTTACTATTCACCTCTCCTCTCTCCTCCAACGTTTTTTCTTCATTTTCCAGAATTTTTCTGAATATTTGGGCAGCTTGGACCAAAATATAAGGCCAAGAAAGGGTCTTGAAAAATTATGCCACGTGTCGTGATGTTACGGTACCATTTGTTCGGTATCCACTGATTCAGTGACACGTGTCACTTCTTTTTTCTAAAGTGGGTCCCACATCTTTTCTTGGGCCTTCAGCCGTCCAAAATTTCAGAGGAAGTAAGGGTCTAATGATTTTCCCCGGCTCCCCGGCTTGGTGTTCGAGAAAGTTGTCGGTGACCTGAGCGGAGACCGGTAAATTCCCTTAACTTCTGTGCCACATGTCACCATCTTAAAATGCCAACACAAAAGGCAAAATGACATTTCATCATTAATGGGACATGTGTCACCTTTCCATTTAGCCAACATAAAAGTTATGTCATTATTACTTACTTTATTAAAGTTACTTTAATAAAGTTACTTTATTGGTGTCTACTCAGGATTCTACTCGGGACTTACTCGGGATTGCATCACGCATATCGAAGCCCGTCATATGACACCAGGTCGGAGTGTGTATATGTGTGGGCCCCTCATGGCGCCACATACCGGTATCCACTTTACAAAACGTAGGTGACACATATACACCTTGAAAATGGCATGTGCACACCTACATCGGCCTATTTCACCCGACTAATCGGTCCCTTATGTCATGACATAGTTGGGTGGCATCTTTCTACCAACCCAATGGCATTATATATGTGTTCTGTGCACATCTGCACCGACATTTTAATCATACTGTCTACAGATACCAAACCCTTGGCCCAGTAAGGCTCAAATCTCATAGCCCCTGAGAGTCTTTCTGTATGTCATAATTTATGGGACTCTTACTAAAATGAGCTTGGTAGTCTACTTTATTCAGGCTTATTCTTAGGCCTTTAGTCCCAAAATTTGGGATATTACATATCCTATAAGATACACTTGTTTAATTATAAAATATGTACTTATAACTTCTTGTGTAACACCTTAATTTTTCAAGCCTTTAAATGAGTTAAATGTATAATGATTTCGAACATGAGACCATAACAATTTTAAAATCCCAACTTTAAAGTAAGGTTTTATTTTGTATTTTTGTAGGGTTTTCAAAAACTTTTTAGAATAAATATGTATGGTCTCATTCTAGTTTGCAAATTCATTATCCTTATTAGTTTCAAAATCATTTATTTAAAATGCAGAGTATTCTCTATCAATAGTCCGCGTAGTGATGGTTAACTTATGGCTTTTGGTAGTTGGTTACCCGATTCTAGTTCAATTATCGCTTTTGGATACTATCGCGTTACCGAAAGTCTAGCATACTGATTACAACTTATACGGTCTATGTCGTAGGTACTAGTACTACTACCGATTCTTCTAGTAGCTATAAATACTTTACAGTCATCCAAAATAAAATGATAACCAAATAGTCCATAATTAATCCGCCTTTTCTTCATTCGACCGTATTACCTTCTTGCCCTTGGAACTGGACGTCTTTGTTGTATCTCATTTGTTGAAAAATGGGTGAGATTCAAAAGAATATCAGTAGTACACAGATCACTCATATAATATGTAAATACAAAGCATGTAAAACAAATCATCAAACAATACAACTTACAGGAATGCAGCATATTAAAGGGCCTAATCAATTCCTCATCACAGACTCACAGCGCTTGAGATTCACAGTTTGACTGCCCAGGGCCTCTGCCTCATACAAGATGCAATCACGGGCTTTCTGTCTCAAGCCTACCTGGCTTAAGACGCTCCCGGGTAACTCCCGGTGTAACTTGTACTTACGGGTCTTACCGCCTATGGACTATCTGTCCCATACATATACAGATGATATGGAACACATACAAAGCATCACATATGATATAAGAGATAAGGTACTACCTGACGGTCTTTCCAAATTTTGTTCATGTTCTTAGTCTCTTGGGCGTCTCGCGCAAATGTCAAATCTTATAATTTATTATTCACGGACGGGCGAATTATTACTTGTTCCAAATATTTAGTATTTCAAGATACTTTGGTAGGTTATCATTATAGTTAATATATTAGACCCAATAGGTATTTAATGGGCTCATACCAACTCTAAGTATTTAACTTGAATTTTAGAGTTCCAACTATTTCAAAAATACCCTTACTTTTTATTTCTGCACTATTAGTCAATTCTGGAAGAATTTTCAATAATCTTTGAAAATTCATATCTTGACCTAGAAATATCCAATTAAGTTGGTTCTAAATTTTATGTGTCACTCATTAAGTCTATTTTCAGATAAAAATATGTTCCATTGTCACTTATCCCTGAATAATTCTCAGTTTTAAGGTTTTCCTATACTGCTAGAAAATCATTCCAGATTTGATACCTTAACTTCTAAAATTCATAACTAATTATCTAGAACTCCAAATGGAATGGTTCAAAATCATATGTAACCATATATAAGTCTATTGTCATGGAAAAATATTACCATTTAAAAATTACAGTGATACAATTCCCAGAATTTTGTCAAACACTATCTGTACCAGAAAACGTTCCGGATTCAACATCTAAGTTCAAAAATTTCATATCTCACAATTTACATACCCAAATGGCACATATAATATATCAATTTAAATCTTATCATATCTATTACAATTCTATAAATTTTTATGAATTTTGGACCATGTTTTCCTAACGAAATTTATTTTACAACAAAACTAGTTCCAGGAAAACTAACAAAACAGCATCTCTTCTTAATTACTAAAAGTTCCAAACTTATACACAATCATCCAAAAATCATAATCACATGTATTCCCACATAAATTTTTCTGAAGAATCCATATTTAACCTCAAATTTGACAATAACCAATTTCTTCCCTATGAACCATCCAAGGTTGAAATATATTATAGGGAAAAATAGTAATTTTGTAACTTCCTTTCATAAAATTTGCTAGATTTCTTTCCTACTATACTTAAACCTCTTTTATCATAATTTTTCATGTGCTTAATCACTATCTCTTAAGATTATATTTTTACAAAAAAAAAATAGGGCAGTATAACATCTCCATAAAATTTAGCTAGAATCCAAGATACTTAGTTTAAATCAAAGCTTATACTTACCTCTTGATTTTGATATCACCCTAACTTGACTTCTCCAACTTTCACACCACTTAGACAGCTACAAACACCTCCTCTCAAGAAACTCTTCCAGTGAACTTCAAAACTCACTTCCTCTCTCTTGTTGCTTGAGTTGGACGACCAAATAGATATAAATGAGAGTGATAATATGATTTGAAGACACTTATTTCCTCCATTCATGAATGCTGACTGACAATAATGAGAGGGTGAGCAAAACAATTGATAATGTGTCCACTTAGTAATGCCTTTTGTAACTTGATTGGTTCGCCCTTTGACTTTGGTTAAATGGCATCTCCTCTTTCTCTTTTTCTTTGTGTCCACCGAAATTAAAGATTGTAAGGGGAGAGGATGATGTGTCCACTTATGATGGCTAAGCTAAGTATGGCTTAATAAAATAAGAAATAGTGTGGAATCTTATCTTTCCCTTTTTCTCTCATGCTTGGCCGACATGTTCCATTAAGGAGAAGGGAAGTGTGTTAGTTAAATATTCATTCCCTTAAATCATGGTGTGTATGAGTGCAGAATACATAGCAGCCTCAAGCTGTTGTGCACAAGTACTGTGGCTAAAACAGCAACTTCAGGATCTTGGCATATATCTTAAAGAAATTCCTATTTACTGTGACAACACCAGTACAATAAGTTTGGCGAAAAATCCTGTACAGCATTCAAGGACCAAGCATATTGATGTAAGACATCACTTCATTAGAGATTATATTCAGAAAAGAGATGTCAAGGTGTTATTCATACCCACACACTTGCAATTAGCTGATATCTTCACCAAACCTCTTGCCCGAGAACAATTCACGCACATATGAAGGGAATTGGGAATGGTAAATCCCAATGAATTATAAGTTGTTTAATCTTTATAAATGTTGATTTCATATTGTTTTGATGATCCTATTACTAACTTAAGCATCAGAGTATCTACAAAGTTGTTTTGCAGGATGCTCTGTAATATCCTCAAATAACAGGGACAAACAGAGAGGAAAACACTCGGGTGTTGATAAAAGAACAACTCGAGTGAGTGAAAAGTGAAATACTGCAATCACAGGTAAATTAAGTAATTAAATTGATAATTTTGTCATGGGTAAGTCACATAAGTATTTTAATTAAAATTTTACAATTACAGCGTGATTTATGTTTCTGTGAAGTGTTTTTGGACTTTACTCGAGTGATTTGCAAATTTCACTCGAGTGAAACCCAATATCACTCGAGTGAATATAAAAATCACTCGAGTGAATGATAAAAATCTCATATATCAGTTTTTCTCTCTCGCGACTGTTCACTCCCTTCAACCGTCGCCTCCACTCGCTGAAATCCTCTCAAATCCCTTGAAACCTCTTGAACCCAGTAACGGAAATCTTCTTTACTACTCTTAACCTACAAATCCCCTCAAAAGCCAGCCCATTTCAGTTTAAATTCTTCCTCCCAATTCCGACAGTCTCGCCTTTCATTCCCGACAGCCTCCATTTCGCATTTCACTCGCCTTTTGTTTCCGACAGTCTACCCAGCGTCAAATCTCAGTCTACCCAGCGTCAAAACTCTCGTCTCCACCAAAGTATCGGTACCCATGGCAAGAACAAAAAGGCCCGGGCAATCTCCTCCACCTTCACCACCGTCTAAGAGGGCGAAAGCCCCCTCTGAACCAGAACCCAATCCACCCAGACAAAGACCCAAAGGGATTCGGATTGAGGAACCAACGGGAATGGCTACCCGTTCGCATACCAGCATGAAAGGGAAAGGGAAAGAAAAATAGCCAGAAGCAGATGTCCAAGAATCTACTTTGCAAAGAAAAATCACACGGGCAGTGAATATCTTGGCAGCCTAAGTTCCTCAGAAGTCACGATATGCAAGTCAAGCCACTGGTAGTCGACAATCTGAGTCCCTGGCTGAAGAAACTACTGAACTTCTTGAACCTCCTCCTGGGTATAACACTGGTAATCTCAGTATTTTGAACTCCATTGTATTTGCCTCACACTTTGCCAAAAGAACCTTTTGTCCGGTTGTGTGGGTTGATTTGGAAGAACTTAAACAGAAATTCCATATTGATTTGACCCCATATTTGAAACAATATGAATCTTGGCTGAGACTGAGAATGTCCTACAATCCTTTGGTTGTCAAATATTTTTACTGTAACATGAAGATTGCTGATGTAAAGGATAACCAAGGAAACATCATTGCCGAGAGAATTGAAACTAGTATTAGAGATCAGAAAATTCTTTTGTCTGGGGATCTTATCAACACCTATCTAGGCATAGAGGATGTTCCCATGAGGCCTCCACGTGTCTTTAATATTCATGAATTGGTTGATATCTTTAGACCAGGACAGCTTAGTGTGCCTTTACCCAATTCCCCAGCCTCTCTTACCAACGACCAGAGAGCCTTATTCTACATTTACTCCCGTAGCATGGTTAACAAAGCAAAAAATTTCACTCATATCACGGGGAAGGATCTTCAAATGATGGCTTCTCTTATGACAAGGGAAAGAAGAAACGTGGGGGAACTCATTTTTTAAGAGATGAAGAGGTTCAGATTTCACTCCTCCAGGTCTACTACTATTCCCTATCCTCAGCTTGTGTCTTACATTCTTTCCATGCACAACATTTGGCATTTGACACCTGAGGGAGATATTGTGAGGATTCCTAAGTTTGGGAAAATCCACCTCACTTGGATGGGAATTACCATTCCTGCTGGAGCATCTTCACAACAGAGACACCATTCACCTCCTCCTGAGGCCAGCCAGAGAGAACCTCAAAGGATGGACCCTTCACCCTCCAAGATGGATGAGGCACAGTCCTCTAGAGCAGTCTCCCATGGTCCCTCTTTTACTCAGGCTGCTATTCAGACGTATATCCAGGAGGCCATTCAGTCTGTAGTCACTCAGTTGAAGAACTCTAACGCTCAACTGATTGATCAAGTCAATAATCAAGTGACAGTCTTAGTGGCAGCAGTGGATCATAACTTCAATCTCCTCTTTGAGTGCCTGACTTAGCAGACACAGAGAATTCAGAGGATTGAGGATGCTCTCAGGACTCACCTTCATATCCCCTTCCCTGACTTACCACCTACCTCCTCACAACCTCCTCCATCAGATTCTTCAGTTCCAGAGATTTCACTTTCTGATCTTCCCATCATTCCTCCCATTATTCCTTCAGACACTCCTCCGGCACCTCCCACAACCTTTATCTCTGATCCTATTTCTGCTGGTGATATTCCACACACTGACCCCATTCTCCAGACTCCATCATCTTCCTCACATCATACTGCTTCTAGTTCTCATACTGAGGAAATTATAGCTGAGGAAGCCACCACAGAGGTCATAGGACCTACTCACTCCACTTCCACCACTCCTCTTGAACCATCTTCTACCACTTTCTCCTTCCAGTCCCCTGCACAGCTTTCCATCATTCCATATGTTCCACCTACCTCCTTCTTTGCTTCTGCATCCACTCCAGCCTCTACTCCGTCTACCTCTCCTTTAGATGATGCCAAAAAGGGGGAGAAGAGCTGATATGATATATTTTCTTTTGATGCATATGTGTTCTATTTTGTGGTTCCAAAGTTATGTATTTTACTTTGTAATTCCAAGAACTTGTCATTGTGTAGCTTGTGTAATCTGAACTGACTCTAATCTAATGGGAATATGCGTTTATGATATGATCTCATGAAATTTTTAATGCATCTGTGTTTATAATTGCAGTAGCCAACATGATCTCATGGAAATCTTAATGTATTGCAGCCGCCAAAATGATTTCAAGAAAAAGTCACTTCATATGTGCATTTTCTGTTTACAATGATTTTTGAACTTTGAACTAACATCTTTTACTTTCCAAAAGGTCAAAAACTCTTAATCTCTTAAACAAACTCATCTTGGCAATTGCTAATCAAAATTATTGCAAAATTTTTGAAAAAGGTCAAGTAAAGTGTATTAGAAAATCAAAATCTTAAACTTGATCATATGATATGTTTTGTCATCATCAAAAAGGGGGAGAATGTTAGATTTCATGTTTTGATGATAAAAAATCATGTTTTGGAAGCCCATGGATTAATTATCAGCAAAGCAAGCAATTCTGGTGATCTGTGCAAGATCACTCGAGTGATATTCAAGATCACTCGAGTGATCGCTGAAATCACTCGAGTGATCCGCAAAAATGACAGATCACTCGAGTGATATGGGAAATCACTCGAGTGATCCGCATATCACTTCCAGTGATCAAGAAATCACTGCAAGAAAATTTCACTGTTTTGAAAATCACTTCCAGTGATTCTTAATCACTCGAGTGATGCGTCAAATCACTTCCAGTGATTGTAAATCACTCGAGTGATGCGGCAAATCACTTCCAGTGATTGAGATTTCACTTCAAGAAAAATTCACTATTTTGCAAATCACTTCCAGTGAAGCTGAGATAACTCGAGTGATCCGCCAAAATTCTCAAATCACTTCCAGTGATTCTCAATCACTCGAGTGATGTTGGATTTTCGCTGAATCACTTCCAGTGAATTGGAAATCACTGCAAGAATATTTCACTGTTCACCAAATCACTTCCAGTGATCTTGAATCACTCGAGTGATATTTGAAAAGTTGCAAATCACTTCCAGTGAATTGGAAATCACTCCAAGAAGAAATCACTATTTACAAAATCACTTCTAGTGATTCCAAATTCACTCGAGTGAAATATGCAATTTCCAATATCACTTCCAGTGAACCAGCAATCACTGACAGAAGTTTTCAAAGTTTTCAAAATCACTCCCAATGACATTATATTCACTTCCAGTGATATTGCACTTGCTCATATAATGATCTATTGTTTCCATGTGCTTTTACCTTCATAAACTTCAACTGATTTTGCTAGTGAAATTCTATTATTACTGATTTCTCCAAATAGCTATCAAAATCATATGGTATATCATTTTAATACTTAGTTACGAAAATAGGATCACTCTCTATGGTCTTATTACTGTCACTTTTTATAAAACACCTCCAGTGATCCATATTAATTTGTTGAGATACAAATATTGCTTAACGGTTATATTCATAAGTGTGTTACAGTTGTACTCCACCATCACGCACTTGACTTGTAACTGAACACTCCACTCAAACGACAAATGTAACGGAAGACAAATGTTGTTACATTTGTCAGAAGCATCTTTGAATCAACGGACAAATTTACAACGGTCTTCAAGTGGTTCTATTATATATGTCCAGCCATTTGAAAAATACAACAACGAAGAAAAACACCTGAATACTCTACAAGCAATATCCTCACAAAAAGCTTCAGTTCATCATTTGTGCTTCAGCTCTTATCTACATACTCTGTGAGAGAGATTTGTCATTCATACTTAATTATTTTCAATAGTTAACTTAAGGTTAAGGAACCTTAAGTAGGGATTTGTGATTACCTTGTGTAAGGGGGAGTGAGTGTCTAGAGGAACTTGCTGGTTGTACTGTGGTGCCAATAACCCACTGAATCTTAGAAGATATAGTGAAAAGCTCAGAAGGATTTCTGAGGACTGAACGTAAGTCAAGTGGTTGAGACCGAACCAGTATAAATCTCTGTGTGAATCTCGGTGATATCTCTTCCTTTCATTAACTGTGCTTTAAGTTTTATAAATTGAATTTAAGCTTTCGATTATTTTGTAATCACCCAATCCACCCCCCCCCTCTTGGGTGAAAAGCTTGCTCTAACAACAACTACCCAATTCATATGAGGATCGACAATATGATGCAACCAATCGTATAACCATATCACGTCCCTTTTGTCACACGATATTTCAGTCAATGATGAGGCATGAAGAATGTCATTCTCCTATTCTTGACCATTACTTTTTCAATCCCTGAGTAGTCTGACTATAGAAATGGAAACTCCTTTCCATCATAGTATGGCCATACATTTCTCAGACTCACTCACCAAGGGGAACAGTAATATCTCTCTACTAATGTGAGGAAAAAATTACATCTTGACTATTCACATTCCTCTACATGAAAACCACTAAGCCTGATTGTAGCCTTTATCATCACCCGGTTAAAGGTGACTTTTGACTAAGTCAAAGCTTAGTGACTCTCATGTAGAAATCCATGATGATCTCAGGTCAAAGGGCATTGTGACGTGGTTATACATGAGATAAGCTTATAACTTGATCTATGCAGCTTTCTCATAGCGGGTCAATCCAGCACCTTGTACTCTTACAAGTGCCTAATACTTTGATTTGTCTCCCCATACCTTATCAAAGTCATACTGGTCTTATTTCATCTTTGCTCCCACATAGATGATCGACCAGGGACATTTAGGAAAATCATTATGATTTATCTAACTAAATGGAGAAATTTATTGAATAACAACGTTCAAAGTACAATGATTGGCCCCTAGGGCACAATTTTCAACATCAACATCATCAAATCCCTAAGATTACCATTTCCATAAAACAGGGAAGCACCATAAAATCTCAAAAACCTAGCCAAGTCTCAAGATACTAAGCTCAAATCAAAGCTTAAGTTTACATCTTTCACTTTCTATAGTTTGTTTTTGTTTCTCCAATTTTAGCACTTTCTTGGCAGCCCAAACCTCCTTTCCTTGAAAAACAAAAACCATAGAAATGTTGCTCTTGATGAGAGGAACACTGTTTATGCAGACCTCAAGAGCTAGAAAGGTGATTTAGAAGGTGAAAATTAAGTAAAAACACTTACCTTGCTTCTTTGATCTGCAAATTCTCCTTTCTCTTTCCTTTTTCTTTTCCTCTTTTTTCTTTGTTTGGCCGGCTCTAATGAATGAGAATGAGGGAATGAAATGTTTAAATATTTGATCCTCATCCCATTTAAGTCTTTGGTCTACATGCTCTATTAAGGAGGAGGGAAGTGTGATAATTAAATATTAATTCCCTTGCATCATAGTGTGTATGAGTGCATGGCTAAAAGATTGCCATGTGTCCCATTTGTTGACTAAATTCTTTTGTTTTTCCCTTCTTTTACTCTTGTTTTGGGCGTCCTTTTTGAACCAAAGCGGAGTTGCATTAATTGAGTTGTCTCTCTCTCTTCCCTTGTCTTGGCCGATTGAAGTGAATAACGGAGGAGGAAAAATATGTTGACTAAGTCTTGCCTTTTTGCATGTGTGTGTAGGGCATGTGTCCCTTCAAAAGTGGGTTGAAACTATGACAAACTCTCTTCATCATTACTTTTACCTTTCAAAAGAAAATCCTAACACTTCATGTTAATTTTCAGATCTGACCTTAAGATCAGATGGTAAATGTCTTTTTTACCTTTGATTATGGCAACATTAACTAAATTACCATTAGTTTTTTTATTCTATTTTATTTCCTCTTGCAAGAAGCCATTAGATCCTATTTGACTTTAGATAAAGGAACTAAGTATTTTCTTTTTTTGACTAATTGAAACTAAATCACATACTTAATTTTCAAATTAGTCTCTAGTTATTATGGCTCTTGAACATTTTTGAGATCTTGCTAAACTAGGTTTAGTAGTCTGCTTGATTCAGACTTATTCTCAAGCTTATAGTTCCAAAATTTTGGATATTACATTTACCCTTAGATGTACTTGGTCGTCCTAAGTTAGTACATTGTAAGATAAGAGTAAAATTACAAAGAAATCTCAATATCAATAGTCACTATAAAAAAACATCAATGTGCTTTATCAACAACATGCATGAATCCTTGTTCCCATCAAACAGTCATGGAAAATTTAACAATCACGACAATATTAATTTTAGAGTTACTAACTTCGCTACCTTGTTCTTTATTTCCCTTAAGCTTGTTAACACTTGATGCTTGAATCCTTGTACGTCTTGGACAAATATCAAAGTCTACGCATAGGATATTATATTTCACATTATAATATAGCCACATTGCATGAATTTTAGCATCAGGAAACTAAATTCCCCCGTTCTTGCAACATTTACCTTAATTTGGCACTTTTAATTCCTTATGCTTCAAATTTAATCTAGCATGCTTCTCCCCCCATAATTCTTCAAGTAGATTCCATTTTTGAGCTCAAATTAAGCAAAATAAACTATCTTCCCCTTCATCTAGACCAAAACCAAAACATAGGGCTTATCGGATAAAATTTCCTTTTAGATTTCTCATGCTTCCAATCTTGCTTTCTCACTTGCATATTACACAAATTTATCAAATTCCAATTTCTTCTTTGTGCCCTGTTTGGCTGAAGCATATTAGGGGGGAAATAAATTGATTTTTACAACTTTCATTCATTAACTACCTTATCTCAATGTTACATCACTTAATTAACCTTGATTTCATTATAAATCATGCATTTAGCCTTTATTTGGAAAGCCATATATTACATTACTGTCATTCCCGTTGAGCTTCCTCTCTTCTGGACCTCAAACAGCACCTTTACACTTAATAAACAAAAGAAATAAGCTATGACAAAATCCTCAAAGGAAAAAAATTAGAGAGATCTTAAGTAAGTCCCCATTGACATCACCTGGATTTGGGTTCACGTGGGACCGTAATTTTGTAGCGTCCGGTCAAACAGTGAACACTACCAAACTGAGATTATAGCCTTAATCATTCACATGTCGTCCACATGTTTATAAGCATATTGGAAAAAAAATGACTAGTTTCACAAATCCTTAAAGGAAGAAAAGTAATTTATTAATTTTGCAGCATTCTCGGTGACCAAAGGAAAACAATTTGCAACCAGCCGGTGGGGAAAAAAATGACTAGTCTCATCCTTTTCTCTATTCTTCATATCTATTTTCTTCTTATAAGCATGTTTCATTCAATATGTTCTTGTGTGTGTATGTGTGTCTTTGTCTAATATAGATAGATAAAGTAATTTTATTAACTTATGAGTATATTATTAGGATTTGAGATCTTAATCTATATTGGTTGTTTATTTTATTGTTTTGTGGCAAATCGTAGCCCATGCGCACTCATGCACAGTCTTGCATGAATTGCAAGATAGTTTATTAGATTTATTAATTCAACTGTATACCTCATATCTACTGATCAAAATAAATATAATTAACCGTTGTTGTTGGATTTATAATTTCATATAGCGTATATCTCTGTTGAAATTTCAAAAACAAAGACATTGTCATAACCACAAAAACAAAAGCCATAAGCATATATTGGTGTCAAAATGAATTTAATTAACTCTATACAAATCTCCATCAAAAAATAAAGTAAAAAATATATATTATTGAATAGTAACAACGGGGCCCATGTCCAACCCTCATTGTTAGGGTTACCCAGAACTGTAGAGGGAGGACAAGTTTCCACGAGGCATCCAAAACCATTTTGCAGAAAATGAATATATAAATTTCTATCAACACATCAAGATTAATCAAACCCTTCCTTGCTTGTCTATGTGGATCTTTAACAATTTCTATTCTTTTCTTTTCTAAACAATGTGCATAGAATTAAAAAGCACCCAAAAAAAAGCAATGGACAAATCTCACATTCCATGTGCATTACAGCCATCCTCATCTGATCGAATTTGTGGCATCAGATGATTCTGTGGTTCTTTCAAATCTCATATTGTTGAGTGCCTCTTCATATATTACAGGTATGCCCTCCACTTTTCGACGTTCAAGTTCATTACTTGCTTTGGTTAGAAATGAAATTGTCTCCAAATTAAATTAAGGGATGAAATTTGACTTCAAAAATTCTCCAAATGTTTTAACCGTTTGGTTCCTTTAACCATACTCCCAAGTCATGCTCTTTAGTTAAAACAAGACAAATAAATCCCGTGAGTTGCACGGTCTCGTAGAAGTTGTCATGAAGAAACATGCCAAAAAGGAAAATACGTAAAAAATTGATGAATGGTATAAAATAAGGGAAAATGGCTTAAAAATACCTTTGGCGTAAATTAACTGTCAAATGCTACCACGCATGCAAACAGTCATCCATCGTGTATAATCAATCTTCCGTGTGTGCAAAAATCTTCTATATGAAAATGTAAACATCTTCCATTGTATGCAAAATATCTTCCGTCGTGTGCAACAGATCACCCATGATAGTATTTAGCAATTAATTTGGCCCCAAGGTATTTTTAAGCAATTCTCCCAAATAAATAATAGCATAAACTATCAGAATGAAGTATAATGAAGGCCAGGGCGATATATTGCTGAAATTAAAGGGTAAACTTGAGCCAAGTGTGCTAAATTAATGTAAAAATTTATCAGAATGAAGTATAACTGTTTTGGTTACCTCTTTATATTGATTATTGAACAAAAAAATATAGATTCATTATTTAATCGACCAGATAACCAGTTAAACTTTTGCCATGAAATGGGATAGCATCGAAGAGTTGGCTGTTTTTCATTATTTATTACTTATTTATTGATGGACAATAGTCTGTAGCCAGGTTTGCTACTCCCCTTTGAAAAAATCGCAGACAATATATATCTATATACACACATACATACTAAATAAGCCTTTACAGTTGCCTTTTTACATCAGATGTAGTGGAGACACTGCAGAAAGTGTCACCGGTGAGAATTTAGGAAAAACAGTGGGTAAAGTAGCTTATTTCCCATTTGCATCAAGCATTTTAATTTTATTTATAGTGCATCTGGCACCCTTGTATTATTTTTCTCATGCTTTCATCACCCTAATATTATTTATAGTGCATCCAGCATCCTAAACCATAAATAAAATTAGGGTGCCAAAATGTAATTTGAAAAATAACATCAGAGGTGTTAGATGCATCAAGAAAATAATATTAGGGTGCTGGATTAACCACAAATTAGATTAAGGTGCTGATAACATCAAAGTGTTGAACCATACTATACCCAAAAACTTTCTACAATAAATATCCACAACCAAGTGTATAAAGGTAAATAAGAGTATCCTTTCTATTAAAAAAAAATTGAATTGCATTCTACACTGGTTGTTTAGTTAAACTAGCTAGCGTGGAAAGTGATTTATCAAAATTTTTAAAAAATAAATCACGTCCTACACATATTTTTAGCTTTAAACAGTATAGAAAAGTTATTTGAAATGACGTTAACTTCGTCTTCTTTGTGTTCATCTGTGCTGGCCGTCACAACCAGTATGGCTCATCTGTCTTCCCCTCGCTGATAATCTTCATGCCATGTAGCACAGTTATTTTTTATTTTATTTTTTTGACTGACTTTTGTTCATATTTCTTCGTGTACAGTTTTTTATGTGGTTTAGGCTAGTTATTCATATTTATTAATTTTTTGAGGACTGATGTGCATGTGCTGTAAATGTCAAAATGTTCTGTGTAAGGCTTAATGTTTTGTTGTTTATAAAAGCACACAAAATGTATTACATATGCATTGAAACTGCTAACTGTAATCAATAAGATGTGTGGGAGAAATCAAAGTGGAAGAGATTTATTATTCTCTTTGCATTGGTTTTCACACACAATTATATTTCAATAAGTTTAGTCCCATGGTTATCATCCTATATAATTCTCTGGCAAACAAAAATATCATATATAATTTTGTTCCCCTTTTTAGATAAATGTATTTAGCATATCATTTCAACTTTTGCACTTTGTTTCCTTTCTGCACTAAGAGTAAGAATTTGTGATGCACTGAGTTATTTATTAATTAGGGTTAAGGGGTAAAAAAAACCATGAACTTTTGTCAATGTGTGCACCTAGCATCATTATATGAGTGCAAAAATGTATATAAACTTTTTAAAATATGGCAAAAATACCACCTCAGGTAATAAAGTTAAACTTCTGTTACTTTTTTTCATGTGAGTCCCACATTAGTTTTTCTTTTTAATGATTGTTTTAATTTCTCCACAAAAGTTCATAAGTTCATGTGTATTTTTACCACTTAACCCTATTAATTAATAAAATGAATTACTCATTTTCTAAGAAAACCAAATATGTTCTGCTTTTGATGAGCTTCACAAGGGTCAATCATAGTAATTAATATGTTCTTCCTTGGCAGCAAACAATTAATAAATCAAAAGAAATAAGTTACGATAAAATCTTCATTATCTCTGGTTGAAATAATTTCACCCAGTCAACACTATAAATTCTTCTGCTTGATCACTTCGAATAAAATTTACGACAAAATCGCCATTTTCCGACACTGCAGCTGCTGCTGTCTGCGATGTCTCCCCTTCAGCATTCACGGTCAGTATATTTCTTCCCAGATATCACCCAATCTTTTCCTCCCGTGTTTTCTCCTACGATGATCTTGCGGAGAGGATTCATGGGCTGGTTATAATTTCTCGAACACTATAGAGTTTCTCTTAATTTGGTTTGTTTCAGATATATCTACGCTCGATCATGGTCGTTTCAACATTAATACTTATCATCTATGCCACCGCCACATTTACGATGATGCCTTCTCTTCGGTTTCTACGCATGGCAGATCTTTCAAGGTCAGTATGGGAGTGTGTGTCTTCTCGCTTCTCATCTTCAATCTTTTTGTCATTCGTTTCTGTATTTTCTTTCTATCAAATTATTCCTTCTATATTTGCATACCTTATTCTACAGTCCCATATATTCATTTATAAACAACATATAAACATTTCTAACAACACATACGCAATATTTTCACAAGTTTGGAGAATTTCTAAAATAAGTAACTCCGTATAGTTGTAACTAATTTTTCCAAAAGTGTAAATTGCTCTTTGAACTCACTTTTCCAGATTTCTGGGACACGTTAGAAAATTCATTTCTCTCGGTGCACATATTCAAACAGTGGCTTCCTGAATGGGGAAGAGCAGTGAAATCTTGAACGTCAACTTCAATCCACCCATTCATCACACAAGGGTCTCTAGGTGCTTAATATATATATGATTTTTTAATTTAGGATAACTTTAACATATCATTAAACATCGAAACACGTGAGAATTTTCAGTTTTTACCTCCATCAATTTGAATCTCCTCATGCAATCATATTAAACATCATGCCAAGCCATAAATCAGCAACCCAAGCTACCATTCATGTTTAGCTATGTCTATCTCTCTTGTTATTGAGCTTTCTCGGTCTAGACTCAACTTTCAAGAGCCACCAACTTGTAAGATATGTAGCCAAACAAGATATCAATGGTAGGATATTGATCTAGGCACTTAGCCTATATTTGTGATTACATGTTGTTCTTCTCCTCCTCCTCCTCCTCCTCCTCCTCCTCCTCCTCCTCCTCTTCTTCTTCTTCTTCTTCTTCTTCTCCTCTCTCTCTCTCTCTCTCTCTCTATATATATATATATATATATATATATATATAAAGTTTCAGTTGTTTGTAGGAATGAGAAAGAGATGAGGGTGGTGAAGTATTTTTAGTGGGGTTAGAAACATCTATTTATTCATTTGTTGGTGGCACACTTAAAATGCCCTTTTTCACTCTTTTCTTCATTTTCTTGATCCAAACTTTTGGACTCCTGAAGTTTCAGTTGTTGGTAGAAATGAGGAACAGGTGGTGGTGAAATATTTTTAGTGGGGTCAAAAACATCTGTTTATTCATTTGTGGGTTACGCACTTAAAATACCCTTTTCACACTTTTTTCATTTTCTTGATCCATACTTAAAAATCCGATCTCTATCTTTTGGATTTGATGGAGCTCGTCCTCTGCCCCTCAAATGGGTTTAGTTTTGGGTCAAATATATTTTTGGGCTCTGGATAATCAACTTGCCATTTTACCCTCATCTTCTCGAAATTAATTCATTTGATGAATTTCAAAAATTATCCTCCAATACTGCATAAGAATGTTTTTCCTTAATTAAATCCTTCAAAATATAAAATATCTTCTAAAAAATTTTCAGCATAACGATTAACTCTAATTATTTTTCCTTAAATTTTAAGGAAAATAAGCCTTTAATTCTAAAAAATTTGCTTCAAAGTTTTTTATGCCACCTTTAGGGAAATATATATTTTCTTAAACTTTACAAATTTTCTGGGACCTCTAAATAATTTTAAAAATCCGTTTATTCCTTTGAATTTCTACTCAAAAATTGGCCTTTTAAGCTAATAATTCCTTTTTGAGGCATTTTTCTTCTCAAATAATTTCCCTAAGCCTCAAAATACCTCAAACCTGTTATCCATTTTTTTAGTGCTTTCTTGACTTTTTCTTGAATTTCTGGGTATTTTCATCATTACACTTTTCCCTAGGCCCGATATTTCTTGTTATTACACTTTTGCACTCAGCTTCTCATGATTACCTCTTTTGTCCCAACTAAATTTCTCTCTTTACTTGATCTCTAGACTCTTTTTCTTATTGTGATTTTAATTATTTAACCAGTATTTGAACTCCTGAATATGTTACGCATTTTCTTGACATTTTTCCTATACACTGGTTCATTACTTACTGGAATCATCAAACTCAATGAAAACCGTACACTAATACCCATTCCTCTTAATGACCGAAATTCTTTGAAAATTTGGAAAATATTGTAAAATCCTTTCATTCTTATTAAATCTTCAAAACATCAAACCACGAAGTTTTAGAAAATTAGACAGCATCTCCTCCTTAAGATTTCATGCTACAAAAATTCCAACAAAAACTACATATTCTTGCGCATTCCTACTTTCAAGCTTAATGTCCTTAACTTTCTCACTCTTATTCAACTTGATTCACTCTCTCTTCCACCTAACAACAACTATTTTGAGAGAGGATGATGAAGCTAGTTAGGCTTAGAAAATTATACTTCCACTTGCACCATTTTGTTACTCCTCTCTTGTTTCATCTCCTTCTCTCCCTCTCGGTTCTCACTTTGTCTTTCTGTTTGGGAGGCAGAAAATGAGGTGAGGATAAGGGATTATTTGCTGACTTAATAAATTCTGAATCTGATAAAATTTGAAGTCCAAGTTGTTGACCACATCTTTTTCTTTTTGTTTGTGTCAAGAAATAATATTCACTCTGTTTTTGGACGGTTATTGTCCCCCTAAAAAATGACCTTGGAAATTTTTTTTTACTAATTTTAAATTTATAGCAGGAACTTTGTGCAACTTCTTAACATATTGGATATTAAATTTCATATATAATTAATTCCTCGAGCATTACGAACCAATAAAATCAATGTAACTCTTCTAAATATTCATTTTTCTCATTTAATTTTTTTCTGGTCAAAATTCGATTCCAACTAATTTTCTTTCCATTTATGGGAAATTTTTCATTATTAGACCCAAAAGTAGTTATAACACTTCATATATTCCCAATATATTTTAGAAGTTATATTCATATCCTTCATTGTTTCTCTTTGCCCCTTTCCTTTTGATTGAATAGATTCTTAACCTTTCATTTGACAAAACCCAACTCCCTCCCCATGAACTCCGCAAGGGCAAATAGTTAGGGTTTTAGGTGGAAAAATTTTCAATTTATTTTTCAGTGCTTCCAAAACTCTTATCTAACCTTTTTCTACACAATTTTTTTTTTAAAACTCAATGGAAGCATCAAATTCAATAAATTTCAACCCTACGACCCTCAACTCTAGTCGGCTGAAAATAAGGAGAAAATGGAAAATATGTGGGTTTTGTTTTCCTTCCATCCTACGCTAGATTTGATATCATTAACCTATTCTAACCCTTATTCAATCATCAAACCGTCATCCTAAACAAATTCTTGGAAAATTGGGCACAATTTCCTATAGGGTTTAATGTTTCAAAAAGTTCCAAACAACCACATCAACTAATAAATCATCATAATAAACTAATTACTTTCTAAATACCAAGCTTGTTTCCTTTAGTTTCTCACTCTAGTTCCCTTTATTTCTCTGTCTTCCTCTTACCAACAATTCTTTTGAGAGAGTTTAAACCATTAAAACAAGTCTCAAATAAGAAATCCATGATCAGATAGTGATTTAGGGGTAGTAGAATCTTAGCTATTTCAAATTGTGTGTATCAATTCTTCCCTTAGCTTCATCCTTCTCTCTTCTCATTCCTAGCTCAGCCTCTCGGCCTCTCTCTCTTTTCCAACCACTACTTTTTGTTCTTGAATTTAGCCCAAATAATATTTAAAAAGTCCTCCTCGTAATCAGACCAGGAGTCAGGCCTCTCATCTGATTTATTGGGCTTGGGATTAATTTAGTACAATTTTTGGGCTTATGGTAGGGAATTTCGGGCAATTTATTAACATATAAGGAATTAAATTTCATAATTAATTTATTTGACCGTAAAATTCATGTGATAATTTCGGAAATTCATTGTTCTCTTGAAAAATTTTCTGTTCTTTTCTCAGGTCAAAATCTGACCACCTAACTATTTTTCTTTAATTTCTGAGAAATAACACTTTAAAGCCCCAAAATAATTTAAAACTTAGCTCCTACTAGCACTTTCATGTACCAATGCACCAAAATAATTTAAAACTTAGTCCTAACTTCGTGTTTTTAAATTCTATCACTAAAGCCACTTATACGACACTTAAACCACCATACACATTCTTGTTATAAAAAGTGGCAACAACCTAGACAGTTCAACCAAAGAGGGGGGAAAATCAGACTTGATGAAATTGATCAATTTTTTTTTTTTTTTTTTTTTTTTTTGCCTTGGGGTCCATAATCAAAAATTTACTAAGGATTCATATAGGCAAATCTAAGATCGTTTCTTTCTTTTCAAAGAGTTTTTTTTATTGAATCCTATAATCTAAATGCTATGTAAATAGCACAAAACAAGGGGAAATGGGCTTTTGATTTTTCTGTTAAAATTAATAGCTAAAAGAAAATGCAAATAATGCATAAAAAAACACGCCACACAAATTAATTCAAATAAAACATTTCAATACAATCACACAAATTCAATTCACATATTATACAAACAATAATCAAACTTCAAATAAAGTGTATAAATGAGGTAAGGGTGCACAGCTCCAGTGGTGATGGTGGTTAAGGGAAGAAGAAAACGAAGCTGGTCGATGACAAGGGTGCACAGCTCCGGGGGTGGTGTTTACGGTGACGGTAGTGGTGGTAGAGTGAGGAAAGGAGAGACAGAGGTAGTCTGAGTGTTGATGGCTCTCTCTGGTGTGGTCTGAAGCAAAGGAAGGAGAAGGATGAAGATGAAGCTGGAGGTAGCTAAGGGAAGAGAAGGTCGCTGGAAATGGGGGCCGGAAAGAGTGAGATGAGAAGGAGATGACGGTGGTGTTGAGTACCCCTCCTCTTCAAGCTCGCGGCGCTGTGGTGGTTGAGAAAGAATGACAATCGAGAGAAACAGAGAAGATCGAAGGTGATGTCGGTGATCTTGCGATGGTGAAACTCCGAAGCTCGTCTCTCTCCGGTGGTGTTGGTATTGTTGGAGAAGGTGATGGTAGTGATGGAGCACGACGGTGTGGGGACGGAGGAGTGGTGAAGAAGAAGGCGATGGTGGTGGAAAGATAATCGGCCTCTCCCTCTGCTCTGGTTCTGTCTGATGGTATAAGCGGGTCGTGAAGCTCCCTCTGGTCTGTTTCTTCCCGGCGACGATGAGAAAGTGAAGGAATGGAGATGGTGGTGGTATGGTGATGGAAGAATCCCGCGGGCGACAGTGAAGGTGAAGTCGCCGGCGAGAAGGAAGAAGAAGGAGGAAGGAAGAGGTTGGTCGGATGACTAATGACTCCCTGCTCTCAGCTCAGCGTCTGTTTTTAAAGGAAGGAAAAGGTTGAAAGCAATGATGATATGTTCCTTCTCCCTCTGGTTTCTTTTCATTATAAAAACACCATGCTCATACTTGCCCACCGAAAGTAGAAAAGGAATGTTCTTGGTGCCATCTCCCTCCACCATTTATGCGCAATATGTCGGGTCCAGTTCTGTTGGCAGGAAGAAGAAGATGCCCCAGTTTTGATCAGGGACCTTTCGGAAAATTTTAAAAGTTTGTGGTAGGGACCATATTGCACATGTTTGAAACTTTTGTGGGAAATACTAAATTTATAAAAATTATGGGCCTTGTCTGTACTTTTCTCTGGCCCTTGTCTTCATTCACTTATAATTTTTAGAAATTCTAAAGACCTTTTCTGTAATTTTTTCAATCCTTAAGACATTAATTCTGAACTTACAAAATTGCCAATTTCTTCTTAAAAAATACCTGCAATGCAAGATTAAGCATACGGTGGTATTAAAAGTTTAAGAAACAATTACACAAAATAATTAATAAATTATGACCATTTTACCCCTAATTGCAATTAATTCTATATAGTTGTCATTAACTCAAATTTGTGCTTAATAATGCAATAATGTCCCAAAAAATGTATTAAAATCCCAATTTAATTATGAAAATTATATATAAAAATATAGTTCAACCAGAAATCTATTTCAAAACCATGCTTATGGTTACCTAAACTCCTTGTAATGCCTCGTTATCTATTACCTTGACTTCTCAAAACCATTCTTCCTTTAAAATCCTCCTTTCAAGATGCTATGACTGTGGATGAGGTGCCCTTGTGTGGAGAATGATTCTCATGAAGTGATTTTGATGAAAATGGGGTGGAAATAGCTTTAGCTTTGCTATCCACATGTCTCTCATTATGATTTAGCAGTAATTCATTATTAGGACCCCTACGATTTCTCGTTGAGATTGACTAAGAGCTAGTTTATTTGCATGTACCTTGATTGTGAATTAATTTATCGATGCTTATGCAGCTCCAGTCAGAGAGATGATGATTTTGGTGATATGATCCAAGTTCTGACTCATGTGGTGGAGAGGCGGTTCCCAAATTCACCACCGATGGAGCAAAATTCTGCAAGGACTTGGACTTTAATCGCAAGCAGATCCATCTATAGCTATACAAGAGATGTTCTCTCTGGCTCTCTTGCCTGTGCTGTATTAATATCATTCCTCCTCTTCCCCCATGAGATGCGGCCAATATGTTTCTTCATCATCTGGGCAGCAATACTACTTGTTGCATGTTTGAAGAACAACAGACAATGATTTCACACGTGTCTCGATTCTCCAGTCAAGTCTCATGAGTTGCGCAACTTTACGTTATTATTACTTAGGTTGTATTTTTTATACTTCGTTGGGCTATTTCACTAGGGTTTGCTGTTGGAATACCCCCCCCCCCCAAAAAAAAAACAAAAGCGTATTGTTATTTCTTTTGAATTTTGCAAACCAACGCCTAGTAGCGTAATGGTCACTTAGGTGGCCTTAATCCACACGCCCCTCCCCCCTTGACCCGTGTCTTGTGATCACCGAAAAATAATAATAATAAGAGTTTCAACTTTATATTTTGATAGTTGACAAAAAATTTTGGCTGCCCAATTAAAGGAGAATTTGGGTCAACTGCATGCATGAGCGTGCTTTTCCTGCGGCAGGTAAGGAAACCTTTTTTTTTTTTTGGGTTAAGATTTATTTTTGTTTTGGAAGTTGTCAAAAAATCTCAATTTTATCCTGAGAGTTTTTTTTGGAGTAATGTAATAAGCTATGTCGTGAAGCTATTAAATAAAAACTAGATTAATATGCACTATAGTGATGCTAACCTAGGATTCTCTAAATAAATGTAGCCTAATTATCTAAGTTCCTAATCTAATTGAGAGACAACTATATAATAAAAAAGATGAAGATATATTACCTAAACTATTTCTAGACTAAATGCATGTCCTAAGCTACTTCTTTCTATGATTTTTTTTTAATAAAAGATTTGAATAGAATGAGCGAGTGAATGATGAGATAATGATGAAATGGAGATCCTCTTTGGCAAATGAGTTATAGCTTTCCTTGCTTCAAATCATATGGGAGTTAGCTAGTTTAATTAAAATACGGCTAAAAGACCGGTTGAACTAGTTTGAGTTAGATTAATAAGACACTTCCCCACTGGGTAAAGCCTTATTCCTCTAACCAAAACTCAATCAATGCTCTAACAATTAAAGAACCAAGAAATGCATTTAACTTATAATCTAATAACCAAGCCACCTTGAGTTATCACTAAGTATTCACGATAATCCCAATACATCACTGACCCAGATAACATAAAGAGATTAAAGCTAATTAAATACCAATGCTAAATGCAAATCAGAGGTTCAAAAGTTACAAATCCGTGATCAAGTACGACCAGTGAAGTAGAGTCTTAGCTTTACAAAATCAAACCGTAATAAGACCTAGAGAAGATAAAGTAATGAAAAGAAGATCTAATGGATAGTAACACTCCCCTATGAAGCTCCAAGCTCCAACCATTGCTCATTGCCTCATAGGAATTGAGTACTCAGCCATGGTCAGCCATCAAAGGAGCAGCCACCTGCTTCATCAAGGTATGTGATATAGTGGTTAGGTTTAGAGGCAACGATCGCAGATGATAAATAGCTTCATCATAGTACGTGATTTTGGTTCATTGTTTTTGTCCATTCTAAATCCACATTTCGAATCAAATCTCATGAGGAGGCTTCATCAATTTTCAGATTTGGACCGTTTGCTCTCTTTTTCTTCCTTGTTATTTGTCTGTCGTGTTCTTCAATTTTCAGATTTGGATGTGTTGTAATATTTTGATTCAGAGCTCAGTGCGTTCATGAATTTTCCTCCATAATTCTTCACCTGCTTTTGTGTGGATTTTAGCTGTTACTTTTTTTTTGGACGGGGGTGATTGAGTGAGTTCTGAAACTGATTGAATTTGGACTTGGAAATTTTTCAGTGACGGTTGTAGAGGGAAAAACTAGAGCTCTTGAATATTTGGGATTGGATGGACAAAACAGTCCCATTGGATTTGCGGTGAGAAATTTGGCTTGGGTTTTGGGTTGTTGAATTCATTTCTCGTTATTGTCTGAATGGATGGCTGTGCTCGGAGCGTGAATGTTAATCTGATAATGACGGTTTGGGAAATTTGTTATATTTTCAGTAAGGGTGGTGATGGCGTGGCCTAGTATCTACGTGACATAATATGATGTGGCATAAACATCCTATATGGTAAACATCAGTATATTTGGTCAACAATTGGTTGACTCTTTGGTTCTTTTAGGGCCAGGTAGTATTGCCCTGTTTTTGATAATGCATGTTTCATATTTGAGGTTTAAAAAAGTCAAAATGTATAAGTATGGTAACCTAGCAGTCAATCTATGGGTAACGGTAGCATTCAACTTTAGAAATCCTCACAATATGAATCATGCATCAACATCTTGTAGATGCCGGGCCTAAAATTACATCAACTAAATCTAACACTCAAAACTCATCTAACAACTTTAAAGGTGGGGAAAATGCAAGCAAAAAAAGTAAACATTGAAAAAGCAAAGGTCAAAATTAAGATTCAGTAATTATCTCATAATATAGGACTTAAATTCATGGTTATTAGTTATAATTATTTTTATTTCGATTGCATTTGTATTTTTAGGGATGTCTGCACTACTACAAGGAATAGATTTTACTACCCCAGGAAACAACCCTTTTTGGAAAAATAGAAGTTAAAAGAAAATGTGGTGGCATTCTTGTAATTAGGGGAGAACTTTGAGTTTCAGGCATCCCAAGTATGCACCTTTAGGCGTCCAGGGTTTTTGGCTCCAATATAATATAGCTTTCAGATTGCATAATATAGCATAATATTGAATAATATAACTTTTAGATATTATAACATCCAACTGGGATTCAATAAAATAAAATAAATTGTACATTTAAAAATAATGGCCACTTTTAAGACTAGGTAGGAAATTATTGGATCTAAAATGTAGGCTTTTTTTAAATTATAGATTGAAACTTTTTAACACCGGTCATCTATCTAAGTGATATGAAAAAATAGATTTTAAGACCAGTCGTAGATATGGTTCTAATAAAGACAGACTTCATAAATCGATTAATATAAGATCGAATCTAAGCCCAGACTAAAAGACTAATTAACTTCAACCAGTCTTAAAAGTTTTTTTGTTTTTTATAGTGATTCATTTTTACACTCTTTTGTAATATTAATAGACATTCTTACAATTAAAAAAAAAAGTATATGGTGCGAGAGGTATATTTGCATATGCACATTCTTACATACTTGACCCATTAAACAAACAAATGCGAACCATGTCACATCCGTAAATTTAGGACTTTCGGAGTTGAATATGACTTGATGAGGCATGGATGTAATGTTTGTTTTGTGGATAACCATTGGATTTAAGAGATGAACAGTGATAGATTGTAATCCATGGCTAGGGTTTTAATTAGTGGATGGGTTCTTGTGGGAGCCACACGTTCTTGGATATTTCAGTGCGTATTAATATAAGTAGAGTGTGATCTTACACTCACCCAATATTATCAACACAAATAAATACTAACTATAATAAGCTTTTACCAACTACCAACATCAATACATTACAACATATGTAATATTTAAATTTTGGGACTAAATGCTTAAAAATTAATTTGAATTAAGGGGACTACTAGATTCAATTTAATAAATGTCCTAGTGAGGTATGATATTATTTCCCAAAATTCTTTTGTAACTTGGATAGGAGAGGGAATATTATGGTGAGTTAAAGAGTTCGGGGAAATGACAGAATGATGTGATTGAGAGTCACACACAAAGTAGAGTTGCTACCGGTAAATTTTCCAATGCGGTAGTTGTGTTTGTGTGGCATCGTGCAAGGGGAAAAATGGTCATTTGACCAATGAGAGTATCAATTATTATTTCCCTTTAATTGTTGCCCAATTCAGTTAAATAGAGAGGGAAATAAAGGAAAGAAGCCAAAAGTGATTTATTATTATAAATCATAAAATATGAGGGAAAAATAATAATTTTTTCATAAGACAAGAAATGAGGATTTTCCCCTAATATTCTCAATAATTTCAGTTGAATGGGAATTAAAAGGAGGAAAATGACTACTTGGTAATTAATGAGCCTATTGTGATGAATTATTATCATGGGAAGTCAAAAAGTTAAAGTTTGAACCAATAAGGGGTGAGCATATGGTAAGCTCCTTTGATGATTCATTAAATCATCATTTATCAGCTTTCCTTCTCATTCTCATCCAAGATCAGAACTGAGAAGAGAGAGAGAGAGAGAGCTGAATGAGAATGAAGAGAGAGAAATTTATATTCGATGAAACTAAACCAAAATGGCGTTCTTTCTCGAGGTACCTTTCATTAACATTCTTCTACTTATCTCGAGCTTCATTTATATGGTTTCGAAATCTCATTTGGAGGTGGTTAGTGTCGTCTCACCTACCGGAGTGCTATTGAAATTCCTAACTGACTATGAAAACGTGTAGAGGTAAGCGTAAACTTCTTTTTGAACCTATTAGTTGGTTGTTTGGATGAATATTGAGGGAGTTTGGTACTGTTCATGTCTCATTCAAGGGGTGTTTTCAAGGTCCAAATGACGTCCAATGGATTTCTAAGTGGCTAATCTTTTGATTAGAAGTAGAAAGGAGACGATTAAGCCAAATAAACAAAAAGTCGGCATAACTTTCCTGAGAATCATAATTGGCTGCCCTATATGTTTTATGAAGAAAGAGTTGAAATTTCATCAATTCGATGATTCCATTGAGTTCGGAAAGGTAAATTGTGTCGAGTTCATGTTGATGATGAAGTAAGAAAATGTCTAGAGTGTGAAATGACTAAATTACCCCTTAAGGCTCTAAATAAGGGTTGTCAAGGGTATTTTCATCATTTTGGCCTGAATTTGACTAATCTAAGGTCATAAATGGATTCTACACGTGAAATTGTGTAGGATTAGTTCAGGTCATAATTTATGTCAAGATACAGTTGGATCGAGTATAGAGGGGCGTATGCCTAATTTTTTGGGGCATTTTGGTAATTTAGTATAATTGGGCTAAGTTATCCATTAAAATGAGTTTGGAATGATACATAAATGAGTAATGACTCATTAAATTTGTATCTAGAAATGTTAGGACCCGACGAATTGAGCCCGAACTAGACCAAAAATGAAGAATCGAGGAAGGACAAAATCCAAGAGGTAGTGAACTTACCTTGCCTGAATGTGTATAATAATATGTATGTCTTGCATTGAGTATGTGATTGATTTGTTTGTTTGTGTTGAGTATATTTAATTGATTGAAGCTCTATTATATTTGTGCAATGGTCATGAGTATATCATAACATTGAGCATGCAACATGTCATTATGTTGGCATAAGTTGTGTAGGCAAGCATGTCATGCATTCATATATATCTGGTATGTATAGTGATATTGTTTATTGCTGAGATTCTCTCGAATATCACTCTTCCTCACCAAAACATATAGGTATGTTGAGTACAAAAGAAGAATGTCTGGAGATACACAAGAGGTATTGCGAAGGCGAAGTGAGTATAGTAGTGCAAGGCACTACCTGTGGTATTTGGTGTAATTGATTTACATTTGATAGCCTCTTATATGGCTTTACATTTCATTTATTTATATGAATGTATGAAAAAAGTTTTAGTAGAGAACGGCTCTAGTTTAAGTAAAGGAGAATAGCTCTAATTTCATTAGTAAACTGCTCGCATATACTCTGATGTAATGAAATTAAGAGCCGATGAGGTATTGAAAGAAGGGTATCACAACATCCACCACATAATCCAGATGGCCATGTACAAAAATCAAAATAGGCCGCACACATAAAAAGGGGAAAAAATTCCCATCAACATACATTCTCTCAACAAAATAGATTTCCACACCAACATTTAGCACAACATGTTCACCTCATGTTTTTAACAACAATTGCATCAAATGAAGAAAAAGGGCAAATAACAAAAATTTTGCAGCATAACACAAAAAACATTATTAAATGTCAGATGTATTCACAACATCTAATGTATGCTGCTCTATCTTTTTGAATATTTCCTTGTAAACCACATTGGTAGTTGTATTTTAGAACTTGTCATTCCACTACCTTTACCAAAACTATGGCCTCAATCCTGTGAGGAGCCACAATAGCAAGCCTTCGATCATGCAGGAGGAGCCTTAGGTACATAACAAACAAAATAAGAGGGAAAATGCAATAAAAAGTTAACCGATTGCAAGATTGGACAACAAAAAACTTTTGGAGGCAACATTTCTCCTTTTTAACAACTTTCGGGGCAAAATTTGATCTTAACCATTAAAAATATAAGCAAATGTGGACCTTTTAGAAGGCCTATTTAGCTTAACAAGCCAAATCTAAGCTCTCCAAGAAGCCTATAAAGCTTGTCAAGCTGACTTGGGCATGTTATATATTTATAATATTATCCAAAATTGTGTAGAAAGTAGGTGTTGAATGTAACATTCTGATTTTTATTTTTATGATTTAATTATCATTAAGAAATTAATTATTTCATGGTAAATGGGTTTTATCATGTAATTAGTTGGGTGACAAAAATTTAACCAAAATATGATTTATTAGAGTAAAAGAGATTATTAAGAAAAAAATTAGAAATAATAAAATATAAATAAAAGAATTATAACAAAAAGGAAAAGATAAAATGGAAAGAAAAGAAAAGGGGTTAAAAAATAAAAAGAAAAGATATTATAAAAAATATTGAAAATAAAAAATAATAAAATGTAATGGGAAAGGATAAATATTAAATAAATAAAAATACATACTATTTTAACATATTTTTGGTTAGGTAAGACAGAGTGAAACAACAGCCTATAATAAACCACAGGTCAACCTCAAATCAACTTATTATAAGAAAGGTTTGTCTTGTTTAGGGGAAACGTGGTGTTTTTCCACCCCTACTTAAGGTCTGTTTGAGATTTCATTTAAGAGGGGAAAAAGCTCATTTGAAGGGTAAAAGCTCATTTGATATCTACGGACGCGTTTGTGAAGACATTAACTTTTACTTGGCTTTAAAAAAAAACTACTTTTTTTAGAAGCTCATTGAAGTAGCTTCTGGCTTTTTTTCACTAGATTTAAAAAAAAAATCACTTCTCTTACTGTCAATCCAAACACAAATTACATTAACAATATAAATTTTTTTTCATTTAGCTTCTAAAAAACCACATTTTAAAAAAAAACTACTTTTCTAGCATATTGTCAAATAAATACTTAATAAAACTTTCAAGATGAGGCGAAACTTGAAAGATAGACAAAATAAAAAAGAGAAAGGCAAGACAAAAGATGAGAGAATGATAGGGACACGAGGTGAGAGAGATTGACAAGGGATGGATGTAACGTGTGTTTCGTGGATAACCATTGGATTTAAGAAACGAACAGTGATAGATTGTAATCCATATGTGGGGTTAGAGGCAAAAAATGTCTATGCACCTTTTCAGATGTGCAGGCATCATATATTTATTCCTAATTAATTTTTATTTTCTCTCCTCATTTTTTTTTTCACACTACATTCTTTTTTAAACTCTCTCTCACTATTACTCTGTTTTTCTCTCAAACTTGTCCTTGGTATACTTGAAAAAAGAAAAAAAAAGTTAATTTCTAACATATTTGTTAGTTTTCCATCCCTCAACCTAACCCTAACAAGCACTCCCACGCTTACTTTTGTAATTGTAGCCGAAACCACACAAAAGTCACAGTGGTTCAACTAATTAGAGATAGCGAAATTAAATATGATATTCAACTAAAGCAATATTGTCCAAGATGAAAATGTATAACATAAATATTAAAATGGGAAAATGATAAAGAGAAAATATAATAAAATGATCCCTTAAAATCTCAAAATTATATTTAAATCCTATGGAACTTTTTGTAATAAATTTTAATTGTCAAATGCCTATGGACTTATCGATGGACGTACTTGTTAGTGTAAACGTTAATGAACTTATTAGTGAACACCTCTAGATTTATTAGTGGAATTATTAGAGTTTATTATAAAAAAGTCCCACATTATTTAAATATAATTTTCAACTTTGCCCAACTTGACAATGATTTACCTTGTTTAGTTTTCCTTACCTTTTACCTTTTAATGGTATTCCAGATTTATCTCTTTAGTTGCCTAAAGGTTAAATCAAAATAACCAAATTATGCAATATAGGAAATAACTAAGGTTGTATTCTCTTGAAGAGACTTTTATTTAATTTCTAAGCTAACTAAGCATCTAAAATGAAAAATTGACAAAGATAAAACATGGTTAGTTTAGTTTTCAAATTATATCTACTCAATGTACTAAATTAATTTTTTTTGGGATTTTTAAATTAAATGTGTGGAGTAAAAATAATATAGAAAAGCTGGTGAGAAAACCCCTTGAAAATGGATTCGATGGCAATCATTGTTCATGTCACATTTGTAATTTCAACACGTTTATTACGCATTTGAAAGCTCTAAGGTTTGGGTGCAGTGTAAATTGAAGCCCATAAATTGAAACTTACATTTTAGTCATCAGATTACTATTCATTTGGCATTAGCAATTTGATAGTCGAGCTTTAGAAATTCATAAAAAAGTGAATCTGGAAAAAATTGTATGAGGGTACCAAGAAATTCTATTTAAACCTACTGAAGTCCTTTACATGATAAAATATCACTCTAGCCTTATCCTGCCATAATGATACTCTTTAATTTCTTCATATTATAAACATGCTTTAACTTCTGCCTTATATCCAAAAATTCATAACTCATATTTTACATCTGAACCTTTTTGTTCAAAAAGACCCATTTATCTAAACTGGACGGGAGATTCGCAGGAACTTTCCAGATTTATGGAAAAACTTCGAAAAATCATATTTTGCAATCTACACATCCAAAATTTATGAATTAAGACTCATTTCAAAGGTCTAGAAATGTACAATATCACTGATAAATTTCATAAACTGATTAAAATGTTTTCCCTGTCAGATGGCTCTTCCAAAATCAAAGCTCATCAGTAAACAACAACTAATTAACATTACCTACTTCATGCATTTTGGCTAAGGTTTACTATAGCACTTACCTAACCTCTGCTTGGCTCTCATGCTCCTCATGGAGTTTGGATACATCCCAAAATATATTCACATATGACATGTCTATAATTATTTCAAGGCCTAAGATGTCAAACCCCTTAATATTCTGATATTCGCTATATAATAAATGTGTCGTTCAGATGGCAAACAGAAATAGTGAAACTATACTGATAATAAGTACTTACTGATAATACAGAAAATCCTCATCTAGGTTGAAAAATACATACAGAGTACAAAAAAAAAAAATAAATTCCACAACTAAAGATAATCAAATGTAACTCCCGACTATGACTGGACCTTCCTCTGCCAGTAATTACGGTTTTACCCTTAGAGCCGCTGTCCTTTGCTGGAATATTTTTAGATGTTGAAAAAGGGTGAGATTCGAATGAATCTCAGTAGTAATATACAATCAGTCATATAAAATGCGATAAATAAATATGCAATGCACCATGGTATGTAAAATGCTAACTCATGTTGTATGCATACTGTCCAAGGCCAAACGACTGTTTGCAACCCCGGCTAAACTCGTGTCCATGGTCAAACGATATGTTTAGACCCTGGCTTATTCGCGTGTTGTGCCACAGGCACTGTCATGTTACAGAAAATGGAATACACATCATATAAATAATCACATAGTGCATGAGAGAAAGAATTACTACCTGGGTCCTTTTCCAGTCCAACTGTTTATCCAAAACTTTTTCTTCGGCTCGGGCTTTTACCAGTTCCTATGAATTAAAATTAACAAGTAATTGGTTATTACTTGTATTACTACTATCTTTAATCATATTCTTCTGATTATCTCAGTTTCAGTGGCTTATACACTATATAATTTTACATAGTGTAATTTTACTATTCTTCAACAAATTGGCAGATTTTTCAATTAACTTTGAAAAATCATAACTAATTCTAGAAAAATCGAAATTGACTGGGTCCAAAGCCTACATGAAGCTATTGAAATATATTTTCATGGAAAAATATCAAAATCTACCCAGATTTACCATATTACTCCCAAAATTTCTCGAAATACCCTTATTCCAGATTAGTCTTCAGAAACATAGCATGACTTTGAAAATCTATATCTCCTAATATACATGTCAAAAAATTATGTTCTACCTGTAAAATTAAAGCTATGAATGTATAATTTAATTCTGGAAAGTTTCATAATTGTTTGTCAAGGTTTGATTTTCCAAACGTTCGACACAATCAAACTGTCTTCCATAAACACAGTTTGAGAGCAACTGACTTCAAAACTTCATATCTCTTAGTATACTAATCCAATTAACACAAACTATATATCAAATTAAATATAAGACTATGTACTTCAATTCTGGAAATGTTCATGGCCATTGGGAAAGATTACATAATTCAAAAATACCACGAAATCAACTACTAGAATCTGGACGTTCAGGATTGCACCTGTTTCTAAACCCATATTTCAAAAATCATAATTTCCTCTAAAGATATCCAAATGATGCATTCTACCACTAATTTTTAAAGATTCTTATGTCTACTATCTCCCTCTAAAGTTTCGTAAATAATGGATGTGATTTGGTTGGTCAAAAATCTACACGAAACGGACTGACGCTGATAAACATCAGTTTTGGACAGTCTAACTTAAAAAATTGATAACTTGTTCGTTTTGACACCAAATTGAGCTCTTCTTGATTCTATTTCATACTACACATCCTAAAATTTCCATATCAAAAAGAACCAGATGAAAAATCCATCTGTAGCCTCCGTTTGAGCTTCTGAAAGTTTCCGATAAAACCTCTGTTTTCCGGCGACCAAAACAGAGTTGATAAAACTCACATGCAACCATGATTTTTGGACTCTAATCTCAAAGATTTTGACTCTACATACTCCTAAACATGTTCCTTGAGTTTTGGGACGTGATTACAGAAGAAAAGGAATCAAAAATCTCATGCAAAACGGACACAAACTTGCTGCTTTTGAAACTGAACGGTAACAAAACGTTTTCGGTAACTTCTCTTGATTCCAGCAGCAAAACAACCCAGAAAACAACCACAAATCCAATGGAAATCCAAGGTTAAAGTAGAAGAAACTTACCTAAACATGTTTATGATGTTGTGTGTGAGATTTGGAGCTTGTTCTTCCTTCGTTTCTCTCTCTGTTTTCTGTGTTTCTGTGCTGTTGTTTCTGTTTCGTTTCTGTTTTTCTTTTCTCTATGTTTGCTTCTGTTTTCTGTTTTGAGAGGTGTCAAGCTGAGGCAATAATGATGAAAGGAGGGAGTTTGTGAGCTGTACGTATGTGTGTTGTATGCTGGTCTACTAAGAAGAGAACGTGTGTGTGTGTGTTGTTCCAATGAGAGAAGAGGAAGAGAATGAGTCACAATGCATGTTGTACGTGTGTGTTTGGTGCAAGTGTTTCTGTCAAAGAGGAGGCTGTACGTGTGCTTCTCATGAATGAACAAGTGTGGGTGTGTGTGTTTTTATACACATATAGGTATATTTTTATCCTATAAATTACACACACTAGGTCCTAATTTTTCCCTTTGTCAAATTTAAGTTTCCTTAAATTTTGTAGGTTCCAAAATTGAGCTTACTATCTAGTTTCCATAAATTAATCCTTAGATTAAATTTTTGGGATGTTACATAAGACGCCCTTATCCATTTACTTTTTCTATTTTGATATGTTATATCCAAAAACTAGGGTTTCATTTCATCTAGTACTTATATTATTTTATCATCATCTTCCGTCATAAAATTACGTTTCTGACCTTAGTTTCAAGCTTGACAGAACCTCCTAACTTGGTGTTTCAAATTCTATCACCATAACCTCCTAACTTAGTTTTCTCTCTTCTGTCCATCTTGATTATTTTGCAGCTTCCCTCGACATGAAGATTTAGGGGGTTTAATCGAGTTTTTAACTGTTGTGAATTTCTTTGCAATTTCATCACCGCTGAATGAAAGGACTGTAAGGGCGTTCGCTTTTAAGGCATTTAACTGCATCTATAAACGTACTCACGATCCTATATCAGGATCTGTAGTTCTTGCAGCATTGACGTCGATGCTGGTCTCCCTGATCTCCCCATTTGAGTCGCCAATGCATGTCTTCGTCTTCGGGGCAATATGTTTTGTTTCATATTTGAAGCTCTTTGGGGCAGCACTTCGCTGAAACGACGGTGATTCTACAACAGACAGTGATCCCACAAGTGTCTAAGATTCTCTAGTAAATAAGTCCATGACATGAACAACTTATACGTTATCATTAGAAGTTACTTGCCGGTCACATGTACAACAAACTTGAATTACACGATTAGGCGTACTTGAACCATGCACGAGTGATGAGCACACAGTTTAACGCTATGATAGGATTTGGGCAATAGAAATTAAATTAAGAGGGTTAAGATTTAAGATTTTTTATCTATAATTCTTTTAAACGGTAGATTTATTTTTTTCTATTTACAACTAGAAAGAAAAAAAAAATCATCTTATTTGGATGAGCGTCTAAGTCATGATGCTGTTATAATTGCCAAGAAATCCAAAATCCAGATTTGCAAGAAGAAAGTAAGCAATAAATGAGTAGCATTTTGATTAGCACATGCATGCTGAATATTAATTTTTCTAAGAATTCTAATGAAGAAATAAATATTAATTAGTTAGAAGCAGCTCATGAATTACGATGCTGATATTACCAAAGGCACAGAGTCCCATACAACAACAACAACAAAAGCCTTTTATCCTATTAGGTGGAGTCGGCTACATGGATCGCATGACGCCATTGTGCTCTGTCAAAAACCATAAATTTTGATATATTATTAATTAGAAAGTCTCTCTCTATGACCTCATTGAGCGTTCGTTTCGGCCTTCCTCGACCTCATCTAATAGGACTCCATCCTGCTTGATCCACCCTTCTCACTGGAGGACTCAAAAGCCTATGCTGAACATGTCCAAACCACCTCAAACGATTTTCTACCATTTTTTCTTCAATAGGAGTCACTCCCACTCGTTCACGTATATGAGTATTACGAATCTTGTCTTTTCTTATATGGCCACTCTTCCATCTCAACATCCTCATCTCAGCAACTCCCATTTTATGCTCATGTTGTCCTTTTAAAGCCCAACATTCACTACCATATAGCATTGCTGGTCTTATAGCAGTCCGATAGAACTTTTCGTTTACCTTATTAGGTATTTTACGATCACAGATAACTCCAGTAACTTTTCTCCATTTATATCATCTGGCCTGAATTCTGTGATCGACATCTCCATCAATTTCACCATCTTGTTGTATAATTGATCCCAAATATCTAAATTTTGTCACTTGTGGGATGACTTGCCCTTCCAATTTAACTTCCACTTTCCTTTAGCTTTGTCCTTTATCAAACTTGCAATGCATATATTCAGTTTTGTTCCTACTAAGGCTTTCAAAGTCCGTCTCCATATCTCAAGTTTAGAATTAATATCTTTTCTGGATTCAGCCAACAGAACTATATCGTCCGCAAAAAGCATGCATGTAGGGATCCCCTCCTTTATAGGCTCAGTTAGAACATCTATCACTAGGTTGAACAAATAAGGACTCAACGCTGATCCCTGATGTAGTCCAATCCTTATAGGAAAGTCTTTTGTAATACCTCCAGGCGTTCTAACATTAGTTGTAACCCCCTCATACATGTCCTGAATGGCTTTGATATAAGCAACCCCCACCCCCTTCTTTTCCAAGGCTTTCCAAGAACTATTTCTTCTTTGCTTTCCTTTCTTCCCTCTCTTGAACCACCAAGACCAAACCTCCAATTCCTCTTCCTTAACATTCAATGGCCCTCAATACACAACATAGATAATTTATTTTATTCATTAGAGCCATTAACCATGGAAAATCTCTTCTCAAACTCTCTTATAACTTAAATCTTAAATTTGCACTTTTAATTCCATAGGCTTAAAAACTAATCTAACATGCTTCTTCCCCGTAATTTTTCATGTTGATTCCATTTTTAAGCTAAAATGGATCAAATGAAACATCCTTCCCATTCAATCACTCAAAACAGTGGTATAGGGGATTTTTTTTATAAAAAAAATCATTTTAGTGTCTATTGCTTCCAAACATGGTTTTTCACTTCTACCCTACACAATTTTTCATTTTAAACTCATTGGAAGCATCAAAATCATCAAATTACAATCCCTTCTTTATGCCATGTTCTCACCGAAGTGCATTGGTAGGGAGAAACATATGATTTTCAACATTTATATTCCATTAACTACCACAATCCAACTTCTAATAATCGGTTTAACCTTGATTAACTACCACAAATTTAGCGTTAATTAATGCTTTAAGGCCCAAGAAAGGTGATAAAAATCCTAAATTAACCATAGAAATTCAGTATAAAAAGTGATTTATCAATTCAAGACTTCATAGAATCCACATAATTGTTTAGGATTACCTAATATATCTGCTACTCGCGTTGTTCAATTAAGTTCCTTTCTTTCTCCCTTAATTTTCATCAATTCTGCTTCAATATGTGTGTGTGTATGTCTTAGTTCGTCAAATATTACTAGTCTCTGCTCCTGCAGTTACTAATCTTCTTCCTCTTTACATCCTTCACCTTCAATTCCTCCACACTCTCTTGGCTAAATTAATTTTATCTATGCTTTTGCAGGTTTATTTGTCCACATGCGGTTTTTAAGCTGATCATCTCAACATTATTTGGTCTTGTTGTGGAGCTCTTACCATACTCATCACTAGTCGTGGAAAGCACCCCAATATTTTGGGCTCTTACCATGTTACTGTTGTTCCTGAGTACTTATAAAGTAGAAAATTCAATAAGAATCTGTATAACTAAGATGGCGTAATTTATAAACACAGAACAATTATGTATACTGTATAAGAACTTACAAGACTGCCGAAAATAATAATAATAATGAACTTTAGAAAAATCCGAGCCCAACGTACGTTGTCTCCTTAAGACAATTTGTTCCCTCTATACGGATGCCCAAGGTTCTCGAACAATTGTCTCCCAGGATAGAACGGATTGCGTCTTCAGAATGATGGCACTATCAGTCAGAAGGCCGAACGAACACAATGAAATTGCTTTCAGAATCGCACAGGTTATGGGATGATTGCAATATGCACTAATCAAAATATGAGAGAGGAGTGTCTTGAGATTGAGAGTGATTTTTCCTGTCACTAGCACGTCCTATTTATAGTTGAAGGAAATTGATCAGATGGACTTGTCTCTTGAGGCGAACCAGTGCGTCGTGCGAATAGACATACCGGAACGAAGTGAAAAGAAGCGAATGGTGACTCTTTGTTGGCGAACCGGTGTGTCGTACGAACAGACACATAAGAACATAGCAACCGGACGCTCCAGAATGGATACGCTGGTTCGGTCATTCGGTCACACACATTCGCACTATTTGGGAAATCACGAAGGGTTAAGAAGGAATTAAACACGATTATTCGGACAAATTAAAAAATAATTTTTAAATCTCACACACGCGCGACCGACCGACTGAACCGAACCGAGCCGAGCCGGCCGGACGGACGGCGGCGGCGCGCGCGTGTGTGGTGGACCAAGGTTCATGTATGTCATCACTCCTCCACAAAAGTGGATTGGCCCAAGGGCCCATTTTAGAGGTGAGAATTTGAGCCTTATATACACTCTTAATTCTCTTCATTTGTCCAATGTGGGACTTTTATCCACACACTATTTTCTCCTTCCTTTTCCCTCTTTTCTTCCAACCTACTTCTTATTCATAACTCATGGAATTATTGTTTCTAAATTCCAACAATCCCCCACATGGATAAGAAGTTAGTCCATAATGATCAAATGCAAATGAACATGTATGCAAAGTACGATTCCTCTATGAGAAGCAACTGCATCGAGATAGGTAGGGGTCACCTTTGAACCTTCTCTAGTAAAAACCTATCGGATATTCTCGGTCAATCGGTGGACGTGTTATCTTGAACCGTCAACCTTTAATGTATAACAAGACAATAGGAGTCACACAATTGCTCATCTAGCATCATTGGTTCTCATGTTGTGCCCATTTTGGCCCTGGACACCTGCCTGGTTCTGCGAGTGTTCTAGAGAATTGGCCGTTTTAAATTCTCGTAGAAGCGGCCCCACTTCACACTCACATAGGTGATTCCTTGCAATGTAAGTCAATATACATCATCTGAACACATCAGATTAAGAAACCATTAAAAGTCTAAATGCTTACCCTAATATATATGCACTGTTTTGTCATAGGAATGAGTATGAGTATAAAACTCCACAGTGTTTACAGTCTATCATTACTTAGTTGTCTCTTTGAACCTAGTTTGTGGGATCTCCACTCATCTAAGTAGAGTTACCGCAATGATCAACAATTTATCGGCCTTAAACCCATTCCTTTCGACAAATTTCTAATTAACTCTCTAGGAATTCCTTTAGTCAATGGATCCGCTATATTCTCTTTTGATTTCACATAATCAATTGAGATGATTCCATTAGAGAGTAATTGTCTAACGGTATCATGTCTACGACGTATATGTCTAGACTTACCATTATACATGACGTTCTTGGCCCTACCAATAGCTGCTTGACTATCACTGTGTATACACACAGCCGGTACCGGCTTTGGCCAACTAGGAGTGTCTTCAAGAAAATTACGAATCCACTCAGCTTCCTCACCAGCTTTATCTAAAGCAATAAATTATGCTTCCATAGTTGATCTTGCAATACAAGTCTGTTTGGATGACTTCCAAGACACAGCACCCCCACCAAGGGTGAAAACATACCCACTTGTGGATCTTGTGTCATTAGAGCTGGTGATCCAATTTGCATCACAATACCCTTCTAGCACTGCAGGATACTTCTCGTAATGCAAAGCAAAGTTTTGAGTGTGCTTCAAGTAACCCAAAACTCTTACCATAGCTTTCCAATGATACTCGTTTGGATTACTAGTAAAGCGACTCAACATGCTTACAGCGTAGGCAATATCAGGTCTAGTGCAGTTCATAACATACATAAGACTACCTAGCACTTGAGCATATTCTTTTTGTTTTACAGCTTTGCCAGTATTTCTCAACAAACGAAAACTATAGTCTATAGGGTTCTTCACAGGAACTATGTTTAAACTCTTGAATTTCTCTAGAATTTTATTAATATAATGTGCTTGTGACAAAGCCAACCCTTCAGATGTTCTATGGATTTTAATTCCCAAAATAACATCTGCTAGACCCATATCTTTCATGTCGAACTTACTTGTAAGTAATCGCTTAGTAGCTTTAATCATTTGATTATTACTACCCATTATCAACATGTCATCTACATAAAGACAGACTATTGCAAACCCATTTGCAGTATTTCGAATATAGACACATTTGTCACATTCATTAATGCTAAAGCCATTTGATAACATAACTTCATCGAATTTCGCATGCCATTGTTTCGGGGCTTGCTTAAGTCCATAAAGGGACTTTATCAATCGACATACTTTCCGTTCTTGTCCTGAGACAACAAATCCCTCAGGTTGTTCTATATAGATTTCTTCTTCTAAAACACCATTCAAGAAGGCTGTCTTCACATCCATTTGATGTATTTCTAACCCATTCAATGCTGCTAATGCAATTAACATCCTAATGGATGTAATCCTTGTAACAGGTGAATAGGTATCAAAGTAGTCTAGGCCTTCACGTTGTCTGTAGCCTTTTACTACCAACCTAGCTTTGTACTTATCAATAGTTCCATCCGCTTTCATCTTCTTTTTGAAGACCCACTTAGTTCCTAGAGGCTTATTGCCAGGAGGAAGGTCAACCAACTCCCAGGTATGGTTTGACAGAATGGATTCAACTTCACTATTGATAGCCTCTTCCCAGAATGGTGCTTCAGGAGAGCCCATAGCCTCTTCATATGTTCGAGGCTCATTTTCTAACAAAAAAGTCAGAAAATCAGGCCCAAAGGATGTGGCGATCCTTTACCTTTTACTACGTCTAGGTTCCTCTTCAACAGAACCCTCATTAGTAGTAGCATCCCATGGTATCACTGTATTGTCATTATTACGATCACTTGCCTCATTTCCCTTGTTATACGGAAATATATTCTCAAAGAACGTAGCATCCCTTAACTCAATAACTGTATTAACACAGACATCTGATACATCGGACTTATAAACCAAAAACCTATATGCACTACTATTAAGTGCATAGCCAATGAACACACAGTCCACTGTCTTAGGTCCAATTCTCAACCTTTTGGGTTTAGGAATTGCAACCTTAGCCAAGCACCCCCACACTTTCAAAAATTTCAAGGAAGGTTTCTTTCCTTTCCATATTTCATAAGGTATGCTTTGTATCCTTTTGTGGGGCACTCTGTTAATAAGAAAATTAGCCGTTAAAATGGCTTCCCCCCATAAATTCTGTGGTAAACCGGACGTAATCAACATTGCATTCATCATTTCTTTCAATGTCCGATTTTTCCTTTCTGCAATCCCATTTGATTGCGGAGCATAAGGAGCAGTCGTCTGGTGTATAATACCAGATTCTATACAGAATTCTTCGAAAGGGCCATCATATTCTCCCCCACGATCGCTCCTTACTACTTTAATTTTCTTATTAAGTTGAGTTTCAACTTCATTTTTATATTGTTTAAAGGCAATAATAGCCTCGTCTTTACTATTAAGCAAATACACATAACAATATCTACTACAATCATCAATAAATGTAATAAAATATTTTTTGTTACCCCTAGATGGTACAGATTTCATATCACATATATCAGTATGTATTAAATCTAGTAATTCAGTTGATCTTTCAACAGAAGGAAACGGTAACTTAGAAAATTTTGATTCAATGCATACTTGACATTTATCATGATTTGAACAATCAACTTTAGGCAATAAGTCTGAATGAATTAAACTTTTAATTGATCTAAAATTAACATGTCCTAATCTTTGATGCCATAAATTAGAAGACTCAAGCACATAAACAGAAGCAATATTATTATTGATAACACCATCATTGGTTACAGTCATTACATTAAGTTTGAACAGGCCCTCACTAAGGTAACCTTTTCCTACATACATATCATTCTTAGAAAGTACAAACTTATCAGAAACAAATACAAGCTTAAAGCCATTCTTGATTAAGAGGGATCCGGACACTAAATTCTTACGAATATCAGACACATGAAGCACATCATTAAGTGTCACGACTTTTCCAGAAGTCATCTTTAAGGCCACCTTACCAACACCTTCCACCTTTGAAGTAGAAGAATTACCCATATAAAGTTGTTCATCTTTTTCCGCAGGGGTGTAAGAAGAGAACATCCATCTGTTGGCACACACATGCCTAGTGGCACCAATGTCCACCCACCACTCCTTAGTATTTCCAACCAAGTTACATTGCATCACAACAGCCGAAAGATTCATGTTTTCAATCATATCAGTAGTAGTTTCAACAATGTTGGCTTGACTGTTTTTCTTCTTTTTGTGGTCCTTTGCCTTCTTACAATCCTTAGCACGATGGCCAGGCTTCCCACAGTTATAACAATTACCTTTGAATTTATGGCCTTTGCTTTGGGCTTGCTTTGATGATCCCTCATTAGAGCGTTTCCGTTTCTTGGGCTTTGGACCATCTTCAACAATATTAGCCTTTGAAACTATAGGATTGCTGCCAAATTTCTTTTCAGAAATCTTGTTATCTTCTTCTATTCTCAATCTTATAATTAGATCTTCAAGTGACATCTCCTTGCGCTTATGTTTGAGATAATTCTTGAAATCCCTCCAAGATGGTGGCAATTTTTCTATAAATGCAGCAACTTGGAAAGACTCACTAAGAGACATCCCTTCGGCGTGAATTTCATGCACAATCAATTGAAGTTCTTCAACTTGACTTACCACAGATTTAGAGTCAAGCATTTTGAAGTCCAAAAATCTGCCAACTATAAATTTCTTTAAGCCAGCATCTTCAGTTTTGTACTTCTTGTCTAGACTTTCCCATAATTCTTTGGTTGTTTCCAAAGTACTATATACAGTATATAACGTATTGTCTAGACCATTGAGAATATAATTTCTGCATAGGAAATCAGAATGCTTCCAAGCATCAATTGCAGCAACCTTTTCCTTGTCTAATGGTTGTCCTTCTTCCAATTTCGGAGCTTCTTCAGTAATAAACCGTGCCAAGTTCAAGGTAGTTAAGTAGAAAAACATTTTTTGTTGCCATCTCTTGAAATCATTCCCATTGAACTTTTCAGGTTTCTCACCATGCATTGGAGCAGAACCAATTGGGTTCATCAAGTTTGTACTCGAACTTGCCATTTCTGTTACTCAAACAGAAACTTTGATTAATCACACAGATTAATCTAAGAACAATATAATAATCAAAATTAAAGATACTAAATACAGATTCAACACAATCAAGTGAAAAGCTACAATCACGTTTCTACTAGTACATGAAACCAGCTTTGTTGATTATATCAATTGGCCAGGTAAGTGTGAATGAAGTGGGAGTCTCTCCGTGCTGTTGCAACGGTGACTAATTAAATAACCACTAAATTAAATCACTTTCCTAGACACCAATGATATGAATTATCTTTAACTGATTCCAATGCCAATAGAACAAACCAATTACAAATTGTCTTAAGATTGTTGTTCCCGAGTACTTATAAAGTAGAAAATTCAATAAGAATCTGTATAACTAAGATGGCGTAATTTATAAACACAGAACAATTATGTATACTGTAAAAGAACTTACAAGACTGCCGAAAATAATAATAATAATGAACTTTAGAAAAATCCGAGCCCAACGTACGTTGTCTCCTTAAGACAATTTGTTCCCTCTATACGGATGCCCAAGGTTCTCGAACAATTGTCTCCCATGATAGAACGGATTGCGTCTTCAGAATGATGGCACTATCAGTCAGAAGGCCGAACGAACACAATGAAATTGCTTTCAGAATCGCACAGGTTATGGGATGATTGCAATATGCACTAATCAAAATATGAGAGAGGAGTGTCTTGAGATTGAGAGTGATTTTTCCTGTCACTAGCACGTCCTATTTATAGTTGAAGGAAATTGATCAGATGGACTTGTCTCTTGAGGCGAACCAGTGCGTCGTGCGAATAGACATACCGGAACGAAGTGAAAAGAAGCGAATGGTGACTCTTTGTTGGCGAACCGGTGTGTCGTACGAACAGACACATAAGAACATAGCAACCGGACGCTCCAGAATGGATACGCTGGTTCGGTCATTCGGTCACACACATTCGCACTATTTGGGAAATCACGAAGGGTTAAGAAGGAATTAAACACGATTATTCGGACAAATTAAAAAATAATTTTTAAATCTCACACACGCGCGACCGACCGAACCGAGCCGGCCGGACGGCGGCGCGCGCGTGTGTGGTGGACCAAGGTTCATGTATGTCCTCACTCCTCCACAAAAGTGGATTGGTCCAAGGGCCCATTTTAGAGGTGAGAATTTGAGCCTTATATACACTCTTAATTCTCTTCATTTGTCCAATGTGGGACTTTTATCCACACACTATTTTCTCCTTCCTTTTCCCTCTTTTCTTCCAACCTACTTCTTATTCATAACTCATGGAATTATTGTTTCTAAATTCCAACAGTTACCAGTAATACTCATGATCTGTGCCTGCGCCGTACGTGTGACAATGCCTTCATTTTTGTTTCGATTCATTGCAAATCATTTAAGGTCAGCGTATATATCTCTTCTCACTCCGCCTTTGTCACATCTTAATCCTACTTTTTACCTTATTTATATATCTTATAAATATATAGGAAGTTATCCAAGATCATTTGGAAGCTTGAGGGACCAAATTTCAACATTTCTTTAAGGTTGGCAAAAATTCATTACTACATGAAAATCAAATTAAAGTGGTTTAAGTCTTCATTTAAAGATCTTCAAATCCTCTACTTTAAGTAATTTGTTACTTGATTGAATCCTAAACTCACGTACAACATGTATAATATATAATTACTTCAACGCTCAAGAAAATTCTTTGACAACTTAAGTTATACTCCCTTTTGTAGCACCTTACTTTAGGATCACTTATTAAAGTTGTTTAGCCATTTAAGAATCACATGTGACCCAATAGGTACCCATGGTTAAGATAAAAGCTTGAAACTCTTTCTCTAAGATTGGTACCAGGAGATAAAGAATATTCTTGAAACTAAGAAAATTTATAACTAAATCAATTTATCTCCGAAGGTAGTGATTCAAAGCTCTATTTTTAGATCTTGATGATATCATTGAGAGAAAAGTAAGACCTGGGTTTACATCTGAACCTTTTTGTTCAAAAAGACCCATTTATCTAAACTGGACGGGAGATTCGCAGGAACTTTCCAGATTTATGGAAAAACTTCGAAAAATCATATTTTGCAATCTACACATCCAAAATTTATGAATTAAGACTCATTTCAAAGGTCTAGAAATGTACAATATCACTGATAAATTTCATAAACTGATTAAAATGTTTTCCCTGTTAGATGGCTCTTCCAAAATCAAAGCTCATCAGTAAACAACAACTAATTAACATTACCTACTTCATGCATTTTGGCTAAGGTTTACTATAGCACTTACCTAACCTCTGCTTGGCTCTCATGCTCCTCATGGAGTTTGGATACATCCCAAAATATATTCACATATGACATGTCTATAATTATTTCAAGGCCTAAGACGCCCTTATCCATTTACTTTTTCTATTTTGATATGTTATATCCAAAAACTAGGGTTTCATTTCATCTAGTACTTATATTATTTTATCATCATCTTCCGTCATAAAATTACGTTTCTGACCTTAGTTTCAAGCTTGACAGAACCTCCTAACTTGGTGTTTCAAATTCTATCACCATAACCTCCTAACTTAGTTTTCTCTCTTCTGTCCATCTTGATTATTTTGCAGCTTCCCTCGACATGAAGATTTAGGGGGTTTAATCGAGTTTTTAACTGTTGTGAATTTCTTTGCAATTTCATCACCGCTGAATGAAAGGACTGTAAGGGCGTTCGCTTTTAAGGCATTTAACTGCATCTATAAACGTACTCACGATCCTATATCAGGATCTGTAGTTCTTGCAGCATTGACGTCGATGCTGGTCTCCCTGATCTCCCCATTTGAGTCGCCAATGCATGTCTTCGTCTTCGGGGCAATATGTTTTGTTTCATATTTGAAGCTCTTTGGGGCAGCACTTCGCTGAAACGACGGTGATTCTACAACAGACAGTGATCCCACAAGTGTCTAAGATTCTCTAGTAAATAAGTCCATGACATGAACAACTTATACGTTATCATTAGAAGTTACTTGCCGGTCACATGTACAACAAACTTGAATTACACGATTAGGCGTACTTGAACCATGCACGAGTGATGAGCACACAGTTTAACGCTATGATAGGATTTGGGCAATAGAAATTAAATTAAGAGGGTTAAGATTTAAGATTTTTTATCTATAATTCTTTTAAACGGTAGATTTATTTTTTTCTATTTACAACTAGAAAGAAAAAAAAAATCATCTTATTTGGATGAGCGTCTAAGTCATGATGCTGTTATAATTGCCAAGAAATCCAAAATCCAGATTTGCAAGAAGAAAGTAAGCAATAAATGAGTAGCATTTTGATTAGCACATGCATGCTGAATATTAATTTTTCTAAGAATTCTAATGAAGAAATAAATATTAATTAGTTAGAAGCAGCTCATGAATTACGATGCTGATATTACCAAAGGCACAGAGTCCCATACAACAACAACAACAAAAGCCTTTTATCCTATTAGGTGGAGTCGGCTACATGGATCGCATGACGCCATTGTGCTCTGTCAAAAACCATAAATTTTGATATATTATTAATTAGAAAGTCTCTCTCTATGACCTCATTGAGCGTTCGTTTCGGCCTTCCTCGACCTCATCTAATAGGACTCCATCCTGCTTGATCCACCCTTCTCACTGGAGGACTCAAAAGCCTATGCTGAACATGTCCAAACCACCTCAAACGATTTTCTACCATTTTTTCTTCAATAGGAGTCACTCCCACTCGTTCACGTATATGAGTATTACGAATCTTGTCTTTTCTTATATGGCCACTCTTCCATCTCAACATCCTCATCTCAGCGACTCCCATTTTATGCTCATGTTGTCCTTTTAAAGCCCAACATTCACTACCATATAGCATTGCTGGTCTTATAGCAGTCCGATAGAACTTTTCGTTTACCTTATTAGGTATTTTACGATCACAGATAACTCCAGTAACTTTTCTCCATTTATATCATCTGGCCTGAATTCTGTGATCGACATCTCCATCAATTTCACCATCTTGTTGTATAATTGATCCCAAATATCTAAATTTTGTCACTTGTGGGATGACTTGCCCTTCCAATTTAACTTCCACTTTCCTTTAGCTTTGTCCTTTATCAAACTTGCAATGCATATATTCAGTTTTGTTCCTACTAAGGCTTTCAAAGTCCGTCTCCATATCTCAAGTTTAGAATTAATATCTTTTCTGGATTCAGCCAACAGAACTATATCGTCCGCAAAAAGCATGCATGTAGGGATCCCCTCCTTTATAGGCTCAGTTAGAACATCTATCACTAGGTTGAACAAATAAGGACTCAACGCTGATCCCTGATGTAATCCAATCCTTATAGGAAAGTCTTTTGTAATACCTCCAGGCGTTCTAACATTAGTTGTAACCCCCTCATATATGTCCTGAATGGCTTTGATATAAGCAACCCCCACCCCCTTCTTTTCCAAGGCTTTCCAAAGTACATCTCTTGGCACCCGGTCATACACTTTTTCCAAATCAATGAAGACCATATGCAAATCTCTTTCTTTGCTCCTATACTTTTCCATTAGCCCCCTTAATAAATAAATCTCAAAGAAGAAGATAAACAGCATAAATTCGAGAAACGGATAGAAACCCGTTTGTTCGGCTTCATCATCTTAGCTTCCCAACTTCTAGCTAGCTAGCGAGATCTTCAACCATAAACCTTATTTTTGATCTTTTGATCTGATCTTTGCTTCATAACTTTTAGCTAGGGAGGGATCTTCTCTTATATCTGACTCTGACTATAGAGTCACAAGTTTTTAACACTTCTCTCCCTTGCGAAATGCATAGCGTTGACATTAAATGGGGAAGATCCGGACGGCAGATTTTTAGTGGTTGTTTAATAGCAACAACGACGACGACGACACCACCACCTCCATGTGGAAACAGAGAGTATATGTTATTTAATTATCACAAGATATATGGAGAAAGTATATGTTATTTAATTTTTATAACTTTACGTTATTATTACCTTTTTCCCTGACTGTGCTGATACTTCTCTCCCTTGTGAAATGTTTAGCGTTGACTCTGCCGAGTCGCAACACCTGAAACTTTTAGGTTGTATTTTATACTTCGTTGGATTATAATATTATTGTGTGGTATATATATTAGCCACTCATGTTTGATTTTTTCTGCATCTCCAGATTCTTATCTTTTGTTCTGGTTTTCCTTTTTTTGTTTTTTTGCTTCTTTCATGCATGGAATCTCCTTTTGCATATTCAAGAGACTAGTTTGGTCTCTTGCAAGTTACTTAAGAGACTTATAAATATCTTGATTCTGATATCAAAAGGGGGAGATCCAGCCGGTAGATTTTCAGAGGTTGTTTCTAAAAATAATGATAAGGCCATCTTGTGGTCTTTGCAAATTGTGTTATTATGTTTTAGTTTTCTTTAAATAAAATTACCGCCATATCGTGTTTCATCGGGGTTTGCTATTGGAATGCTCTCTCCCTCATCCTCCCATCTTATGTCTATTGTTCTTTCTTTTGAATTTTGCAAACTTATAAGAGTATTTTTTTATATATACTGGAAATACAAGCAAACAAAACAATAGAAAGGAAACTAATCAGGAGCCTCCCGCTGCATCTATTACCAAAATATCCATCAAATGAAGATCGAATTGAAGTATAGGTACTTATTACCTTAGTCTAAAACTAGCTTTCAATGTAAGAGAAAACTTGTCTAACTTCCTCTTCGTTTCCCTTTTCTTTCTAATGCTGATGCTGGTCAAAGAATGAAGGTAAGGCAGCCGCTGGGTGTTTTATTTAATGGGGAAAAATGATTATTTTATTACTCCCTTGTCCAATATAATGCGCATCACATAAGCTTTTCTATGCCATCTTATGTTTTACTTTAATTTTTGTATTTACTTATATGTACATATGGTTTGTGTGTGTGTCTATATATATATATATAAGTTGAGGCAATAAGAACACTTCTATTGAAACATATTTCACAATGTAAACAATGTTTACTCACTAGGTATATTATTCGCTTGTATATGAGGGGTTGAGTAATTTGACTTATTCACATCTGGAATACGATCATACATGTCCGAAATCCACATTACATAATTTGTCTTTTAATTGATTCTTGCCTTCCCCCTCTATTATTAGTCTCCGTTATTGCTACTCATGTTTAAGTTCACCTTAATTTAATTGCCTCAATTCTCGTTTTGCTATCAAGTCTGCTTCAATATGTGTGTCTATATATGTTACTAATCCGTGCTTGTATTCAAAATATCGTTAATGTTTGCTTCCTTTATTCAACATGTTCAAGTACCACATGGCTAAAACAGTCCATGAATTAATTATTGTCTCTTTAAAATGGATAACAGAGGGTAATTTCTTGTTATTTATTTTCTTTCTTTATTTTTCGATAATAGACGTTTCTTAATTAAGAGAATTTTAGAGGAACATGGTAACCTGTATTTAGAGAATTGTGCAGCTATGAAGGTATATATTTGCTTTCTTACCGAGTATGAAGACGCACCATGATGTCCACCTGGTTGGATATGGGATAAGAAATAATTAGATGTCGATTGATTCAATATCTAGGGTTATCTTTGGGATTATCAAACAAGGATATTTATCCATTGGAATTAGGATTTACTTATTTATCTTTTAGTATTTGTAGTATCTCAATAAAATAGGATAAAATATTGGGATATGTGAAAAGGAATAATTAGGGTTTGATTCAATATCTAGGGTTATCTTTAGGATGATTCAATATATATGGTTATCTTTAGGAATATTAAATAAATATATTCATTCATTAGAATTAGGTTTCATTTATTTATCTTTTAATATGTCTAGTATATCAATAAAATAGGATATCTAGGTTATCTTATAATTAACTTTTTTGTCTTAGGATTATGACTTGAATTTGAATTTAAAAGCTCTTCCCAGATCCCTCACTGTTGAATGAAAACTCTGCAAGGGCCTTGACTTTTCATGCAACTAAATATATCTATGGTCGTACCCGCAACGTTGTCTCCTATTGGGATTGAAGGCACAGCTGAAAAATTTAAAATTTAAAATTATAAAAGTTTATCAATCCCAATTGTGAATCTATCAACAACGTTTAAATCGAGTAGTTAGAATTGTACCTTTACGTTTTTGCTTTTTCTTATCTCAATGAGCTCACGCTTCAGATTAGCTCCCTCTACTGGTATCCTCATGAATACGACTCTAACACAGTCAGCGTGCTAGCGCCTCCAATGTCTCTCTAGGGTTTTTGCTGCGGCTCTCTATTTTTTCATAAGTTGTAAAAAACCATAACTCTCACCTTTTATAACCAGTTAGGGCTATATATTTTATGATAGATATTGAATTTTCAAATTAATCTTAATTAATTTCAAAATCCATATCATATCAATTAACACTTAATTATTTTTATAAGCAAATTAAATAAATATGGTTTAATTCAATATGTCCAACAATTTTAATTTACCCTATTTATTTAATCTAAATAAAGAGCCAATGAAAATAGATTTAATTTATCTTTATAAATTAAATCCTAGATATTATATCTTTATCATTTTAGTTATTAAATTTAATTTATCAGATAAAACTAAATTTAAAACTAAGATAATATAATAACTGTATTAGCTTACAAGTCGCAAGCAGCCTCTAGCAAGACATTACGACTACCCAATTCATATGAAGATCGACAAACCGATACAACCTGTCATACAACTATATCACATTCCTTTTGTCACATGATATTTTGGTCAAGGATGAGACATGGAGAATGTCATCCTCCTATTCCTGACTATTACTTTCTCAATTCCTGAGTAGTCTGACTATAAAAATGGAAACCTATTTCCATCATAGTATGGCCATACATTTTTTAGACTCGCTTATTGATGGACCCAGTAATATCTCTCTACTAATGTGAGAGACAAATTCTATTTTGACCATTCACATTCTTCTGCATGAAAACCACCAAGCTAGATCGTAGCATTTATCATCACTTGGTTAAAAGTCACTTTTGACTAGGTCAAAGTGACTTTTGACTAGATCAAAGCTTTGCGACTCTCATATAGGAATCCATGATGATCTCATATCAAAGGGTATAATGACGTGGTTATACATGAGATAAGCTTATGACTTGATCTATGCAGCTTTCTCATAGTGAGTCAGTCTAGCACCTTGTACTCTTACAAATGCCTAAGACTTTGATTCATATATTCATACCTCTTCAAAGTCATACTGGTCTTATTTTATCTTTATTCCCACATAGATGACCGACCATGGACATTTAGGACAATCAATATGATTTATCTAAAGATATAATTATCATAGTGAACATGCAAATAATATAATAATAAGATGAAGAAATTCATTGAATAACAATATTCATTTATGAGTAAGTTTAAATGAAAAAACCATAATTATTTGAATAACAATCAGAAGTCAGCTGAAAAAAGATTTTGTCCCAAATTGTTGCCAAAAAACAATAATTATTCTTGTATCTCACCATTTTTCAAAATGCAAAACTAGCCACATAATTGTAACATATCCATGCCCCACGTTCTTTTATTTCACTATTTACCAGAATTTCCCAGAACTAAAACCAAGTAGCCCATGATCGAATACATGCCAGTAGAGAAGGAGAAGAATTGTATCCTAATTTATCATTATGATTCAATATCGAATATAGAATAGAATATAGTTTCAATATATGATATACTGATATCTAGACATGAAAAACTATATAACACCAGAATACCACTTCTACAGATTATCATATAACACGGTACGAAAACACATAAGAGGCACACCCCCAACAAATTAAATATAATAAATAACATAAGCATTGATAAGGCATATGTTTGAGGCTGCGTTTTGCTTTCATAAATAAAAGCTAATTTTTCTAAAAGAAAAAAAACTAGAAATAGCTCATGAATCAGGAAGCAGTGATATGAGGAAAGGCCAAGAAAGGCATAAATATGAAAGAAGAAGAAAGAATATATAAAAATAAGAGAAATGGATATATAGAAATTAAACCAGCATGCATGCGGAAGGTTCTTCACGGCGGATCTGGATATCCTGAGGGGTTCTGGTTGAAGAACTCCAAATTAATGCTTCAATCAAATAAACTCAGAATTTGTAAGAATATGAGAGCCACATGTTGTTAGATATTTCTCACCCTTCTATCCTCAGCATTTGTGGCATATTTGATCGAGTGGACTTTTCTGTGTGTACTAAGTCAATGCGTTCAAGTTCAAACAAATATGTTTAGAAATTTTGAAATTCTTAAATTTATCCATTTTATGTTATGAAAAGTTTAAAAAAGATAATAATTTGTAAAAATGTTGGCCAACTAATCATATATTTATTTAAACCAATGTTTTAAAAGTCGGAGCCAGAAAGGCTAACGGGTCTTCAAATGGTTAGATCAATCTAACCATTTGATTGAGCCGGTAACATAATAATTAAATTAAAAATAATATTATATCCTCAATAAGATCACAACATATATCCCAATAAAACTAAATGTTTTAACACATAAACAAGTCATCAACCAATCTAAATCCATGGGTGGTGATAAACAATATATTTTAATTATTTAGCACTTGTTATAAAAATAAAATACTAAAAATGCATTTTTGGTTATATTAGTTCACATTAATAAAATTAGCTAGAAATTAAAATTTTTAGAAGTTATAATTAAAAATTAAATTTTATTAAAAAAATTGGCATTTTAAATATATTAGAGTGTGTGTGTGAGAGAGAGAGATAAATTGACAATAACATATTTATAAAAAAATTAAAAATTACAAGAGCGGAAAGCGAGTCGAAGAAGGATCTATAAGTTTTTGAGGAGGAAAAAAAAAGAAAAATTACATTCAAGTCTCAGATAAGAAAAAAAAATAAAAAAAAAGTCTTTTGAAATCTTTAAATTATTAAAAAGTCCCGAGTGACTTTTTTTATAATAAATTCTAATTTTGCTAACAAGTCCATGGCACGTCATTGACAAGTCTAAGAACATTCATTGATAAGTACATGATTAAAATTTATTGTAAAAAAATCTCATGAGATTTTTTAACAATTTTGAGTTTTTAATGTACTATCTTTATTTTTTTTTTCTTGTCTGAAATTTTTTAGTGTCTTCCTCTTTCTATTAAGCGTCTCTCTCTCTCTCTCTCTCTCTCTCCTTCTTCTCCTTCTCCTTCTCCTTCTCCGGTGACAAAGTTTCTTCTTCATTCGTCACATCTTCTTTCTTTTTCTCACAATGAGGGCCTTATATTTGACTTTACCGATGATGGAGGGCAACCATAGCTATATGATAGTGTCAAGACGGGAGAACAGCTCGTCCTTACGGATAGAATATGGGATTGAGGGTCTGTAAATCAGCTAAAAATTTCAAATATTAAGGAAAACTTCTACCGGAAAAGCCATTCGGACTCCTGAGTTAATGGCAGTTTCCAGCTCAAAGGACGGCTCACTCCGACTCAAAGCGGCTTAACGTAAAAGACAGTTTTCAGGTATGACTCGATACATCTTTATGTTCGGTTGATGGCCGGACCAGACCTAATCAGGTTCTAAAAACATTGGTTTAAAGATTACTAAATAATGATATTTTTGATAATGCTACTAAATTTTAAATAAGCACAGTAATTGTACAAGCCGTAAAAATAGTATAATAATAAATCAAGGTCATCCCACAGAGATTCAAGGTAATTGATAATTAAGCATTAAAATTCTCATTTTCATTTAAAGTCTGTTTGGTTGGAAGGGGGAGAGGAGGGGATGGAAAATTAGTCCATTCCCTTGTTTGGTATAAAAAGTTAGAGGGGATGGGAGCCACATGAGGAGCTCCAAATCCCTCCACTCCCTCCATTTTGTTCCTTCCAAATTGGCGGATTTGGAGGGAAACAAAAATTTGACTAATTTGCCCCAAAGACTTTTTTATATTTCCAGTGATACCCTTGAGCAAAATATAAAAACACGCACTTACAGAGTTCTAACATTGTCTCTCATAGCTTCTGTGATGCTTCTTTTGCATAAAATTATAATCTCATTCTTTTTACAATAGTTATTTTAGTAATTCCAACAATGTGAATTAAAATAAATTTGTGTCCACTTGGTAAAAAAATTGAATTTTGATAATTTATTTGATTTATATTGAGGTGTAAATTAATTTAAATAAATTTCATTTCAAAAAATTAATTTAAATTATTTATATAAGCATAAAAAATGTAAGCTAACATATAAGGGTAAAATAATAAATTAGTTATTATCTCCCCTCCCATCCCCTCCCTCCAATCAAATCAAATAAGGTAACCCCCCTTCCATTCCCTCCCCTCTCATCCCCCCTCTTTGAACCAAACAGGCCCTTAAGTTGAGCAAATGAAAAAAGGAAACTAATTTGAAATTCAATTTAAACAAAAGAAAAAAAATCCTAAATTTAATATTTTTGAGATTTCAATGGAGGAAAACAACCTAGAGTGGCTAATCCTTTTTTCAAGTCTCAGAGCATGTATTTACCCAAAATAAATGCACTTAATGTTAATTTGTTAATCTAGAGTTTAAATGGATATAAGTATCTTCCAATTACTGATACTCCTCTCTCAAGTTAAAATTGTTATTCCTAACTAATTTATTCAAGAGGCAATAAATGTCCAATTTCACTCTAATATACAAATTAAAATAAATTATAATATCATATTACTTGATCCTATGGTCCAATTAAGATCCATCTTCCAAACTTAATTGAAATTCCCCATTTTATATTTAGTGGTGATCAAGCACAAAGTAGATAAAATTATACAATATTAAATAAACAAAATAACAATAAATATAAATTATTTGGTTCATACATACTTAAATCCTTAAATTAATTCATAGCTAGTCTAGGTTGAAAGAGAATTAGCCTGGTGGCTTTAATTTCAATTACAGCAAACTAACATGATCCAAAGTAACTAAACAGAGTAAAAGAAAATTCAGAGTTCAATAACATAATAGAATAGAAAGGATGATAATCTAGAAACCAAATGATATTAAATTAAGCTAATGACAAACTCAGCGACAGCATCCTTCTATTGTCTCTAAACGGTGCAAAAGAATCAAAACGGGTACTGCTCCCTTGCTTCCTTGATCAATCAGTTCCCACTTTTCTTCATGTACACATTGCCGCTGCTCCTCTCTGGTTCTTGCCTTTAATCCCAAAATGATGAAGACGGTGGTGATTGAAGGTTGCTGCTTCAATTCAGCGGTGAAGGAAAGCAGATGATGAACAGTAACTTGCGCCGCCCCCCTTTCTCGTCGCTTCCGTCGTTCGATGATCTGAAGAAGGCGCCTCACTGTAGCTGCTGATGATCAAAATCTTCTCCAAAAACCGCCTCCACTGAACGGAAAAGAAGCAGGAACGGTGTTCGCCTCCTCTTGCAAAGAAGACGAAGCTCCCCAGTCAAAATCGCTGCTACCGCTTTTTCCGTTCACTCCAGTCACTCTCCCAAAAACCAGCAGCTCACACCTCCAATCTGTCGCTCACTCTCGCTGCTCCAGGGACGCGATAAAGCTCTCCCTCTTTTCTCTGTCGGCTCCTCCTTTTCTTAGCTTTAGGTTTTCCTCTCATTTCCTTCGATTGTCAAAACGCTGTCGTCTTTCCCTTTTCTCTAAATCAGCTCTAACATTCATTAAAATCCCCTCTCAAACACGTTGGAAGTTACTGCATAGGGAGGAAATAAAATTAAAAAGAAAATATTAATAACCATAATATATTAAAAACTAATTTTTCCTCTTTTATTTTCTTTTAAATTTTAATTCTAATTATCTATTTTTTTCACTTAAATTTAACTATTTATATTCTAATTTTGTAACATCCTTATTTCTATTTTTAAGATATAGTTATAATTTAAAAATAATTATAAATGTGATATCAATTTTTGAAAAAAAACAAGAAGAGGGATTTGATTTTAAAAATTATATAATATAATATAATATATTTAATATTAAAAAAATTAAATTAAATTAAGACAATTGTGAGTGGCACTGCCACTAACCCAACGATTATATATTATAAAATAAAAAAATTATTATTTTAATTAATGTGATAGGTGACAATTAATAGATGTGAGGGAGGTATTCTATAAATACCCCCTCCAATTCTTCATTTCGCCTGACGTAAGTGGAGATTTCGGTAATAAGGTGTTGTTTAATTTGATTTCAGTTTTATAATTTTAAAGATCAATAAGGTACATGAATTCTTTTCTAATCACAAAATTTTTTTTATAAAAAATATTTTAAATAATTTTCTCTTTGTTATCATAGTAATTTTATGTTAATTATAGAATATTTTGGAGATATAATTTTAGGCAAGTTTTGAGTTTTGTCAATATATGACTATAGAAATGTAAAGGATAATTAATAGCTAATTTTAATTAGTTTAAATTTATTATTTGATTTTTATGTGATTTTATAATTAATTTATTTTATAAACAAGATATAAATTCATTTCTATAGGGTGTTTTACTGATTAAAAATTTGTTTAAATAATTTATTTAAATTATTGGAGGTATTATTGAGGTTTTAATCGGTTTATTTTTATTAAATCTAAGCTATGTGAAAATATGAATTAGGACTTAATATTTAAATTAGAATTTGATATGATTTTAATTTTGTGGAGATTTGAGGAATTGTTTAATAATTAGATTATACACATATAAATTATGAAAATGATATTTAATTATTGAGAAGGTTGATATTGAGGATATTTTATAATTATAGGTATGTTAAAGGTGAGATTTTAATTTATAAAATTAGGTTGTTGACATGAGAGAATGGTATAAAGGTTATTTAAGGATTTTAATAAGTAATTTATGTTCATGAGGAATAATCTATGGCTAAGGATTTTAAGGAAATTGGAATTATTGAGGATAATAGTTGTAGAAGAAATTGGGTTGTCAGAGTTGAATTACGTAAATAAATAGCATTATTGTTACTTGTGGTTAATTAGTATCTACATTGATAATGTAGAATTTTCGTGTGATCAGTGATTGCCTGTGTTGTTCTTCTCAAATTAAGGTTTAGCTTGGAGCTTAGGTAATTGGAGTTAATTTATTTTATATGTTTTGTTTTGGACTGTAAAATGTTTTATGAACCTTACTTTCATCTATATTACTTGTATGTGTTTTGAAATACCATGTTATGTTTGAATATAAATTTACTTCAGTGAAACAGTGTATTTTCCAATTTACATATATAATCGGAAATTATTATTAAATTGTTACTATTGTGATGAATATGTTGTTTGGGATGGAATATTGTATAAGAATTGATAATCTTGTAATTGTTTTCAAAAGCTGTATTAATTTATTATTTTTATGTTACAGGATATGTTGGGTTGTGTGGGAGAGATATTGTGAAATTGTGCCCATTAGCTCTCTCAGTCTTGGCCCAGATTTTGAGATGAATGTTTTGGGCGGACACCTCCCTGTTACGGTATATTGGTGGTGGCATGGGAGGGGGCAGTATTCTTGAAGTGACTAGCTAACATTTGGCCAGGTATATTAGCACTGATACGCTGTACCATGTCCAAAGGCAATAAGGTAAAGCAGAATGGATGAGTGAGGATGATTTTAATTATTGATCATATTATGTAAAGTTTAATTAATAAGAATATTATTGTTATGTTATTTAAACCTGCTTCTCTGACTTACAATCCTTTCCTGCATATTTTGTAAATTGATTTTGGTTACTGAGACTTTGTGTCTCACCCCATCATTATAAATAATTTTTCAGGCGAGGCCTCAAATTAGGCTAGGGGCCAAGGGTAGCAACCAGAGGCATAGATGTTGAGAAACTTGTAGGCCTCTTTTGATATTATTGTTGTATTAATTTCTATATTTTCATTATAGGGCTTTCATGTTTTCGAAATGCTGTGCTGTTTTTACTGTTGAGTAACTGTTTTGGAATAAATATTTAACCCTTATTAAACCTATGGCCTTATGTTACATACTCTGGTATTTTTGGTGGAACCACAACAACAATTGTGCTGTAAATTGTTTTTTGTGGATTTTAAGACTCGTGGATTAATTGTGATGTGAAATCAAAATAATATATTTCCATGTAGTGAGTTTGTAGGCGAATTTGTGTCACAAACTCCTATATGTCTTGAAAGGATTTGTGGGCATATTTTGTGCCATAAACTCCGATATGTATAAGGAAAATAATAATAATAAATAAATAAAATTCAAATATCACTGGTGTTGTAATAATGTATTGGATAATAGTTGTTTATGAGGAATGATCTTTTCACATTTCAAGCCAAGATATTTACAATGAAATCTCCAAATAATCTACCAAATTGATATCTTATCAAAATTTCAAACAAATCTTTCAAAATTTGTCTAAATAACTCTCAAAATATCTTCAAAATATACTTTAAATACACAAAAAATAGAGAGTTATCAACGGGTAATTTTGTTTGAAAAATTATATTTAATGAGTTAACATCTTATTAAGGGCAAGGTAAATAAAAGTTTTTTTCCCGATGAAATGTAATTTCGCATAAACAAATGAAATTGTAATAAAAGTTAAATTTTAAAATCAGTGTGCATGTATAAGATAACTTCTAATTTTAAAAAAAAATTGTTCATATTCTTAAAATAAAGAGAATTTATCTATAATTAAAATATAATATAAGAGAAGTGCAACTAGTGACTTTATTTTCTATTAAAAAAAAACTCTTCATGTTGCGAATGATGTTCTTTTTAATACATCTTTCTTAATACAATTTCAACTATACCACTTCACCAGGTTAAAAACAAAAATAAAAACTACACTACTTCTACATGAAAAGGAATTAGGCGAACATGAATTGTTTCTTTAAACTATCTAAAATCCAATAATTCTGGTGGGACAAAAACCAATGGATAACCTGTACAGAGAAATACCGGTCATTCACATAATGTTAAATGACTTTAAGAAGATGAAGAAGAAGAATACATAATTATTATTATTATAGAAAATTCAAGCTATACTACTGAATTTGTCCCATATCTTCTTAGCCATCAGATGATGAATAACAGTGGTAAAGTAAAAGAACTTGTTGACCAATGAAAATCAGCCAAATCTGCAGTCACCGTTATATTCAGTCGTTATATATTAAAAGGTTCCATTAACCTCGAGCTCTCATTTAATTTGCATCCACCTTTCTCTTTTTTTGCAAGGTTATTAAACCTCAGTGAGTCAGATGAGAGTCCAAACTGAAGCTAACTCGAGGCTAGACCAATGACGAAGTGATGATTTAAAGGTTATTAATATAAAAATCTGAATAAAATAAAACAACAAATTAAATTATTTTTTAAATAAAAGACACTGAACTGGTCAAACCAACTGGGCTGGATCTTTAGGTGACTGGTCTGCCAGTTCTCGACTCAAACCAATTAGTCCAGTCCAGTTTTAATAACTATGCTTTTTTTTTTTATATTTGGTGATACATAATGATTAAGAAAACTTCAAGATTATCCGTAGATTAGATTTAATTGTGGCCAATCATAAAATCAACATGAAGAACAAGAATAGATATAATTAAACAAAATCAAAATATATTTATAAATTAATAAATAACCCCGTTCTAAAAACTCTAATCATAATAAACAATCACAAGAAATTAGGGATTACAAAGAGGGGTGAAAAATCAATTTCAAAACTATTTAATAAGCTTGCTTTCCCCTCAAGATATTTCTACGGGTTTCAAATAGAGAATACTTGAAATAGTGTGTTAATATTATATTGGTCGGGTGATAATTTGATATCCTAAAATAACCACATATATAGCCCTCTATTTCTTCTCATGACATACGACTTGCTAATATGTATGCATATATACTCTGGCTCGAATCCGCCATCTAGTTTGGGCGTGCGCGATTGTTTTATCCCCATTGATGTGGGGCCCACGCCACGCCCTTTTAAGAAAAATATTACATGAAATAAATTAGATAAGTATAAAACAGGGAAAATGAATGAAAATATTATTTGAATTACAAAAACCTCAAAATATTTATTAAATTAACAAAATGATAAATAGGTAATCTGGTGAAAATCTAGGATTTTGAAATTTAAATGTTGACAACTTGAATATATGAATTAGCAATTTTGGTATAGAAATTGACAAATTGAGCTCCCTAAGTTATCAATGTGTATACACAAGTTGCTAATTGCTATTCTTAGTTGTCATTGCCTATACTTAATTTCTTAATACCCAAACTTCAAAAATCTCATATTCCTACTAAATTATCTATTTATTCTTTTGCTAATTTAGTAGACATTTTGGGGCAGTTTTGTAATTCAAATGGTACTTTTCTATCATTTTTTCTTTAAAATATTTATAAATTTAATAAATTATATCCGATAAGATACACTTGTTTAATTAAAAAATATGTACTTATAAGTTCTTGTCCCGTGAATTTTCCTGGAAAAAATTTGGAGCTGTTGTTGACTTACGTAGATCAACTGGGAAAGGCAAAAAGACTTACATTTTAAAATGGAGAAGCAAAAGTTTAGTTTTTGTTGGCATGTAAGTTTTCCAATCCCCAAAATGAATATCCATATGTTGTGCTCAAGCGCAAGAAGCCTACCCATTCTCTCTCTACGACCAGATTATTGCGTCAAAACTCAAAATAATGTTGTTGTTGAAAATAAATTTCAGTCCTTTAATCCCTTACTTTGATGTTTGTTGTAACTGGCAAGTGGCAGACAGTAGGCGCAGCGCACCTGAGGAGTAGCGAGGATCGAACTCAAAACCTGTTGTCACAAAGGGTCTTGTGCCTCCAAACCCAAGGTTCATTGGCCGTCTATCCCACACTGCTGACAAAATATGAACTCTGGATGGCCTTATTAGAATAAATTTTTTAAGCGTTTTCATGTAATTAAGTTGAGAAAAACTCATCTAACACATTCATCGCGTACACTGTACACGTTTTGTGGACCCCTCTAATATGAGGAGTACAAATTTATCGGATATCCCTTCTATGAGGGTGTGTTTGGATTTGATTATGATAAGTATCACATAGGTGGTTGGGACAATGCTTCTTTTGCATTCTTACTTTAAAAACAGTATTAGAATTGAAAAGTCAAATTGAGGCTTTAAAGCACCAATCTAAATAAGTACCAATACTATATAACCCACTTTTTCCCCCCACTGATGAACTTCCACAATCCACTCTTGTGAATGGCGATTTCCTCAAAATACCCATCTATCGAGATTACCAAACACCCTATATTCATTCCTACATCTCAAATCTCAATATCAATATGCCTTATTTCAGTTAAATTCATGGAACCTTCTTGTCAGTCACTGTTTCGTTAATGGCGAGTACCATTTTATTATTTTCCCTTTTATATGCATGGAAGCTTTTTGATTGACATAGAATATGCAATAAAACTTCAAGAACTCTATTTTGGCTTAAAAGAACAAATATTTTTGAATTACTATATTATACCATGTAGGTTGTGTTTAATAGATTGTTTGATATATCAAAAAGGAAAAAAGATGCATGGGGTGGAAAATGTGAAAGAAATGGAAAAGAACATGACATAATTTTTTTTATCATTCTCATCATTTTTTCTAATGATTCTCATTAAACCTGGAGTAGTATCATATGTATCAATATATAATTTATTAATTTCGATCCAGATCCTTCCTTTATAGACCTTTTTACTATTATTAATTTCATCAGAATTTATTTTCTAAAAGGTAATATAAACACACACACACATTAGGTCTTGCTTAGAGTAGAATCTAAAAAGTACGTTAAAACATGTTCATGTAAGAAGTTGGAAGAATATGGGAAGAGCATGCCAAAGTCATGTATCTCGGATTTCCAAATGTGGCATGGCAGGTGAATCATTCCCAAGCCTCCAATTAAGTAGCTTCCTTAGTCCGATCGAACTCCTCCGTCTCACAAAAAGCCTCCTTCTCGTTGCAAAAAAGAAATAAATAAATGAAATGAATTACCACAAGTTGAAAGCTCATTCTTGCTATAGATTCTACTGTTTTTTTTTTTTTCAGATCCGGTCCTCTAAGATACGGGCCTGTAATTTTTTATGATTTCATTAATTAATTTGTTTTTGGTTTTCTAACAAAAAGAATAATCACTAGTACAAAATAACATTTTTTGAGACCGCTATATTTAAACCGTTTATAGAGGATAAGGACTAAAATGTATGACTAATAGCAGTTTTGTAATTATAAAGAACTTATGAGACTAGTTCCTTTAAGATAAGGTCTAAAAGATATTATTTAGATCGGATTTTCAAGCATTAGGTCTAAAAATATAAAAATAATTAAAAAATAAAATATTTATTACTTTTTAGATTGATTGTCTCTAATAACCGATTTAAAAGATAAAACTTTTTAGACTTGATGTTTCTAATACTAAAATATATGAAAATAAAAAATAATATATTTATTCCTTTTAAGACTTGATGTGTTAAATAACCGATCTGAAAGATGAATTTTTTAAAACTGATTTTGAACATAACCGGTTTAAAAGATGCGCCCCCAAATTGAATCTCACTCTCAGAATTATCTCTTCATCATGCTTAAATTGAATCTCGCTCTTTGAATCTTCTCTTATTGTCACTTCTTCTAAACTCCTTTGTTGCGCCCCACTCCTTTTTCACACGTCACTCCTCCGTCATTACCATCGCCGCCAGTGTGTGCCCTCATCACTGCTCTTCTCTCTTCAACTAACTACAAGTTGTGGTTTGAGTTGTGGTTCGTGGGTCTCCTTCATGTTTCTCTCCCGACAAGCTAGTTCTGACAAGCTCACTTTACAGCTAAGGTTTTTTTTTTTCAATTTTTGGTACAGTTATATATGCCCTTACACGCTCCTTGCACACCATTTTCCTATATGTGAACTCAATTTAGTGTAATTTTATTTTCATTGTCATCCTCTCTTGTCAGATTCATTCATGGCTTCAATAATGCTCAGTGGAGCTGAAAATCTTGCTCTCTTAAGTTCCAGAAACTAGAATAAGTTAGGTTTTATAGGGCTAGAGTTATTACATAAGTTAGGTTTTATAGGGCTAGAGTTATTACATTTTTTGTTTCTTGAGTTATTGCTCGATTCTGCATTTTCTGTTTTCTTTATTCCCTGCCTTATAATTTGGTCTTGTTGTTAGCGCCTTATATGTTAGAATAATGTGGACTTTAGCATCTTACAATGTTTAACTTCTTTTTTTTTTTTTTTTTGCTTCAAGATGCATCTTAAATGTTAGAATAATATATGTTAACTCTTTCCGTCTATAGGAATTCAAATATGGATCACAGCTGGATAAAAGCTAAACAGAAGAATGTTGAATATGATAATAGGGTGAGGAAATTTTTTAGATTTTGCTACAATAAATCTGATAATGATAGTTAGATGTTTTATCGCCCTTGTGTAGAATATTTAAATGAGAAGCGACTAAGTGCTACAGACAAACACACACACACATTTAATTTGTGAATGATTTTATAAGTGTTATATAGTATGGGTATGTCATGGTGAAGAAATAGAAATTTCAAGTGCATCTCAATGGCCTTTGGTAATAATGACATGGATATGGATGATCGGATAGAAGACATTATTCGTGATGTAAAAAAAGAGGTTTTTGAGCAATCACATACATATGGTAATATGTGCAGTGATGTAGAGAAGCCGTTGTACCCGATGTGTAAAAAATACCAATTGGCGAAAGTAGTATTAAAATTGATAAGTTTGAAAGCACGATATGGATAGAGCGACAAAAGTTTTTAAGAAACGCTTGAAGCTTTTAAGGGCATGCTTCCAAATGATAATGTGTTGCCAGGTTGATACTATGATGGTAAGAAATATTGTGTTCAGTGTAATATCCCGAATTTTGGAATTAGAGGCTTGAGGAAAAACCTGAATCAAGTTGACTGCAAAGGCCTATTTTAGCAAGTGTCCCAGTAAGACATAATTATATTCCCTACAATTCCTTATACCTATGTGGCATTAAGGGGAATAAAATGCTGAATTAAAGAGCGCGTTAGGTGGCAAAGCAAGGCAATTAAAGGTCACACACAACATAGTTAATTGGAATATAAATTAGTGTTGCTGCTAGTGAGTTTCCTTGTGTGGCAGTTGTGTTGTGTGGCTTTTTTCAATGGGAAAATGATGTCCATAAATTATGAAACTTTCTAAAATGAAATTATACTTATCAATATTTAATTTTATAGGTCATATAAATCATTTGGAGTTGTACACAAAGATATATGTATTTTTGAAGTTAGCTCAGTAAAACTAAAAAATATTTGTGGCAGCGTCCAAAACCAATAACTCCGGGAAGTATAGATTTCATTTGGTCAAATATTATATTTTTTCTTAAAACTAGACTTACTAAGGGTCACATGTCCTTTGGAACCATACCAATTAGATCTTCATACAATTAGATATGAATTTTCAAAGTTTGATAAAAATTCTGTCAAATTTCCAACAAGTGCAAAAATTAAAAAATGTAAGGATAAAATAGTCAATTGACTAAATAAAAAATTGAAAGCCAATATTTCTCTTCCCTTTATGGTGATGGACGTCCAACAAGAGGGAGCAAGAAGGAAATAATTATTTGCCCTCAATTATGTCAAAAGGTGAAGCATTTTTAACCAAAGTAAAAAAGGTGGAAAAGTCAAACCAACAACATTTGTTAAAGAAGCCATTAATTCAATACTTTTTGGTCAACATTTCCTCTCCAAATGGGCAGCAATTTCGTCCAACACAAGAGAAGGAGAGAGAAGAAATGAATCTCCATTTAATCAAACTACTCTTCGTTAATTAACCAAACCACTTTTGCAAGAAATTAAACCACCACAACTTGACACATCACCTTCTTAACTTTTTAAGTGTGAATTTTCAGCCAAGTATCTAAATGTAAGAGTAATAAATGAATCAACAATATCACTCTTCCATTACAATCAATTCATATGGCCAAAAGAAGAAAATAGAAGAAAAAAGAAAATGGAAAGAGAAAAGAGAAAGTTGAAGAACAATGAAGAAGGTAAGGTGATCTAACTTAATTTTCACCTTCTAAATCATCTCTATTGCTCTTGAGGTCTTCATGAATGTTGTTCCTCTTATTAAGAGCTTCATTTCTATGGTTTTAGTTTCTTGAAAAGAGGTATTTTGTGCTGTATACAAAATGTCAAAGTTGGAGGAATCAAGAACAAGCCTTAAAAAGTGAAAGAGGTGGGCTTGAGCTTTGATTTGAGCTATATATTGTGTTGTTTGGTTGAGTATGGTGAATTTTCTTAGCTGCCCTATTTTCAATCTTTTAGGGTTTATTAGGGTTCATGATGCTTTCATCTCATACATGTAATTATATGTTGATTTGGAGGCAAATGAACTAAGTTTGATGATTAAGTTGTGAATTGGTTGCTTGTTGTAGAAAACCCTAATTTTCTGGTATGAACATGGCATGATGAAGGAATGAGAATTTGATTATTTTGATGATTTCAGTAGATTCTACACAAAAAATTGTGTGGGAATACATGTGTTTATAATTTTTGGATGCTTTATAATTAAATCTGGAATTTTTAGAAATTGATAGTTATGTTGTTTGATTGCCTCCAGTGAGGTAGTGTTATTGTACAATGGTACTCATTGGTTAAACTTAGTCTAAAAATTATGAAACTTGGCAAGATTGAAGTAGAGATATAGAGCTTTAATTTGATAGGTAATTTTTAATTTTTGGACTAGTACATTAAGAGATATGATTTTTCAAAGTTGAGCTCTGTTTTTGGAATGTAATCTGGAATAGGGGAAGTTTGATGAAATTCTTGGAATGATGTAAGTGTAATAGCTAGACTTGTTATTTTTCCATAAAAGTAAACTTAAATATCTTTACATATAATTTGGAACCACCCCAATTGGAGTTTCATAGAATTAATTATGATTTTTTAAAATTTGGTCAAAATGCTGGCAACTTTTAGCTAACATGTGAATTTAAGAAAGAAAATGGTCAAATGTAATTAGTATGAATTTCAAGGGTGAAAGTAAGCATATGAGGCTAAGGCAGCCCCATTAGGCATTCATTTGTCATGGATCTAATGATGTGATTGGGTATCTAGGGCCATAGAGAAGTCAAAAAGAAGCATGAAAGATACTTCAAGTAACCCTGATGATGGGAAGAAGATGAAACAAAGGAAGGACATTGGTCCACAAGATGGTAAACTTTACTAAGTTGCATGACTTGATATGTGTGCTTGTGTATTGATGTTTTAATTACTTTGATGAATTGTATGAAGTATATGTAAATGAGTGAAGCTCTGTTTTGTTTATACTATGGACATTAGTGTAACATGTTAAACATTGAACATACATATATGTCATTATGTTGGCATGGATTTGTGGGAGCAAGCATGTCATGCACAAAGCCTTTCTTATATACATTTGTTAGCACTGTTTACTACTGAGATTCTCTCAAATCTCACCCTCCCCCAACCAACCATTTAGATAGGTGGACACAGGTGGGATGCTGGAAGTTGTGCAAGAAGAGAACGCGATGGAGGACCGTAGATTTAAGGGCCCATTACTATATATATATATTTTTTAAAAAAAACTTAAACTCTTTGATAGCCTTGTGTGGCTACAAAGTTGCATATGTAAATGAATGAATTAAGTTTGAGTAGAGAATCGCCCTAATTGAATTAAAGGAAAAAGATAAGAATTGATGAGTAATAATAAAGTTGTGAACCACTAGAATACGCTTCCGCAAGAATTTTAAAATTTTCAAAAAAAAACCCACTCAACTATAGGTTCAAATCCTATTTGAGATTGGGATTTGAAAGCATTATAAAAAATAACGCTTAGTGGTTTGAGTTTGTTGTGTTAAGCTCATCAGAATGAGTGTAAATGTAAAGTGTTACATCCAGTAGGGAAGAAGTATAAAAAGATCCACACATGCCCTAATGATTGCATATGGTATAGAAAAGAGTTTGAAGAGAAGCAGAAGTGTTTGATATATGAAACCCTAAGGTAAAAATCAAATAAGACTCTTACAAAATGTTTGTGATATATTCCAATCATATCAAGGTTCAAGCGCTTGTTTGCTAATGAAAATGATGCAAAAAATTTGAGTTGACATACAGATGAGAGGATTTCTAATGGAAAACTTTGGCATCTGACTGATTCTTCTCAATGGAAGAAAATCAATCAATTATTTTCTAACTTCGGCAAAGAACCTAGGAATCTTAGGCTTGGCCTTAGTACGAATGGCATGAATCTGCCTTAGTAGTATACATAGTTCATAATTTGTTCTCTTGGTTATTTACAACTTATATCCTCTGTTATGAATGAAATTAAAGTACATCATGTTGTTTATGTTGATTTTGAGACCAAAACAACCTATAAATGACATAGATGTTTACTTAGAACCCTTGATCGATGACTTTAATGAGTTGTGGGAAGAAGGTGTCAATGTTTTTGACTCAACCAAGAAGGAGGTTTTTAAAATGCGAGCTATGATCTTTTATATTATAAATGACTTCCTTGCATATGGAAACTTGACAGGGTATAGTGTTAAAAGCTATAAAGTATGTCCAATTTGTGAAGAAGGTACATGTTACCATCAACTTTACATAGAAGAAAGACGGTTTATCTTGGTCATAAGAGATTTCTTAGACCGGGCCATGATTGTCATGTCTCATGTATGTATTCATTTAAAGGCTATGAAATGTTGTGGTTTGTGATGATTCCTTGGATGGCTACGAACATAAGTATATATGTAGTTTATGAACCTGCGAATGATGAATAATAGTTGTTAGATTTTGTTCCCACTTGAATTGAGAAGATTGTTGGTATTATATTCATTTTGAAGCTTTTGAATTGTGAGAATTCAATTTGTAACTCATATTGAGTTGTTGAGACACGAGTTCTTTTAAGTGATGGCTTGGTTGGTGGGTTAAAGGAAGAAATAGTGTGGATATGTAAAAATGCACGAAAAATTTAGACCAGGTGTTAAAAATATAAGGTCTAAAAAGTATACATTTTAAGACATGATATAGAAAATATAGGGTTTAAAAATTATAACTTTTAAGACCGATGTTATAAAAGATGAGGTCTAAAAAATAGTTTTTAGACATGATTTTAAAATAATCAGTCTAAAAAGTAACACATTTTACATGTGATATAAGATAAGGCAGGTCTAAAAAGTCCAATTTTATAGACTTGATATTTGAGCAACCGGTTTAAAAAGTGTTTTTTAAGATCAATTGTTTAACCAGTCTAAAAGGCAACATACTTTTTAGATAAACCGATTATATCCATATCTGATCTAGAACAGGTTTAAAAAGTGATTTTTACCAAGTCTAAAAAGTAATTTTTAGACTTAGTGAATAATAATTTGCTTTTGGTTTGGGCTCATTAATTTTAATAATTTCATGTCCCAAATATCGGTTACATCGAGAGTGAAGAAACAGAGAGAAGGAAAGTGAGAAATCGTGAATCACACCAAAAAAACATCCTACAAAGGAATCGTGAATCTCACCGTAACAAGTGCAAGTGTCATCTGCTGCTGGCAAGGAGATTGAGCTATTTGTTGTCGAAGACAGTGGCTGTCACTATTACCTTTGCGGCCAGGAGATGGACAAAAAATGGAAAGGAGTAGAGTGAGCAGTCACGAATTCAAGATCAGGTGAGGGGTAGCACTGTTTTTTTTTTTTTTTGGTGAAAAAAGGTGAGGGGTAGCACTTTGGGAAAAGTCATTTTACCTCCAAATCTCTCCAACTTTGGGGGAGAAAATCTTGGGTGAAAAAACCTTAGGCCCAATTTTTTCTACCCACTTTTCTCCTCCCCTTACTTTCCCTTCTAGTCCAAACAGATGAAACTCAGTTTTTAGTTTTTCACCGTACTTTTCTCCTCTCCAATTTTCTCTTCAACCAAACACACTATTAAAGTGTGATTTGCTACGGATGCAACTTCCCTCTTTTTACATGGCCTTCTTCAAAATCAATTACATCTATTTTTTTTTTCTTTTTCATTTTTTCCCATCAATAGCCAAAATTCTCTCATTGATGTTAATAATAGTCATGACGCTATGTCAGATCTTGACTGAGCATTGCAAGTTGCAAAGGAAGACGCTGACGTGGAAGAATTAGGTTTTATCTTGAAGGACATCTCTTTTTGCCTTCTGTTTTATTAATATTATTGAACCTTTTTTCCAAAAAAAAATGGAAGAATTAGGGTGGATCTATTTCAGTAGTCGTCTTTAACTAGATCATGCACCTTTTCTCATGTGTGTAGGAGTTTAAAGCATTAATTCCCCTCTTAAAATATCACTATTACCAATAATAAATGGAAATTTTAATTTACCAAAACGCCTTCACTTGATTGCGATAAAACATAAATGTAAAAGAAGACAGATGTGTGCATTCTGAAGAAACACGACTGTTAGATACTGTAATTAAAACATATATTGTATTGGTTTTAGGTCCCCAAGTTAAACTGAACGTTTCCGTATTCTGGAATAGTGTGTTGCATTTTGGGCCTGCGGTTTTGGGCTTGTGCCTTTTTCTTCTTTTGTTAGGCATAGTTATTATCCTCTTATTGGAGGCACTATCAGCTAAATAATGTGTGTACCTCTCTCTCAGTGGGAATTTTAATCAGGAGAGACTAATCTCTTCCCCTATGTTTTAATAATTTCTAGTTTTAAGTGTTTTTCCCAGATTTAGGGCCATTCTGGTTTTGGGCTCATCAAAACAAAAAATCACCATTTTGCACAGTGTTTCGGAAAATTGGGCTTATGTTCTATTTGGGCTTACTGCAATTTTGTTTTATTTTTCGATGTTTGTATCATGAGAAAATTTTTGGGCTTCCAGTTTGGGATTATTTTTAGTTTTGTTTATGTATTCTGCTGGTTTTTTATTTTTTTTTGTTGCAATACAAAGTCAAGCATAGTTAGAAATGAGAAAACACAACTAGGGATTAGGCCTCATTCCCAACCGTCTAGGACATGCATCGCTTGTCTTCCAAAAGCATATTGTTTTTGGTGTTGTAACAAAAAGAATAAAAACAATAATTTGTTTTTGGTTTGGGCTCATTAGTTAGAGTTTCGATACTTTGTTACTGTTTTTTTCTTTTTCTTTTCCTTTATTTTGCTAAGCATAAATATCTTTTTATTGGAGGCAATCCTATTCGAAGCACTGTCAGGCACTAAATGTGAGCACTTCTCCCAGAGATTTAAACCTTAATTTATGATATTATGAGGATCTAACCATTTCCACTAAACCCAACCCCATTAGGTACATTTATATATCCAATTATCAGTAAAATTGTCGTGCGTTTAGACTTTAGACTGTTGTTTAATTGGGCCATTATGTTTGTTTCCAGAAACCTGGGACATTGTATTAAATTACCAGCTTTGTACATTTTTGTTTGGGCCCTTATTTAGGCTATTTATTCTGGTAATTCTGTTTTGGGCTCTATTTTAGTTATTTACTGGCTTGGCCCATGTTGTTTTAATTTCCAGTAATTCCTTCTGGCTTGTGCTGAATAAATAATTTTTGAGTTGTGATTTATTTATTTAGAAACTGTTTAATATACTATTTAATTTGCGCACCAATATAATTGTTTAAATTTAAGGAAAATTAATTTTTGGACATTTCACATTCTAGAAAATTCATAAAATTTTATTTGTGTTATTTAATTATTTGAATACTTGGATGATTGACTTTAGACAATTATATAACTGTGTGAAATTTGAAAAATTGTACTTGCGTTGAAATATGTTAAGATTTTTTTTTCTAAAACATTTTTTGGGTGGTTAAAATAGTGGGAACATTTAATTTTAGTAATTTAATTACTTTTGTTGATTAACTTAATCGATTAAGCTCTCCATCAAATTATGTATATATAGAATTTAAATGTATGTGGTTGATATATGTTATTAGCATACGGTTTTCTAGTAGCCACAACATTCTCTCGTACGTTATTTTAAATAATCATATAAATGATACTTGCATTCGATATTTTAACCTTTTTGTGGAACCTTAAGAATTTGTTTGGTACGAGGAAAGAGTTTTCAGAGAAATAGAAGTTGAAATAAAAGTAGAATTAAAAGTGGAAATGGAGATGGAAGTGGGGTTTAAAAGTGTGTTTGGTATGACAGTGGAAGTGAGATATAATTTTTAATCAAAATATATATTTGTAATATGAAAATACTAAAATATCCTCCAACAAAAAAGCCTCTTCCACCTAAAGACCATAGTCATCATTGAAGACTGCCGCCAACAAAAAGACGGAGGACCGCCGCCGCCGCCGCCATCACCCTTATGATGGAAGATCATAGTTGCCGATGGAGGGAAGAAGAAAGGGTGGGAGGGTAGTAGAGTAAATAAACCCAAGGAAGTGGATGTGGAACTCACTTCCATGGGGTGAGTGATGGAATTCATTTCCATCATTTTTTATGGAAGTGACTTCCATGATACCAAACAGATAAAATGGTGGAACTTACTTCTACTTCCACTTCTCTCCCATAAATTTTTTCCTACCAAACGAGCATAAGAATAGCTCTTCTTTCATCCTCAGCTTATTTCCTTCTCAAGGAGTTATCTTCCAGCAGGAAGACAAAGAAGCCTGATCCCATTTCTGTTCTCCAAAATTTAGTACTACTATTAGAAAAATACGTACCCTTTATTACTATTAGAAAAATTTAACATTCTAACCCACAAATCATCCACATAGTGCACAAAATAGGCAGTACTAAGTATTTCCCTGGCGAGAGGCAACAGAACTAACACCAAAAATTATTACTGCCTCTAATATTTAATATAAGACATATTTATCTAATTTAATTAGTTGAATTAATTAATATAACATGTATTTTTTAAAATATCTTAGTTATTTTTTTTAATTCTCTTATTCCCTCTCACTTTTAATTATTGTTGAAGGAACATAAGTAGGAGTAAATTATGAATAGATTAACAAATATAAAAAATATATTTTATATTTTAAATCTAATATTAACTCTCTAAATCAGTCTTATATTAAAGAGCGGAGGGAGTATTTTTTTAACACCAAAAATTATTTGGCTCATCTCCTCACACAACTCGGGGAGAGTTTCAATAAATAATTTTGCATGGTAAAAATCGATATACTTCCTCTTCCTCATTTTGTATTATTATTATATGTCCCTAATGTACACAACATGCATATTTATCTAATTCTCTTTGTCTATTATAAACCATACAATAAGAATAGTAGAAGCTTCTCTTTGCTTGTTTGAGATTTCTTGTTTATATATGTGAACAAAGAGGTTTCAAAAATAAATTAAAGGTTTATGTTTGAAAAAAAGCCTCTATTTGGAGGTGTCATTACGGGGTGTAATTTTTGTCGATACATTGGATCAATTGCTTTCAGGCCAATAATATTTTTTAAGAGCTTGTTTGGAATAGCTTATGAAAATTATATAAGTGCTTATGAATTATTATTCATGGAATACGAAATAACTTTTACGGTCTATGAAGTAGATTTTACGGTCTACGAAGTACTTTTAAGACCTACGAGATAAATATGTGGAGGAGATTTATCTCGATTTACGTGATTCAAAAAAATATGCCAAGCAAGCTCTAAATAAAAGCTAGTGTTCAACGAGGGCTCGGCTGGAGTGAGAGACGGTAAGAAGAGTGAGTGAGGAAAGGTAAGTGAGTGCAGAGATAAATGAGAACAAGGAAGAAGAAGAAGGACCAGCGTGTCAGAGGGAGGGATGGGAAGAGAGACGACATGTAGAGATGTGTGGGGTCCACAAAAACAAAAAGTGCCCTCCGTTAGAAAGGTTAACGGAAATTGCATTTTACTCTATTTAAAAAAGATTGCCGGTAAGCTTGCAACCAACAAAAGTATATGGTGCAAGTTACACATTTGAAAAAAATATATAGGCAATTTTATTCTCTAAGCCCCTGAAATATCCATGAACATGTGGCTCTCACTAGAATCCATCCACTTATTAAAACCCCGCACATGTATTACAATCTATCACTGTTTATCTCTTAAATCCAATGGTTATCCACGAAAAACACATTACATCCATGCCTTGTCAATCTCTCTCACCTCTTGTCCCTATCATTCTCTCTTCTTTTTCTTACCTTTCTCTTTTCTATTTTATTTATCTTTCAAGTTCCTTCTCATCTTGAAAGTTTGGTGAAGTAGGGGTGGTAACACATCACGTTTTTCTTTAACTAATTCAGATTGCAACGGATTTTGAAATTCTGTCATAAATTTTAAGATAGATTAGTAATAGAATTTATGTTTTTAATTTATGATGGAAATTTTGTCATTAATGAATAATTTTGTTACTAATTTATAAAATAATCTATTCTATTTTTGTGACGGATTAGCGATAGAAATTTCATCACTAATTTCTAGGATAATATCTTCCATTTTTAAGACGTAATTGTGACAGACTTTTCGTCACTAATTTACGACAACTTTGGGATGAAATTTTCGTCGCTAGTTTGTCACGAATTAGAGATGAAATTTCCGTCGCTAATTTCTCATGAATTAGGGACAGAATTTCCGTTGCTAATTCATTGTTATTTTGTCGTTAATCCATTATAAACTTAATTTTTGGTTTTTTTAAAAAATAACGCTATGACAAAAATTCTATCGGAAATCCGTCTCTATTAATTGTTTTAATTTTTTCTTTCCAATTAAAAATTTCCTGTTATTTTGAATTTAACTATAAGTCAATCTCAATAATGATTAAAAAAATTAAAACTTGAATTAAATGGAGCATAAATAAAAATAAATTCAAACCAAATTATAAAATCATAGTAAGTTAACCACCACAAAGCAACAAAAGTATTAAAATGAAAATGTAGATAATATGTTAAACAAACCACACCAATATTTAATGTAGTCAAACAACTTAATAACCACCCTATGTTATAGTGTGCTATCATGAGCGTAAGGATTTGACTGCACATCACTTGGAGAATCTATATTAGAACTTCTAGATGCCTTGATCATCATGTAATGACCCTATTAAAGAAAATAATAAGTACAAAAAGTCAAAATATATGAATAAGTATAAAATAAAGGATGATATGCAACTACAAAAAGATGAATTTGACCAATCTAATTAATACAACAATAACAAGTAATCAACAAGCCATTTCTCACTCTAAAATATCACAATAATAAGCAATCAACAAGCTATTTGTCACTCTAAAATATGAGTGACAAAAGAAGAAATACAATAAACTTATATAAATCAATGAGCCAAATTAATTTTTCTTTAACTAAGTGAGTATGAAGAAAAGCCTTAAATTTCACCTCAAAACAAAACTATAAATATTAAGGCTTAAACACTACAACTAACTAGGCGTTCGGCAGTCAACACAAATCTAAATGAAAAACACTATAACAAACATGTACTTATAGATATTTTAGCCAACCTCTAATACAATGAAAAACACTATATAGATTTATATGGTCTTATAATTTTACTTATATTATAAATAAAACATATTTGATTTATAAATTCCAATACATATCTTATAAATAATCATGAATGACTTGTAAAACAATAATGACACAATTGTAAATGTCTTTTCGTCCAAAAATTAAGGCTGAAAATGTAACTCTTCAGCCCCTAGCAGCATCGAAGAATAGCCAATAGGTTGGATTAGATGTCAGATCAATGCCATGTGGTTGGATTTGATTAGGGAAAAGGACAAAAGACAGCTATGGTTTTCTTAATAAAAAAACACCTCTTTTTTTATTATATATGAGCTATAGATAAATCATTTGCATGTATTCTTTATGGTATATTTGTTGCTGATATGGTATATTCAATAATGCAATTCAAGAGTCCGTAGATTTGAAACTGTTTACTTTCAAAAGTGTACTTCACAAGGTAAAGCGCAATGATATTCAGTTTCCATCAGACCATCACTGTTATAATTTTGTTCATTTTTCAATTCATTTACTTTGTGTTCCCTGCCATAACAGAGCCAGAAGGCATTTACTCTTAAGAAGACATGAATGAACCAAATAAACCAGTGATTCCCCAACATGAACAGAGTTATATGCTTAAGAAGACAAAATGAGTATACCTAAATGAATATAAGGCAAACAAATAAACTATCATAGGTTTAAAATACATTTGTTGGCATCAGTTTAGAAATGTACAGACCAATCAGATTAAAGGAAAAGCACTTTTATACAAGTCCGAAGACACAAAATAGAACCACTTAATATGTGGACACAAAAATTCTAGCATGAATATAATTATGGGTTGTTTGTCACAATATCTGCAAAATTATTAACACATAACATAAATTAAATCAGTATATGAAATCAACATTTAAAATTATTTAAGCATTGTAGAATAGAACATACATATATACACATGTACCTTCTTTTGTCTGGTTTCCTCTTCTTTTTCTGTTAATTTCCTAGCTATATTGATATCACTCTGCTCCAAACTTGTCAATTGGTAATGATGGCCTCACAAAAATGAGTATTTAATTGCACATTCATATAATATATGTAGTAGTAGTTATTTATGTGTTTTTATGTATTATTTGAAATCGTAGAATGCATTATTGCAATTTGTTACAAATTTTATACTTTATAAATAAAATCATGTGCTTTGCATAAAACTCAAGAAACAAGCTGTGATGTTTATACTTTGTGAATTGTATTATGAGTTGTTATAAGTTTTAACTTTTATGCATAATTATATTATCATTTACTCTCTAAATGATGGAAATTTGAAAATTTCAAATTAGCGACTGAATAGAGACAGAAATAATTACCAACGAATATTAGAGACATAATAGCGACGGAATAATTTCCGTCACTAATTTCAGTCAAAAACCCAGAATAAGTTATCCCAAAATTAGCGACGGAATTTATAACGAAATTGTCACGGAATAGCAACAGAATTTGTGACGAAATTAGAGATGATCAGTGACGGAAATCAGCTACGGAATGTTGTCCGTCGCTTATCTGTCCCTGAATTCATTTAGCGACGGAATAATTCTGTTGCTAATTTCCGTCACTGATCCGTCCCTAATTTCATCTCTAAAATTAGTGACAGATTTATTGATGGATTAAAGATGGAATAGAAACAGAATTTTTCCATCGCTAATTTTCGTATCTAATTTCCTATTTTTTTTGTAGTGTTGGTTTGAGTATGATTTATGATCTATTATAGGCTGTTGTTTCAGCTTATGCCAGACCTAACTAAAAATATGTTAAAATAGTATGGATTTTTTTTATTTATTTAATATTTATTCTTTCCCATTACATTTTTTTATTTTTTTTATTTTTTAATCTTTTTTATAATGTCTTTTATTTTTATTTTTCAACCCATTTTCTTTTCTTTCTTTTTTATCTTTCCCCTTTTTATTATAATTCTTTTATTTATATTTTTTATTTGTGATATTTTTATTAATAATATCTTTTAATCTAATAAATCATATTTTGGTTAAACTTTTGTCATCCAACTAATTACATGATAAAACCCATTTATCATGAAATAATTAATTTCTTAATGATAATCAAATTATGAAAATAAAAATCAGGATGTTACATTCAACACCTACTTTCTACACAATTTTGCATAATATTTATGTGAATGCTTTGCCTAATTGTGTTGAGTATATTTGATTGATTGAACTCTGTTATATTTATGTTATGGTCATGAGTATGTTGTAACATTGAACATACATATTTGTCATTATTTTGGCATGAAATTATGTAAGGAAAGCATGTCATGCATTAAATATATATATTGTATCCATAATGGTATTGTTTACCATTAAGATTCCCTTGAATCTCACCATTCCCCAACCAACCATTTAGGTAGGTGAGCATAAGAAAAGAGTGCAAGACAATGCACCGAAAGAAGAAGTTGTAGATGAAGAGTTGAGGAATTATTTCGTGTTGTTTTGTGATGTATTAATATTTAATGTGGTTAACTGTAAAACCCGCATGACGAAGGGATTAATTATCCAAGTGCGTTAAATGAACTAGAAATGCGTAATCGCACAATACAAGCCCATTGGTTAAGTAATCAGAGGAATTGATAAGCCGAGAAAAACCTTGATAATAATGAATGGAAGAATTGAAAAGTTAAAGTGAATAGAAACCTTGTAAATAAAGGTAATTAATATAGTAAATATGGTTTTACCGAATGAACAGTGCCCCAAGAATAAAGGTGTAAGTTTTTAGCTAGGTGCTTTATTTATTAATTCTCCTGAGCCATAATAATAAAGTTAATGTTTCCGATGCATGATAAAGGGGCATTAGAGTTTGGTATTAGAGCAGAGATTCTAGCATTTAGCTAGTATGCTCTGATGATGTGAATAGTATCCATGAGTGATACTTGAATAATCCTGAGTGATACTAGGATTAAGAGATATGGGTGATAGACAAACCCAAAAAGATAGATCTTCCCCTATCAGGTAGTTAGCCTACCAAAGGAAGAGGTAGAACTGTATATTGAGAATGAAATGAAGCAACAGTGATGCATACCCTAAGGAAGAGGATTCATGCTCCGGTAAATTGAGACTCTAGAGATAGATGAGATAGCATAGGATACAGATTTTGTTGTGAACTCTAGGGCTCCTAATATTGAGTTATAGTATGATTTAGATCCCCACCCTGTGTTACAAGAATACATAGGGGAGTTGTACCAAAAAGCTGGTACTGTTTATGTTTCCCTGTGGGGACCATACTTAGCATTTCTAGGAAGGCAGATATGTTGTACTGGGATCAAGATATATATGAGCTGTCGATACCCAGTGATATGTAGATAAGTACCGGCACTAATGCCCTGGATTCTATTGGAACTTTGAGGTTAAGCTTACTCAAGTGAGAGCAATTTCATGATAGGTGACCCTTAGGAAGTTAAGCTGGTATGGTCATGGAGACTTGAAGAATAGTGATTGCTTAAGGTTTCTTCATGACTAATAATCATCTTAGTTAGGTGAATTATATCCAAAGGCATATAGGTATAATAGATAGTATTGAACTGAAAAAGGCCAGAAACTGGTACAGAGATATGCAATTGTTTGGGTCTTACTAGTTAGTACTAGAGATTAATTGAGAATATCTTTCGAAACCTTTGCCACTGATAGAGCACATATGAATGAAAGAATTGTGTTTAAGTGGAATAGTAACTATGAGAGTAAGCTTCTGAAAGCTAAGGGAGAGACAAATATTCACACAATTGATGACTATCCCAGGTCCTAGTGCGACCAATGTGGTCTGTAAATGAAGAGATCGGTAGGGGTTATAGTGAAATGAGTATATAGGATTGGGTTGTGTCCAATGCAGCAAGGCAGAATGGTGGCGGATGCCTCTCAACAGTTGAAGTGTCACGAGTTAGAATACCCTACTCATGATGTAAAGCTTGCAACAATTAACTTTGAGGTGAAGGAATGATGATTACAATATGCATTTATAATATTGAGGATTGAGCTAGAATTAGAACCTCATAAACAATACTGATGCTATGAGGATATAATTCGAATGTTTTAAGGATTAGAATAGGGGCTGTGAATCCTAATTCTAGTACGCATGTATATTAGGTATAGTTTGGGAATATGATTTCTCGACTCAACAGATGTTAATATTACAAGGTTTTAAGAGTTGAATTGTAACATGAAAATCAATTGCAGTCGTTGAATTAATTCTTTAGGAATTTAGAATTGCCTGAGTGGATTGAGGTACTAAAATGTGGTACAGAAATGTGTATGAGGTTTCTGGAGATTGCTAGCAGCTGATCTAGCATAGGAAAAGATCTTAATCTTAGAATATTCTTTTACAAAGAACGATTGAGAGTTTGTTCCTTGTTGGAACCAAGTGGTAGATAGAATCAGGGTAGCAATGAGTTATGGTCTCATGACTAGGACAAATAATAGCAGATATGCTAGTGGCTAATGGATTCCCTGAAAGACATGGATAAAGTACTTCAATAAGGGAAGTTGAATTTGTGACTATGCCTGGAGTTGGACCAATATCAAAAGTCCATACAGTATAACCCCATATAAGATGACATAATTAAAGAAGCAGATTATAGAATTTGTTCCCGTTATAATGGTGCATTGTAATGAATACTATGACAGGAGAGTTTCCTTGAAAGAGGGGTTTGTGTGACCCAATGAAACATCATGGGGTGCTCCAGTGCTATTTGTAGAAAAGAAAGATGAGGAAGGGAATTAAGGAATAACATGCTCAAAAGTATAAATGAAAACAACTCTTGCTCTCGCATATTATGTAATGGTTCTGCATGTATGTGTTTATCATCGAGTATATTCATGTTATAATATACGGTGGGTAGTAAGACTCATTAGGCCAGTGTGTCCTTAGGCTTAAGACCTAGTATGCCTTCAGAGCAGGGTCCTAAGACCTGTTGAGCAATTTGAACTTGAGATTCCGGGCAGTGACTCAACACATGAGATTCTGGGAGTGACTCGATAGATAAGATTCCGAGCATTATCCCAAAGAGGATGTAAAGCCTGAGAATGACGGGACAGTTAGTCCCAAGGCAATAAGACCTGTAAGTACAAGCTACACCGGGAGTAACCTGGGACTTCTTGAGTCAAGTAGGCTTGAGACAAGAAGTCTATGAGTGTATCTTGTATAGAGATTCGAATTGATTTAAAAATATAAAAAGACAATATTAGCCCCATCAACTTTCACACCTTACTCCACTGTTTATGGCAAAACCAAGATATTAAACGATTGATTGAATCCAATAAATCTTAAAAAAAATTCAGTAATAAAAATTCCTTCCTCATGCAGGGCGATTGGAAACCGGATGTAACGAAGAAATAAAGGACTGTGGCTGAGGAAGAAGAGACCAGGGCCTATTTTATCTTGTTTTTTGTTTTTAAAAACAAGTTTTGAAAACAAAAAGAAAACAGAAAACATCTGTTTAGATAATTATTTAAAAAAATGTTTTCAAGTAATGTGGTGGCGGCCGTAACCAACAGCGACATGGCAGTGATCTTCGCTGGTAGTGCAGTGTCGATAGTGGATAAGTGACAGTCTCAAAAAATACAAAATAGAAAGGCAAAAACAAGAAAACATCTAAAAGCTATTTTTGCTTTTTAGTTTTTAAAAACATTTTTGTTTTTAAAAATAACTTATTGAAAACAGTTTTTCAAACAAGTTTTTTTATTTTTAAAAGCAAAAAAACTGTTTTTTTAAAAAAATATCAAACACGCCCTAGATTTGCTGGAGAAGCCTTGGGGAAAAATCCATATATATGTAACGCTGGTGGTTGAGGGGTAAGGGTAGAGGTGGTAATATGGGTTCGGCCCGTAGGCCGAACCCGCCCAACCCAACAAAATGGGTGGGTTGGGTTTCATAAACTTGGGACCATTTGGAAGCGGGTCTTTTTTGCCCAAACCCATATGGTCCCAACCCGTCACGGGTTGGACCACCGGGTTGACGGGTTTTTTTAATCTAAATTTACTCAATACATGCACTCATGGCCTAATGTCTAATTTCATGTTTAATTTTTGTTAAGCTCAAGCCCACACTAAACAACCTGGTCCAACAACAAAAAAGTCATATGTGGTCCAACAAAAAAAAGTCATATCTCAAGCAGTGGAGCCCACGTTCATTATATCACTCTAAGTCTATCACTCTGATAGTCTGATCCCTCAGACCCTCACTAGCAAATAGCCAAATAGCAATTAGTCAATTAGCAAAGCATCGCAGTCGCAGTGTCGCACATTTCAGACTTTCGAGTTCACAGCTGAAGGCTTCACGCTCTCATCTCAATCTCACCATCACACACCCAAGCATCTCACTCTCATCGAGTCACCGTCTCAGGAGTCACTCCTGGTGTCCCACTGTCCGTCTGTCACTCTGTCCCCAACCGGAAGAGGTAAAGATCGACATTACAAGAAGAAGAAGGTGAAGATCGAAGACGATGCAATCCCAGCTCTGCGACTTTGCCAGTCCCAGATCGGCATTACTAGTCCCAGTCCCAGCTCTCCTCTAGCTACCATTTCCCAGATCTGCCTACAGTGATTTAAGGCGACGGACGACGACATATTGGTGAAGATTGAAGACGACACACACGCAAGACGCAACGACGGTAAGAAACTAAGAATGTTTAAATTTGATGGTTAATGTATGGAAATAAATTACTGGATCACTGTAACTCTGCTCTTATCCATGGTCTTAAATCCCAATTTTTAGATGTTTTCTTTCCTTGTTTTCCACTGGCTCTGTTCTATTTATTTCCATATAGATATTAAGAAATCAGTTATGTGGATTAAATATTTCCTGGTTTGTTTAATGTCATTTTTTTATCCAGTTATGTTGTTACTATTTTTTTTGCAGAAATGGATAAGAATGCTGCAAATGAGGTTCAAAATAATGTTACAGAACGAGAAGATGGAAAAGTATCTGAAGTTAACTCTTCTGTGCATGATACTATGGCAAAGAGGGCTAAAAAAAGCACATCTGATGTTTGGAGGTATTATACTAAACTTGGCATACAAGAAGATGGGAAAGAAAAGGCTAAATGTAAAGGGTGTGAAAATTTTTTTGCCGTGGGGAGTAAAAATGGCACGTCAACCATTTGGCGTCATGTTGATTCATGTCATGAAATTCCAAAATATCGTGACATTGGTAACATGATGTTAAACCAAACTGTCAAGGTGAGAAGTAGACATCTTGATCATAAAAATTTTTGAGAATTGGTTGCTAAAGCTATTGTTGTACATGATTTTCCTTATTCTTATGCTGAATATGATGTTGTCAAGGAAATAAATCAATTTTTGAATCCTGAGTGTAGGTTTATTACTAGGAAAACTTCTGTGGTGGATGTTTGGAATCTCTATCTTAGAGAAAAGGAAAAGTTGAAACAAATAATTGTAAAATGTCCTAGTAGAGTATGCTTAACTACTGATTTATGGACTGCAATCACTGTTGAAGGATATATTTGCTTGACTGCTCATTTTGTTGATGACAAGTGGAACCTTAATAGCAAAATACTTGCATTCACACACATGGAACCTCCACACTCTGGAGTTAAATTGGCTAAAAAGGTGTATGATCTAATGGTTGATTGGGGGATTGAAAAGAAAGTGTTTTCTATTACTTTGGATAATGCTTCAGCAAATGATAGTATGCAAAAGATATTGAAAGATAGGTTGAATTTGAGTAAACGTTTGATATGTAATGGTGAGTTTTTCATGTAAGATGTTGTGCCCATATCTTGAATCTCATTGTTCAGGAGGGGTTGAAGGTAACAAGTGAAGCTGTACAAAAGATTCGAGATAGCATTAGATATGTAAGGGCATCAGAGGCAAGGGCTATTAATTTCAAGAAATGTGTAGAACAAGTTGGTATTACAACTTCTATGGGTTTGAGGTTGGATGTTACAACTAGATGGAATTCAACACATGCAATGTTGGAAAGTGAAATTATATATCTAGATGCTTTTGCTACTTTAGCTTTCCATGACACTGGTTATAATCATTCTCTAACAGATGAAGAGTGGTCTAGAGCATTAGAGATGTGCAACTTCTTGGCTCCATTTGCAGCGATAACAGAGTTGATTTCTGGGTCGTCATATCCAACCGCTAACATGTATTTTGTGCAAATATCAACCATTGAGTTATTGCTAAAACAACATGTGCATAATGATGACCCTGTGATTAGACAAATGGCTCTGAACATGATTGGAAAGTTTGAAAAATATTGGAGTGATTGTAGCGTCATTCTTGTAATTGCAATTATTCTTGATCCACGGATGAAGTTTGATATAATAAGGTTTACTTATTCTCAACTTGATCCCATAGATTACAATGAGAAGATTGAATATATTAAGAGGAAGTTGTATTGTGTTTTCAATGAATACAAAAGTTTGAGTGTGAGTTTGAGTGTGATGGGAGTGGAATCATCATCATCTTCAAGTCTTGATATTGCTGCATCAGCTGGTTCAAGTTCTACTTCTAATATCAATGAAAATGTTCCAACAACAATATCAATATGTGGCCGACCTCCTCTTCATCCAATTGCAAGCAGTGTGAAAAAAGGCCATTTATCCAATATAGCTTTTGGAGTAAGTTTGCAATTCTTGAGTAGTTAAATTCTTAATGTTATTTTGATTCATAGCTTACTAATACTTTATTTATATGTTGTAGACTTATCTTAAAAGCAAGAGTAAAGACATTGCATCAGTGGAAAAGTCCGAATTAGACTATTATTTGGAAGAAGCAACACTTGATCCTAACTTATTTGTAGACATGGAAGTTTTGGATTATTGGAAGACTAACTCTGCTCGTTTTCCTTGTCTTTTAAAGATGGCATCTGATATTTTAAGCATTTTGATAACTATAGTGGCTAGTGAGTCAGCTTTCAGCATTGGTTCCAGAGTTCTCACAAAGTATAGAAGTTCTCTTCTTCCTGATAATGTTCAAGCCCTTATCTGTACGCGTAATTGGATGCTTGGTTTCCCAATGGAAGAAGATATTGATAATGGTAATATAATTATATTTACTCATTAGTCATTACCATTTACTCATTTATTTAAAATGAGCATAAAAACATCTTACACTTTATTTTTTTTATTTGTGGCAGTGGCACATTCATTTGTGGAAAAACAAACTGATCAAGCTCAAGAAAATGTTACAACTTCACATCATGCTTCAAATTCGAAAACAATTTTATGATGAATCTATTAAGTAATAATGGCTTTTGGATTTATGTTTGTTTTTTCATGTGTGGACTTATAATAAATGTTTAATTTGTAATGAATTTTTAATTTTTTTATAGTTTATATTTGTAGAAAAACAATTTTAGATAATTGTGTAAAAAAAGTTTAAAAAAATATGGGTTGGGCGGGCCAACCCGCCAACCCACAGGTTATGGGTTGGGTTGGCCAACCCGCCAACCCACAGGTTATGGGTTGGGTTGGCCAAATGCCAACCCATATTGATACGGTCCTTTTAGGACCGAACCCATACGGTCCCAACCCGTGACGGGTTAGCCCAAACCCGGTGGGCCGGACCATATTACCACCTCTAGGTGAGGGGTATATTTTTCAGCAAAAAAATATTTCCAGAGAAGTGTGGATTTTCTAGAGGCAGAGGTGTGAACACATTTTCTTACTTTTGGTGGGAAAATTGCTTCCCAACGAGGTAAAATCAGTCCAATCCAATTAAAATATCCATTTCCTTTTCCAGCCAAACAAACATGGCCTTAGTCTTAATTATGAAGATCAAAAGAATCAAAACCATATGACTTTCATCAGTTTGCGGCATTGATCTCACACCATGTAATGACACGGAGCTGGCTTGCATCCGCTGCAATGTTTGTCGGCTGCCCATCCCTGCATAGTAAAGGATGAGGTTGAATTTTTTTTATGTAAAAAACAAAAAATGATATCTAATACCTTAAAATATTTTTTTGGATACATCTAATACCTTAAAATATTTTTTAAATAGTATACAGTAGCTTAAAATAATTTTTAGTGCTCTTAACCCCTTAAAATATTTTTCAGTTGTATCCAATTTGTTAGCAGACTGATTACAATTTTGTAACGACCCTTTCTCACAAACAACAATTATCCAATACATTTATACAAAATCAGTGATAATTTTTTTTTCGATACATATCAGAGTTCAATCCAATAAATATCAGAGTTCAGGACACAAATTCGCCCACAAACTCTTTCACAACATATCGAAGTTTAAGACATGTGGGCCCTATAATGGCAATATAGAAATTAACACAACACCAATACCAAAAGAGGCCTACAAAATTCTCAACGTCTATGCCTCTGGTTGCTTCCCTTGGCCTCTATCCAGATTAGAGGTATCACCTGAAAAATTATTTATAATGACGGGGTGAGACATAAAGTCTCAGTAACCAAAATCAATTTACAAAATATGCAGGAAAAGATTGTAAGTCAGAGAAGCAGGTTTAACTGACATAATAATAATAATAATAATATTCTCATAATTCAAAATTTAACATGATATAATCAATAAATAAAACCATCCCCACTCATCCATCCTGCTCCTCCTTATCTCCTCTGGACTGGTACAGCCTATCAGTGCTAGTATACCCGGCCAAAGGTTACCTAGTCACATCAAGAATACTTCCCCCTCCCATGCCACCACCAATATACCGTAACAGGGAGGTGTCCGCCCAAACACTCAGCTCCAAAATCCGGGCCAGGATTGAGAGAGCCGATGGGTACACAATTCACCATATCTCTTCCACACAACCTAACATATCCCGTAATATAAAAATAATAAACTAATACAGCTTTCGAAAATAATTATGAGAATTCTAAATTCTTATACAACATTCCATCTCAAACAACATATCCACCATAACAGTAACAATTTAATAATAATTTCCACTTATATATGTAAATTGGAAAATACACCGCTTCACTGAAATAAATTCATATTCAAACATAAATATAATATTGTAAAACACATACAAGTAATATAGATAAAAGTAAGGTTTATAAAACACCTTACAGTCCAAAACAAGCATATAAAATAAATTAACCCCGGTTACCTCGATTCCAAGCTTAATCTTAATTTGGATAGTAAAACCCGTGCAATCACCGATCACAAGAAAAATCTACATTATTAATGTAGATACCAATTAACCAAAAATAACAATAAAATAATTAATTTATATAATTTAACTCCTACAACCCAATTTTCTCTACAACTATTATCCCCATTTATTCCAATTTCCTTAAAAAAAATCCTTAAATAACCTTTAACATACCTATAATTACAAAATCCTCAATATCAACTTTCTAAATAATTAAATTTCCTTTTTCATAATTTATACGGGTATAATCTAATTATTAAATAACTCTTCAAATCTCTACATAATTAAAATCACATCAAATTCTAATTCAAATATTAAGTCCTAATTTATATTTTTCACATAGCTCAGATCTAATAAAAATAAACCGATTAAAACCTCAATAATACCTCCAATAATCCAAATAAAATAATTAAACTATTTTTTATCGGTAAAAACACCCTATAGAGATTAATTTATATCCTATTTATAAAAGAAATTAATTATAAAATCACATGAAAACTAAATAATAAATCTAAACCGATTAAAATTAACTATTAATTATTCTCTACATTTATACAGTCTTATATTGACAAAACTCAAAACTTGCCTAAAATCATATCCCTAAAATATTCTCTAACTAGCATAAAATTACTATCATAGGAAAGAAAAAATTATTTAGAATATTTTTTATAAAAGAAACTTTATGATTAGAAGAAAGTTTGTGTACCTTATTGATCTCCGAAAAACCGAAAATATACCTATCAGAACCTCACTCTCTCTTCTCTTCACAAAATACTTCACCTGCGTGAAGTGTCTATGAGAGGGGGTATTTATAATACCTCTCACCTCCCTTACTTGTTGCTTTGGCGCCTGATGGCGCCAAAGCAACATTAATCAAATTTTTTTTTAATTGACAAAAGGCCCCTTTTGTCTATCGACGCCTACCACACATATTATATATATATATATATATATATATATAAAATTTTTATAATATAATATTATTTTAAATAAATTATTATTTTATTAATTACATTTTAAATTTCTATTTTTTTATTTTTTTAACTTTTTTTTCAAAAACTTTCTATTAAATTTATATTTTTCTATAAAGTATAATTATATCCTAAAATAAAAATATGGATGTTACAAATTTTACCCTTAATGAATTTTTTCAACTCCAAATATTACTTTAAAATATTTTTGGTGCTTTAAACCCTTTAAAATATTTTTTCAATTATACCCAGTGTCTTAGAAGACTGACTATAATTTTACTGTTAATGTATTTATGATACTGGTTTATTAATTTCCATCCACTCTAAAATATTTTTTCAGTAATACCTAATATTTTAAAGTAATATTTGGAGCTGAAAAAATTCGGTAAGGATAAAATTGCAATCAGTCTGCTAACGGGTATAACTGAAAAATATTTTAAGGAGTTAAAAGCACTAAATTATTTTAGGATACTGTATACTATTTAAAAAATATTTTTAGATATTAGATATGTCCAAAAAAATATTTTAAAATACTGGATATTATTTTTTTACATAAAAATAATTCAGCCTCATCCTTTACTAAAAACTACACCAAAACGGTGTAGTTTTATGCTGCGGATGGGTAGCGAACATGCATTGCAGTGGATGCAAGCCAGATCCGTTAGAGACGGAGGAGGAAGAGAGACATAAAGCGAGGTATGGGGGATGTCTCAATTGATCAATTTTTCAATTTTTTTGCTATTTATTATATTTTTTATTAAATTAAATTTTAATGTTTGAGATTTAATATTATATAAAAATATTATTATAATATTAAATATAATAAAAATATATCATAATAAATAAAACAAATCTCAATCATTAAAATTTAATATAATGGTGAATGCACTAAATAGAGAGAGAATGAAGAGAGTGATTAACAGGGCATCATTTTTTAGGAAAAATGATGACACATAGTTAAATGTGGAACCCACAAAAATCAAAAGTATCTTCCATTTAGAATGGTTAACAGAAATTGTATTTTTGCTCCATTTGAAAAAAATTATAGGTATTTTTACACCCAACAAAAATATATAGTACCTAGTGCATATTTGGGAAAAATATATAGGTAATTTTTTCCTTAACCTCATCACAATGTGTATTAATTATTCAATGTTTCCTCTTGTCCTTCTTATAAAATTCTATTTGTCACTCTCGGCAATGTGTTTTTATTATTTTTACTCCTAATTAATTTTTATTTTCTCTCCTCATTTTTTCTCATACTACATTCTTTTTTAAACTTTTTCTCATTATTACTCTATTTTTCTCTCAAACTTGGCCCTGATATACTTGAAAAAAAAGTTAATTTCTAACATATTTGTTACTTTTTACCAATTTTAATTGATTTCTTAAAATGCATAATTTAATTATTAGAATTTTATAAAAATAACATGAGGGAGTATGTTCAAATAATAATAAGAAGAAAAAATTAATTATTTAATACTTATAATTTCACCGAATTTATAACCAATTTTTTTTATAGTTTTACTGGTTGCGAATAAGTACATGTAGATCCACTAAATTTGTAACTCAATCCTTAATGACACATCATTTTTGGAGGCAGATTCCGTTCTATCATTTTTTTTTAATTTTATGTAAAAAAAATTTCACCTTTATTCCATCCATGCCATCATTTTGTTATAGTGGCTATCCCATTGTATGGATGGAGGTCTTGATGTCCGATCTTATATATAGGTGGAACGGCCAACTATATGAAAGTGGCAGCACGGATGGAAGACATATGAAAATTAAAAAAGAAAATTACAACATGAAATCTACTAGGATTAAATTCAAACTGGAGTCTCAACCGGTTGAGGCAGTAGGTCAAAAGTTAGTGAATCCGATTAGAGTTAATTCGAGCAAAACATTTGTAATATTTAAAACACATTTTTTTTATATAAATTTAAAATTTAGGTGAGTTGGGTCCCGTGGCTAATTGAAGTCTGACAATGCCTCCAGGCTCAAGAGTGCTTATAGAGGTACTTATAAATCGTCCACCAATAAGATCTTTATATTAGTAGGATTTAAACCTATAAATTTATAGATATGAGTTAGTGCCTTATAATAAAAATCAGAATGAGTATTACTTTAGCACTGAAGATATTATGACACAAATGATTTGAAGTAATAAGTATTTTTTTAGGCATATATTCTTAGACATTGTCCGGCACTGAATGGAGCCACACATATCTCAACGGAAATTCATCATATAGGTGGAACGGCCAATTATATGAAAACACTAGTACAAAATCTAGGATTTAGACCTATTTTTTACACCTGACGAAACAGGTAACGTGTAGAAAGTGTGATCGGTGGCATTTTCGTAAATATATTAAGATTTTAGGACTTTCTACACGTGTTGAAATGACAACACGTGTAGAAAGTAAATTTAAAAAAAAAATTCATTAAAAAAATGAAATTAATTTAATTCAAAAATTATTTAATTTACTTAAACAAAAAAAATATAACGAGAAAGATTTTTTTTAAAAAAATAAATCCAAGTTTTCTACACCGGTTGAATTAAAACCGGTGTAGAAAGTCATATATTCTACACCGGTTAAATTAGAACCGGTGTAGAATAAGTATTTAATTTTTTTAAAAAAATAAGTCCACATATTCTACACCGGTTGGAAAAGAACCGGTGTAGAATATATGACTTTCTACACCGGTTGGATTTGAACAGGTGTAGAAAGTTAGTTTCTACACCGGTTCTGATATAACCGGTGTAATATCCCTCTAAAAAACACTCACGCGCGTCTTTCTCCTCATTTTCTTTTACCGCCAGTTAGCTCCAATTCCTCCCTCCCAATCACGCTCATCTGCCGAACCCATGCCCTACACTCTGCTGCGAGAGTTCAGGCTCATCTCTCCGTCGCCGCCGTAAGCGTCTGTGTTTGGACGCTGTTGCAGTCTTGCAGCCGTAAGTTTGTGTTTGGACGCTGTTTCAAACCTCTCGCCACCGTAAGGTATGTTTCGAAAACTCCTTTTTTCCCTCTTTTTGTAATGGCTTTGTAAATTCCGGTGGCTCTGGGCACTCGGCACTCCGGAGGTTGTTGGTGACGCTGTCGTAAGCCATGACGGCTTCACCTTCAGATTTGATGGTTCCAACCCATATTCTTTGGTTATTTGCTTATATTTTAGCAAATTAATTTGCTTCTCATATCGTGCATACTTGTATTTTTATGTATAGGATTAATTAAGAACTAATAATGTTGCCATGGAAGTGAAAAGAAGGCTTGAAACGTGTAAGAGGTTATATATATATATATATATATATATATATATATATATATATATATATATATATTATATGAATGAACGGATGTATATAGAGAAAATAAGATTAACTCAAAATAGCACCTTTACCAAATCATAAAGCTAAAAGTTTTTACAATTTATAGTGTTTTGGCAAAGGGAATACAACAACTTGTGTGCAGAGAAGGTAGGTCCACCAAAAATCAGTTTAAAAATCAAACATACTCGACAAAGAGGCATGGTCATGTTTCTCAGCTTACTAAAAGATATGATTATTATAGTACCCTCTATCTGTGTGTGTTTATATGCAGTAACAGAGAAGCTTGCCATATGTTATTAGCCTAACTTTTACAGGTTTTTAATTTTATTTTTCTTTTCTTTTTTTTGGGGGGGGGCAGGAATAGTGGGAAGTTTGATAACCGGTGAAGCAGTATTAGGTTGGGTGCCAACTAAAAAGACGATCAAATTATTTAATCCAGACGGGATCAACAGGTTCGGTTTGAAAACCGGTGAAGCGGCTATTAAATAGGTATGATACTATCTCAATTTGACTCCGAATTAGTTTAGGTTCGACTCCGATATACTCCGTTCATCCTTGACTTACCTCTGTTGGATTTTGGTTAAGTTTGATTATTTGCTTGCTGGTCGGACACAAACACACAAGAGGTTTCACTGTGCATGTGCTTTGCTTCCTTTTTTACTAGATTATGTTTCTTACTCCAACGCCACCTATTAATCGAATTACTTGTAGCCTCCCTCCTTTGCTTTTCCATTGCCATACGTGTTGTAGCTAATAGACACAAACCTCTGGATTTTGGTTAAGTTTGATGACCTGCTTGCTGGTTAGACACAAACACACAAGTGGTTTCACTTTGCATGTGCTTTGCTTCCTTTTTGACTAGATTATGTTTCTTACTCCAACGCCACCTATTAATCGAATTACTTGTAGCCTCCCTCCTTTGCTTTTCTATTGCCACACGTGTTGTAGATAATAGACACCAACCTCTAGATTTTGGTTAAGTTTGATGACTCGCTTGCTGGTTGGACACAAACACACAAGTGGTTTCACTTTGCATGTGCTTTGCTTCCTCTTTTGTTTCTTCGAACTAGAGAGACCCTTTTGTTCTTATCTCTGTAATTTTATTCCTCCTTCATTCCATGTCCTTCAATAGTCCTCCTATAATTTGAACACAAAATTTTAAACAGTTTCATTTTCTGTTGAAGGTTATTTGCACATATGGATCGTAGTTGGATCTATGCTAGACGAACTAGTGATGTGTACGATAATGGGGTGAAGAATTTTTTGGAATTTTCTATAAGAAATGCTGGTGGTGATAAATCTGGGAAGTTTTATTGTCCTTGTGTAAATTGCTTAAATTTGAGGCGACTATGTGTCGGAGAAATAAGAGAGCATTTGATTTGTGATGGGTTCTTGAAGAGTTATACACGATGGGTATGGCATGGTGAATTAGTAGAAGACCTGAGTGCATCTAAAGAGGTGGAAGTTGATGCGGACATGGATGATCGACTAGAGGACATGATTCGTGATATTGACGAAGAAGCCTTTAAGAGATCACATGCGTATGATAACTTGTCTAGTCATACATAAATGCCTTTATACCCAGGATGTACAAAATTCAAGTTGTTGTCAGCTGTGGTGAGATTGGTCCACTTGAAAGCAAGGAATGGGTGGAGTGACAAGAGTTTTACAGAATTGCTTGAGTTGTTAACAGATATGCTTCCAGAAGGTAATGAATTACCCAACCGTTACTATGAGGCAAAGAAAATGTTGTGTCCCTTGGGTCTGCAGTACAAAAAGATACATGCATGTCCTAACGATTGTATATTATATAGAGAAGAGTTCGAAGGGGAGCATAAGTGTCCAAAATGTGGTGCTTCACGGTACAAATTAAAAGGAAATTGTGATATAGACTTTGTCGAGACTACTAAAGGCCCTCCTGCGAAGGTGTTATGGTATCTTCCAGTGAAACCAAGGTTTAAGAGATTATTTGCTAATATGAATGATGCAAAGAACTTAAGGTGGCATGCAGATGAGAGAATATCGGATAGGAAGCTTCGCCATCCAGCCGATTCTCCTCAATGGAAGAAAATTGATGAGATGTTTCCTGAGTTTGGAAATGAGCCAAGAAACCTCAGGCTTGGGATATCTTCTGATGGCATGAATCCTTATGGAAGTCTTAGCAGTACTCATAGTTCATGGCCTGTTCTCTTAGTGATTTACAACTTGTCTCCTCGTCTGTGCATGAAACGTAAGTATATTATGTTGTCTATGGTGATTTCGGGTCCAAAGCAACCAGGAAATGACATTGATATTTACCTAGCCCCTTTGATCGAAGACTTGAAAGAGTTGTGGGAGATAGGTATGGATGTGTTTGACGCGAATCGAAAAGAGGTGTTCAACATGCGTGCCATGATCTTCTGTACCATAAACGACTTCCCTGTATATGGAAACCTATCTGGGTATAGTGTTAAGGGACACAAAGCATGTCCAATTTGTGAAGCAGGCACATGCCACCATCAACTTAAGCATGGAAAGAAGACAGTCTACCTTGGCCACCGGAGATTTCTCAGACAAAATCACCCTTATCGTAGATTAAAGAAAGCTTTTTATGGCCATCAAGAGTATAGAGATGCTCCAGTGCCATTGACTGGAGAGCAAGTTTATCAACGGGTGAAAGACATCAATGTTATCTTTGGAAAGACGCAGAAGAGTGCAGCTGATAAAAATATATGGAAAAAGAAGTCCATATTTTTTGATCTTCCATATTGGTAAAGTCTTGATGTGCGGCACTGTATTGATGTGATGCATGTAGAGAAAAATGTGTGTGATAGTATTATTGGGACACTTCTCAATATAAAGGGCAAGACAAAGGACGGTGTCAATGCAAGATTAGACTTGATTGAAATGGGAATACGAGATGAGTTACATCCACAGCCACAAGGTCAACGGACTTATCTACCTCCAGCCTCTCATACCTTGTCCAAGCTTGAGAGAAGAAGCTTTTGTGATTGTTTACATGGTGTCAAAGTGCCTCAATGGTATTCTTCAAATGTTAAAAAGCTTGTGTCGATGAAAGATTTGAAATTAGTGAGCTTAAAATCTCATGATTGCCACATCTTGATGCAACAACTACTTCCCGTGGCTATTCGGGGCATATTGCCAGATGATTTAAGACATACTATAACTAGACTATGCTTCTTCTTCCATGCCATCTGCAACAAAGTGATTGACCTCGATAAATTAGATGAACTAGAAAAGGATGCTGCTATTATCTTGTGCCAACTTGAGATGCTCTTCCTTCCTTCATTTTTTGATATCATGACACATCTAATTGTTTATTTAGTGAGGGAGATCAGGTTGTGCGGCCCTGTTTATCTACGATGGATGACCTAGTGTTGGAAATTGTGCCCTAAGGGCCAATCATTGTACCTTAAACATTATTGTTATTTAAGAATTTCTCCTTATTGTTATCATATCATTTGCATGTTTATTATGATAATTGTATCCTTAGATGAACTATAAAGATTATCCTAAATGTCCCTGGTCAATTATCTATACGGGAGCAAAGATGAAATAAGACCAATATGACTTTAATGAGGTATAGAGATACAAATAAAAGTCTTAGGCACTTGTAGGAGTATAAGGTGCTGGACCGACCCGCTATGAGAAAGTTGCATGGATTAAGTCATAAGCTTATCTCATACATATAATCATGTCACAGTGCCCTCTGACCTGAGATCATCATAGATTCCTGCATGAAACTTGCTAAGTTTTGACCTAGTCAAAAGTCACCTTTGACCGGGTGATGATAAAGGCTATAATCGGGCTTAGGAGTTTTCATGAAGAGGAATGTGAGTGGTCAAGATGGAATTTGTCCCTCACATTAGTGAGAGATACTACTGGGCCCCTCGATGAGTGAGTCTGAGAAATGTATGGCCATACTGTAATGGGAAGGAGTTTCTATTTCTAATTTCAGGCTACTCAGGAATCGGGAAAGTGATGGTCAGGAACAGGAGGATGACGTTGTCCATGCCTCATCCTTGACCAAAATATCGTGTGACAAAAAGGGACGTGACATGGTTGTATAAAAGGTTGCATCGTATCATCGATCCTCATGTGAATTGGGTAGTCGCAATGTCTTGCTAGAGGCCGCTTGCGACTTGTGGGCTAGAATAGTTTTTGGCCCACTGCCAACTTCATGTGGGCCTACAGGGTCGCACACAAGAATAGCCCAACACGAGCTATGATGTTCAGATTCATTGAATCTTAGATGTGTCTAAGATTCAATGAATACAAACAATATTTGACCTAGGGTGGATGAATTATATATATATATATATATATATATATATATATATATATATAAATTCGAAAAATAATAATAATATATATAGATTATAATATTATTATAAGATGTTAGTTTTATATTTAATTTATTTGATAAATTAAATAATTAAAACTAATACAGATATCATATCTTAGATTTAATTTATAAAGATAAATTAAATCTATTGGCTCTTTAATTAGATTAAATGAATATGATAAATTAAATATGTTTGACAGATTTAATCAAGTCAGATTTATTTGATTTAATTTGAATTTCAAATTAATTAAGATTAATTTTGAGATTCCAATACGGCCTACATCAGATATAAAATTCGAAGGGCTAGAGAACCCTAGGCTGTACGGAGAACTTGGAGAGCCGCGAGAAACCCTAGAGAGGCATCTTGGAGGCGCTAGCACGCTTCCGCATTGGGTCTTGTTCGTGTGGATATCGGTAGAGGGAGGAGACCAGAGGTGTTGACTCCTAGAGATCGAAAGCTCGAAAAACATAAAGGTACTATTCTAACTACTCGATTTAGACGTCTTTGATAGATCCGTGATTGGGATTCGAGGTTTTTAAAACGGTTAATTTTTCCGCTGCGTGTACGAATCTCAACACCTAGTTGAGAGATGCATGAAAATTCTTAAAGGGTATGTGAAGAATCCATACAGGCCTGAAGCTTCCATGGTTGAAAGATATATTGCCGAAGAAGCTATTAAGTTTTGTTCCGACTACTTGTCAAACGAAGAAGCTATTTGGCTCCCTAAATCTCGTCATGAGGACAGATTATTAGGTAAGGGTACACGTGGGGTAACAGTGAAAACTAATATCGATCATGATGCAGTGTTACAAGCAAACTTATACATTTTGAATAACACCGATAAAGTTCAAGATTATATATCTATGCACAAAGAAATTATAAGGGCACAACATGGTCGCATGACTGAGCAAAGGTTATTGCTTGAGCATAACAAGACTTTCCCACAATGGTTCAAAAAACAAGTAGCGAATGATAATAGTGTTTCTCAAACTATAAAATGGTTGGCACTGGGTCCTAACTTTAATGTCATATGTTGGAGTAGATACGATGTCAATGGGTATTCCTTCTATACGAAATCCCTGGATGACAAGAGTACTGTTCAAAACAGTGGAGTTATGGTTGTGGCTGAACCCATGCATTTTTCCAGTTCAAAAGACAAAAAGCCAAAGTTAGCAGTTATGCCTTATTTTGGGGTTATTGAAGATTTGGGAGGTTAACTATACTAAATTTAGAGTTCCAGTTTTCACATGCAAGTGGATTGATAATAATTGTGTTGAAGTGGATAAGTATGGATTTACATTAGTTGATCTTAATAAATTAAAGTACAGTGAGGAGCCCTTTATTTTAGCAGCCCACACAAAACAAGTGTTTTATATAATTGATCCAACAAATAAAAGTCGCTCTGTTGTTCTCCAAGGAAAAACTGTAGTTCACAGTGATGATAATAAGGAATTAAATTCTGATGTTTCTGAGACTCCATGTTTCTCGTCAGGGTTGCCTGAATTAAATGAAGATGAAGTAGATGACATACATGCCACAAGAACTGACCACCATGAAGGGATATGGGAGAATATATTTACTTCTATTTGACGGACTTTAATCAAAAGTTAGTAATCTTATTTCGTTAATTATGTATCTTGGATTTTCAATTACTTACCTTATTTCATTGTTAAATAGGAACATGGAGAGGGATTCCCCTAATATTGATGATACTCATTCTGGGCATAGCAGCCAGTCTGCTCAGGGGAAAAGGAAGGGTAGATGTGGCACGACCCTGAAAGAATTGACCAAGAGTCACGCGGATGACCAGAAAATACCGATTGAATTTGATAGGCAATGGAGACCAATCGGGCCTACCAAGAGCAAGTTTATTAGCTTTGTTGCCCTCCAAGCACGTAGCAAGCCTAGCATAACGATTAAGGATTGGAATCAAGTGGATGAATCTGTCAAGGATCAGATTTGGAACACTATAGCGGTACAACACTATACACCTATTAACTTTTGTAACTATTACATTTATTCATGTTACTAACTAATATAATGACTTTACAGCTTACTTACGACGTTCCTCCCAGTCAAGTCTTAAAGGATAAATTGTTATCATATTGCGTGGAGCGTTGGACGGCCTTCAAGACCTCTCTAACTAAAAGATTTATGCATGTCGAGGTAGCAGAGGGTAACAATCCTCCTAATCCTTGTGCGGAGTATACATTTCTTGATGAAGCTACATGGAAAGAATTTTACAGAATGAGGACTACACCAAAAGCCTTGGTTAGTTTTTATTCACTTTAATTAGTTACTTACTTTATTCTCATTTAATTTTATCGATTAATGATTTGTTGGTTTCTTATTAAAAGATAAAAAGGGATAAAGCTATAGCGAGTGGTAGAAAGAATGATTGCCCCTACAGATTGTCTCGTGGGGGTTATGAAAAGCTCGAAGAAGAAATGATGAAGGAGAAGCAGAAGAGGCGACAAGAAGAGGCTCAGTTGGATCCATCTACCATTATATCTCCACCATCTCCAATATCGCGTGAAGAAAAGTGGAGGGCCGCACGTCGAAGGAAGACTGGAGAGTATATGAGCGAGAAGACACACGTGATTGGTGAAAGAATTGTAAGTAATTTAACATCAATCCTTATTATTTTCTTTGTTGTATAGTTACATTTTTAATTATGTTTGTTATTTATATACTCTAGGATCAACTTCAACTAGAACATGCTCATGGAGCCTCATTCCACAGGGAAGGGATGATGTCTTGACGGTTGCACGAGGACTCCGGACCATGGTGGTCGTGTTAGGGGCGTTGGTCGAGGAGTAGGCATAAGAGACTACTTTGGAGCAAATACACGTTATGCCACCACGGGAATGGTCACTAAGCAAGAGATGGAATTGATGCTAGAGAATGAAAGGAAGCAGATGCAAGTGATTTTAGAGAATGAAAGGAAGCAAACGGCTGCCCAGATGTTACAATTAAAGGAAGAAATGATAAGCATCCTAAGCTCACGACAAGACACAACTATCCATCCGACTCATTCTCCTGTAGTTCAAAGTACAAATGGGAGTTGTGTTATTGGGCGTATATCAGAGGATTCTGGAGTCCAAAAAAACAGTGAACCTTGTGAATTATATTTGGAGGACCCTGATAGACGCTTAGTAGCACTTGGCGCAATACAAAACTTGGGGCCAACCGTCCACCACGAGAAAATGTAAGATGACGAAGTAAGAGTGGTGATTGGAGAGGTAAAAATTCAAGATGCCCCTGTTCCATTTCCGAATGATGAGGTGAAGATTGTGGGTGAAGCCCTCAAAACTTTCCTTAGGTGGCCAAAGAGACTAGTTTGAGTAGTTCCAGCTGCAGTTCGTACTGAAGTATGAAATTATTTGTCTTCTTGATATGTGTCAATTTTTTCATATTGTTAATTTATAACTTGCAATTATTACTAACTCTATAAATTTTTGTTTATTTAGCAAATTACCCCATCCAATGAAGTGGTTCCACAATGCCATCCCCAACCGCAGACCCAAAACCAGGAGAAACCGCTTCAACGTCTGTGTATGCTGGCGTTTGACGGATCCTTCTCAACTAAAGTATTAATGATGGATCCAGACGTTGTGGGTAAGAGGGACATGTTTGTGCATATCGAGCAGGAGGATATAGTGCGGATGTTAAGGAAGGATTAGATTACCATACCGCACGTCCACTTGTTTATGATGTGGGTATATTTTTAATAATATTACTAAGTATTCAACTTTTGATTTTGACATGCTTTAACTATTGTAGGTACCTCCATCGCCTTTATACTTTATCAGGGAATGGTGGCAAGTTTGGATTCCTTTGCCCGATTCACATCCAGAAAAAAGGGAACACTTCCTCCATAAGAGAGTTATACCTTCGGCAGAGGCTCTGTGAAGATGGAAAAGAGTGCTACCTAGCGCCATATGTTCACGAGTAAGAAAAAGTTTGTAATTGATACCTTGTTTTTGTACATATATATAATTCATACCTCTTTTTGCAGCACTCATTGGCAATTAGTGGTTCTATGCCTAAAGCTGAATGTCGTTGTTCTTTTATGTTCATTACATTATAATCTGGGAAAGGATTTGAAGAAAACGATGGACACGTAAGTATACTTTGACAATGACATTTTATTTGCAATATGTAAGTTTTTTAGATAATATACCATATTTTATATATTTTTCTACATGGCAATGGAAATGTACCAAAGAGTGGTTAAGAAAAAGCATACACACTAGCTTAGGGAGACTATCTGGTTACAACCAAAGGTAAATAGTTTCAATCCTTCTATGAATATAGTTATCTTGTTCACACACACACACACACACACACACATACATATACACACACACACACACACACACACACACACACACACACACACACACACACACACATATATATATATATATATATATATATAATATAGTGCATGTTCTTCTATAGTGCCGTCGTCAAAAGGGGAATAAAGCTTGTGGATATTATGTGATGAGGCACATGTTAAACATCATCCTCTTGGGTAGTACAGAATTTACAGAAGAGGTAATTGTATTTAATTATATTTTTTTTATTAAGATCATTTCGTTGTTATTAAATTGATGCATATGATTTTTTATTTTCAAATCTGTAGATGTTTGACATTACGGATGCATTTTCTGAAGAGGACATTGATGATGTTCGCACACGCTTACTTTTTAGAGATCACAAACTTGTGAGTGTAATGTTAAACCTGTAAAGTTAATAACTACTATTTGGTATTAGACATGTTGAATTTTATTGTCACTACTTGGTATTGAGTTTGATTTTAATTGTACAAATTTCATTGTAAAAATGAAGCCAAGTTTATGTACCTTCATATGGCTTTGTTAATATTTTGCATGAAATTTGATATTTCACATTAGTTTCGTTGTAAATTGTTTTTAAATAAAAATTATTATTATTTTCAAAAATGAGTTTCTACACCTGATGTAAGAGGTCACGTGTAGAAAGTCACGTGACCTCTTACGTCAGGTGTAGAAAGTCCCCCGTTTCAGACTTTCTACACCTGATGCAGTTGGTCAGGTGTAGAAAGTGTGACTTTCTACACGTGATATACGACACATGTAGAAAGTCTGGATTTTCTACACCTACTGTTTCTACACGTGTTTTATGTCAGGTATAAAAAGTCGTTTCCGTCACATGTAAAAAGTCTTTTTTACACTAGTGAAATGGCAGCACGGATGGAAGACATATGAATAGAAAATTAAAAAAGAAAATGACAACATGAAATCTACTAGGATTAAATTTAAACCGGAGTCTCAACCGATTGAAGCAGTAGGTCAAAAGTCAGTGAATCCGATCGGAGTCAATTTGAGCAAAACATTTGCAATATTTAAAACACTTTTTTTTTATAAATTTAAAATTTAGGTGAGTTGGGTCCCGTGGCTAATTGAAGTCAGACAATGCCTCCAGGCTCAAGAGTGCTTATAGAGGTACTTATAAATCGCTCACTAATAAGATCTTCATATTAGTAGGATTTAAACCCGTAAATTTATAAATATGAGTTGGTGCCTTATAATAAAAATCTGAATGAGTATTACTTTAGCACTGAAGATATTATGACACAAATGATTTGAAGTAATAAGCATTTTTTTAAGCATATATTCTTAGACATTGTCCGGCACTGAATGGAGCCACACATATCTCAACGGACATTCATCACGTTATGGGGGTGTAGCCCATTTTACTTGACCTAACTCGTTGGTGAAGTAATACTGTAATCATTGCATTGTCTTGACTGTACTAAGCTCTATTAGGATAAAAACTAATTAGATAGAGCGAAATTAACTACGATATTCAACTAAAGCAATATTGTACAAGATGAAAATGTATAACATAAATATTAAAATGGGAAAATGATAGAAAAAGAACTTGAAAATTACAAAATCCTAAATAAGATATTTCTCATAAAATGATTTGTGAATTGTTTATAAAATGTAGTAATTACTTTATCAATTATAGACAACAAAACTGAGTTGAGATTTTCCAATTTTTGGGTTCTTTTTCTGTCATTTATCCTATAAAAATTTGTAGATTAAGCCACAAAAAATAAACGTAATTTTCTTATTATGATCTCTGAATTAAATTTTGGGCAAAATAAAGAGAGCAAAACAATAAAAAGAAAAATATAATCTAAATATAATCTCCATACGGGACTATTCAGCTTCATTATTAGGTGGTGATGATTTGAATATTTTGAAGCCGTAATTTTTTGTTGTTGCAATAAGCTAGCATGATTTTCTTTTACAATCCCATTAATTTATGATACTTTTCACATACTAAGCTGCAACCTGCAAGTCTATTTGATACAGACAGGAATTTCCTGAAATGCTGCTGTATGCAGTGATCTTTATCATATATTTACTGTCTCTTATAAATAAGTTGGACTAAATTAAATATGCATTAAAAAATTATTGCTATTTTAATAATTTCAATACAAAAAAGATATAAAGTTTTCCATGAATTGCGCATTAACAAGATACATAGATTTTATACTTTAATACTAATTTTTATATTATTTTTTTAATTTTGAATAACAAGATACCAGTTATAGTTTATTGAACATATGCACACAAAAGTTGAAAAATAAAAAGATTACGACCGAACACGAGATCGATCTCGTATAATAATTGTGTAAGAGGAACTTGTCAATATAATTAAAAAATCCAGTGGTCCTAACTAGCGACAGATACCAACCATGTTCAGTATTCTATAGCCTACTTTGAGAATGGTAGTTAAATACCCTTGTTATTTAACATAGACTCTTTCAAATCAGACACCTTTGCCGTCAAGTCTCGAAACAAAGTTCAATATGTATTTTGAGATTAAATAAAAAACTTTTACTTCAAAATCAAACCAAAACTCTGAAACTAAGCGTATAATTAAAAAAAAAAAAAGGTTAAGCTGCTAATAAAGGTTGGTTCAGTTGGGAAGGAGATTGACTCATAACTATAAGGCTGTGGATTTAAATCCCACCGATGTAAGAATCTTATTAGTGGGCGATTTGTAAATACCTTTGTAAGTGCTCTTTAAATCCGATTGCATTCTTTAACCTTGGTAAGTTCTTAGGACTTAATTCACCTAAATTTTTCTGTAATAATAATAATAATAAAAATTTTAAAATGCTTAAATAACCTTCAACTTTTTTAAGAAATACGACAATAACTATAAACTATTTTTTAAAGTAAAAGTAACCATAAAAGAAAGTAAAAGTGAACATGTCCTTAACATCCATTAATATAAACTTTTTCATGAAATGTTAATGTGCCAAAATAGCCATTAACTTATACCAAAAGTATAAAAATAATCATAAATTTTTTTTTTAATGCAAAAGTAATTAAAAGATGACTTTTTAAACATTAATTTATAAATTTTCTGTTCCTTGCACAAGTTGGATTCTAAGTGCATTTTAATTATGAGATAATAAGGGTGATGTGGATTTTTCCAGCCTTCCATATGCATGTGTGATCTTTCATAGCCACCTAGTTTTTCTCTCAAATATTCTCCTTTAAAATCTTATGTTTGGTTATTAGATTGCTTTAAATTTATGATAACGGTATCTTTAAAATCAGTAATTCATATTGAGAATTTTAACTTTTGGATTTAGAGCAAGTGACAAGTTTCTTTTGCTTCGTCACTCTTGTCAAAATAAAAAAGTGACTATCTTATACATTAATTTATAATTATTTTTATTTTTATCATTTTAATCCCTAAATTAATAAAACCGGTATAATACAAAAGTTAAAGAAAAAATTATTATTTTTTAAATTATGAACCATTAAAATTTGATTTAAAAATAAATTTATTAAATAGAGAGAAAATTAAAAGAAATATTCCACACTGTAAATACAGTCACTTCAATGGTCCTTGTGGGCCCTTCTTCCCCTTATCTGTCCAACCTCCTTTTTTTAGTTGACAGACGAATGGATGGAGAGATTTCGTGCTGCGGTTGTGTCTGGCCCGTTTGGACTAAATAATTGATTGTAATTGAAAGGAACACAAGGTAATAGAAAGAAAGAGAATGAAAAAAAAATTTCCCTATATAAATATTAAATTAATAAAAAAAATATAAAAAGACCTAATGATGCGCCTGGTTCAATTCCAAGCAAGTGACAATGACAGAGAAGATGAACAAGTAGCCCTGTCATCCGAAACAAGAAGAAGAACGAGAGATCAGGACATGGGCAAATTAGTTCTTTGGATTTTCCTACCTGCGGTTGAAATTTGGATTCCCAAAAATGGTGGGAAGCGATCTTCCCATATTTAAAGAAAAAATACCTTCCATATAAATTTGATTCTCATCTCTTTTGCCAACCAAACGTCCGTCCGTCGTTGATGAGAAATCTAACTTTTTTGTTTTCATTCCAACATTTTTAGCGAACCAAACAGTACCTTTGATGCTTAATGGACATTTCCATAATTTGATTGGACTGGTTTTTCCTCATTGAAAGCAATTTTTTAGCAATTTACTTTATTTGTAATTCGGTAACATAAAAACTTCCTTATAAATTGGAGGTCGGGTTAGATTCTGATCATAACTCAAAATAATAATAAAGAAAAGAAAATCCATATTTTCTTGGAAATATTTTTTTCTGACAAATATACCCCCTTACCCCTCAATTTCATGGATTTAATTTGCGTGCCTCAATCTAGATTTAGTTTTTTTCTTCTCAAATTTATTTTCTTAAGAAAATTATTTCAATATGTTCAGAATTTAAAATAAATTTACAATGTTATACACGGCATTTAAATGGTACAGATTTTATGAAATGGAATTATCGACACAAGTATGCAGCCAGACACTGTATATCTTGTATCTCTTCATAGCAATACCTAAGCCATTGACTGAGAGCACTAGCGCCATTAGCCCTCGAGCCGATGCTCAGCCACTTCGTAACTCTCGCCTTGCTTTCTTTATCATATTTTAAGATTTTAAGAAATTATTTTATCATATTTTTTTTTTCCTAGGAAGTAATTAAATGCAATTTTTCCTAGATAATTTCTCTCCCTCAGGACCCTCCGGCTTGTTTTCAAAACCCTAGGACAAATTCTCAATGAATATGACAAGTCATTTATGTGCTGTCCAATGAAATCACTACACATCTATATCTTTTTGTTGAGAAAGCAAATGAGGAGTGGGTGTCGCCATTTAACCTCCTCTCTATTTCCTTTGACTTTCCTCACTATTGGATTAATTTCTAATGGTTGGGATTTAAGATTTTGTAACGATATTAATATAATGTTAAATACAAAAATAATTTTAGGCTATTAAAATTATATTTAAATAATTTAAATATGTAGACTTTTATTAAAATATTTTACATTTTTTTAACTCATTATCTCTGACAATTTTGAAATTTTTAGGCTAAATTCTAATAGTTTAAATTTATTTATATATTTTTTTGTTATTGGAGATTATTATAATATATTATTATAAAATCTTAAATCCCAACCATTAGAAGTTAATCTAATGGGGAAGGAAAGTCGATGGAGGGAAATAGAGAGGAGGCTTAATGGAGACACCTACTCTCCCTTGCAAATGTCCCATCATTCTTTTATTTTATTAGAGAGATGTCAGCATCATTTACTTATAAAAAAAATACTTTTATTAATTTTTTATTTTATTCTAATTTAATTACTTAAATTAATATAATTATATTTATGGCATTTATTTATCAGAAAATAACAGCTTGAATTGATCAATTGTAGGGATCAAATCCTCCATGTATCACGGCACCGCACCCACTTTAGAATAAAAATGTTTCTATTAATCTCTCTCATCATGTTCTCATTATTTAATATGTCTATCATTATATCAACTTTCAAAGGTGAGATTTATTCTGTAAAAAAATATTATTATAATATTAAATAATAAATAAAATTATACTTTAAAATTTGATGTGGATAGTTTACCATGGTAGATTTTTAGTATAGTTAATATTATAATATTCCTTTTACATAGTATTAAATTTCAATCATTAAAAATTGATTTAATGGTAGATACATTACATGGAAACAAAATAGAGAGAGAGAAATCAATAGAGACACATCTATCCTGCATGCTCTTTCTGTGTCCAAACTTGCATTTTCCATTTATTGTTAACTCCAAAATTATGTAATCTTATTGCTCAAATTATAACACATTACTACCTTCGGTCTTTAATATAATATTCTATTGGCTAATTTGAGCATATTAATGAAGTTAAATAAATTATTTAATTATAAGTTACATGATCTCTCTAAAATACTTTAGAGCAAATAACCTTCAACTTTTCTAAAAAATACAACATCAATCACAAATTATTTTTTTAGAGAAAAAGTAATCATGACCTCCTCTTTTATAATGTTTATGGTTTTAAAAAGAGTTTATAATTGTTATTGCACACTTCAGAAAAGTTGAATGTTATTTAATGATCAATTTTATTACATTTATGGCATTGATTCACATTCTCCAGCATTACACATTTTTTTTTTTATATTTATAATGTTTATGGTTATTTTTTCTTTAAAAAAAGAATTTATAATTACTTTTTCACTTTTTAAAAAAGTTTAACGTTATTTAATCACCTTAAAGAATTATTTTATTACATTTATTGCATTGATTCACATTCATTTCACGTCACACATTATCTTTTCTTGACCCTCAATTTTACTATATTCTCTCTATTATTATATGTTTTCTCCCCTAGAATAGAAATAAGGGTATCTTTGAAAAAAGGTTACATTTTGTATATGTTTATGATCTCTAATAAATTTCAACCAACTTTTTAATCGGCTTCATTCGTTTTATTGTCTATTATAAAAAATAGAGGGAGTTAAATTTGGATACACACTGATATAGATATACATGCGGGCGCGCACATATTTATGTATATATATACATATACATATATATACATATATATACATGTATGTATATATTTGCTAGGCACAAAGGGAGGGAAATTTTTCAGGCTCTCCTCCCTCTCACGGCTCACAGCTCACACTATCACACACATCTCCACATCCTATAGCAGTAAGTATGCAGCCAGACACTGTATGTCTTGTATCTCTTCATAGCAATACCTAAGCAACGGACTGAGAGCACTAGCGCCATTAGCCCTCGAGCTGACGCTCGAGCAACTTCGTACCTCTTGCTTTGCTTTCTTGCAGCTCATTCTCTTCTACTGACTTCCTCTAATGTTGACTGGTACCATTCGTGAGTCAGGTTACGCAGTAGCTCGACCAACGGGCTTAATATCAACGGTTTCAATGAGGGACATTGAAAGACTCAATTCACCTTCGCAGCTCCGCCTCCCACCAAGGACCAAAATGACTTAAATCAATTAATATATATGACATACCTCCACAGCTGTACAGTCCATGTTATCGTAGGCCATGTCATATTATTATCATTCCTCATCTCCCGTCAGGATGAGACGACAATATTGGTTGTTTCATATTTATTCTCAACCCAATAGCTAATCTCTTGAGGTATGTAAAATCTGCTCCACATCTCTGGTTTCATATGCTGCTAATCTCAACTACTGCAGCGGCAGCAATGTAACGTAGGCCGCTTCCACTCCAGTGGTGGCTGTGGGCCTTGCCCGTCTTGATAAGTACCATGATACAAGGAACACCTTTCTCTTTGGTTTGCACGCTTGGTTCAGAACGGAGTCAGTTTTTTGGTATAAGGAACAAGAGCACCATGTTGGGGGGGGGGGGGGGGACGGGGAGCCACCAACGGAAAGAGATTTTGTCATCTCAAGAGAAACAAATATGAAATAACCAATACTACCCAAAGCAATGCATATCTCCTTCTGGGAAATATTAGTTGTTTCATTTGTTTCTCTTCCCAGTTTAATTTAGAGGACCCAGCAGGTTTGCGGGCTTGCCATGTTTTTCTTCTGCATCACGCACTACTCTCTTCAGGGCCTTCAGGTCAGTCGGCATATCCCTTTTATTAATATGTATACTTTTCTACTGCTGCTCGTGTTGTTTACGTTCCATTCTTTCTATCTTGATTTGTCTCAATTCTCTAGTTTTGTCATCAAATCGGCTTCAATACACACCTACACACATACATACATACATACCTACACACATACACACACACATACATACAGACATACATACATACATACATGCATGTCCAAGTTCATCACACACACATGTATATATATTACTTATCTGTGCTCTATCTGTTGCTAATCTTCCTCCCTATCATCATCCAAGTTAAGAAAGAAGCCTTCTTTCTCTATGTGGATCAGACTAGGGTTGTATCAGCTCTGTGCCCCTGCTGCACCCTAATAGAAGACCTCAATGCATCTTGGGTAAAACTGGGAAAATGGGCTAGCCCTTCACAACCTTAAGCCTAATGGCCCAGCGGCAACCTACCTAATTCTAAAGCTCGGCCTTCAAGCTTGGCTACTAGGGCAGCCTGCAGACCTCAAACCCACTTAACAAAAGATAATTATTCTTTTTATTTTTTTAAATAAATTAAGCTAAAACAAAAAAAATATTATAAAAATTAAATGTTTTATGTTTTTACGATATATAAACTATGTGGTTATTTTCCCTGAAATAAATCCTTCCTAAGACAGACACTCTACCTTTTCATATTGTCCAATCTAAGTGTGTTATTAGTTTCTTTTTTTGATAGTCTACATGATATTTGGGCTTTCTCAAATAAAATTCAAAAATTTCTCTCTTTACTTACTTTACATAAATAAGAAAATGATTCCATCGACATTTTATAAGGGAAGATTTCTTTGCAGAACTATTAAGAACCAAATGAAATATCGTTGAAAATTGAGTAACAAAATTTCAAAATCAATGAGAAGACTTGAACTTCACTTCTTGTAAATATGTCTTAAGAAGTTCAAGGAGTTAACAAAATAAACCACACTTGTGTTAAATATATGTTTAAAAAGTGAGGTTACAAGATATGAAAAACAATTACAAGAAAATAAGTAAAAAAATTTGCAAAATTAATAAGAATACTTACTAAATACAAAATATATGTTATAGATTTTTGAATTTTAAGGTTCTTAATACAAAATGTTAGTATGAAATTCAAATCTAGGAAATGATAATAATAACAAAATATTATCATTAACAAACTAAAAAAAATCAATAATATATATTACCATCATATGAACAATTTTTTTTTTTTAAGAAAAAGGTCTAAATGGGCGGGCCATTTTGACCTGTTAGCAATTTGAAGGCAAAAACAATGAGTCTAGCCCTAGCAATTTTCAAACTTAAAAGGTTCGGCTCGACAGGTTCAACCCATTATCCCTATTCTACATTTTATCTCCCGTTTATAGAGTTTTGTTTTTCCATTAACTTACTAACTGGCAATGTCACTTCATATAAATATGATGTGGCATTTAACATGAATAAAAAAATTTAATATCAGTACTACTAGAAAAAACACTTTTAACGTCCCTTATTTGGGACTTTTAACGTCCTTTTATGGGGGGACGCGTATGTCAGCGACGTAGTAAATTTGGATTTTAGACGTCCTTTGTAAAGGGACGAGGAAAGTGCAGGGTTTAGGCGTCCCTTTTGGTAAAAGGGACGCCTAAACGGGGACTTTAGGCGTCTCTTCTTGAAGAAAGGACGCCTAAAGATCTCTTTACACATCCTTTTTGATTTTTAGGACGCCTAAAGAGGAAAAAGTTTCTCTTTATTAACATAAATGTTACTGCATCCAGTTTTTACTTCCCTTTTTAAATAAGGGACGTCTTTATGTGACGTTAAATCCTTATTCTGTAGTAGTGAGCCAAGGTCTAGTTTTATCTTTTTTTTTTCTTTGTTGTTTTGATTTTAGCGGAAGAAACAATGATTTAGGGGGAGACGAAGAATGGAAGCCAAACAATCCGCGTTCTTGATTTTTTTTCCTCTGATGCCATGAAATAGACAATTCCAAAATACCTTAAAATCCACTTATTGCAATTTAGTAATCAACTTCATTTGGAGGCTCACAAGTTTCGTAGTTCATGGCCACCCTGCGATGTTAGGGATAGCAAAATTTCTTGTTTTCCATCACGCACCCAGTAAAATTTCTTCTACTATCAACGGTTTTAAGATTATTTTCTTCAATGGGTCATCATCCAGGATTTTGAAGTCTTGTCATTAGGGGCAGAAATTATAAACATGTGCTATTGGGTTTTGATAATCGTCTTCCCCAGGAAGAAGCATTTTGGGGTAATTTTTTTTTAAGAAAATAGAGATAAAATTACATTTGGATTGGTCATTCAATTTGGGTAAAATTATTAGCCATGGGAGATGCTTCATAATCCTTATGATGTGACAATCTCAGTAAGTTAACAGAAAAATTAACAGCGGGGCTCCATGATTAAGAAAAGAGGTTGAGGAGGGTAATTTTAAACATTAATGTGGCAGGGAGTTATGTGCATTCAACTCAAAGTTAAGGGAATTTTCTATATTTTATCCATTTTTCACCCTAAATTATCCCTATTAATTGTATATAATAAGAGATTTTGCATCAAGTGGTAGTTTGAATGCAAATGATTTAAAAGGATATTTTAGGAAAATCAATACATACAAATCTAAATTTGAGGTTTAAACATGGATCAGTCAAAGACTAAAACAACAAAAAAAATGTTAATCCCAGTCACGTTAGATTCTTTTAATTGACATAAACTATAGTCTTTTAATTGATACCATCAACAGATAGGGAAAAAATAGATTAAATTATACTTAATCTTTTAACTTCAAATTGTATGTAGATAATTAGTCATAACATGCATGCAACGTAACGGAGGTCACAAACCCATGGACATTGAATTCTACAGTCAAAAAGAAAAAGGAAAAACCCATGGAAAAAGACAAGAGAGACTTTAGGCTTATGGATGAGTGTGTGTAAAGTAGAACATACAGGTTTGAGGTTAAAGGGATCATCAAGAGGTGGTTTGTCATGGATTAGGCTTACTAAACACTTAATATTTCATTCTAATAACTTAGTAGTAGTAGTATAAGCAAAATTTTAACACTAAGTGAGATTAAGTTTAATTGAAATTAGTAGAGCTGAAATATATATTTTTAACCAAAATAATAATTAGTACTATTATTTAAAAGTCTTAGAAGGCAATATAAATATATATTTTTTTAAATTTTTTTTATAATTTCTTAATTAAAAGTTAATGTCAGATTAATAATATTCTTTGCTGATAGCAGAAATTAGTTTCTCTTAGAGGAAGTTAAGGAAGTATGTTCTCTGCTTCTTTTTAGCGGTTGAGTTAGTTGCTTGATTTTGTTATAAATCAAATTGACTCCAAATTAAATTAAGGGATGAAATTTGACTTAAAAGATTCTTCAAATTTTTTACCCGTTCGGTTTCTTTAACCATACTCCTAAATCAAGCTGGTTAGTTAAAATAAAACGGTGTACGCTGTCACACTTCACTTCCTTACTTAGATGAGGAACAGAGATAATTTATAAACCACCTTAATCCATTTCATGTTCTAGAATTAGTAAACAACTCAAAACCTTAATTTAATTGCTAAGTTCACTCTTCACTTGATCACCTTCTTAATTTAAAACATGAAAATTCATAGCTAATTCCAGAAAAATCGAAACAGGGTGGTGTGAGTCATCAAATCTCTTAATGTCGTTCATAAGAAAAAATATAAACTCATTCAGTTCCATAATCAACTGTTCTAGAAAAGCACACAAGTTCATTAGGTCATCATGCTGCACTTTTCAGATTATTTGTGCCAAATTTGGAAATTCATAACTATCAATATACACATCCAACTTAGCCAATCACGGCTCATTTTAAATTTCTGGATGTGTAGTACATAACTAGAAAACTTCGTTACTAAATAACTTCATCCGCCCTGTTTTTGCTTCATCCAGATATTAGTCCTCATTAGGGGTATTTTGTTATTTTATTTCATGTTAGCTTGTTTGTTCAACCCCTAACATAATGCAAACTCATTTTCAAAAAATATTATATAATATTTAGCATGCTTGGGTACTTATTTTCATATCATACAACTTCCATACATTAATACAAGCATAGCCTAACATGCTTCTCCCCCTAAGGCTAAGATTCATATCTTTCAATTTACCCATCCAATTTTAGTGAATTAGGGCTTGTTTAAAGCTCTAGATGTGTACCATAAGCCTTTCCTTTATCACATGGCAACTTGCATAGTTGACCTCTCTTTGCATGCATTCTTGTTCTTGAAAAGTTAAATATACTATATCATATTTAACATACAAAATACCTTGAGTCATACATATATGTGTACTAAGTTGTATATTACACAAATTTTCATTTTAACCTTATTGGAAGTACCAAATTTATCAAACTCCAATTTCTTCTTTGTGCCTTGTTTGGCCGAAACATATTTTGGGGGGGGGGGATAAATGGATTTTCACAACTTTCATTCCTTAACTACCTTATTTCAATGTTAAATCACTTACTTAACCATGATTTAATTCAGGACATATACACTCAATAAACAAAAGACATAAGCTATGACAAAATCCTCAAAGGAAAATCAGCTTCAATACACACCAACACACACACAAACATATATGTTCAAGTTCATTACACACACAAACATATGTATGTATGTATGTATGTATGTATATACACATACATGTATATATATATATATATACATATATACATGTATGTGTATGCATGCATGCATACATATACATATATGTGTCTACACACACATGTATGTGTATGTATGTACAGACACATACATGTGTGTGTGTGGACACACACATATATATATATATATGTATGTATATGTATACGTATGTGTATATATATACATATATGTACGTGCGTGTGCGCACACATATATTACTTATCTATGCTCTAACACTACTTATCTATGCTCTACCTACTGCCAGTCTTCTTCCCTATGATCATCACACACACACATTACTTATCTATGCTCTATCTGCTGCCAGTCTTCTTCCCTATGATCATCCAAGTTAAGAAAGAAGCCTTCTTCGTCTATGTGGATTAGACTAGGGTTGTGCAGCTATGCCCCTGCCCCCTAATAGAAGACGTCCATACAATTTACTAGAACTAGGAAAATAGGCGAGCCCTTCACAGGCGGCCTTCAAGCTCACGGACTTGGGCAGTTGGCAAACCTCAAACCCATTTAACAAAAGATAATTATTCTTTTTATTTTTAAATAAATTAATTTAAAACAACAAGATATTATAAAAAATTAAATGTTTTATGTTTTTATGATATATAAACTAAATGATCATTTTCCTTGAAACAAAATTCTTCTTAAGACAGAGACTCTACCTTTTCATATTGTCTAATATGTGTGTCATTAATTTCTCTTTTTGATAGTCTAGATGATATTAGGGCCTTCTCAAATAAAATTCAAAAATTGCTCTCTTTACTTATTTTACATTAATAAAAAAATGATTCTGTCAATATTTTACATTAGTAAAATGAACTTCACTTCTTGTAGATATATCTTAAGAAGTTCAAGGAGTTAACAAAATAAACCACACTTTTGTTAGTATATGTTTAAAAAGTGAGGTTACAAGATATGAAAAATAGTCACAAGAAAATAAGTCAAAAATTTGAAAAAGTAATAAGAATACTTATTAAATAAAAAACATGAAAAAAGACATAAAAAGAATTTTGAAATTGAAAAATCTTAGATCAAATTTGTCATAAGAGTTGATAAATAAATGACAAAATCTAATAAGCAAATCATAACTCATTTTTTAAGAAATAGCTGATTTGAAATTTTACAATTTTAAAGTTTTTTTTTTGCCTTTTTTCCTAAAAATATGTTATAGATTTTAAAATTTTAAGGTACTTAATACAAAATGTTCATATGAAATTCAATTCTAGAAGATGATAATAACAACTAAATGTTATCATTAACAAATTCAAAAAAAATCAATAATATATATTATCATTATATAAATAATTTTAAAAAATAAAAAAAATTTAAATAAGATGGACATTTTAGACCTTTGCAATTCAAAGGTAAAAGACATTGAGCCTAGCCCTAACAATTTTTGGGTCTAAAAAGTTCAACCTGACAGGCTCAGTGGCGATTGCCCCTACTCTACATTTTGTCTCCTATATTTATAGTGGTTACTATAAAGTAGTACCATTCTGTCTCCTCTCTTTGACCTGAGGGAATTTTAATAAGCTTAACTTCCTCTAGAAGAAACTAATTTCTCCTACCAGCACATAATATTCTTAGTCTCATAATAATTTTTGACGAAGACTTGTAAAAGAATAATTTCAGATACAAATAATAATAATTGTAATAAATTTTTGATATTCAACGGCTTTAAAGTCAGTATAGCGTAATATCCATCACCCCAACCTTCCAGCTTCGCAGAGGAAGTGATTGCCTTCATCTTTGTAAACTTGAGTTCTAGGGTTCGAATTCGTAGCAAATTCTCTCGCCTCTTCGTATGTCATGTGTGTGTCTAAGTTCATCATATATTACAAATCTCTGCTCCTGCTGTTAGCAAAATAGTTTATTAGATGTATCTCATACACTGATCAAAATAAATTTCATTAACTCTATACAAATATATCTATATATATAATTAACAAGATTTTCCACCAAAAAATATAGTAATAAAGTATTATTGAATAGTAAACTATGGGGTCCATGTCTAACCCTCATTGTTACAGTTACCCAAATCTGGAGGGGACAAGTTTCGACATGGCATCTGATAATTCTGTGGTACTTTCAAATCTCACATTCTTGGATGCCCCTTCATATATTCCAGGTATATATATGTTCTATGCTCCTTTTCAACGTTATTTTAGTTAATTACTTGCTTTAATTTTGTGAGAAATCAAATTGACACGAAATTAAATTAAGGGATGAAATTTTACTTTAAAATATTTAATGTTCGATTTCTTTAACCATAATCCCTTGTCAAGTTTTTTAGTTAAAATAAAAAAGGTGCGTGCAATTATTAAATTATCCTACCTCTATATATATATATAAATGTCGTGTGGGGCGAAATTACAAGGGAAAACTTGAGCCAAGCCTCCTACATTAATGTAAAAGTTTATCAAAATAAAAAGTATCTTTTACCGTAATATCTCACTGTGACCTAATAAGTACCTTGTAAAGACTAAAGACCTGAAAACTTTTCTCAAAGATGGAGAACTGAACCATGAAATAATGAATTTTTAAGAAATTTTGAAAATTCATAATTAATTCAATTTAATGCTAAATTTAGTGGTTCAAAGCTCTATTTCTAGTTTTTGTAAGGCTCTTTGATAGAAAAATAAGACCTGGATAGAACCATGTCTCATTTTGTCCAAAAACAATCATTTATCAAAACTGGACAGCACATTTTCGCAATAATTTTCCAGTTCTCTGGGTCATGTCAGAAAAATCATCTCTCTTAATCTACACATCTAAAAATTATGTTCTAGGATTTTTTAGAAAGCATATTTTCACAACAATATTTCGGTTTTCGGGGACAGCGTAACAGTGGAGTTTATAGCCGGCACCGGAAGTCGAACAAATGTACTTTTGGTTCAAGTTTTTTTTTTTTGGCTCAAGATTTCAAGTTGGTTTGCTTCAAATTAAAAAGTAAAAATTAATTCAATAATTTTAATTAATTTTTAATCTTAGTTTTTCTAACATGGTAACCGACTTTGTCATTCTACTAATAATCACATCGTATCTTATATCAGAGTAAATTTGTAGGAAATTCTAATGAACTGTGAATTGTAGAACACATTTTTTAAACTCATGTAATATATGAAAATAATATGCCTAATATGTAATGAGTAATAAATTTACGGGTTCCTCTCTCTGTTTTTTTAAGTAAAATACCCTAAAATCTTGCATATATTGTCTTAATTACATCGATCTCTCTTCTATTTTTAGAACATACACTTACTTTGCGTCATCTCACTGAAGAGTTGGACTTGTCCTTAGCCTCTCTTTGACCAAGTGGGAATTTCAACACGTTCAACTTCTAGAAGAAGAAACTAATTCCTCCATCACTCCCATCTTTCCAGCTTCACAAAGGAATATATCTCCTTCATCTTTGGAAATTGAGTTCTTAGGGTTCGACTTCGTTGCAAATTCTCTCGCCTCTTCATGTCTCAATTCCAGCTCGAATTCAGTGATATGGATGCACTACTCTCTAACTTCAGGTCAGTTAGCATCACATATGAATATCTGCTAACTGCTATTCTTCTGTTTAATTCAGTTCCAACTCTTTCTTTTTATGATTATAAAGCAAGAAAAAAACCAAAACATAACGCTTCTAGATCAAAATGATCCATACAAGTCCCTGTGCAATCAGCTGTCTAATCCTTCCGGAGGCCAATCTGCCACACAATTCCCTTCTCTAAGAGTATGCCTCAACTCCACCTCCCATCCGATTATCTCTTTTCCTCCTTTTTGATCAGGCCCTCAAACTTTTCAATTGCTTATCCTGCGGGGAAAATTTTCCAGTAGAGAGACCGCCATTAAAAGTCCCCACACCTCAGCTTCTTCCACCCACAATTAAAATCGTATTAGGGTTCTCAAAAATTCTATTGAAAGTTCTTGAAATCAATTACATGAGAGGAATATAATTTGAGACTGATATTGTTAAAATTGAAACAGCTATTTCACTTTCTAAGCTCATTCTTTTCATGGACAGATTCTTTACCTTAACTTTAAAATTTCTTAACTCATGTTATACTCATTCAATCAACCTCACTTCGGACTTGTTGGGAAGCTATACAATCCTACTTTACATGTACAAATTCACTTGAGCATTGGATCTTGTTTACTAAATATCATATAATGAAATAGTAACCATGCTCTGAACTATGAGCATTGGATTCTTTTCACAACTTCATTATGATTTATCAATCCTTAGTATCATTTATTATTATATCAGAGTGCTTCTCTAGTCTTATAATAGTATATTAATGATTAAACTATGAGTCTTTAACATACAATTGCCCAATCTTAGTTCAATTTTTGAGATTGATGTAATTTCCATTTTATTATGTATAGAAAATCAACTAAGACTACTTTATACCATGCATGTTATGCTACCTCTACTACTACACGTATTATCTTTACTAAGCCACATGAGGCCACCAAAATACCAAAGTCTAATCCAAATTAGTATACAGGTAACCAATATAAAATAAACTCTTCTCCTCCCCTTATTTTTCAGCGATCACTACCTCCTTCCCCTTGAGCTGCTTGCTTTTGCTATATATCATTAATGGAAAGGGTGAGATTCATGAGAATCTCAGTAGTTACAGCAGTTAGTCATAACATATGCAAGTTCATTCACAAAGCATGCTAAACAAACTATCAGATGACTAAGTATTCGGCAATCAAGATGCATCATAACATTAATCACAGTACACACAATTTAATACAACACAATTGGTATAATAAGTCTTACAGCCTAAGAATACACCAGCCTTGGGACACATAGTCCATCACAACACAGATTTCTAGCTAGTGTTGGATAACCTCAAATCCACTCAAACAAAACCTTAAAAGCAAGCTAAAGGTGTAGGAGACTCACCTACACAAATTTCTAGTGTTGCATGTGAGGTTTGGCTCCTCCTTCTTTCTCTTCTCCGGTGTCAACCTCCAGCCTCCTCACCTCCGTCTCTCTTTCATTCACCTCTCTCTCTCTCTCTTTCTTTCTCTCTTTCTCTCTTCTGACCGAATGAGCAAATGAAATGAGAGGTGAGGGAGTGTTTTATTTAAGTGAGGTGTGTGTGTTGGGTGAGGTGTGGGTTGGATCTTGTATCCAATTTGAGAGTCCAAATTGATGAATGTATGCGAGAGAAATGGGCTGATGATATGCTTTCTAATTAGGTGCCAAGTGTGTGTTTTAATGTAAGTAGGTATAATTTTATCCTATTAATTACACATACTATACTCTAATTTTTCCCCTTGATCTAATTTAAGATTCCTTAAATTTCTTAGATTCCATAATTTTGCTTATCCTTAATCCAATCCCAATTTTCGAGTCCAAATAATAAAGTTGCCATCTTTTCTTTATTTCTAAATCAATATTGGCTCATTTTTCTAATTCCATAAATTAATCCTTAATAGTTTTTAAGGATTTCTTCCATAATTAGTTTCATAAAGCTTTCAAATAATTTTCTTGAAACTTTCAAGCCAAATTATGTCCTCTAATTATTTTTTCTCGCATTTTTGGGAAAATAAGCCTTTAAATCCCAAATTTAATTTTAACATCTTTTATATTTTATTTTTGGGAAATTTATCCCTTTTACTAATTTTAGGGTTTTTACATGACCTGCGTTTAGAGAAATTGAGGTTTCATTTGAGCTTGTCTGCATAGTAGTGTAGTTTTTGAATATTTTCCTTTTTTGAAGGTATATATTTGCCTTGTAGCTCTGTGTATGAAGAAATAACCTGATGTCCATATTATTTTATGCATATGTAGGATTGGTCATGAAGATGAAGTTTTTTGGTCTTTCGGCACTGCATTACTATTTGCTACCATATTACTTGTAATAGTCAAGATCTATGGCCTTGCCATACATGTGATAATGCCTGAGTTTTCATTTCGATCCTTGGCAGGTCATTTAAGGTCAGTGTGTATATATCTTCTCACTCCTCCTTCAATATATCTTTCTGTCATTCGTGTGCTTTATACAGGGCCATTTGAATATTTGCATGATGACTGTTATATGCAATCTCTGCCGCTAGCTAGAGGCAAATAGTAGTCCCAACTTATTTTAAAATCCAACATGCACGCTCTCAGCATATCCTTTGACTTCTGGATTGTTCACTCTATTTAATCATTTCTCTGAGGTTGGGATTCTGCACTAAAGTTCAACTGAGGGAGATTTTATTTTTTTACTTTCATATGCAGAGATGTTTTGAGCGAAAGTTCATTTTAATAATTCTGATACACATGTAAAAATTAAAAAAAGAAAAAGAAAAAAAGATGTACACATGGTTTGTATGAGTGTGTACCAACAGCTGGGTTTACTTTTTACAAAATATAAGTCGAAGCAATGATAAGAAAATTTCTTTTGGAGCTTCTTTAACAGGCTGTAAATTTGACTTACATCTAAAACATGAATATCTGAAATCCATATTCCTATAATAATTCCTTTTTTTAAAGTGCCAACTATAAGAAGTCTTTTATTAGATACAAAATGAATCTATTTTAACATCATATTTATAGTCAACACTTAAACTACTAAGTAATTCATTCCTGCTTGATAATATATATTCAATACCATCAGATTAATATGACTATAATATAATCAGCATAATATAATTGATATTATTATTACATAGGCAAAAATGCATCTTTTCTCTTTTAACTTTTCAAGGTTTCAGTTTGCATTGGTTCCTTAATTACAAAAAAGTATTTTTTTGAGCCCTTTAATTCAAACATTTTTGCTAAGTACAGGGAATAAGCTCTTGTTTCAGCTTGTAATATTGACAGATAATAAACTTTTTCGTATTTCTTTTCCTTGCTTCCATCTTCATGAGGAAATATCCTTTCATAGTTAGTCACGTTCTCTTGTCCATTAGACACATAGATTTTCCTGTTATATTCTTCATGTTTGAAGTTTCTTGTTGAAACTTGGTACGTGAGAGCATTTAATGTAGTTGAAGAAAAGTAGTCTTGTGCTCTTCACCATGTCTTGGGACTCTAAATCCTTTTGCTCCCCTGTACAAGAGTTTTTGACATTTTCAAATTTTCGTAATAAGATCAAAAAATTTTTTTTGATAAAATGTTCTTTCTGAAAAGGATAGCACGGATCTTTATGCGATGATCTTTTTAAGAATAAAATATTCAAATAACATAGACACTCAAAATAAATTTTGACTTTCTAATCTTTATCCTCATATTCCGATATTGTTATCTTCTAAATAGCTTCAGAACTTTAATCGATTATCACCTTAAGTGCGGATAATTTCTAACTCGTAGATCTTTATCCTTATATCCGATTTTGGACAGGTATTTTTCTTCTTTAGGTGCTTATTCGAATAATAGTCGTACTCGGATATGCTATCAAAACGTTAATACTCATACTCATTAAGTGATATGTGTGACACCCTAATTCCATAGTTATCAAATGAGTTTTATACATAATAAATTTAAACTCCTAAGTCAGGGTTTAATTTTAAGACATATATACCTTTGAAAATAATCAAAAATCTAACCCCAAACACTAATTGAATGGGCTTTTCTGAAAAATTTAAAATTTTTAAAAACAGTTACATAGTGGTTCATAACTTAATATGACTTATCAATCCTTAGCTCTATTTATTATTATCAAAGTGCTTCTCTACTCATATTCTAGTATATTGATGATTGAACTAAGGGCCCTTAACATACAATTATCCAATCCTAGTACAATTATCGTGCTTGATATAGTTATTTTTTCGTTATGTATAATTGATCAACTAAGACTATCTTGCACTACGCATGCCATACTACCTCTACTTCTACAACTACAGGAACTAACTTCACTATGATTGTGTGTGTGTAGACACACAAACCATGTAACCACATGAGGCTACCAAAAATACTCAAGTCTAATTAAAATTAATATACAGATAACCAACATAAATAAACTCTTCTCCTCCACCTTCTTATTTCTCCAAAATCACTACCTGCTTGCCCCTTGAGCTATTTGCTTTCACTATGTATCATTAATGGAAAGGGTGAGATTCATAAGAATCTCAATAATAACAATAGTCAATCATAACATATGCAAGTTCTCAAAGCATGCTAAACAAATCATCATATGGCTAAGCATTCAACAATCAAGATGCAATACAACATTGATCACAGTACACATAGTTCAATACAACATAGCTAGTATAATAGGTCTTATAGTCCAAGGACACACCCTATGCCCTGGGCACATCAGGACTTACAGCCTCAGGACACATAGTTCATCACAATACAAATTGCATAGCAGGTCTTATAGCCCATAGATACACCCCATGACCTGGCACATCGAGTCTTATAGCCTTACTCTGAATGCATATAAGATTTTACAGCCCAGGTTTACACCCCATGCAACAATGCACATCAGGACTTGCAGCCTCAAGATACACAATCTAATATCATTCCATGTATTCATAAAATGAATATAATCAATGATAATATATGAGAGAAAGAATTACTACCTGACTGTCTTTCTTGTGTTTTACCTTCTTTAATTTGAGCCCTCACTGGTCTTGAGAAAATATCGTATCCTATAATTTGAATTCATGAAGAGAGGGGTTATTACTTATTCCAATTTATCAATATAATAAAGATTATATTATTCTTGACCCATTCATAATTCTAGTCCTTTATTTTGAAATAGTTGGTTATCATAATTACTCTTTTGTGCTTATGCCTAAAGTGTTCCTAATTTAGAACATCCTATATGCTTTTCACTCTTATGATTTAGGTACTCAATATGGTTCATTTAAGCTGGAATTTCCAGAATTAGACCCAATTCTGCCTCAATTTTCAAGTAACTTCGAAAAATCATATCTTCAGCAAGAAAATTCAAATGAGGCCGTTCAAGCAATTCTCTGTAAAACCTTGAAGTCTCTTGTATAAGAAAAATACCACCCAATATCAATCTAAGGTCCTAAGTTCCTAAAATCTATGACCAATCTGACTGCCTTATTAAGAACTCAGAACTTTCCCATATTTTATACTTAAACTTTAAAAATTCATAACATATAAATTACACATCAAATTCCTAAGTTCTGATACTCAATGGAAATATCTAAATACCTATTTTAAGGGAAAAATAATTACATGGCCAAATTATCAGATTAACCATATGAAATTCATCCATTTTCCCACTGTAGGAAACTAAAATCCTAGAATGTTCCCTATTTCCTGACCAAAATTCCAAAAATCATAACTTTCTCTCTAGATATCTTATTGATGCATTCTAAGACTCATTCTAAATATTTGGATGTTTACTATTTCCCTGTAAAATTTCATAAACATTGGACAAGTTTTGACAGATCAAAACAGAGCACGAAACTAATTGACTCTCTAGAAAATACAGATTTGATAGTTTGACTTCATCACTCAAGAACTCTATCATTTTTAACTCCACATCCTAAACTTTCAATACCTCAAAGAAACCGAAGAAAATTCCACCTATGGACTCTGTTTGAGCTTATGCAACTTTTTGACAGATCATTGTGTTTTTCGGCGACAAAAAGAGATGGAGAAATTGATAGGCAATCCTAGTTTTAGACTCTAAACCTCCACCATTTTTACACTACATACTCCAACGCATGTGCCCTGTGTTCGATGACCAATTACAGAACTAAAAACCCCCCAAAAATCCATCCCAAAACCGACATGCAACACTGGATTTTAAGCTTTACGGTGATGAATTTCTTTTTCCAACAACACACAACTTTCAGCACCCATTTCAGCCAAGAATCCACCCAAGAACAGCACCAAAATAGACAGAACAAGCTAGGAATGTGTGAAGGAGACTCACCTTTACCTGAAACTATGGTTGCATGTGGTGGTTTCTAGCCAAAGCTCCTCCCTTTTATAATTGCTTCCTCGGTCTCTCTCTCCTTTCTCAACTCTCAACCTCTCTTTCTCTCTTCTCTTTCTTTCCTTCTGTGTGAGATAGCTAAATGAATGAGAGGGAGTGGCCGATTGGAGTGTTTAAGTGGAGTGTGTGTGGGTGTCTGGCAGTGAGCTATCTGAATTGAGAGAAAAACTGCGGTGAGGTGTTGATACATGTGTGTGTTGTATGCCATGTGTCGTGTGTGTGTTGTATGTCATGTCTATATATATATATATATATATATATATATATATATATATAGGTATATTTTTATCTAATTAATCACACACATTAGGTTCTAATTATCCCTCTTTGTCTAATTTAATATTCCTTAAATTCTTTAGGTTTTATAATTTGGCTTATCCTCAGTCAAATTCCGATTTTCGAGTTTGATTAATAAAGTTACCAAATTTTCTTAATTTCTAAATCGATATTGGCTAATTTTTTAATTCCATAAATTAATCCTGAACTATTTTTAAGGATTTTATTACTTAATTAGCTTCTTAAAGCTTTCAAATAATTTTCTTAAAAATTTTTACCCAAATTATGACCTGTAACTATTTTTCCTCAAATGTTTTGGGAAAATAGGCCTTTAAATTGTAAAATTTATTTTATCATTATTTAAATTTCCTTTTTGAAAAATTTATCCCTTTTTCTAATTTTAGCAATGTTACAATATGAGTATTTCTTATACTTTCCATATTAAATTATCCTACGAAACAAACTTCTCTAGTTTTGTTATCATCAAAAAAATTATTGTAACATATGCAAGTGTAATTATAATTATTGGATATATTATCGTATATATGAGCTATTAATGATGTATTATTACCCTTGTTGCTAATATTTTTCATATAATAAAATGGCGTGGATAACATGTAGACTTTCAGCTAAGCATATTTGGTTAATTAATAATCAAACTTAACTAACATAATTAATAGCCAGGAAAAAATTGATATGATTTGGAAACTTTGGGGCAACATCACCTTGAAAAACTTTCATGGTAAAATTATCCCACCGTGACAACTTACAGGGAAAAACAGACCCACAACCCTATATTAATATAAGGATATCAAAATTATAAATTTTATAATTTAATTTAAAATAAATATATATGATTGCAAAACCATTTTAACCTACATATTTATTTAAAATATTACATCATAAGTAAGTTTTAATAAATAAATGAGATTAAATATTGGAAGAATGCCAAAAAAATACCATTTAAACTTCAAAATCCCGTTAACAAGTTTGGTAATGGGATTAACAAGAACGGTAATGTAATTAATAAATTATTTTATTGTTAAATCACCTATTTGGGATTTTGAAGTTTAAATGATATTTTTTTGGAATTCTCCCTTAAATATTTAAATTTATTAAAAATAAAAAATTATAATTATAAAATTAATTAACTTTGTAATATGGTAATCAATTTAACAGTATGACAAGAAATTTGAAAATATATACTCAAATTATTATAGTTTTTATTTCAGATAAAGATATGTGATTAAATTATTATTAATTAATATTTATATTAAGGAGGGGAATTTTAGTCAAAATGACAGGTCCATATAGGTTTTCAAAGTAAAAGAGAGGTTGATTTACTTTAGAGTAAATAGAGGGAAGATTTATGTATTTTACTTAAAAAAAACTTACATAAAACAAGGACAAAGTTGTCCATATAAAATATTTTTCATTTCCTCTCCTACTGAACCAAACAAGATAATATTAAAACATCTTTCCTCATATCCCTTCTGTTAAATCCAAAGGGGATAATATTAAAATCCTTTCATTTTGTTTACTCTGTATGACTGCATATAAAGAGGTATCTCAATATCCAACTTTTCAATTGTGCCCTTAAATTTTCAACTCTGCCCAACTTGACAATGATTTACCTTGTTTAGTTTTCCTTACCTTTTACCTTTTACCTTTTAATGGTATTCCAGATTTATCTCTTTAGTTGCCTAAAGGTTAAATCAAAATAACCAAATTATGCAATATAGGAAATACCTAAGGTTGTATTCTCTTGAAACGACTTTTATTTAATTTCTAAGCTTACTAAGCATCTAAAATGAAAAATTGACAAAGATAAAACATGGTTGGTTTAGTTTTCAAATTATATCTACTCAATGTACTAAATTAATTTTTTTTGGGATTTTTAAATTAAATGTGTGGAGTAAAAATAATATAGACAAGCTGGTGAGAAAACCCCTTGAAAATGGATTCGATGGCTATCATTGTTCATGTCACATTTGTAATTTCAACACGTTTATTAAGCATTTGAAAGCTCTATGGTTTGGGTGAAGTGTAAATTGAAGCCCATAAATTGAAACTTACATTTTAGTCATCAGATTACTATTTATTTGGCATTAGCAATTTGATAGTCGAGCTTTAGAAATTCATAAAAAAGTGAATCTGGAAAAAATTGTATGAGGGTACCAAGAAATTCTATTTAAACCTACTGAAGTCCTTTACATGATAAAATATCACTCTAGCCTTATCCTGCCATAATGATACTCTTTAATTTCTTCATATTATAAACATGCTTTAACTTCTGCCTTATATTCAAAAATTCATAACTCATATTTTACACATCTAATTGACATGTTTTAGGACTTTTTGGGAAGCCAATGTCTACTTCGTGCATACAACTTTCATGAGCATTGGATATCCTTTTAGACCAACCAGTGACCATGTTCTGAAAGTAGCTTAAACTGGATAGTCTTAATATAGTATAGTAAAATCACAACTTCAATACCATATTAGGGCATATAACCATTTACGATTCATCCATACACGTCAAATATACATGCCAAGGTCCCATAATGAATTTACAAAATCTATGGGAATTATTACACATATTACTATTCATGACACAATATTGTCATGGAATTCTGATTCTCCCTCTACTAACCCTTACACTTTGCTTTTGCTATTCCTTTGGATGTTTGTAACCTAGCACGGTTAGTTGGAGTGGTGAGATTCAAAGAATCCTAGTAACAAACATTCATCACTCAAACACATATGGCAAAGTTTGGCATCATAATATGCTTACAACTTAATAACTTTATAATATAATGACATGTTTAAAACTATCATGCATTACTAGTGACTGCATAGGCCTATGGCATGTTTCAAACATAATCACATGTATAAATGCATGGTTTCACATAATCATATAAGCATACAAACATGTTAATTCATGCAAGCAACAGTCAACCATATAAGAGTAAGGTAAAGTTTGCTACCTTTATTATTTCTTCTTTGCTTTCCTTTCTTCCCTCTCTTGAACCACCAAGACCAAACCTCCAATTCCTCTTCCTTAACATTCAATGGCCCTAAATACACAACATAGATAATTTATTTTATTCATTAGAGCCATTAACCAAGGAAAATCTCTTCTCAAACTGCTCTTATAACTTAAGTCTTAAATTTGCACTTTTAATTCCATAGGCTTAAAAACTAATCTAACATGCTTCTTCCCCGTAATTTTTCATGTTGATTGCATTTTTAAGCTAAAATGGATCAAATGAAACATCCTTCCCATTCAATCACTCAAAACAGTGGTATAGGGGATTATTTAAAAAAAATTCATTTTAGTGTCTATTGCTTCCAAACATGGTTTTTCACTTCTACCCTACACAATTTTTCATTTTAAACTCATTGGAAGCATCAAAATCATCAAATTACAATCCCTTCTTTATGCCCTGTTCTCACCGAAGTGCATTGGTAGGGAGAAACATATGATTTTCAACATTTTTATTCCATTAACTACCACAATCCAACTTCTAATAATCGGTTTAACCTTGATTAACTACCACAAATTTAGTGTTAATTAATGCTTTAAGGCCCAATAAAGGTGATAAAAATCCCAAATTAACCATAGAAATTCAGTATAAAAAAGTGATTTATCAATTCCAGACTTCATAGAATCCACATAATTGTTTAGGATTACCTAATATATCTGCTACTCGCGTTGTTCAATTAAGTTCCTTTCTTTCTCCCTTAATTTTCACCAATTCTGCTTCAATATGTGTGTGTTCATGTCGTAGTACATCAAATATTACTAGTCTCTGCTCCTGCAGTTACTAATCTTCTTCCTCTTTACATCCTTCGCCTTCAATTCCTCCACACTCTCTTGGCTAAATTAATTTGATCTATGCTTTTGCAGGTTTGTTTGTCCACATGCGGTTTTTAAGCTGATCATCTCAACATTATTTGGTCTCGTTGTGGAGCTCTTACCATACTCATCACTAGTCGTGGAAAGCTCCCCAATATTTTGGGCTATTACCATATTACCAGTAATACTCATGATCTGTGCCTGCGCCGTACGTGTGACAATGCCTTCATTTTTGTTTCGATTCATTGCAAATCATTTAAGGTCAGCGTATATATCTCTTCTCACTCCTCCTTTGTTATATCTTAATCCTACTTTTTACCTTATTTATATATCTTATAAATATATAGGAAGTTATCCAAGATCATTTGGAAGCTTGAGGGACCAAATTTCAACATTTCTTTAAGGTTGGCAAATATTCATAACTAACTTCATGAAAATCATATTAAAGTGGTTTAAGTCTTCATTTAAAGATCTTCAAATCCTCTACTTTAAGTAATTTGTTACTTGATTGAATCCTAAACTCACTACAACATGTATAATATATAATTACTTCATCGCTCAAGAAAATTCTTTGACAACTTAAGTTATACTCCCTTTTGTAGCACTTTACTTTAGGATCACTTATTAAAGTTGTTTAGCCATTTAAGAACATTTAAGAACCACATGTGACCCAATAGGTACCCATGGTTAAGATAAAAGCTTGAAACTCTTTCTCTAAGATTGGGTACCAGGAGATAAAGAATATTCTTGAAACTAAGAAAATTTATAACTAAATCAATTTATCTCCGAAGGTAGTGATTCAAAGCTCTATTTTTAGATCTTGATGATATCATTGAGAGAAAAATAAGACCTGGGTTTACAACTGAACCTTTTTGTTCAAAAAGACCCATTTATCTAAACTGGACAGGGGAGATTCGCAGGAACTTTCCAGATTTATGGAAAAACTTTGAAAAATCATATTTTGCAATCTACACATCCAAAGTTTATGAATTAAGACTCATTTCAAAGGTCTAGAAATGTACAATATCACTGATAAATTTCATAAACTGATTAAAATGTTTTCCCTGTCAGATGGCTCTTCCAAAATCAAAGCTCATCAGTAAACAACAACTAATTAACATTACCTACTTCATGCATTTTGGCTAAGGTTTACTATAGCAATTACCTAACCTCTGCTTGGCTCTCATGCTCCTCATGGAGTTTGGATACATCCCAAAATATATTCACATATGACATGTCTATAATTATTTCAAGGCCTAAGACGCCCTTATCCATTTACTTTTTCTATTTTGATATGTTATATCCAAAAATTAGGGTTTCATTTCATCTAGTACTTATATTATTTTATCATCATCTTCCGTCATAAAATTACATTTCTGACCTCAGTTTCAAGCTTGACAGAACCTCCTAACTTGGTGTTTCAAATTCTATCACCATAACCTCCTAACTTAGTTTTCTCTCTTCTGTCCATCTTGATTATTTTGCAGCTTCCCTCGACATGAAGATTTAGGGGGTTTAATCGAGTTTTTAACTGTTGTTGTGAATTTCTTTGCAATTTCATCACCGCTGAATGATAGGACTGTAATGGCGTTCGCTTTTAAGGCATTTAGCTGCATCTATAGACGTACTCACGATCCTATATCAGGATCTGTAGTTCTTGCAGCATTGACGTCAATGCTGGTCTCCCTGATCTCCCCATTTGAGTCGCCAATGCATGTCTTCGTCTTCGGGGCAATATGTTTTGTTTCATATTTGCAGCTCTTTGGGGCAGCAGTTCGCTGAAACGACGGTGATTCTACAACAGACAGTGATCCCACAAGTGTCTAAGATTCTCTAGTAAATAAGTCCATGACATGCACAACTTAAACGTTATCATTACTTATTTCCATGTGATATGATGTCTTGTATTAGTCTTTTTCTTGCAAACTTATTTCTTTCACGGACATATTTTGATGGTCTTTATATATCATTCTCCCAAGCTAGATAATATCGATATCACAGCGAGTGAGTATATTGTCTCAAAATAAACATAAACATCATGTGTGCGATTGACCAATTATTTAGCTCAAGTATACCACATTTTGAATACATGGTCTTTATAAACGGTATTTTATGGGCTTAGAATGTCAAGTAGAAGTTACTTTCCGGTCGCATATACAACAAACTTGAATTACACGATTAGGCGTACTTGAACCATGCACGAGTGATGAGCACACAGTTTAACGCTATGATAGGATTTGGGCAATTGAAATTAAATTAAGAGGGTTAAGGTTTAAGATTTTTTATTTATAATTCTTTTAAACGGTAGATTTTTTTTTTATTTACAATTAGAAAGAAAAAAAATATCATCTTATTTGGATGAGCGTCTAAAGTCATGATGCTGCTATAATGGCCAATAAATCCAAAATCCAGATTTGCAAGAAGAAAGTAAGCAATAAATGAGTAGCATTTTGATTAGCACATGCATGCTGAATATTAAATTTTCTAAGAATTCTGATGAAGAAATAAATATTAAATAGTTAGAAGCAACTCTTGAATTACGATGCTAATATTACCAAAGGCTCAGAGTCCCATACAACAACAACAACAAAATCTTTATCCTACTAGGTGGGGTCGGCTACACGGATCGTACGACGCCATTGTGCTCCGTCAAAAACCATAGATTTCAATATATTATAAATTAGAAGGTCTCTCTCTATGACCTCATTGAGCGTTCGTTTCGGCTTTCCTTGACTTCGTCTAATAGGACTCCATCCTGCTTGATCCATCATTCTCACCGGAGTACTCAAAGGCCTACGCTGAACATATCCAAACAACCTCAAACGATTTTCTACCATTTTTTCTTCAATAGGAGCCACTCCCACTCGTTCACGTATATGAGTATTACGAATCTTGTCTTTAATTATATGGCCACTCATCCTTCTCAACATCCTCATCTCAGCAACTCTCATTTTATGCTCATGTTGTCCTTTTAAAGCTCAATATTCACTACAATATAGCATTGCTGGTCTTATAGAAGTCTGATAGAACTTTCCTTTTACCTTATTAGATACTTTACGATCACAGATAACTCCAATAGTTTTTCTTCATTTATACCATCTGGCTGAATTCTGTGATCGACATCTCCATCAATTTCACTATCTTGTTGTATAATTGATCTCAAATATCTAAATTTTGTCACTTGTGAGATGACTTGTCCTCCCAATTTAATTTCCACTCCCTTTTGGCTTTGTCCTTCATCAAACTTGCAATGCATATATTCAGTTTTATTCCTACTAAGACGAAAACCCCTCAATTCCAAAATACGTCTTCATATCTCAAGTTTAGAATTAATATATTCTCTGGATTCAGCCAACAGAAATATATCATCCGTAAAAAGCATGCATGTAGGGATCTCTTCCTTTATAGGCTCAATTAGAACATCCATTACTAGGTTAAACAAATAAGGACTCAACGTTAATCCTTTGTGTAGTCCAATCCTTATAGAAAAGTCTTTTGTAACACCTCCAGGCATTCTAACATTGGTTGTAACCCCCTCATACATGTCCTGAATGGCTTTAATATAAGCAACCCCCACCCCTTCTTTTCCAAGGCTTTCCAAAGTACATCTCTTGGCACCCGGTCATACGTTTTTTTCCAAATCAATGAAGACCATATGCAAATCTCTTCTTTTACTTTTATACTTTTCCATTAGCCCTCTTAATAAATAAATCTCAAAGAAGAAGATAAACAGCATAAATTCGAGAAACGGATAGAAACCCGTTTGTTCGGCTTCATCATCTTAGCTTCCCAACTTCTAGCTAGCTAGGGAGATCTTCAACCATAAACCTTATTTTTTACCTTTTGATCTGATCTTTGCTTCAGAACTTTTAGCTAGGGAGGGATCTTCTCTTATATCTGACTCTGACTATAGAGTCACAAGTTTTTAACACTTCTCTCCCTTGCGAAATGCATAGCGTTGACATTAAACGGGGAAGATCCGGACGGCAGATTTTTAGTGGTTGTTTAATAGCAACAACGACGACGACGATCCACCACCTCCATGTGGAAACAGAGAGCATATGTTATTTAATTATCACAAGATATATGGAGAAAGTATATGTTATTTAATTTTTATAACTTTACGTTATTATTACCTTTTTCCCTGACTGTGCTGATACTTCTCTCCCTTGTGAAATGTTTAGCGTTGACTCTGCCGAGTCGCAACACCTGAAACTTTTAGGTTGTATTTTATACTTCGTTAGATTATAATATTATTGTGTGGTATATATATTAGCCACTCATGTTTGATTTTTTCTGCATCTCCAGATTCTTATTTTTTGTTCTGGTTTTCCTTTTTTTGCTTCTTTCATGCATGGAATCTCCTTTTGCATATTCAAGAGACTAGTTTGGTCTCTTGCAAGTTACTTAAGAGACTTATGAATATCTTGATTCTGATATCAAAAGGGGGAGATCCAGCCGGTAGATTTTCAGAGGTTGTTTCTAAAAATAATGATAAGGCCATCCTGTGGTCTTCGCAAATTGTGTTATTATGTTTTAGTTTTCTTTAAATAAAATTACCGCCATATCGTGTTTCATCGGGGTTTGCTATTGGAATGCTCTCTCCCTCATCCTCCCATCTTATGTCTATTGTTCTTTCTTTTGAATTTTGCAAACTTATAAGAGCATTTTTTTTTATATATACTGGAAACACAAGCAAACAAAACAATAGAAAGGAAACTAATCAGGAGCCTCCTGCTGCATCTATTACCAAAATATCCATCAAATGAAGATCGAATGGAAGTATAGATACTTATTACCTTAGTCTAAAACTAGCTTTCAATGTAAGAGAAAACTTGTCTAACTTCCTCTTCGTTTCCCTTTTCTTTCTAATGCTGATGCTGGTCAAAGAATGAAGGTAAGGCAGCCGCTGGGTGTTTTATTTAATGGGGACAAAGGATTATTTTATTACTCCCTTGTCCAATATAATGCTCATCACATAAGCTTTGCTATGCCATCTTATGTTTTACTTTAATTTTTGTATTTACTTATATGTACATATGGTTTGTGTGCGTGTCTATATATATAAGTCGAGGCAATAAGAACACTTCTATTGAAACATATTTCACAACGTAAACAATGTTTACTCACTAGGTATATGACTCGGTTGTATATGAGGGTTCGAGTAATTTGACTTATTCACATCTGGAATACGATCATACATGTCCGAAATCCACATTATATAGTTTGTCTTTTAATTGATTCTTGCCTTCCCCCTCTATTATTAGTCTCCGTTATTGCTACTCATGTTTAAGTTCATCTTAATTTGCCTGAATTCTCTTGTTTTGTTATCAAGTCTTGTTCAATATGTGTGTTTATATATGTTACTAATCCGTGCTCGTATTCAAAATATAGTTAATGTTAGCTTCCTTTATTCAATATGTTCAAGTGCCACATGGCTAAAACAGTCCATGAATTAATTATTGTCTCTTTAAAATGGACAACAGAGGGTAATTTATTGTTATTTATTTTCTTTCTTTACTTTTCGACAATAAGCGTTTCTTAATTTAGAGAATTTTAGAGGAACATGGTAACCTGTATTTAGAGAATTGTGCAGCTATGAAGGTATATATTTGCTTTCTTACCGAGTATGAAGACGCGCCATGATGTCCACCTGGTTGGATATGGGATAAGAAATAATTAGATGTCGATTGATTCAATATCTAGGGGTATCTTTGGGATTATCAAACAAGGATATTTATCCAATGGAATTAGGATTTATTTATTTATCTTTTAGTATTTGTAGTATCTCAATAAAATAGGATAAAATATTGGGATATGTGAAAAGGAATAATTAGGGTTTGATTAAATATCTAGGGTTATCTTTAGGATGATTCAATATATATGGTTATCTTTAGGAATATTAAATAAATATATTCATTCATTAGAATTAGGTTTCATTTATTTATCTTTTAATATGTCTAGTATATCAATAAAATAGGATATCTAGGTTATCATATAATTAACTTTGTTGTCTTAGGATTATGACTTGAATTTGAATTTAAAAGCTCTTCCCAGATCCCTCACCGTTGAATGAAAACTCTGCAAGGGCCTTGACTTTTCATGCAACTAAATATATCTATGGCCGTACCCGCAACGTTGTCTCCTATTGGGATTGAAGGGCACAGCTGAAAAATTTAAAATTTAACATTACAAAAGTTTATCAATCCTAATTGTGAATCTATCAATAGCGTTTAAATCGAGTAGTTAGAATCGTATCTTTACGTTTTTGCCTTTTTTGATCTCAATGAGCTCACGCTTCAGATCAGCTCCCTCTACTGGTATCCACACGAATACGACTCTAACACAGTCAGCGTGCTAGCGCCTCGAATGTCTCTCTAGGGTTTTTGCTGCGGCTCTCTATTTTTTCATCAGTTGTAAAAAGCCCTAACTCTCACCTTTTATAACCAGCTAGGTTATCTATTTTATGATAGATATTGAATTTTTAAATTAATCTTAATTAATTTAGAAATCCATATCATATCAATTAACACTTAATTATTTTTTATAAGTAAATTAAATAAATATGGTTTAATTAAATCTGTCCAACAATTTTAATTTAACCTATTTATTTAATCTAAATAAAGAGCCAATGAAAATAGATTTAATTTAACTTTATAAATTAAATCCTAGATATTATATCTTTATCATGTTAGTTATTAAATTTAATTTATCAGATAAAACAAAATTTAAAACTAAGATAATATAATAATTGTATTAGCTTACAAGTCGCAAACGGCCTCTAGCAAGACATTACGACTACCCAATTCATATGAGGATCGACAAACCGATACAACCTGTCATGCAACCATATCACATTCTTTTTGTCACACGATATTTTGGTCAAGAATGAGACATGGAGAATATCATCCTCCTATTTCTGACTATTACTTTCTCGATTCCTGAGTAATCTGACTATATAAATGGAAACCTATTTCCTTCATAGTATGACCATACATTTCTTAGACCCACTTATCGAGGGGCCCAGTAATATCTCTCTACTAATGTGAGAGATAAATTCTATTTTGACTATTCACATTCCTCTGCATGAAAACCATCAAGCTAGATCGTAGCCTTTATTATCACCTGGTCAAAAGTGACTTTTGACTAGGTCAAAGCTTAACGACTCTCATATAGGAATCCATGATGATTTCAAGTCAAAGGGTATAATAACATGGTTATGCATGAGATAAGCTTATGACTTAATTTATGCAGTTTTCTCATAGCGAGTCAGTCTAGCACTTTATACTCTTACAAGTGCCTAGGACTTTGATTCATATCTCTATACCTCTTCAAAGTCATACTAGTCTTATTTCATCTTTATTCCCGCATAGATGACCGACCATGGACATTTAGGACAATCAATATGATTTATCTAAGGATATAATTATCACAGTGAACATGCAAATAATATGATAATAAGATGGAGAAATTCATTAAATAACAATATTCATTTGAGTTTTTTAAAAGTTTAAATAAAAAAACCATAATTATTTGAATAACAATAAGAAGTTAGCTAAAAAAGATTTTGTCCCAAATTGTTGCCAAAAAACAATAATTATTCTTGTATCTCACCATTTTTCAAAATGCAAAACTAGCCACATAATTGTAACATATGCATGCCCCACGTTCTTTTATTTAACTATTTACCAGAATTTCCCAGAACTAAAACCAAGTAGCCCATGATCGAATACATGCCAGTAGAGAAGGAGAATAATTGTATCCTAATTTATCATTATGATTCAATATCGAATATGGAATAGAATATAGTTTCAATATATGATATACTGATATCTAGACATGAAAAACTATATATCACCAGAATACCACTTCTACAGAGTATCATATAACACGGTACGAAAACACATAGGAGGCACACCCCCAACAAATTAAATATAATAAATAACATAAGCATTGATAAGGCATATGTTTGAGGCTGCGTTTTGCTTTCATAAATAAAAGCTAATTTTTCTAAAAGAACAAAAACTAGAAATAGCTCATGAATCAGGAAGCAGTGATATGAGGAAAGGCCAAGAAAGGCATAAATATGAAAGAAGAAGAAAGAATATATAAAAATAAGAGAAATGGATATATAGAAATTAAACCAGCATGCATGCGGAAGGTTCTTCACGGCGGATCTGGATATCCTGAGGGGTTCTGGTTGAAGAACTCCAAATTAATGCTTCAATCAAATAAACTCAGAATTTGTAAGAATATGAGAGCCACATGTTGTTAGATATTTCTCACCCTTCTATCCTCAGCATTTGTGGCATATTTGATCGAGTGGACTTTTCTGTGTGTACTAAGTCAATGCGTTCAAGTTCAAACAAATATGTTTAGAAATTTTGAAATTCTTAAATTTATCCATTTTATGTTATGAAAAGTTTAAAAAATATAATAATTTGTAAAAATGTTGGCCAACTAATCATATATTTATTTAAACCAATGTTTTAAAAGTCGGAGCCAGAAAGGCTAACGGGTCACAGTTCAAATGGTTAGATCAATCTAACCATTTGATTGAGCCGGTAACATAATAATTAAATTAAAAATAATATTATATCCTCAATAAGATCACAACATATATCCCAATAAAACTAAATGTTTTAACACATAAACAAGTCATCAACCAATCTAAATCCATGGGTGGTGATAAACAATATATTTTAATTATTTAGCACTTGTTATAAAAATAAAATACTAAAAATGCATTTTTGGTTATATTAGTTCACATTAATAAAATTAGCTAGAAATTAAAATGTTTAGAAGTTATAATTAAAAATACAATTTTATTAAAAAAATTGGCATTTTAAATATATTAGAGTGTGTGTGTGTGAGAGAGAGATAAATTGACAATAACATATTTATAAAAAAATTAAAAATTACAAGAGCGGAAAGCGAGTCGAAGAAGGATCTATAAGTTTTTGAGGAAGAAAAAAAAAGAAAAATCACATTCAAGTCTCAGATAAGAAAAAAAAATAAAAAAAAGTCTTTTGAAATCTTTAAATTATTAAAAAGTCCCGAGTGACTTTTTTTGTAATAAATTCTAATTTTGCTAACAAGTCCATGGCACGTCATTGACAAGTCTAAGAACATTCATTGATAAGTACATGATTAAAATTTATTGTAAAATAATCCATGGGATTTTTTAACAATTTTGAGTTTTTAATGTACTATCTTTTTTATTTTCTGTCTGAAATTTTTTTGTGTCTGCCTCTTTCTATTAAGCGTCTCTCTCTCTCTCTCTCTCCTTCTCCTTCTCCGGTGACAAAGTTTCTTCTTCATTCGTCACATCTTCTTTCTTTTTCTCACAAAGAGGGCCTTATATTTGACTTTACCGATGATGGAGGGCAACCATAGCTATATGATAGTGTCAAGACGGGAGAACAGCTCGTCCTTACGGATAGAATATGGGATTGAGGGTCTGTAAATCAGCTAAACATTTCAAATATTAAGGAAAACTTCTACCGGAAAAGCCATTCGGACTCCTGAGTTAATGGCAGTTTCCAGCTCAAAGGACGGCTCACTCCGACTCAAAGCGGCTCAACGTAAAAGACAGTTTTCAGGTATGACTCGATACATCTTTATGTTCGGTTGATGGCCGGACCAGACCCAATCAGGTTCTAAAAACATTGGTTTAAAGATTACTAAATAATGATATTTTTGATAATGCTATTAAATTTTAAATAAGCACAGTAATTGTACAAGCCGTAAAAATAGTATAATAGTAAATCAAGGTCATCCCACAGAGATTCAAGGTAATTGATAATTAAGCATTAAAATTCTCATTTTCATTTAAAGTCTGTTTGGTTGGAAGGGGGGAGAGAGGAGGGGATGAAAAATTAGTCCATTCCCTCGTTTGGTATAAAAAGTTAGAGGGGATGGGAGCCACATGAGGAGCTCCAAATCCCTCCACTCCCTCCATTTTGTTCCTTCCAAATTGGCGGATTTGGAGGGAAACAAAAATTTGACTATTTTGCCCCAAAGACTTTTTTATATTTCCAGTGATACCCTTGAGCAAAATATAAAAACACGCACTTACAAAGTTCTAACATTGTCTCTCATAGCTTCTGTGATGCTTCTTTTGCATAAAATTATAATCTCATTCTTTTTACAATAGTTATTTTAGTAATTCCAACAATGTGAATTAAAATAAATTTGTGTCCACTTGGTAAAAAAATTGAATTTTTATAATTTATTTGATTTATATTGAGGTGTAAATTAATTTAAATAAATTTCATTTCAAAAAATTAATTTAAATTATTTATATAAGCATAAAAAATGTAAGCTAACATATAAGGATAAAATAATAAATTAGTTATTATCTCCCTCCCATCCCCTCCTTCCAATCAAATCAAATAAGGTAACCCCCCTTTCATTCCCTCCCCTCTCATCCCCCCTCTTTGAACCAAACAGGCCCTTAAGTTGAGCAAATGAAAAAAGGAAACTAATTTGAAATTCAATTTAAACAAAAGAAAAAATCCTAAATTTAATATTTTTGAGATTTCAATGGAGGAAAATAACCTAGAGTGGCTAATCCTTTTTTCAAGTCTCAGAGCATGTATTTACCCTGTAAACTAATAATGAGAAATTAATTTACAAGTTAAATACTACAAGAGAGGAGAAGATACAAATGTCTAATGAGACTATTTGAAGGGGTAATTTGGAAGGGAGGAGGGGCTCTCCTTTTATAGCCCAAGGAGCCCTCCTTACATTGTAAACTAATCAATGTGGGACTTAGGTTCTAACACTCCCCCTCAAGTTAGAGCATATATATTGATCATGCCCAACTTGTTACAAAGATACTCAACTCGTGTCCCATTTAAGGCTTTTGTCAAAAGATCTGCCAACTGATTATCTGATCGCATATGTCCTGTAGATACAACATTCTCTTTGATCTTGTCACGAATAAAGTGACAGTCGATTTCAATATGTTTTGTACGCTCATGGAACACAGAGTTCGATGCTATATGAAGTGCTGCTTTATTGTCACACCATAACTTTGCAGGCAATGTCGTGGTGACGCCAACTTCCTTCATGAGTTGAAATACCCATACAATCTCTTGTACTGATTGTGACATGGCTCTATATTCTGCTTCTGCACTTGATTTTGACACAATACCTTGCTTCTTACTTCTCCAAGATATCAAGTTTCCACCAACAAACACACAGTAACATGTAGTTGACCGTCTTGTGGCTTTAGATCCTGCAAAATCCGCATCACAAAAACATTCGACCTTAGTATGCCCATAATCTGTATAGAGAAGGCCACGACCTGGAGAACTTTTCAAATAATGTAAGATATGCTTTAAGGCTTCCCATTGTGCCACTGTTGGGGATGCCATGAATTGACTAAGTACACTGACCGATAATGTTATATCAGGATGAGTTACTGTCAGATAGTTCATTTTTCCAATAAGTCTTCTATATCTCTCAGGAAATGCAAACGGCTTCAGCTTCTCTGGATCAATCTTCTTCTTTAAGTCATCAGGAAGCTCATCAAACATGCTATCATTAAGATCTAGGAACGGATTCAATATCATGGGAACGCTGCTTGGTGCAGCTCCAAGCTTTCCAGTCTCCTTTAAGAGATCGAGAACATATTTCCGCTGATTCAAAAGGATGCCCTTCTTGCTTCTCAAAACCTCAATACCAAGAAAGTACTTTAATGATCCTAAGTCTTTTGTTTGAAAGTGGGAGTTAAGAAAGACTTTAAGTTCTGAGATTCCAGAGGTGTTACTCCCAGTAATCACAATATCATCAACATACACTACTAAAAGAATCATGCCTGCATTGGGTTTCTGATAGAACACAGAATGATCACTCTTACTTTGGCTCAATCCAAACTTCTGAACCACATTACAAAATTTATCAAACCAGGCACGCGGACTCTGTTTTAGACTGTATAACAATTTTCTAAGATAACATACTTTTCCATACTCCCCCTGAGCAACAAAACCAGGAGGTTGCTCCATATAAACTTCCTCAAGAAGGTCACCATTCAAAAAGGCATTCTTAACATCCAATTGATGCAAATTCCAATGATAGGTAGCAGCTAGAGATACAAGAAGACGAACGGAAGTGAGCTTAGCAACAGGGGAGAAAGTCTCGGAATAATCTATACCATAGGTTTGAGCATAACCTTTTGCAACAAGCCGAGCTTTCAGTCGTTCTAAGGAACCATCAGCCTTAGTCTTAACTGCAAACACCCATTTACATCCAATGGCCTTCTTCCCAGAAGGTAGATCAACAAGAGTCCAGGTACCAGCCTTGTCAAGGGCCATTATTTCTTCTTCCATTGCAGTACGCCAACCAGGGTGGGCTAAGGCTTGGTGAAGGGTGGTAGGGGTAGAGATAGACTCAAGGGTGGCCACAAGGGAAGTGGAAGCAGGGGACAAATGCTGGTAGGACACAAAAGAAGAGATAGGATATGTACATTCAGCATATCTTTTCGGAGGACAATGAGGACGGGTACCTTTCCGGAGGGCAATAGGTAGGTTAGCAGATGGATCAGCAGCAGAATCAGTGTCAATTAGATCAGGGTCATGAGTGTCAGGATTTGGGGTGTTAAGATCTGGGGAAGCAAGAGCAGGGACTAGGGAGACATGAACAGAATCCATTGGCGAAGCAGTCATTGGCGAGGGCAGGGCATTGGTAACATCAGGACCATCGATGATATCAGGTTCTGGAACAGCAGCTTGTACTGGTGAGACAGGGACATTATAAACCAGGACATCATCAAGCTTATCAACAACAGGAGGAGACTCAGATAATACCGAAGACTTGAAGAAAAGAGACGACTCATGAAAAGTCACATCAGTGGACACAAGATAACGACGAAGATCAGGAGAGTAACACCGATAACCCTTCTGAATTCGAGAATAACCAAGAAAGACACACTTCAAGGACTTGGGATCGAGTTTACTGACATTTGGACGGACATCACGAACAAAACAAATACACCCAAAATTTTTTGGATCAATAGGAAACAGCTTAGTGGTGGTAGGAAACAGAACAGAATATGGAGCATCCCCACTAAGGACAACCGAAGGCATACGATTAATAAGGAAACATGCAGTAGACACAGCATCAGCCCAAAAAGATTTAGGGACACAAGAGTGAAACATGACAGCTCGAGCAGTTTCTAAGAGATGACGATTTTTTCTTTCTGCAACACCATTTTGAGCAGGTGTATCAACACAAGAGGATTGGTGAAGAATGCCATGACTGTGCATATAATCAGTGAATGGGGCAGAAAAATATTCTTTCGCATTATCACTCCGAAGAATTTTCACAGGAGTATTAAACTGAGTTTGAATTTCAGCACAGAAATTGCGAAAATGCGTAAACAATTCAGAACGATGTTTCATTAAGTAAAGCCAAGTGGTGCGGGAAAAATCATCAACAAAAGTGACAAAATATCGAAAACCAGTTTGAGACAAAACTGAACAAGGACCCCAAACATCAGAATGAATTAACTCAAATGGGGACGCAGCACGTTTATGGATGCGAGGTGCCAAATGAACACGATGGTGTTTGGAAAACTGACACGACTCACAATCTAAAGAAGATACAGAAGAAAACTGAGGATATAACCTTTTTAAGGAGGAAAGTGGCATATGACCTAGACGACAATGGACATCAAAGGGAGACGACCCACCAGAACAAGCAACAGAACGCGGAACCTGATCATCAAGGTTGTAATGTCCACCAGATTCATACCCCCTACCAATAATCTGCTTTGTCGAAAGATCCTGAATTAAACAGTGGTCAGGAAATAGAGTGATAGAGCAATTCAAATGACGAGTCAATTTACTGGGAGACAAAAGATTAAATGTAAGATCAGGAACATTAAGAACAGAAGATAGCGAAATGGATTTAGTTGGTTTAACAGTACCTGATCCAAGTACACGGATCGGGGAACCATTGGCGACGCATATGGAAGATGGGTTGGCACATGGAGTATATGATGAAAATAAATGATGGTTACCTGTCATGTGGTCTGTAGCACCAGAATCAATGACCCACTTCGTGGAAGAAGTAGCAAGACCAGAGAACCAATTACCAGTAGCTAGACCCCTTGTAGATAATGGACTTGAATCAGAATGATCAGATATCTGAGAAACATCACGTTGCTGATCACGTTGCTTTTTATTCTGTAATTTACGACAATTTTTCTTACTATGACCAGGCTTCTTGCAATAATTGCAGATAAAAGTTCTAGAAGACATATTTGGAGTACTGGGGCCTTGTTTAGACCTATAATTCTTAAATGAACCATGCCTAGCAAAAGTACTTGCATTGTGATCAACAGTCGGGCGAACCAAATTATTAGTACGAAGAACCTTTGAGAACACATCTTCAAGAGATGGAAGCTCTTGACTAGACAGAATTTGAGAGCGAACATTCTCATAAGAGGAATCAAGAGCTTCAAGAAAACTGATGATATCAGAGTTCTTCGATTCAGCCATAGAAAATTAACCAATAAGTAAAGAGAAAAAATATTCCAATGAAATCCCGAAGTATCACAAATTCCAAAATTCCACAGAGCAAACGAGGACCTCTAGATCCTTTAACCAAATATAACTGCAACCACTATGGGTAAACACCCTCAAACAGAAGCAAAACCCAAGAAACAGAGCAGAAATCACTGACCGTACCACAATGAACAGTGCCAGGATGAATAGTGCTAACAACAGTACCCTCACTGGAATCTGGAAATTTTCTGCCGGATGAACAGTACCAAAAAGACAGCGCCGATGAACAGTGCCTATGAATAGTCTCCAAACAGTACCACAAATGAACAGTATCTGATGAACAGTACTGCTAATGCAAATGCCTAAAATAATTCTTTTCTGATGTGGAAGTTCAGACTATGCTGCAACCACAGAGCATACTCAGACAGAACTAGGCTCTGATACCATGTAAACTAATAATGAGAAATTAATTTACAAGTTAAATACTACAAGAGAGGAGAAGATACAAATGTCTAATGAGACTATTTGAAGGGGTAATTTGGAAGGGAGGAGGGGCTCTCCTTTTATAGCCCAAGGAGCCCTCCTTACATTGTAAACTAATCAATGTGGGACTTAGGTTCTAACATACCCAAAATAAATGCACTTAATGTTAATTTGTTAATCTAGAGTTTAAATGGATATAAGTATCTTCCAATTACTGATACTCCTCTCTCAAGTTAAAATTGTTATTCCTAACTAATTTATTCAAGAGGCAATAAATGTCCAATTTCACTCTAATATACAAATTAAAATAAATTATAATATCATATTACTTGATCCTATGGTCCAATTAAGATCCATCTTCCAAAGTTAATTGAAATTCCCCATTTTATATTTAGTGGTGATCAAGCACAAAGTAGATAAAATAATACAATATTAAATAAACAAAATAACAATAAATATAAATTATTTGGTTCATACATACTCAAATCCTCAAATTAATTCATAGCTAGTCTAGGTTGAAAGAGAATTAGCCACACGTGGCTTTAATTTCAATTACAGCAAACTAACATGATCCAAAGTAACTAAACAGAGTAAAAGAAAATTCAGAGTTCAATAACATAATAGAATAGAAAGGATGATAATCTAGAAACCAAATGATATTAAATTAAGCTAATGACAAACTCAGCGACAGCATCCTTCTATTGTCTCTCAACGGTGCAAAAGAATCAAAACGGGTACTGCTCCCTTGCTTCCTTGATCAATCAGTTCCCACTTTTCTTCATGTACACATTGCCGCCGCTCCTCTCTGGTTCTTGCCTTTAATCCCAAAATGATGAAGACGGTGGTGATTGAAGGTTGCTGCTTCAATTCAGCGGTGAAGGAAAGCAGATGATGAACAGTAACTTGCGCCGCCCCCCTTTCTCGTCGCTTCCGTCGTTCGATGATCTGAAGAAGGCGCCTCACTGTAGCTGCTGATGATCAAAATCTTCTCCAAAAACCGCCTCCACTGAACGGAAAAGAAGCAGGAACGGTGTTCGCCTCCTCTTGCAAAGAAGACGAAGCTCCCCAGTCAAAATCGCTGCTACCGCTTTTTCCGTTCACTCCAGTCACTCTCCCAAAAACCAGCAGCTCACACCTCCAATCTGTCGCTCACTCTCGCTGCTCCAGGGACGCGATAAAGCTCTCCCTCTTTTCTCTGTCGGCTCCTTTTCTTAGCTTTAGGTTTTCCTCTCATTTCCTTCAATTGTCAAAACGCTGTCGTCTTTCCCTTTTCTCTAAATCAGCTCTAACATTCATTAAAATCCCCTCTCAAACACGTTGGAAGTTACTGCATAGGGAGGAAATAAAATTAAAAAGAAAATATTAATAACCATAATAATATTAAAAACTAATTTTTCCTCTTTTATTTTCTTTTAAATTTTAATTCTAATTATCTATTTTTTTCACTTAAATTTAACTATTTATATTCTAATTTTGTAACATCCTTATTTCTATTTTTAAGATATAGTTATAATTTAAAAATAATTATAAATGTGATATCAATTTTTGAAAAAAAACAAGAAGAGGGATTTGATTTTAAAAATTATATAATATAATATAATATATTTAATATTAAAAAAATTAAATTAAATTAAGACAATTGTGAGTGGCGCTGCCACTAACCCAACGATTATATATTATAAAATAAAAAAATTATTATTTTAATTAATGTGATAGGTGACAATTAATAGATGTGAGGGAGGTATTCTATAAATACCCCCTCCAATTCTTCATTTCGCCTGACGTAAGTGGAGATTTCGGTAATAATGTGTTGTTTAATTTGATTTCAGTTTTATAATTTTAAAGATCAATAAGGTACATGAATTCTTTTCTAATCACAAAATTTTTTTTATAAAAAATATTTTAAATAATTTTCTCTTTGTTATCATAGTAATTTTATGTTAATTATAGAATATTTTGGAGATATAATTTTAGGCAAGTTTTGAGTTTTGTCAATATATGACTATAGAAATGTAAAGGATAATTAATAGCTAATTTTAATTAGTTTAGATTTATTATTTGATTTTTATGTGATTTTATAATTAATTTATTTTATAAACAAGATATAAATTCATTTCTATAGGGTGTTTTACTGATTAAAAATTTGTTTAAATAATTTATTTAAATTATTGGAGGTATTATTGAGGTTTTAATCGGTTTATTTTTATTAAATCTAAGCTATGTGAAAATATGAATTAGGACTTAATATTTAAATTAGAATTTGATATGATTTTAATTTTGTGGAGATTTGAGGAATTGTTTAATAATTAGATTATACACATATAAATTATGAAAATGATATTTAATTATTGAGAAGGTTGATATTGAGGATATTTTATAATTATAGGTATGTTAAAGGTGAGATTTTAATTTATAAAATTAGGTTGTTGACATGAGAGAATGGTATAAAGGTTATTTAAGGATTTTAATAAGTAATTTATGTTCATGAGGAATAATCTATGGCTAAGGATTTTAAGGAAATTGGAATTATTGAGGATAATAGTTGTAGAAGAAATTGGGTTGTCAGAGTTGAATTACGTAAATAAATAGCATTATTGTTACTTGTGGTTAATTAGTATCTACATTAATAATGTAGAATTTTCGTGTGATCAGTGATTGCCTGTGTTGTTCTTCTCAAATTAAGGTTTAGCTTGGAGCTTAGGTAATTGGAGTTAATTTATTTTATATATTTTGTTTTGGACTGTAAAATGTTTTATGAACCTTACTTTCATCTATATTACTTGTATGTGTTTTGAAATACCATGTTATGTTTGAATATAAATTTACTTCAGTGAAACAGTGTATTTTCCAATTTACATATATAAGCGAAAATTATTATTAAATTGTTACTATTGTGATGAATATGTTGTTTGGGATGGAATATTGTATAAGAATTGATAATCTTGTAATTGTTTTCAAAAGCTGTATTAATTTATTATTTTTATGTTACAGGATATGTTGGGTTGTGTGGGAGAGATATTGTGAAATTGTGCCCATTAGCTCTCTCAGTCTTGGCCCAGATTTTGAGATGAATGTTTTGGGCGGACACCTCCCTGTTACGGTATATTGGTGGTGGCATGGGAGGGGGCAGTATTCTTGAAGTGACTAGCTAACATTTGGCCAGGTATATTAGCACTGATACGCTGTACCATGTCCAAAGGCAATAAGGTAAAGCAGAATGGATGAGTGAGGATGATTTTAATTATTGATCATATTATGTAAAGTTTAATTAACAAGAATATTATTGTTATGTTATTTAAACCTGCTTCTCTGACTTACAATCCTTTCCTGCATATTTTGTAAATTGATTTTGGTTACTGAAACTTTGTGTCTCACCCCATCATTATAAATAATTTTTCAGGCGATGCCTCAAATTAGGCTAGGGGCAAAGGGTAGCAACCAGAGGTATAGATGTTGAGAAACTTGTAGGCCTCTTTTGATATTATTGTTGTATTAATTTCTATATTTTCATTATAGGGCTTTCATGTTTTCGAAATGCTGTGCTGTTTTTACTGTTGAGTAACTGTTTTGGAATAAATATTTAACCCTTATTAAACCTATGGCCTTATGTTACATACTCTGGTATTTTGGTGGAACCACAACAACAATTGTGCTGTAAATTGTTTTTTGTGGATTTTAAGACTCGTGGATTAATTGTGATGTGAAATCAAAATAATATATTTCCATGTAGTGAGTTTGTAGGCGAATTTGTGTCACAAACTCCTATATGTCTTGAAAGGATTTGTGGGCATATTTTGTGCCATAAACTCCGATATGTATAAGGAAAATAATAATAATAAATAAATAAAATTCAAATATCACTGGTGTTGTAATAATGTATTGGATAATAGTTGTTTATGAGGAATGATCTTTTCACATTTCAAGCCAAGATATTTACAATGAAATCTCCAAATAATCTACCAAATTGATATCTTATCAAAATTTCAAACAAATCTTTCAAAATTTGTCTAAATAACTCTCAAAATATCTTCAAAATATACTTTAAATACACAAAAAATAGAGAGTTATCAACGGGTAATTTTGTTTGAAAAATTATATTTAATGAGTTAACATCTTATTAAGGGCAAGGTAAATAAAAGTTTTTTTCCCGATGAAATGTAATTTCGCATAAACAAATGAAATTGTAATAAAAGTTAAATTTTAAAATCAGTGTGCATGTATAAGATAACTTCTAATTTTAAAAAAAAAATTGTTCATATTCTTAAAATAAAGAGAATTTATCTATAATTAAAATATAATATAAGAGAAGTGCAACTAGTGACTTTATTTTCTATTAAAAAAAACTCTTCATGTTGCGAATGATGTTCTTTTTAATACATCTTTCTTAATACAATTTCAACTATACCACTTCACCAGGTTAAAAACAAAAATAAAAACTACACTACTTCTACATGAAAAGGAATTAGGCGAACATGAATTGTTTCTTTAAACTATCTAAAATCCAATAATTCTGGTGGGACAAAAACCAATGGATAACCTGTACAGAGAAATACCGGTCATTCACATAATGTTAAATGACTTTAAGAAGATGAAGAAGAAGAATACATAATTATTATTATTATAGAAAATTCAAGCTATACTACTGAATTTGTCCCATATCTTCTTAGCCATCAGATGATGAATAACAGTGGTAAAGTAAAAGAACTTGTTGACCAATGAAAATCAGCCAAATCTGCAGTCACCGTTATATTCAGTCGTTATATATTAAACGGTTCCATTAACCTCGAGCTCTCATTTAATTTGCATCCACCTTTCTCTTTTTTTGCAAGGTTATTAAACCTCAGTGAGTCAGATGAGAGTCCAAACTAAAGCTAACTCGAGGCTAGACCAATGACCAAGTGATGATTTAAAGGTTATTAATATAAAAATCTGAATAAAATAAAACAACAAATTAAATTATTTTTTAAATAAAAGACACTGAACTGGTCAAACCAACTGGGCTGGATCTTTAGGTGACTGGTCTGCCAGTTCTCGACTCAAACCAATTAGTCCAGTCCAGTTTTAATAACTATGCTTTTTTTTTTTATATATATATTTGGTGATACATAATGATTAAGAAAACTTCAAGATTATCCGTAGATTAGATTTAATTGTGGCCAATCATAAAATCAACATGAAGAACAAGAATAGATATAATTAAACAAAATCAAAATATATTTATAAATTAATAAATAACCCCGTTCTAAAAACTCTAATCATAATAAACAATCACAAGAAATTAGGGATTACAAAGAGGGGTGAAAAATCAATTTCAAAACTATTTAATAAGCTTGCTTTCCCCTCAAGATATTTCTACGGGTTTCAAATAGAGAATACTTGAAATAGTGTGTTAATATTATATTGGTCGGGTGATAATTTGATATCCTAAAATAACCACATATATAGCCCTCTATTTCTTCTCATGACATACGACTTGCTAATATGTATGCATATATACTCTGGCTCGAATCCGCCATCTAGTTTGGGCGTGCGCGATTGTTTTATCCCCATTGATGTGGGGCCCACGCCACGCCCTTTTAAGAAAAATATTACATGAAATAAATTAGATAAGTATAAAACAGGGAAAATGAATGAAAATATTATTTGAATTACAAAAACCTCAAAATATTTATTAAATTAACAAAATGATAAATAGGTAATCTGGTGAAAATCTAGGATTTTGAAATTTAAATGTTGACAACTTGAATATATGAATTAGCAATTTTGGTATAGAAATTGACAAATTGAGCTCCCTAAGTTATCAATGTGTATACACAAGTTGCTAATTGCTATTCTTAGTTGTCATTGCCTATACTTAATTTCTTAATACCCAAACTTCAAAAATCTCATATTCCTACTAAATTATCTATTTATTCTTTTGCTAATTTAGTAGACATTTTGGGGCAGTTTTGTAATTCAAATGGTACTTTTCTATCATTTTTTCTTTAAAATATTTATAAATTTAATAAATTATATCCGATAAGATACACTTGTTTAATTAAAAAATATGTACTTATAAGTTCTTGTCCCGTGAATTTTCCTGGAAAAAATTTGGAGCTGTTGTTGACTTACGTAGATCAACTGGGAAAGGCAAAAAGACTTACATTTTAAAATGGAGAAGCAAAAGTTTAGTTTTTGTTGGCATGTAAGTTTTCCAATCCCCAAAATGAATATCCATATGTTGTGCTCAAGCGCAAGAAGCCTACCCATTCTCTCTCTACGACCAGATTATTGCGTCAAAACTCAAAATAATGTTGTTGTTGAAAATAAATTTCAGTCCTTTAATCCCTTACTTTGATGTTTGTTGTAACTGGCAAGTGGCAGACAGTAGGCGCAGCGCACCTGAGGAGTAGCGAGGATCGAACTCAAAACCTGTTGTCACAAAGGGTCTTGTGCCTCCAAACCCAAGGTTCATTGGCCGTCTATCCCACACTGCTGACAAAATATGAACTCTGGATGGCCTTATTAGAATAAATTTTTTAAGCGTTTTCATGTAATTAAGTTGAGAAAAACTCATCTAACACATTCATCGCGTACACTGTACACGTTTTGTGGACCCCTCTAATATGAGGAGTACAAATTTATCGGATATCCCTTCTATGAGGGTGTGTTTGGATTTGATTATGATAAGTATCACATAGGTGGTTGGGACAATGCTTCTTTTGCATTCTTACTTTAAAAACAGTATTAGAATTGAAAAGTCAAATTGAGGCTTTAAAGCACCAATCTAAATAAGTACCAATACTATATAACCCACTTTTTCCCCCCACTGATGAACTTCCACAATCCACTCTTGTGAATGGCGATTTCCTCAAAATACCCATCTATCGAGATTACCAAACACCCTATATTCATTCCTACATCTCAAATCTCAATATCAATATGCCTTATTTCAGTTAAATTCATGGAACCTTCTTGTTAGTCCCTGTTTCGTTAATGGCGAGTACCATTTTATTATTTTCCCTTTTATATGCATGGAAGCTTTTTGATTGACATAGAATATGCAATAAAACTTCAAGAACTCTATTTTGGCTTAAAAGAACAAATATTTTTGAATTACTATATTATACCATGTAGGTTGTGTTTAATAGATTGTTTGATATATCAAAAAGGAAAAAAGATGCATGGGGTGGAAAATGTGAAAGAAATGGAAAAGAACATGACATAATTTTTTTATGATTCTCATCATTTTTTTTAATGATTCTCATTAAACCTGGAGTAGTATCATATGTATCAATATATAATTTATTAATTTCGATCCAGATCCTTCCTTTATAGACCTTTTTACTATTATTAATTTCATCAGAATTTATTTTCTAAAAGGTAATATAAACACACACACACACACATTAGGTCTTGCTTAGAGTAGAATCTAAAAAGTACGTTAAAACATGTTCATGTAAGAAGTTGGAAGAATATGGGAAGAGCATGCCAAAGTCATGTATCTCGGATTTCCAAATGTGGCATGGCAGGTGAATCATTCCCAAGCCTCCAATTAAGTAGCTTCCTTAGTCCGATCGAACTCCTCCGTCTCACAAAAAGCCTCCTTCTCGTTGCAAAAAAGAAATAAATAAATGAAATGAATTACCACAAGTTGAAAGCTCCTTCTTGCTATAGATTATATTCTACTGTTTTTTTTTTTCAGATCCGGTCCTCTAAGATACGGGCCTGTAATTTTTTATGATTTTATTAATTAATTTGTTTTTGGTTTTCTAACAAAAAGAATAATCACTAGTACAAAATAACATTTTTTTAGACCGCTATATATATTTAGACCGTTTATAGAGGATATGACTAATAGCAGTTTTGTAATTATAAAGAACTTATGAGACCAGTTCCTTTAAGATAAGGTCTAAAAGATATTATTTAGACCGGATTTTCAAGCACTAGGTCTAAAAATATAAAAATAATTAAAAAATAAAATATTTATTACTTTTTAGATTGGTTGTCTCTGATAACCGGTTTAAAAGATGAAACTTTTTAGACTTGATGTTTCTAATACTAACATATATGAAAATAAAAAATAATATATTTATTCATTTTAAGACTTGATGTTTTAAATAACCGGTCTGAAAGATGAACCTTTTAGAACTGATTTTGAACATAACCGGTTTAAAAGATGCGCCCCCAAATTGAATCTCACTCCCAGAATTCTCTCTTCATCATGCTTAAATTGAATCTCCCTCTCTGAATCTTCTCTTATTGTCACTTCTTCTAAACTCCTTTGTTGCGCCCCACTCCTTTTTCACACATCACTCCTCCGTCATTACCATCGCCGCCAGTGTGTGCCCTCATTACTGCTCTTCTCTCATCGGCGTTGACGTGGCTAGTGGTGAGAGAAGAAAACAGTACTATTCTAGTTTGTTTTCTTCCACTCTTCAACTAACTACAAGTTGTGGTTTGAGTTGTGGTTCGTGGGTCTCCTTCATGTTTCTCTCCCGACAAGCTAGTTCTGATAAGCTCACTTTACAGCTAAGGTTTTTTTTTTTTTCAATTTTTGGTACAGTTATGCCCTTACACGCTCCTTGCACACCATTTTCCTATATGTGAACTCAATTTAGTGTAATTTTATTTTCATTGTCATCCTCTCTTGTCAGATTCATTCATGGCTTCAATAATGCTCAGTGGAGCTGAAAATCTTGCTCTCTTAAGTTCCAGAAACTCGAATAAGTTAGGTTTTATAGGGCTAGAGTTATTACATTTTTTGTTTCTTGAGTTATTGCTCGATTCTGCATTTTCTGTTTGCTTTATTCCCTGCCTTATAATTTGGTCTTGTTGTTAGCGCCTTATATGTTAGAATAATGTGGACTTTAGCATCTTACAATGTTTAACTTCTTTTTTTTTTTCCCTTCAAGATGCATCTTAAATGTTAGAATAATATATGTTAACTCTTTCCGTCTATAGGAATTCAAATATGGATCACAGTTGGATAAAAGCTAAACAGAAGAATGTTGAATATGATAATAGAGTGAGGAAATTTTTTAGATTTTGCTAAAATAAATGCCAATAATGATAGTTAGATGTTTTATCGCCCTTGTGTAGAATATTTAAATGAGAAGCGACTAAGTGCTACAGACACACACACACATTAATTTTTGAAGGATTTTATAAGAGTTATATAGTATGGGTATGTCATGGTGAAGAAATAGAAATTCTAAGTGCATCTCAATGGCCTTTGATAATAATGACATGGATATGGATGATCAGATAGAGAACATTATTCGTGATGTAAAAAAAGAGGTTTTTGAGCAATCACATACATATGGTAATATGTGCAGTGATGTAGAGAAGCCGTTGTATTCGATGTGTAAAAAATACCAATTGGCGAAAGCAGTATTAAAATTGATAAGTTTGAAAGCACGATATGGATGAAGCAACAAAAGTTTTTAAGAAACGCTTGAAGCTTTTAAGGACATGCTTCCAAATGATAATGTGTTGCCAGGTTGATACTATGATGGTAAGAAATATTGTGTTCAGTGTAATATCCCGAATTTTGGAATTAGAGGCTTGAGGAAAAACCTGAATCAAGTTGACTGCAAAGGCCTATTTTAGCAAGTGTCCCAGTAAGACATAATTATATTCCCTACAATTCCTTATACCTATGTGGCATTAAGGGGAATAAAATGCTGAATTAAAGAGCGCGTTAGGTGGCAAAGCAAGGCAATTACAGGTCACACACAACATAGTTAATTGGAATATAAATTAGTGTTGCTGCTAGTGAGTTTCCTTGTGTGGCAGTTGTGTTGTGTGGCTTTTTTCAATGGGAAAATGATGTCCATAAATTATGAAACTTTCTAAAATGAAATTATACTTATCAATATTTAATTTTATAGGTCATATAAATCATTTGGAGTTGTACACAAAGATATATGTATTTTTGAAGTTAGCTCAGTAAAACTAAAAAATATTTGTGGCAGCGTCCAAAACCAATAACTCCGGGAAGTATAGATTTCATTTGGTCAAATATTATATTTTTTCTTAAAACTAGACTTAATAAGGGTCACATATCCTTTAGAACCATACCAATTAGACCTTCATACAATTAGATATGAATTTTCAAAGTTTAATAAAAATTCTACCAAATTTCTAACAAGTGCAAAAGTTGAAAAATGTAAGGATAAAATAGTCGATTGGCTAAATAAAAAATTGAAAGCCAATATTTCTCTTCCCTTTACGGTGATGGACGTCCAACAAGAGGGAGCAAGAAGGAAATAATTATTTGCCCTCAATTATGTCAAAAGGTGAAGCATTTTTAACCAAGTAAAAAAGAAGGTGGAAAAGTCAAACCAACATGTGTTAAAGAAGCCATTAATTCAAGACTTTTTGGTCAACATTTCCTCTCCAAATGGACAGCAATTTCGTCCAACACAAGAGAAAGAGAGAGAAGAAATGAATATCCATTTAATCAAACCACTCTTGGTTAATTAACCAAGCCACTTTTGCAACAAACCACCACAACTTGACACAGCACCTTCGTAGCTTTTTGAGTGTGAATTTTCAGCCAAGTATCTAAATGTAAGAGTAATAAATGAATCAACAATATCACTCTTCCATTACACTCAATTCATATGGCCAAAAGAAGAAAATAGAAGAAAAAAGAAAAAAGGAAAGAGAAAAGAGAAAGTTGAAGAATAAAGAAGGTAAGGTGATCTAACTTAATTTTCACCTTCCAAATCATCTCTATTGCTCTTGAGGTTTTCATTAATATTGTTCCTCTCACTAAGAGCTTCACTTCTATAGTTTTATTTTCTTGAAAAGAGGTATTTTGTACTGTATACAAAATGTCAAAATTGGAGCAATCAAGAACAAACCTAGAAAGTGAAAGATGTGAACTTGAGCTTTGATTTGAGCTATATATTGTGTTGTTTGGTTGAATATGGTGAATTTTCTTGGCTGCCCTATTTTCAATCTTTTAGAGTTTATTAGGTTTCATGATGCTTTCATCTCATACATGTAATTATATGTTGATTTGGAAGCAAATAAACTAAGTTTGATGATTAAGTTGTGAATTGGTTGTTTGTTGTAGAAAACCCTAATTTTCTGGTATGAACAGGATATGATGAAGGAATGGAAATTTGATTATTTTTATGATTCTAGTAGATTTTACACGAAAAATTATGTAGGAATACATGTGTTTATAATTTTTGGATGCTTATGATTAAATCTAGAATTTTTAGAAATTGATAGGGTATGTTGTTTGATTGCCTCCAGTGAGGTAGTGTTATTGTACAATGGAACTCGCTAGTTAAACTTGGTCCAAAAATTATGAAACTTGGCAAGATTGAAGTAGAGATATAGAGCTTTAATTTGATAGGTAATTTGTAATTTTTGGACTAGTACATTAAGAGATATGATTTTTCAAAGTTGAGCCCTGTTTCTGGAATGCAATCTGGAATAGGGGAAATTTGACGAAATTCTTGGAATGATGTGAGTGCAATAGCTAAACTTGTTATTTTTTTTCATAAAATTAAACTTAAATATCTTTACATATAATTTGGAACCACCTTAATTGGAATTCCATGGAATTAATTATGATTTTTCAAAATTTGGTCAAAATGCTGGCAACTTTTAGCTACCATGTGAATTTAAGAAAGAAAATGGTCAAATTTAATTAGTATGAATTTCAAGAGTGAAAGTAAGTCTATAAGGCTAAGGCAGCCCCATTAAGCATTCATTTTTCATGACTCTAATGATGTGATTGGGTATCTAGGGCCATGGAGAAGTCAAGAAGAAGCATGAAAAATACTTCAAGTAACCCTGATGGTGGGAAGAAGAGGAAACAAAGGAAGGACATTGGTCCACAAGGTAGTAAACTTTCTTAACTTGCATGACTTGATATGTGTGCTTGTGTATTGATGTTTTAATTACTTTGATGAATTGTATGAAGTATATGTGAATAAGTGAAGCTCTGTTTTGTTTATACTATGGACATTAGTGTAACATGTTAAACATTGAGCATGCATATATGTCATTATGTTGGCATGAATATTTGGGAGCAAGCATGTCATGCACAAAGCCTTTCTTGTATGCATTTGTTAGTACTGTTTACTACTGAGATTCTCTTGAATCTCACCCTCCCCCAACCAACCATTTAGATAGGTGGACACAGGTGGGATGCTAGAAGTTGCTCAAGAAGAGAATCTGATGGCGGACCGAAGATTTAAGGGCCCATTACTATATTTTTTTTCTTAAAAAAAACTTAAACACTTTGGTAGCCTTGTGTGGCTACAAAGTTGCATATGTAAATGAATGAATTAAGTTTGAGTAGAGAATCGCCCTAATTGAATTAAAGGAAAAAGATAAGAATTGATGAGTAATAGTAAAATTGTGAACCACTAGAATATGCTTTCGCAAGAATTTTGAAATTTTCAAAAAAACCCACTCAACTATAGGTTCAAATCCTATTTGAGATTGGGATTTGAAAGCATTATGAAAAATAACTCTTAGTGGTTTGAGCTTGTTGTGTAAAACTTATCAGAACGAGTATAAATGTAAGGTGTTACATCCAGTAGGGAAGAAGTATAAAAAGATCCACGCATGCCCTAATGATTGCATATGGTATAGAAAAGAGTTTGAAGAGAAGCATAAGTGTTTGATATATGAAACCCTAAGGTACAAATCAAATAAGACTCCTACAAAATTTTTGTGATATATTCCAATCATATCAAGGTTCAAGCGCTTGTTTGCTAATGAAAATGTTGCAAAAAATTTGAGCTGACATACAGATGAGAGGATTTCTAATGGAAAGTTTTGACATCTGACTGATTCTTCTCAATGGAAGAAAATCGATCAATTATTTTCTAATTCTGGCAAACAACCTAGGAACCTTAGGCTTGGCCTTAGCATGAATGGCATGAATCCTTATGGTTACCTTAGTAGTATACATAGTTCATAGCTTGTTCTCTTGGTTATTTACAACTTATATCCTCTGTTATGCATGAAATTAAAGTACATCATGTTGTTTATGTTGATTTTGAGACCAAAACAACCTATAAATGACATAGATGTTTATCTAGAACCCTTGATCAATGATTTTAATGAGTTGTGGGAAGAAGGTGTCAATGTTTTTGACTCAATCAAGAAGGTGGTTTTTAAAATACGAGCTATAATCTTTTGTATTATAAATGATTTCCTTGCATATAGAAACTTGCTAGGGTATAGTGTTAAAAGCTATAAAGTATGTCCAATTTGTGAAGAAGACACATGCTACCATCAACTTTACATAGAAGAAAGACGGTTTACCTTGGTCATAAGAGAATTCTTAGACCAGGCCATGATTGTCATGTCTCATGTATGTATTCATTTGAAAGCTATGAAATGTTGTGGTCTGTGATGATTCCTTGGATGGCTACGAACTTAAGTATATATGTAGTTTATGAACTTGCGAATGATGAATAATAGTTGTTAGATTTTGTTCCCACTTGAATTGGAAAGATTGTTTGTATTATATTCATTTTGAAGCTTTTGAATTGTGAGAATTCAATTTGTAACTCATTGTTGAGACACGAGTTCTTTTAGGTGCTAGCTTGGTTGGTGGGTTAAAGGAAGAAATAGGGTGGATATGTAAAAAAGCACAAAAAAATTTAGACCGGATGTTAAAAATATAAGGTCTAAAAAGTATACATGTTAAGACGTGATATATAAAATATGGGGTTTAAAAATTATAACTTTTAAGACCGATGTTATAAAAGATGGGGTCTAAAAAATAGTTTTTAGACATGATTTCAAAATAATCAATCTAAAAAGTAACACATTTTACACGTGATATAAGGCAGGTCTAAAAAGTCCAATTTCATAGACTTGATATTTGAGAAACCGGTTTAAAAAGTGTTTTTTAAGATCAATTGTTTAATCGGTTTAAAAAGTAACATATTTTTTAGATAAACCGGTTGTATCCATATCTGATTTAGAACCGGTCTAAAAAACGATTTTTACTAAGTCTAAAAAGCAATTTTTGTACTAGTGAATAATAATTTGCTTTTGGTTTGGGCTCATTAATTTTAATAATTTCATGTCCCAAATATCGGTTATATCGAGAGTTAAGCAATAAAGAGAAGGAAAGTGAGAAATCGTGAATCACACGAAAAAAACATCCTACAGAGGAATCGTGAATCTCACCATAACAAGTGCAAGTGTTATCTGCTGCTGGCAAGGAGATTGAGCTATTTGTTGTCGAAGACAGTGGCTGTCACTATTACCTTTGCGGCCAGGAGATGGACAAAATTAAAAATGGAAAGGAGTGGAGTGAGCAGTCACAAATTCACGATCAGGTGAGGGGTAGCACTTTTTTTTTTTTTGGGTGAAAAAAGGGAAGGGTAGTACTTTGGGAAAAGTCATTTTATCTCCAAATCTCTCCAACTTTGGGGGAGAAAATCTTGGGTGAAAAAACCTTAGGCCCAAATGAATTTTTTCTACCCACTTTTCTCCTCCCCTTACTTTCCCTTCTAATCCAAACAGATGAAACTCAGTTTTTAGTTTTTCACCGTACTTTTCTCCTCTCCAATTTTCTCTTCAACCAAACACACTATTAAAGTGTGATTTGCTACGGATGCAACTTCCCTCTTTTTACATGGCCTTCTTCAAAATCAATTACATCTATATTTTTTTTCTTTTTCATTTTTTCCCATCAATAGCCAAAATTCTCTCATTAATGTTAATAATAGTCATGACGCTATGTCAGATCTTGACTGAGCATTGCAAGTTGCAAAGGAAGACTCTGACGTGGAAGAATTAGGTTTTATCTTGAAGGACATCTCTTTTTGCCTTCTGTTTTATTAATATTATTGAACCTTTTTTCCAAGAAAAATGGAAGAATTAGGGTGGATCTATTTCAGTAGTTGTCTTTAACTAGATCATGCACCTTTTCTCATGTGTGTAGGAGTTTAAAGCATTAATTCCCCTCTTAAAATATCACTATTACCAATAATAAATGAAAATTTTAATTTACCAAAACGCCTTCACTTGATTGCGATAAAACATAAATGTAAAAGAAGACAGATGTGTGCATTCTGAAGAAACACGACTGTTAGATACTGTAATTAAAACATATATTGTATTGGTTTTTGGTCCCCAAGTGAAACTGAACGTTTCCGTATTCTGGAATAGTGTGTTGCATTTTGGGACTGCGGTTTTGGGCTTGTGCCTTTTTTTTTTTCTTTTGTTAGGCATAGTTATTGGGTGTGTTTGGATTGACGGTGTAAAAAATGACTTATTTGAAAAGTAACTTATGGATAAGTTCGATTGAGTAAAAGTCAAATTGGTGTAAGTTGTTTATGTTTGGATTAACGATTGGATAAATGCTTTTATAAAAGTGAATGTGTTTGGTTTGATTTTTTCATAAGTGACTTTTGAAATATTGAAAATAAAAAATTGTAAAATATATTAAAAGTGGAAAAAATGTATTAGAAATAATTTAGATAATTAAATTTCAATGAAAATGTAAATAAATTAGAAATAATACAAAGTTAAAGTTTCTGATATAGTCAAATATAACAGAACAAATCATATCAAATGTTCTCTACAATTAGATTCCTGATGGCGTCACGAACATGATTTATTTGGGTTGCAGATGTCCGAGAATCATTTGTTGATGATGGCTCTTAATTTTGACTATCATCCACCAAAATTGTATCCTCATTTGCTGCATCCCTAAAGTGCTCATCAATTTGGGAATTTCTTCTAATAAAATTATGTACAGTCATTGTTGCATAGATCATGCACACTTGAGTGTGAAAGCTGTACTTGGGCATGTTTTGTAAGATTTGGAACCTATTTTTCCACACTCCAAACGTCCTTTCTATTGTGCACCTCAAGCTTGAATGATAAAAATTGAAGGCCTCATTAGGATTCCAAAATAAGCTCGGTTGGTAAGCTGGAGGAAGGAGCTTATGAAATAAGCTCTTATTTTATCATAAGTCTGTTCAGAAAATATCCAAACCAAACACCTGAACAGTGTCCAACCAACTTATAACTTCTCAATTGAGCTTATTAAGGGCTTATAAGCCCAACCAAACACTCCCATTATCCTCTTATTGGAGGCACTATCAGATAAATAATGTGTGTACCTCTCAGTGGGAATTTTAATTAGGAGAGACTAATCTCTTCCCCTATGTTTTAATAATTTCTAGTTTTAAGTGTTTTTCCCAGATTTAGGGCCATTCTGGTTTTGGGCTCGTCAAAACAAAAAATCACCATTTTGCACAGTGTTTCGGAAAATTGGGCTTATGTTCTATTTGGGCTTACTGCAATTTTGTTTTATTTTTCGATGTTTGTATCATGAGAAAATTTTTGGGCTTCCAGTTTGGGATTATTTTTAGTTTTGTTTATGTATTCTGTTGTTTTTTATCAGATCGGGTCCTCTAACCTATGGGCCTGCAATTTTTAGTTTTGTTTATGTATTCTGCTGTTTTCTTCTTCTTCTTCTTTTTTGTTTTTTGTCGTAATACAAAGGCAAGCATAGTTAGAAATGAGAAAACACAACTTAGGGATTAGGCCTCATTCCCAACCGTCTAGGACATGCATCACTTGTCTTCCAAAAGCATATTGTTTTTGGTGTTGTAACAAAAAGAATAATAACAATAATTTGTTTTTGGTTTGGACTCATTAGTTAGAGTTTCGATACTTTGTTACTGTTTTTTTTCTTTTTCTTTTTCTTTTTCTTTTTCTTTTTTTCTTTTCTTTTGTTTTGCTAAGCATAAGTATCTTTCTATTGGAGGCAATCCTATTCGAAGCACTGTCAGACACTAAATGTAAGCACTTCTTCTAGAGATTTAAATCTTAATTTGTCAAGATTTAAACCTTAATTTTTCATATTGTGAGGGGCTAACCATTTCCACTAAACCCCATTAGGTACATTTATATATCCAATTATCAGTAAAATTGTTGTGCGTTTAGACTTTAGACTGTTGTTTAATTGGGCCATTATGTTTGTTTCCAGAAACCTGGGACATTGTATTTAATTACCAGCTTTGTACATTTTTATTTGGGCCCTTATTTAGGCTATTTATTCTGGTAATTCTGTTATGGGCTCTAGTTTAGTTATTTACTGGCTTGGCCCATGTTGTTTTAATTTCCAGTAATTCCTTCTGGCTTGTGCTGAATAAATAATTTTTGAGCTGTGATTTATTTATTTAGAAACTGTTTAATATACTATTTAATTTTTGCACCAATATAATTTTTTAAATTGAGGGAAACTTAATTTTTGGACATTTCACATTCTAGAAAATTCTTAAAATTTTATTTGTGGTATTTAATTATTTGAATACTTGGATGATTGACTTTAGACAATTATATAACTGTGTGAAATTTGAAAAATTGTACTTGCGTTGAAATATGTTAAGATTTTTTTTTTCTAAAACATTTTTTTGGGTGGTTAAAATAGTGGGAACATTTAATTTTAGCAATTTAGTTACTTTTGTTGATTAACTTAATTGATTAAGCTCTCCATCAAATTGTGTATATATAAAATTTAAGTGTATGTGGTTGATATATGTTATTAGCATACGGTTTTCTAGTAGCCACAACATTCTCTCGTACGCTATTTTAAATAATCACATAAATGATACTTGCATTCGATATTTTAACCTTTTTGTGGAGCCTTAAGAATAGCTCTTCTTTCTTCCTCAGCTTATTTCCTTCTCAAGGAGTTCTCTTCCAGCAGGTAGACAAAGAAGCCTGACCCCATTTCTGTTCTCCAAAATTTAGTACTACTATTAGAAAAATACATATACCCTTTAACATTCTAACCCACAAATCATCCACATAGTGCACAAAATAGGCAGTACTAAGTATTTCCCTGGCGAGAGTCAACAGAACTAACACCAAAAATTATTACTCCCTCCAATATTTAATATAAGACATATTTATCTAATTTGATTAGTTGAGTTAGTTAATATAATATGTATTTTTTAAAACACCTTAGTTATTTTCTTTAATTCCCCCATTCCCTTTTATTCTTAATTATTGTTGAGGGGGCATAAATAAGGGTAAATTAAGAATAGATTGACAAATATAAAAAATATATTTTATATTTAAGACTAATATTAACTCTCCAAATCGGTCTTATATTAAAGACCGAAGGGAGTATTTTTTTAACACCAAAAATTATTTGACTCATCTCCTCACACAACTCAGGGGGAGAGTTTCAATAAATAATTTTGCATGGTAAAAATCGATATACTTCCTCTTCCTCATTTTGTATTATTATTATATGTCCCTAATGTACACAACATGCATATTTATCTAATTCTCTTTGTCTATTATAAACCTTACATTAAGAATAGTAGAAGCTTCTCATTGCTTGTTTGAGATTTCTTGTTTATATATGTGAACAAAGAGGTTTCAAAAATAAATTAAAGGTTTATGTTTGAAAAAAAAAAGCCTCTATTTGGAGGTGTCATTACATGGTGTGAGATCAATGCCGCAAACTGATGAAAGGCATATGGTTTTGATTCTTTTGATCTTCATAATTAAGACTAAGGCCATGTTTGGTTCGCTGGAAAAGGAAATGGATATTTTAATTGGATTGGACTGATTTTACCTCCTTGGGAAGCAATTTTCCAACCAAAAGTCAGAAAATGTGTTCACACCTCTGCCTCCAGAAAATCCACACTTCTCTGGAAATATTTTTTTGCTGAAAAATATACCCCTCACCCCTCAACCACCAGCGTTACATATAGATGGATTTTTTTCCCCAAGGCTTCTCCAGCAAATCTAGAGCGTGTTTGATATTTTTTTTAAAAAAAGTTTTTTTTTCTTTTAAAAACAAAAAAACTTGTCTGAAAAACTGTTTTCAATAAGTTATTTTTAAAAACAAAAATGTTTTTAAAAACTAAAAAGCAAAAACAGCTTTTAGATGTTTTCTTGTTTTTGCCTTTCTATTTTGTATTTTTTGAGACTGTCACTTATCCATTATCGACACTGCACTACCAGTGAAGACCACTGCCATGTCACCGTTGGTTATGGCCGCCGCCACATCACTTAAAAACACTTTTTTTTAAATAACTATCTAAACAGATGTTTTTTGTTTTCTTTTTGTTTTTAAAACTTGTTTTTAAAAACAAAAAACAAAATAAAATAGGCCACTGGTCTCTTCTTCCTCTGCCACAGTCCTTTATTTCTTCGTTACATCTGGTTTCCAAACGCCTGCATGAGGAAGGCATTTTTATTATTGAAATTTTTCTTAAGATTTATTGGATTCGATCAATCGTTTTATATCTTGGTTTTGCCATGAACAGTGGAGTAAGGTGTGAAAGTTGAAGGGGCTAATATTGTCTTTTTATATTTTTAAGTCAATTCAAATCTCTATACAAGGTACACTCACAAACTTCTTGCCTCAAACCTACTTGGCTCAAGACGTCCCGAGTTACTCTCGGTGCAGCTTGTACTTACAGGTCTTATTGTCTTGGGACTAACTGTCCCGTTATTCTCAGGCTTTACATCCTCTTTGGGATAATGCTCAGAATCTTATGTATCGGGTTACTCCCAGAATCTCATGTGTTGAGTCACTGCCCAGAATCTCAAGGTCGGATTGCTCAGCAGGTCTTAGGACCCTGCTCTGAATGGATACTAGGTCTTAGGCCTAAGGACACACTAGCCCAATAGATCTTACTACCCACCGTATATTCATAATATGAATATATTCGATAATAAACACATACATGCAGAACCATTACATAAGATGCGAAAGCAAGAGTTGTTTTCCTTTATACTGTCGAGTATATTATTCCTTAATTCCCTTCCTCATGTTTCTTTTCTACAAACAGCACTGGAGCATCCCATGATGTTTCATTGGGTTACACAAACCCCTCTTTCAAGGAAACTATCCCGTTATGATATTCATTATAATGCACCATTATAATGGGAACGAATTCTATAATCTGCTTCTTTAATTTTGTCATCTCATATGGGGTCATACTGTATGGACTTTTGATATTGGTCTAACTCCAGGCATAGTCACAAATTCAACTTTCCTTATTGAAGTACTCTACCCATGTCTTTTAGGGAATCCATTAGCCACTAGCATATCTGCTATTATCTGCCCCAGTCATGAGACCATAACTCATGGCTACCCTGGTTCTATCGACCATTTGGTTTTGACAAGGAACAAACTCTCAATTGTTCTTTGTAAGAGAATATTCTAAGATTAAGATCTTTTCCTATGCTAGATTAGCTACTAGCAACCTCCAGAAACCTCGTACACATTTCTGTACCACATTGTAGTACCTCAATCCACTTAGGCAATTCTAAATTCCTAAAGAATTAATTCAACAATTGCAATTGATCTTCAGGTTACAATTCAACTCTTAAAACCTTATAATATTAACATCTGCTGAGCCAAGAAATCATATTCCCAAACTATACCTAATATACATGCTTACTAGAATCATGATTCACAGCCCCTATTCTAATCCTTAAAACATTCAAATTATATCCTCATAGCATCAGCATTGCTTATGAGATTCTAATTCTAGCTCAATCCTCAATATTATAAATGCATATTCTAATCATCATTCCTTCACCTCAAAGTCAACTGTTGCAAGCCTTACATCATGAGTGGGGTATTCTAAATCATAAGACTTCAGCTGTTGAGAGGCATCCGCCACTATTCTGCCTTGCTACATTGAACACAACCCAATCCTATATACTCATTTCACTATAAGCCCTACCGGTCTCTTCATTTATAGACCACATTGGCCGCACTAGGATCTGAGATAGTCATCAATAGTGTGAATATATGTCTCTCCCTTAGCTTTCAGAAGCTTACTCTCATAGTTACTATTCCACTTAAACACAATTCTTTCAATTCATATGTGCTCTATCAGTGGCAAAGGTTTCGAAAGATATTCTCAATTCATCTCTATTACTAACTAGTAAGACCCAGACAATTGCATATCTCTGTACCAGTTTCTAGCCTTTTCCAGTTCAATACTATCTATTATACCTATATGTCTTTGAATATAATTCACCTAACTAAGATAATCATTAGTCATAAAGAAACCTTAAGCAATCACTATTCTTCAAGTCTCCATGACCATACCAGCTTAACTTCCTAAGGGTCACCTATCCTGAAATTGCTCTCACTTGAGTACGCTTAACCTCAAAGTTCTAATAGGATCTGGGGCATTAGTACTGGTACATATTTACATGTCACTGGGTATCAGTAGCTCATATATGTCTTGATCCCAGTACAACATATCTGCCTTCTCATAAATTCTAAGTACTGTCTCCACAAGGAAACATAAATAGTACCAGCTTCTTGGTACAACTCCCCTATGTATTCTCGTAACATAAAGTGGGGATCTAAATCATACTCTAACTCAATATTAGGAGCCCTAGAATTAGCAACAGAATCCGTATCCTATGCTATATCATCTATCTCTAGAGTCTCAATTTACCGAAGCCTGAATCCTCTCCCTCAGGGTATGCATCATTGTTACTCCGTTTCATTCTCAATATATAGTTCTACCTCTTCCTTTGGTAGGCTGACTACCTGATAGGGGAAGATCTATCTTTCTGGGTTTACCTATCACCCATATCTCTTAATCCTAGTATCACTCAGGATTATTCAAGTATCACTCATGGATACTATTCACATCATCAGAGCATACTAGCCAAATGCTAGAATCTCTGCTCTAATACCAAACTGTAACGCCCGTTATTTATGCCCCTTTATTATGCATTGGAAGCATTAACTTTATTATTATGGATCAAGAGGATTAATAAATAAAGAACCTAGCTAAAAACTTACACCCTTATTCTTGGGGCACTGTTCATTCGGTAAAACCATATTTACCAGATTAATTACCTTTATTTACAGGGTTGCTATTCACTTTAACTTTTCAATTCTTCCATTAATTATTATCAAGGTTTTTCTCGGCTTTCAATTCCTATGCTTACTTAAACAATGGGCTCGTATTGTGCGATTACGCAATTCTAATTCATTTAACGTGCTTGGATAATTAATCCCTTCGTCATGCGAGTTATACAGTTAACCACATTAAATATTAATACATCACAGAACAACATGAAATAATTCCTCAACTCTTCATCTACAACTTCTTCTTTCGGTGCATTGTCTTGCACTCCTTTCTTATGCTCACCTACCTAAATGGTTGGTTGGGGAAGGGTGAGATTCAAGGGAATCTTAATAGAAAACAATACTATTATGCATGTAAGATATATATTTAATGCATGACATCCTTTCCTTACATAATTTTATGCCAAAATAATGACATCTGTATGTTCAATGTTACAACATACTTATGGCCATAACATAAATACAACATAGTTCAATCAATCAAATATGCTCAGCACAATTAGGCAAAGTATTCACATAAATATTATTCAAAATTGTGTAGAAAGTAGGTGTTGAATGTAACATCCTAATTTTTATTTTCATGATTTAATTATCATTAAGAAATTAATTATTTCATGATAAATGGGTTTTATCATGTAATTAGTTGGATGACAAAAATTTAACCAAAATATGATTTATTAGAGTAAAAGAGATTATTAAGAAAAATATCACAAATAAAAAATATAAATAAAATAATTATAATAAAAAGGGGAAAGATAAAAAAGAAAGAAAAGAAACGGGGTAGAAAAATAAAAAGAAAAGACATTCTAAAAAATATTGAAAAATTGAAAAATAATATAATGCAATGGGAAAGAATAAATATTAAATAAATAAAAAATACATACTATTTTAACATATTTTTAGTTAGGTCATGCATAAGCTGAAACAACAGCCTATAATAGGTCACAAATCATACTCAAACCAACACTACAAAAAAAATAGGAAATTAGAGACGAAAAAATTCCATTTCTATTCCATCTTTAATCCGTCAATAAATTTAGAGATGGAATTAGGGACGGATTAGTGACGAAATTAGCCACAGAATTATTCCATCGCTAAATGAATTCAGGGACAGATTAGCAACGGACAACATTCCGTAGCTGATTTCCGTCACTAATCGTCTCTAATTTCGTCACAAATTCCGTTGCTATTCCGTGACAATTTCGTCATAAATTCCGTCGCTAATTTTGGGATAACTTATTCTAGGTTTTTGACGGAAATTATTCTGTCGCTATTCTGTCTCTAATATACATTGGTAATTCTTTCTGTTTCTATTCAGTCGCTAATTTGAAATTTTCAAATTTCCATCATTTAGAGAGTAAATGATAATATAATTATGCATAAAAGTTAAAATTCATAACAATTCATGATACAATTCACAAAGTATAAACATCACAACTTGTTTCTTGAGTTTTATGCAAAGCACGAGATTTTATTTATAAAATATAAAATTTGTAACAAATTGTAATAATGCATTCTACGATTTCAAACAATACATAAAAACACATAAATAACTACTACTACATATATTATATGAATGTGTAATTAAATACTCATTTTTGTGAGGCCATCATTACCAATTGACAAGTTTGGAGCAAAGTGGTATCAATATAGCTAGGAAATTAACAGAAAAGGAAGAGGAAACCAAACAAAAGAAGGTACATGTGTATATATGTATGTTATATTCTATAATGCTTAAATCATTTTTGATGTTGATTTCATGTGCTGATTTCATTTATGTTATGTGTTAATAATTTTGCAAGCTAAGTTCTAGATATTGTGACAAACAACCCATAATTATATTCATGCTAGAATTTTTGTGTCCACATATTAAGTTGTTATATTATGTGTCTCTAGACCTGTATGAAAGTGCTTTTCCTTTGATCTGATTGGTCTATACATTTATAAAATGATGCCAACAAATGTATTTTAAACCTATGATAATTTATTTGTTTGCCTTATATTCATTTAGGTATATTCATTTTGTCTTCTTAAGCGTATAACTCTGTTCATGTTAGGGAATCACTGGTTTATTTGGTTCATTCATGTCTTCTTAAGCGTAAATGCCTTCTGGTTCTGTTATCGTAGTGAACACAAAGTAGATGAATTGAAAAATGAACAAAATTATAACAGTGATGGTCTGCTGGAAACTGAATATCATTGCGCTTTACCTTGTGAAGTACACTTTTGAAAGTAAACAGTTTTAAATCTACGGACTCTTGAATTGCATTATTGAATATACCATATCAGCAACAAATATACCATATAGAATACATACAAATGATTTATCTATAGCTCATATATAATAAAAAAAAAGAGGTGTTTTTTTATTAAGAAAACCATAGCTGTCTTTTGTCCTTTTCCCTAATCAAATCCAACCACATGGCATTGATCTGGCATCTAATCTAACCTATTGGCTATTCTTCGAAGCTGCTGAGGGCTGAAGAGTTACATTTTCAGCCTTAATTTTTGGACGAAAAGACAATTACAATTGTGTCATTATTGTTTTACAAGTCATTCATGATTATTTATAAGATATGTATGGGAATTTATAAATTAAATATACTTTATTTATAATATAAGTGAAATTATAAAATCATATAGGTCATATATAGTATTTTCCATTGGATCAAAGGTCGGCTAAAGTATCTGTACATATTTATTATAATGATTTCTATTGGATTTGTGTTGACCGCCTAGCTAGTTGTAGTATTTAAGCCTTAATATTTATAGTTTTGTTTGAGGTGAAATTTAAAGCTTTTTTTCATACTCACTTGGTTAAAGGAAAATTAATTTGGTTCATTGATTTATACAAGTTTCTTGCATTTCTTCTTTTGTCACTTATATATTTTAGAGTGACAAATAGCTTGTTGATTGCTTATTGTTGTGATATTTTAGAGTGAGAAATGACTTGTTGATTGCTTGTTATTGTTGTATTAACTAGATTGGTCAAATTCATCTTTGTAGTTGCATATCATCCTTTATTTTATACTTATTTATATATTTTGACTTTTTGTACTCATTATTTTCTTTAATAGGGCCATTACATGAGGATCAAGGCATCTAAAAGTTCTAATACAATTCTCCAAGTGATGTGCGATCAAATCCTGACGTTCATGATAGCACACCATAACATAAGGTGGTTATTAGGTTGTTTGACTACATTAAACATTTGTGTGGTTTGTTTAATATATTATCTACATTTTCACTTCAATACTTTTATTACTTTGTGGTTGTTAACTTATTATGATTTTATAATTTGGTTTGAATTTGTTTTTATTTATGCTCCATGTAATTCAAGTTTTAGTTTTTTAACCATTATTGAGATTGACTAACAATTAAATTCAAAATAACAGGAAATTTTTAATTGGAAAGAAAAAAGAATAATAGAAACGGATTTACGATGGAAATTTCGTCATAACGTTATTTAAAAAAAAACAGAGAATTAAGTTTATAATGGATTAACGACGAAATAACAACGGATTAGGGATGAAAATTTCATCCCTAATTCGTGAGAAATTTGCGACGGAAATTCTGTCTCTAATTTGTGACAAACTAGCGACGGAAATTCCGTCCCAAAGTTGTCGCAAATTAGCAACTGAAAATCTGTCACAATTCTATCTTAAAAATGGAATAGGCTATCCTAAAAATTAGTGGCGGAATTTCTGTCGCTAATTCGACATAAAAATATAATAGATTATTTCATAAATTAATGACGGAATTATTCATTAATGACAAAATTTCTATCATAAATTAGAGATAAAAACTTTGAGCTTGTTTGTTTGAGTTTATTTGAATCGGGCTTATTATATAAGCCCGATTCACGTCAATCGAGATAAATCTCCTCTATATATTTATCTCGTAGACCGTAAAAGCACCTCGTAGACCGTAAAAACTACCTCGTAGACCGTAAAAGTTACTTCATATTCCGTGAATTACAATTCATAAGCACGATTGAAATTTTCAACCGCTATTCCAAACAAGCACTTTATTGCTAATTCATCTTAAAATTTATGACAGAATTTCAAAATTCTTCACAAACTGAATTAGTTAAGGAAAAACGTGGTGTGTTCCCACCCCTACTTCATCAAACTTGAAAGATAAATAAAATAGAAAAGAGAAGGGTAAGACAAAGAAGAGAGAATGATAGGGACAAGAGGTGAGAGAGATTGACAAGGTATGGATGTAATGTGTGTTTTGTGGATAACCATTGGATTTAAGAGATAAACAGTGATAGATTGTAATCCATGTGTGGGGTTTTAATAAGTGGATGGATTCTAGTGAGAGCCACATGTTCATGGATATTTTAGGGGCTTAAAGAATAAAATTGCCTATATAATTTTGGGACAATTGCTAAAAACTACCTTGCAAGCAAATTAATTGCTAATTGCTACCATTGCACATGGTGGGTGATAAGTTGCACATGGGTGAATGATATTTTGCACACGAGGGATGATGTTTGCACATTCACAGGGATGAATTTTGCACATGTGGATGATGCTTGCACATAAGGGGTGCTTGTTTGCACCCGTGGTACCAATCAACAAATAATTTCCTTACAAGGTATTTTTGAGCCATTTTCCCTATAATTTTTTTCAAATGTGTAACTTGCACCATATACTTTTGTAGGTTACAAGCTTACCGGCCAACTTTTTTAAAGGGAATAAAATGCAATTTCCGTTAACCTTTCTAACGGATGGCACTTTTTGTTTTTGTGGACCCCACACATAGACACATGTCGTCTCTCTTCCCATCCCTCCCTTTATCTCTCTCTGACACGCTGGTCCTTCTTCTTCTTCTTCCTTGTTCTCATTTATCTCTGCTCTCACTCACCTTTCCTCTCTCTTTCTTCTTCCCGTCTCTCACTCCAGCCGAGCCCTCGTTGAACACTAGCTTTTATTTAAAAAATGTTATTGGCCTGAAAGCAATTAATCCAATGTATCGGCAAAAATTACACCCCATATAAAGATGAATTAATTGCTAGATGAATACTGGCTTTTTCCCAGTATTTTTCTTCATATATGATCGAGCAGAACAAACTAAGACCAAGCACAAATATCATTATAACATATTAGGGTACAACTGTGGATTCTTATTGCAAAATTCAAGCATGTCGTTTAGGTAATGAGAATGAAGTTAATATGAAAGTTTGGGTTATACCAGACATTTTTAACACCAAATTTTGGCTATCTGCAGCTACCTCAATTGTGTGGCATTAAAATTATAAAACCAGTTGGATGTAATTTGTTTTAAACCTAAACTTAGATTAATGATGCGACATTCTTATCTCTCTACATGATCAAGGGTGACGCATCGGAAGGAGATTTCATTATTGTGTAGATTTTTCCAACTTAGACGACCCCCACAAAATCAAAGGTTTTAATACAGAAACCATAACCCACGAGGCATTAACATGGCTATATATATATGTGGTGAGTGGGTGGCGTCAGGCAAGGGAGTGATAAAAGAGAGAGAGGAAGTGTTAATGAGAGGAGAGAGAAATGAGAACAAGGAAAAAGGAGAAGAAGGCCCAACGTGTTAGAGACAGAGGAGGAAGAGAGAGATAAAGCCAGGTATGGGGAAAAAATTGTCTCAATTGATATTTTTTTAATTTTTTCTCTATTTATTATATTTATCAGTAGATTAAATTTTAATTATTGAGATTTAATATTATATAAAAAATATTATTATAACATTAAATATAATAAAAATTCATTATAATAAATAGAACAAATTTTAATTATTTAAAATTTAATATAATGATGAATGCATTAAATGGAAAGAGAATGGAGAGAGGGACTAATGAAAACACCGTTCTTTACGAAAAACGATGACACATCACTAAATGTGGAACCTACAAAAACCAAAAGTATCGTCCATTTAGAAAGGTTTACGGAAATTGTATTTTTATTCTGTTTGAAAAATTTTATAAGTATTTTTATACCAAGCAGAAGTATATGATGCCTGTAGGTGCACATTTAAAAAAATATATATAAATATTTTTATCCCTTAACCTCATCACAATCCGTATTAATTATTCAATGTTTCCTCCTGTCTTTCTTATAAAATATAATTTGTCACTCTCGAAAATGCATTTTCATTATTTTTACTCCTAATTAATTTTTATTTTCTCTCCTCATTTTTTCTCATACTACATTCTTTTTTACAATTTCTCTCATTATTACTCTATTTTTCTCTCAAACTTGGCCTTGGTATACTTGAAAAAAAGTTAATTTCTAACATATTTATTACTTTTAATCAATTTTAATTGATTTTTAAAATGCATAATTTAATTATTAGACTTTTATAAAAATACTTGTAACTAATTTTTTATAGTTTTACTGGTTGCGAATAAGTACTTGTAGATCCACTAAATTTGTAACTCAATCCTTATTAATGACACATACATCCTTTTTGTAGGCAGATTCCGTTCTATCATGTTTTTTTTTTAAATTTTATGTAAAAAGAATTTCACCTTTATTCCATCCATGCCGTCATTTTCTTAGGGCATGTTTGGTATGATGGAATTGGGGGTATGGAATTGGAATTGGATATCAATTCCATGCTTAAGTTTGTTTGGTATGATGGAATTGGAAATTTTTGCAATTCCATGTGGAAGCCAAATCTCTCCAATTCCATCAAATTGGTTTCCACCTAAAAAGCAAAGATTTGTAATTCCATGTACCTAAATCTAGGTCAGGGTACTGGGTTAAGAGTTAGTGGGTCAGATCGGAGTTAAACCGAAGCTAAACCAGGGCCAAACCGGTGAGAAATTAAATATTTTAGGCTTATTAATATGAAATTTTTTTAAAAAAATAAAAATAATTTTTATTAAAAAAACCGAACTGGAGCAATCAAAGTACTAAGTCAAAGGTTAGTGGGTCAGATTGGAGCTAAATCAGGGCTAAACCGGTGAGAAATTGAATATTTTAGTCTTATTAATATGAATTTTTTTTTAAAAAAATAAAAATAATTTTTTATTAAAAAAAATCTGTCCGGTCCGAGTTTAGTAACAATGGTTTTATCTCATTCAACTTTCTTAGATTAACATATTGATAATTTTACATTTTAAATATAAATATTAAATAAAAATAATATTTGAATTCCATGTACATACCAAACACACTTTTAAACCACATTTCCATTTCCATATCCATATCTATTTCCATTTCCATATCCATATCCATATCCATCAAAACCAATTCCAGTGTACCAAACGGGCCTTATAGTGGCTATCCCATTGTATGGATGGATCCGATCTGAGATAGGTGGAACGGCCAACTATATGAAAAATTGAAAATGGCAGCACGGATGGAAGACATATGAATAGAAAATTAAAAAAGAAAATGACAACATGAAATCTCCTCGGATTAAATTCAAACCGGAGTCTCAACCGGTTGAGGCAGCAGGTCAAAAATCAATAAGTTCGATCAGAGTCAATTCAAGCAAAATATTTTCAATATTTAAAACACATTTTTTTGATAAATTTAAAGTTTAGGTGAGTTGGGTCATGTGGTTAATTGGAGTCAGATAATGTCTCTAGGCTTAAGAATGTTTATAGAGGTACTTATAAATCGCCCACCAATAAGATCTTCACATCGATTGATAGGATTTAAACTCACAAATTTATAGATATGAATTGATGTTTTATAATAAAAACAAAAAAAGTATTACTTAGCACTGAAGATATTATGACACAAATGATTTGAAGTAATAAGCATTTTTAGGCATATATTCTTAGACATTGTCCGGCACTCAATGGAGCCACACATATCTCAACGGACATTCATCACGTTATGAGGTGTAGCCCATTTTACTTGACCTAACTCGTTGGTGAAGTAATACTATAATCATTGCATTGTCTTGAGTGTACTAAGCTCTATTAGGATAAAAACTAATTAGATAGAGCGAAATTAATTACGATATTCAACTAAAGCAATATTGTACAAGATGAAAATGTATAACATAAATATTAAAATGGGAAAGTGATAGAAAAAGAACTTGAAAATTACAAAATCCTAAATAAGATATTTTTTATAAAATGATTTGTGAATTTCTTATAAAATGTAGTAATTACTTTATCAATTCTAGACAACAAAACTAAGTTGAGATTTTCCAATTTCTGGGTTCTTTTTCTGTCATTTATCCTATAAAAATTTGTAGATTAAGCCACAAAAAATAAACGTAATTTTCTTATTATGATCTCTGAATTAAATTTTGAGCAAAATAAAGAGAGCAAAACAATGAAAAGAAAAAAAATAATCTAAATATAATCTCCATACGGGACTATTCAGCTTCATTATTAGGTGGTGGTGATTTGAATATTTTGAAGCCGTAATTTTTTGTTATTGCAATAAGCTAGCATGATTTTCTTTTACAATCCCATTAATTTATGATACTTTTCACATACTAAGTTGTAACCACTATTGTAAAAATTACTTTTTAGACAAGTTAAAAATGATTTTTTAGACCGGTTCTGGATTAAGTCTTGATATAGTCGGTCTAAAAAGTATCTAACTTTTTAGATCGGTTAAAAAACCGGTCTAAAATATAAACTTTTAAGACCGGTTGTATCACAATCGGTCTTAAAGTCTGACAAACAAGACCGTTAAAAGGAAATTTCAGGTTTAAAATATGCTTTTAAGACCGGTTTCTATGAGAACCGGTCTTAAAAGTATAGGATTTTAAGAACGGTTCAGAAAAAAACCAGTCTTAAAGTTATATTTAAGACCGGTTATTATGAAAACCGGTCTTAAAAGTGTTTGTTATTTAAGACCGGTTCTCATAAGAACCGGTCTTAAATATCAATTTAAGACCGGTTATCTTGAGAACCGGTCTTAAAGATTATAATTTTAAGACCGGTTCTCATTTTAACCGGTTTTAAATATTACTTTAAGACCGGTTAAAATGAGAACCGGTCTAAATTTTTTTTTTTAGTTTTATTTGTTTCAATCTACCCAGGCCAATAAGCCATATTCAACGACAATCCCCTCTCCACATACACAAGCAACAACACATGTATATATATATATTCCCAATCAGAAGCAGTGACAACAATATTTTTATTTCCAGAAACACTTGGTATTTCTCATAATCAATTCAGTCTAAGGCATCATTTTATCCTATATATGCAAACTTGCTCCAAATTTAGAATCATGAAACATAAAATCCTTATTAGTTCCAATTTCCCTCTTTTGTTAAATATGACCTTAGTTATTATAATTGGTATGAAGCTATAAATGTCATTCTCTTCAAGGAAACAACACTTGGCCCTTACAACCCTCCACCCTCAACAATCACAGAATCAACATTATGAATAAAAATCATTCAAAACAAACACATTCAATTCCAATGACTACCAATAACACATGATCAACTTATTTAATTCTCAGCAACAATACAATATTAACAATTTATAATCATAAGGCATTTTGAACCACAACATAACAATGATAGCAGGAAAATCTCAACATTGTGTGCACTTTCAATCCTAAAGCTTATAAAGGAAAGCAGGAGAAGAAATATTTCTCATTATATGGAAAAAATTCCTAAACTTTACAGAGAAATGAAAAAAATGGAAAAAAATTTACAATAGTGATCTCATGCCTGTATCGACAACTAACTAGTATCATCAATATCCAAGAAATTGTCCTGAGCAGAGATATAAACCAAGTTAGGTATATATGAAAACCATAAGCATTATTAGAACAACATAGGATCTGATTCAAAAACTTACTAATCTTGTAAAAGCTCATAGATGAATTCAACACAACAATTGCGGATGACATCAATATATTCTTCAGGAAAGGGATCAGCAAGATCAAACATCTGTATGTGTAACACCAAAGCCAAACAAAATATTAACTTACTAACTTAAAAACAATAAAATAATACAAAATTTTTGAAATATACATTTATTACCTCCTCGGTAAAATCAGTCGTGCCTAGGCTGATAATATTGTAAATTTGCCTCAAAATATAAAGACCACATAAGTTGGAGCCCGGTGGTTGCCTATGGGTCTGAAAAAGAACATGATATCATCAAAGCAAGCATAAAAGCATAGCTTATGGAACACATCTTAAACAAAACAAATATGTACTAACCTTTGGCGTAATCCATGTAGGGTATTTTAAGTCACGAACATGCCTACCGCATTTAGCGTGTAGGAATGTCCGTATAACCCTATCATCAAAATCAAAAAGATTACTTATTATGCACACAAACTTTACACACAAAAGGTAATAAAGCAAGAAAACTTGCGAGTTCATGGTCTTCTTCAAGTCACTCCCCAGTTTGAAGTGGAGGGAGCATAGGAAGATGACTGTGTAACTAGCCTTATACAGAATAACCAATTGCCAATGATCCCTTAAAAAAAGAGGCGAATGTTAAGCAAATATAAAGCATTATATGTGTTTTGGAATATAAATTTGATGTTTCTTACCCATGCACATAAGGAACCAAGAAACAGGCAATTTCTGTTTCACTAAGCCTCTCAGATAAATATCTATGTCAGATGGTAGAGGTGGTCCCTTTCTCTTGGACTTGAATTGGACACATGAATCCAAATTTATCGCTCTGGCCAGAGGAGACCAATATATGATTCATGTACCTACAAAAATGTAAGCACACAAATCAAAGTTAAACAGCGTAATTTTTAAGATATTTACTTCTAATTGAAGAAGATACTTACATCAAAAATAGTTGGACAGTCCCAACCGTAAGATATTGTCTAGGACGACTAAGGACATTAAATCTTTCCTATCAAGATAGCATATCGCCCTTGACTTCCCAACAACTGAATCCGTAGGCCAACTTTTTGTTAGGAAGGATGTATCATATGCCATCAGAATCACTTGTTGCATCACATTCAGTGGAGGCTATGAAACTTCATGAGGGAAGGGAGCTGGACTTGGGGATCTGATTGGGGAATACGCAGCTCGAACAGAAACAAGGTTCTTCGGCCATGATGTGAAGGTACCCAAGACATCGCCCACAATCTTGAACTCCTCAGAAGGGATAGGGACAGGTGCGTCTGTGATGATAATCTCCTCAACTGACACCCTGACTTGATAATCTGTCATCTGTTGGTGGTGAACAGTTGATCCTAGGTTGTGCACACTCCCCCGTGCAACTAACCGTCTCAAAGGATCCTCAACAAATATGTCACAAGGCTCGCCAATGTCCTTTCTAGGACCCTCTGATGACTGTCTAATATTGCAACAACTCCCTTTGGTGCCTGCTTATTACGATTGAGCGACTGTGCCTAGGCAGGAATGGTATCTTGTCTTGTGCTCACCATGGCATATACTTCCTCCATCTTGCTTAACTAGGCATCCAATAGTGTATTAAATGATGCTTCTGCCTCAGCCCTTGCTTTCACCCTCACAGTGGCCAACATACGCTCCAATTCTTCTCTTGTCACCACGTTGGAGGAGGAATTACGTGAGGAAGGTCCAAAGTAATCCTTTATACCCACCCCTCCTCCAACTCCCCTGACACGGCCTGGATGCTCACGTTTTCCAGTAGCAACTGTGAGAATGTCATTCCTCCCCTCTGGCTTGAAGAATCCCTCGGTTCTCTTTTTTTGAAGTTCCTCCTGTGAGATATACAAATAACACACATGAGTAATGAAACATGTTTACCGAGACTTACAACAACGATACTTACAATTTTTTCACTGACTATACGAGATTGTTCACTCGTATAAGATCCACCACTCTTTCGGCGAGCATGCAACCACAACTCTTCGCGCCGTATCAGAGATGGTGGAGATATCAGAACAGAAGGATCGGATTGAGATGCTTCTTCCAATCTCCTCCGTTTCGCAGCCAACAAGTCTTTCTCGGCCTTTGCGTATCCCCCACGTGACCTTGTGTGGGGGCAATCATTCTTCCTGCCACTCTCTTATGATTTTTGCCTTCTTTCCTGCGAATAAGAAATGGGAAAAAATGTTTCAAACAGTCAAGAAAAATGATAAGTAAATTAAGTACAAAATAAGTAAACTCACCAAAGCCTCTGGAGTAGTCCGAAGCCTAAAAAACTCCTGCCATATCGCTTCATCGATGTATGAATACTTGCTGCAAGGAGTAGGACAAGGCTTACCAGCTGTCACCTCGATATGCACATAATTGTTGGCTAGATTCGTCTTAAACTTCTTCCAGCGCTCACAACAATACGTCATAGTCTTGTTATATAAGATCTCACTTTGAGGAACGTCGTAGTGAGCTGTTATTCATGAATCAAAGGAGTTAGTGACAATAATGAAACAAATTTGATAATCATTACATACAGATGGAACTTTATACCTGAATAGTGTCCCAAATATGCTGCTTAACTTTTTTGTTGACATTCCTCCACTCCTCTATCAATATGCTAGGCTTATTCCATGCGAGGAGACTGGCAAAACTCCTATATCGGCTTGCATTGGGCCCGATCGGTTTCCAATATTGATCAAACTGAATCGGTATATTCTCACCAGTCGACCGACTCAGGAAAACATCCCTCAACCATGTGGCCGTCTTGCTCCTCCATCCGGGCTGGTGACTCGGCTCACCTTCACTCTGTCTCTGATTGATACTATAAGGCTCGTTGTGTTGAGAACTAGGTGACACCTGATCCTCTACTGTATGATGCACCGGGTCCGTCATTGTACTGTTTAGACAAATTGTTAAGTTAGTAAGTTATAAAATAACTATATATATTATCTGCATATAACTTATAATGATAATTACTTTAAATAGATAGCTAACTTTTAAAGTAGATTTATAAAGAGATATCCTCCCATATCCCTTCACGATAATCATTTCTTGTGTCGTGTTCATTATCGACTTCATCTTCTTCGTTCAATGCAGGAAAACCCCTGGAAAAAGAAGGAGTCTCAACAAGATCATAATTTGAACGACTTTCCTCTTCAATATCAACGACCCTTTTTCCTTGGAGAGCCACATACCACATTTTATTTTCCTGATCGGTAATATAGAACACTTGTTTCGCTTGATCTGCCATAATAAAAGGTTCATCTCCAAAACTTCTGTTGTTCAGATCAACTAATGTAAACCCTAACTTATCGATCTTCACACCATTATTGACATCAACCCACTTACATTTGAAAATAGGAAATTTAATTTTAACATAGTCAACCACTCAAATCTCGTCAATAACCCCATAATAAGGTATAAATGCCAATGTAGGGTTCTTATCTTTTGAACTAGAGAAGTCCATAAATTCAGCCACTAACATAACACCACTGTTCTGGACAGTGCTCCTATCATCCAGGGACTTCGTGTAAAAGGTATAACCATTGATCACAAACGAAGTCCAACTTATGACATCAAACTCAGGACCACGTGCTAGCCATTTAATTATATCAGAAACACATCCTTCTCCATCAACCTTGTGTTTAAACAATGTGCAAAAGTTCTGGTATGCTCCCTAATTAACCTTTGTTCAGTCATTCGACTGTTCGCTTTCTGTACAATTTCTTTATGAGCATTTATGTAATCTTGAACTGCATCAACATTATTCAAAATGTACAAGTGAACTTGTTGTAAATCATCAGGATCCACACTTTTGACAGTAGCCCCGCGCCTACCTCCTTCTTCATAATGTAGTTTAGGAAGGCCGATATGTCCTATATTTGATAAATAATGTTGACAAAATTCCATGGCTTCTTTAGAAACATATTTTTGAACAATAAATGCTTTAGACCGGTTAGGGTTCTTCATATATCCTTTTAGGATTTTCATAGTTCTTTCAATTGGGTACATCCATCGAAAATAGATAGGCCCACACAATTTTATCTTCCTCACTAGATGAACAACTAGATGTACCATGATGTCAAAAAAGGAAGGAAGAAAAAGCTTCTCAAGCTAGCACAAGATCAGGTATCCTTCATTTTCCAATTCCTCCAATCTTTCCATCTCAATGACTTTACTGCAAATCGCATTGAAGAAGAAACAAAGTCTGGTTAATATGTGTTGAAGATCATATTCGGTAATGCCTCGAATAGCCACTGTGAGTAGTTGTTGCATCAAGACATGACAATCATGAGACTTCAGCCGTATTAACTTCAAGTCTTTCATCGACACAAGCTTCTTAAAATTTGAAGAATACCCTGAGGGAACTTTGATGCCATGTAAACACTCACAAAAACTTCTTTTCTCATCCTTAGACAAAGTATGAGAAGATGGAGGACAAAAAGTTCTCTTACGATATGGCCTCGGATGTAAGTCTGTCCGTATTCCCATTTCTTGCAAATCTAATCTTATCTTAATGTCATCCTTAGAACTACCTTGTATGTTGAGTAGTGTCCCAACAATACTATCACACACATTTTTCTCCACATGCATGAAATCAATACAGTGTCTGACATCAAGATTCTACCAATATGGAAGGTTAAAGAAAACAGACCTCTTTTTCCATATATATTTTTTTATTTTGACTCTTTGAAGTCTTACTGAAGATGACATTGATATTTTTCACATTTTCATACATTTTCTCCCCAGTCAATACCTCTGGAGCATATTCAAACTCTTGGCCACCAAAAAATGCCTTCTTTAATCTACGATATGGGTGACCCTGTCTAAGGAATCTCCTATGACCAAGATAAACAATATTTCTTCCATGTTGAAGTTGATGGTAGCATGTGCCTTCTTCACAAATCAGACATGCTTTGTGGCCTTTAACGCTATATCCTGACAAGTTTCCATAAGCAGGAAAGTCGTTTATAGTACAAAAGATCAAGGCTCGCATTTTAAACATATCCTTCTTGTTTGCGTCAAAAACATCGACACCTTCGTCCCACAACTCTTTCAAGTCTTCGATCAGGGGTTCTAAGTAAACATCTATGTCATTTCCGGGTTGTTTTGGTCCCAAAATTAACATAGACAACATGATGTATTTTCGTTTCATACATAACAAAGGAGATAAGTTGTAAATTACACTACTACAAAAAACATTTTTAACGTCCCTTTTTTAGCCCTTTTAACGTCTAAAAATAGAGGGACGCCTATACCAGGGACGTAAAAAAGTCAGGATACGGCGTCCTTTAAAAAAGGGACGTCTAAAGTTTTTTTTTAAAACAAAACTTTAGACGTCCCTTTTTAAAAAAAGGGACGCCTAAACTTTAAACGTCCCTTTTTTAAAAAGGGAAGTCTAAAGTTGTTTTTTTTAAAAAAAATTCGCTTATATTTTTCACTGCCTAACAATTATAATCTACAAAAACAAGATCGAACAATTTTTCATAAACCAAAATGTCCTTATAGATTAATATTGGTGAATGATGATAAATCAAAATGAATCTACAATGAAGATAAATCTAAATCTTAACACAACAAAATACATATACAATAATCCTAGTTCAAAACTTAGCCTATAAAAAGAAAAAGTAATTATCCATACCTTTTGGCCACAGTAGGAGAGGGAGGATGGAGGCCAACGGCGGGAGAGGGAGGGAGGAGGAACCAACATCATCAAAGATCAAGGAAGAACAATGGCGACGAGCTTCAACAATTAAGAGGAAGAGAGGAAGACGGTAGATGATGGTGGTTGAGATAGAGGAGGACGATTTTCAAAAAAAGAACAACGATAATGAAAGGGAGTAAGAGAGAGAGTTATGGTGGAAAATGAGCTTCAAGAGAGTGGTGGAAGATTCAGCTTCGAGAAAAAAATGAGAGTTTTGAAATTTGAATCGAGGAAGCTAGCTTGCGGAGGTAGACGTAACTTTAAAAAGAGTGATGTCAGTATCAATTTGACTGATTTACGTTATCTTTAGACGTCCCTTTTTGAATTTGGGACGTCTAAAGTAAAATAAAATTGACTTTAGACGTCCCTTTTTGAAAAAAGGACGTCTAAAGTCTAAAAGAAAAATTTAAAAAAATTAATTTTTTTTACTTTAGACGTCCCTTTTTAAAAAGTGACGTCTAAAGTTACTTAATTCTTACCCACAATTACAAAAATACCACCGTCTTTATTTTTTACTTCCATTTTTTAAAAAGGGACGTCTTTTAGGGACGTGAAATCTACATTTTGTAATAGTGTTACCAACAGAACAGGCCATGAACTATGTATACTGCTTAAGCTACCGTAAGGATTCATGCCATTCGTGCTAAGCCCAAGCCTAAGGTTCCTAGGCTCTTTGCCGAAGTTAGGAAATAATTGATCAATTTTCTTCCATTAAGAAGAATCAGCTGGATGTCGAAACTTTCCATCGGAAATCCTCTGATCCGCATGCCATCTCAAATTTTTGGCATCAATTTCATTAGCAAACAGCCGTTTGAACCTCGGTATGATTGGAAGATACCACAACACTTTTGCAGGGGCCTTATTTGATTTGTACCTGGGGGTTTCATATTCGGACACTGCTCTTTCTCTTCATGCTCTTTTCTGTACAATATACAATCATTAGGACATGCATGGATCTTATTATACTTCATCCCTAGTGGACATAATATTTTCTTAGCATCATAGTATCAGCAAGGCAGTACGTTATCATCTGGAAGCATGTCCTTAAAGGCCTCAAGTGCTTCTGAAAAACTCCTATCGCTTCATCCATGCCGTGCTTTCAAGCTTACCAATTTCAATACAGCTTTTAACAATTGGTATTTTGTGCACCCCGGGTACAGCGGCTGCTCAACATCACTGCACATATCACCATATGCATATGATTGCTCAAAAACCTCTTCTCCTACATCACGAATAATATCCTCTATCCGATCATTTAGATCCGTGTCATTATCATCAAAGGTGACTCCCCCTTGTTGAGCTGTGTTTGGAATTCCTATTTCTTCACCATGCCATACCCATACTATATAACTCTTACAAAATCCTTTACAAATTAAATGTGTATATATATCTGCAGCACTTAGTCGCTTCTCATTCAGACATTCTACACAAGGATAATAGAACATCCCACTATCATCATTATCAGAATTTCTTCTCGAAAATTCTAAAAAATCACTCACCCCATTATCATATTCAACACTAGTCCGTTTAGCGTTTATCCAACTACGATCCATATATTGCAACACCTTTTTTTTCTTCTCTTCTGTATATTAACTCCCCTAGAAAAGGCAGAAGTATGATGAGAGTATGAAATCATTACACTCATCAATTTATCTAGTTTAACAGAATTCTTCATTAGAATTCCTCATAAGATATAATTATAGTTTGTTCCATTTTCTTCAAGTAATTTCCCCCCATTTACATAGTTGTTATTTCTATTCAAGAGACCACTGCAATTACATCTGATTTTGAAAACATAAACAACGAAATTTATAGACTCAAGAAAGAAAATGATTCAACATATTCAAAATATGTTCAAGGGACCACTTCAACAGATTCAACAGAAAGAAATTGATAAACAACACAATTACATCTTCAAAATATTCAACAGAAAGAAATTGATATGCAAAATGCGAAAGGCCAAAAAATTGTGATTGAACAAATTTATAACATCCAAATTTGTAAATCATAGACCACAGCATCAAACAATTGTTTCCTATCTAGTAATAAAACTATTAGTCAGCACCAACATTTATACGAAGAGTTCTTCAAAATCATTTCCGCAATTAAAAATCAATTTCACTAAATTTCGCTATTTATACGAAGAATTAACTGAGACAAGGAGACATTACTCTTACTTGGTTGTAGTGACCTTGGATCGTGGCTTGAGGAGCAGGAGGAGCTGCGGTTGGAGTGGATGGAGAACACACCGGAGATAATGGTGGTTTCATGGATACGGGCCGGGGGATGAACGAAAAATGGAGAAGGAGGGGCGACGGTGGTATTTTAAAACCAGTGGGTTGAACGGAAAATGGTGAAGGAGGGGCGACGGCGGTATTTTAAAACCACTCGGTTAAACGGAAAATGAAGAAGGGAGGGGCGGCGGTGGCAGCAGCCGGAGCCAAGGCTGAAATATGACCGGAGAAGATGGAGAAATATAACCAGAGAAGAAGCGCAAGGCTGAAATGGAGCATTTGCGGCTGTGGAAGGACTAAGAGGAATACGAAATGAATGCGGGCTAGGTTTGAATACTGCAATTTTAAGACCGGTTATTTAAATAACCGGTCTAAAAAAATTCATTTTAAGACCGGTTAATGAAATAACCGGTCTTAAAATGCCGTGGATTTTTTATTTGCATTTTAATAAGATATTTAAGACCGGTTATTTAAATAACCGGTCTTAAAAATAAAGGGATTTTTTAATTCATTTAATTACACTTTGCTTTTGAGACCAGTTTTTTAGAAAACAGATCTAAATAATATTTTTAAGATCGGTTATTTAAATAACCGGTCTAAAAAGTTTATATTAATTACAAAATTACCACCGCGTGTTTTTTTTAGACCTTATCCGCAATAACCGGTCTAAATGATATGGTCTAAAAATGCTATTTTGCACTAGTGAACCTGCAAGTCTATTTGATACAAACAGGAATTTCCTGAAATGCTGCTGTATGCAGTGATCTTTATCATATATTTGCTGTTTCTTATAATTAAGTTGGACTAAATTAAATATGCATTAAAAAATTATTGCTATTTTAATAATTTCAATACAAAAAAGATATAAAGTTTTCCATGAATTGCGCATTAACAAGATACATAGATTTTATACTTTAATACTAATTTTTATATATATATTTTTTAATTTTGAATAACAAGATACCAGTTATATTTTATTGAACATATGCACACAAAAGTTGAAAAATAAAAAGATTACGACCGAACCCGAGATCGATCTCGTATAATAATTGTGTAAGAGGAACTTGTCAATATAATAAAAAGATCCAGTGGTCCTAAGTAGGGACAGATACCAACCATGTTCAGTATTCTATAGCCTACCTTGAGAATGGTAGTTAAATACCCTTGTTATTTAACATAGACTCTTTCAAATCAGACACCTTTGCCGTCAAGTCTCGAAACAAAGTTCAATATGTATTGTGAGATTAAATAAATACTTTTACTTCAAAATTAATTAATGTGACTTTTCCCAAAAACGAAAAAAGAAAATAACGTGACATGCATGGAACAAACCAAAACTCTGAAACTAAGCGTAATTAAAAAAAATAGGTTAAGGTGCCAACAAAGATTAGTTTAGTTGGGAAGGGGATTGTGTTATAATTATAAGTTTGTAGGTTTAAATTTCACTAATGTGAGGACATTGTTAGTGTGTGATGATTTGTAAATATCTCTGTAAGCGCTTTGAACTCGGAGGCATTTCTTGGCCTTGGTAAGTTCTCGGGACCTAATTCACCTAAAATTTTTTGTAATTAAAAAAAAAAAAGATTAAGGTGCTTCAATAACCTTTAACTTTTTTGAAAAGTATGATAATAACTATAAATTATTATTTAAAGTAAAAGTAGCCATAAATATTATAAAAAAAAGTAAAAGTGACAATAACGTTAACGTTCGTTAATGTAAACTTTTTAATGAAATGTTAAGGTGTGAAAATAGACATTAACTTATACCAAAAATGCAAAAGTAACCATAAAATTTTTTTAGATGCAAAAATAACTAAAAGATGACTTCTTGAACATTAATTCATAAATTTTCTGTTGCATGTGCATGTTGGATTCCAAGCGGATTTTAAGTATGAAATGACCAGGGGTGATGTGGATTTTTCTAACCCTTCCATATGCATACGTGATCTTCCATTACCTTCTAATTTTTCCATTGTTATTAAACCCGAACCGAACCGACCGGTCCGGCCTGGGAACCAGCCGAGAAACCGATCTGGGGGCTTTTTTTAACGATTTTTTTATTTTCTTTTTATAATTTCATATTAATAAGCCTAAAATATTCAATTTGGCTCCGGTTTGACTCCGGTCTGACTCACTAACCTTTGATCCAGTACCCCAACCGGTTTAGTGACCGGTCTGGGTTTAATAACCTTGAATTTTTCTCTCAAACATCCTCCTTTCAAATCTTCTCATGTTTGGTTATTAGATTGCTTCAAATTTATGATAACGATATTTTTAAAGTCAACTATTCATGTTGAGAATTTTAGCCTTTGTATTTGGAGTGACAAGTTTCTTTCGCTTCATCATTTTCATCAGAATAAAAAAGGTGACTATCTTTTACATTAATTCATAATTTTTTTATTTTTATCATTTTAACCTCTAAATTGATAAAAAACTCATAATATAAAAATAAAAATAAATTATTTTTTTAAATCACCAACCATTAAATCTTGATCTAATGATGAATTCATTAATTAAATGGGGAGGATATTGGGAGAAAAATTAAGGTAGACAATTCTTTTCCGCGCTGTAAATACGGTCACTTCAATGGTCCTTGTGGGCCCTTCTTTCCCCTTCACTTTCTAACCTCCTACTAATGATGCGCCTGGTTCACTTCCAAGCAAGTGACAATGACAGAGAAGATGAACGAGAGGCCCCGTCGTCTGAAACAAGAAGAGGAACGAGAGATCAGGACATGGGCAAATTTGTTCTTTGGATCCCCACAAAATGCGGAGTTTCCTGGCGATTTTTGGTTCCTTTCACGGCAATTTCAACAATAGAATGAGTAGTAAAGTGATTTGAACATGATATAAACAACGATTTCACCAGAAGGCACCAAGAATAAAAACAAATATTTTAGTATCAAAGCCAAAATTGAAGCGTGATTACGGCTTCCCGATTTTTATGTCAGAAGAATCAAATAAAAGATTTTTTATTTTCAAGACAAACAAAATCAATTAATCCAAGACCTTTCTCCTATGGGGAAAAAACGATGAATAGATCGAACAAATTCCTCCAGTCCCATGCTTGAAATCACCAACAACTATTAGATATCAATAACAATGTATGTGATAGAAGGAATAAAACAGGCCGCACATATTTGGAATAAAATATATCCCAAAATGACTAGATCGCTCAAACAGAAACACATATGGATACGAGTAGATAATTTTTCTAAATATAAAAAGATAAATCCATATATACATCATACAAAAAGTTGTACATGAACAAGGTTTTTCAATTGTATCCAAAAAGGAAAAAACAAAACTTACTCCTTTCCTGTTCTAATTTGTTAGTCTTTATGGGTCTCGCTATGCGGATATCTAATCCTAAAATTAACCAAAATAGTTTCAATTAAGCTATTATTTAAGTCTATTTCACTTTAAAACTTATAACTTTACCATTTCCTTCAAATCAACAAATTTACCAAAATGCCCCTGGGGACCGGGTCCGTCCCCGATATTTTATACTTTTTCAAAAATTACAACTTAGGTCCATGCCCTATATTTTCATGTGTTAATCTCATATTTGACATCATATCAAATCAATTCCAACTCAAATTATAATTTTGCCCTTGACAGCCCTAACTTGGGGTTTTAAGGGCAAATTCGTCATTTACATTTTAGGGCTTTTCATCGCACTCTACATGTATCGTACACAATTTTCCCTTATAAACATCATGGAACCATTAGATTCATAAAATTCTAGCTCCTATACCCAATTTTAGATCTAGTCAAAACTTTAGGTATTTAGGGAAAATTGGATTTTCATGCTTGTAATCCTTAAATCACATTGTTTACACTTGCTCTCACTTGATTAATCATCCAATCATCAATTTAACCTAATCAATATAAATTTGGGCAGCATTTTCCCTTAGAAAATGGACATTTCAAATTTACAAGAATTACCAGAAACAACTAGAAACCAGCCAGATAATCACCACAGTTCAGTTTTTATCAAGAATACTAAAACCCTAACAACTTACCTTGTTTCTTCTTCTTTCCTCCCTCTTGGCCGAAATTTTATTCCTTTCTCCCTACAGTTATTTTTTTGTTGAATGGCTAATTCAAGAAGATAGGGAGTTCAAGCAGGAGTTTCTGATACTATAACATAAGATTGATAAGAGATTTCGGCATACTTACCTTATACCGGAATCCTGAACTTCCTCTCTTCCTCTTCCTTTCTTGTTCTTCTTCTTTTCCTCCTTTCCTCCATGCTTGGCCAACTTTGGCCATTTTATAATCAAGAGAGGAGAGTTTTAGAGAACTCTTAAGCCTTATAGATGTCAAAATCACATTGGCCATCACTTGAATATCTTGTGATATACATATTTATTTATGTAATTATTTTAGAAATTCCATATGTCCCCCTTTTTCTGTAATATATATAACATAATCCAGATTATTTTTATTTGGGTCAAAATGATCATTTTGCCCTTACAATTTCTTCCATTTTCGCAACTTTTGAGAAAATTGGCAGAATTATCACTAAATTTTGAAAAATCATATCTAATTGTGTAGATATCCAATTGAGGTGGTTCCAAAGGCTATATGACCCTTATTAAGTATAGTTTTAGGGAAAAAAAATATCATTTAGCCAATTGGAAGCTCACCATTCCCATAATTTTTATTTTTGAAGTCTGCTCCAGAAAAATGTTAAATTCGTTGGGTAAAATTGAAAAATTCATTTCTCCTTGTATACAACTCCAAAAACTCCATATGACCTATCAAATTAAATCTTATCATGTCTAATTTTATTCTAAAATTTTTTTAGATTTTTTGGAGGTCATTTAATAATTTAAAAGTGTCACACAATCTGACTGCCTCAATAAGAAATCACATTGGCAACAACTTCAACTTGTGCACCAAATAACTATGTTGTGTGAGATCTCTAATTACCTTGTCTTATCACTTAATATGCTTTTTGATTTACCATATTGTCCCTTTTTATACCATCAAGGTATGGAGGAATTTCGGTATTTGAAATTTGGGTTGTTACAGTAGGTCTGAAGAAGAGGCAACGCCAAGAACCCATAATGAGAAGGACGACAATGTGGTACTTGATGAGATCTAAGCAAAATTGTGCAAGAAGCTACGGTTGAAAGAGAGGCCAAAAATTGCATCACAGGCAAAGGATGATTTCAACAACTCTGCCCTGGAAGAATGCGACATAAGGTTAGTTTAGTCAGAAATTCTGTAAAATGAGTAGGATCAAACTGGAAACATTTGACACCGACTATAACTTTGATTTGGGACCAATACTAAAACATTTCTAGGGAATTTTAGAGTTATCCTTGCCTTACTCTGAATCAGTAGTTAAAATTTTTTATTCTCATCTGAAAATGTCTTTAAAGGGAGTTGTGACAACATGTGTTAGAGGACAGACCATAGAAATAAATAAGGCAAAATTTTGACTTGGTTAGGCATAAAAAGCCCATAGTCCATTGACACCAAAATCTCAGCACAAAAAATTGACAGGACACTGCTTAAGGGGAAAAACTTGACTGACAATAGTTCTCTGTATAGACCAAAGCAGCTTTCTCATAGGTTTTGAGTCCTACATTAATTGTATAGTAGGAATTTTGTAAACAAAGGAAGGCACTACACTTCACTTACCCCTGAGGACAAACATATCCTTACCTGTATGATCAAGGGAAAGCCTTTTCATATGGCCAAGAGAATTGTGGACACAATGTTAAGGATTGCAACCCTTGGAAAGAAGAATTCATAATTGCCATATTCCTCACTTGTCTCACTCATTTTACAACAGAATAAAGTTTGGTATTTAGAGGATGGGGAAGCACCTATATGGATTGAGGAATTTGATGAAAAGATATTGCACCGAATGCAAATACCTATAGGGGGAAATAGAGTTCCAAAGCAGTAGCTGAGCCTAAAAAAGTTAAACACACTCAACCTCCCTAAGATGTAGTTGGTACTTCATCCCCTATTGGTGGATCAATTATTGCTAAAGTAGTTGTAGCAATGGCAGAAACCGTAGGCAAACTTGTGAACCAAAGTCTCATCAAGTTTCAATCACATATGGAGGCAAGGTTTGGCCATCTTGAAAAACTTGTACTCAAAGTGGACAGTTATGTGAAAGAGAAGTTTTAGGCTTTTAATGCACATATTAGACATATGGACTCACGCATATCAGAGCTTGCACTTGATTTCAAGAACCTCAAAGACTTCATTCACCTTTACTCTACTAAGTTCAGTGAATTTGCTTCCTTCAAGGCATCAGGACATGATCAGGCAGAGACTTCTATGCATACTGGAAAAGAATCTGGTTCACCTGCGCATGAAAATCCATCAAGCCATAAATGTGAACCTAATGAAGATGGTGGCAATGCAGATGACACTGCTCACTTTTCTCCACAGCCATCCCCACAATCCCCCTTTACTAAGGTTCCTCCTCCAGACCTTGAGCCTGAAGCAAACACCCCTACTGAGATACAACATTGTGATCCAGTAACCCTATTGTCAATCGTGCCTCTCCCAGAAGCTGTAAACCCTCCTCATGCAGCTTCTAGACTAACAGTTGAGGCTCAGCCATTGTGATTCATTCCACTAGATCATTTCAAGTCTGGACCTGCTGCTAAGAATATGGCCCATTTGTTCTCAGCTTCCCCACCCTTTCCTCCTCCACCTCAAACATCTTCTTCCCCCATGTTCATCCTTGTCAACCTCCCTGGTTTCCGCACACCATCCCGAACGAGGTTTGCTCCCAAGAGGTCCCTATATAAGAGGAAGAAGAAGAATTAGGGATATATTACTTTTCATTTTGTGCTTTATTTTATAATGCTTTAGAAAGGACATTTGTTTTCCTGCTTGTTGTTGCTTTTAAAGTATGTGTACTTATTATGTGAATTCAAACTTGCCTACTTAGTTCGAATTTTAACTTCTTATCCTGTTGAACTGAACTTCTCATATTATGTTGTGCTCACATCAGTTATTATATATCATATTGCTTATTTTCATATCTCCAGCAGTCTATATATGTATATGTGCCTTTCAAATTGTATTATCAATTACAATGTTTGCAAGTTACGCTAGTTTTCTACACATTGCTGATATTGCCTCCATAATTCTCTAATTTATGTTTCATTATTTCTGTGTATAATTGTTTACATTTCCTATTGTCCCATGTTCTTTGGAGCTTATGCTGACTTTTTATTCATCACTTATTCTAACAAGAGAGTTTAAATTGTGTCCCAAATGATACATCAAATATAGTTCACTTTAATTGGTTGTTAATATCACCATAAAACATAGTTTGCATGTGAAAATATGAACATTGGGAAAATTTCTCCTTTCATTCAATTCCAGCTGACACTTTTACAACCTTTTCCATTCCTTACAACTAATTATAATTACATACAAGACATTGACATCTTTAGCAAGCTTACAAGACAATGTCAATTTCACATTATTCGACTTCCTACATAATAGAGTAACAGGCTTTGTTCAATCTCCCCAATTCATCTTCCATCTTTCTGTAAACTTCCAACATCTTCATAATCATCCTCTCCTCTTTTTACTCTCTCCAAGCATAGCATAACTTTTCAAAGTGTGGCAAATCTGTGCCCTTGAATTTAACAGCCCTTCTATTAACCTATAAAGAAAAACCATAAACATCAAACTAACCATTACAAAGTTTTGCTCATCAATGTTCTTCACAACAATAAATTATCTTACTTGCATATAAGCATGTCACACATTTTCATCTACCATCACACAAGAATTCACACTGTCCCAACTAAAACCATTCACATTTTCCCCATTTAACATGTGACACACTATCATCCAATCTTCCTTTAGCCTCCTAATTTGCCTCTGAATATCAGTTTTTCCCTTCAACCCACACCATGGCAATCTCTCCTCCAGCTTCCTCTCCAAATGCATGAGATTAGCTTCAAACCATGCAGATTTGGTCATGTTATGTCCTGCTTTTCTCATCTCCACTAACAATTCTACAAGCGTACTCTCTTCTTCGCTTGTCCACACATGTTCACTCTTTCCTGCCTTAAAAAAAATCACCTACATTAGCAACACTCACAAAAATATTATATTTCCCCCCTCCATCCTCCTTTCCAAACTACCTGTGCAACTCAACAATGTGTTAATGTTGTCGTCATTTGTGCCATCTTCGTCTTCCTTCTCACCTCCATCCACGGTTCTGGTAGCCGTCGTCGAAGATCTCATCCACACCTCCTTCGATTTTCCTTCTTTCCCAACACAGAGGCAAACTTCAGGCAAGCCTCATTTTCCTTGTTGTCTTCGATGTCACACAAAAAGGTGACTCCCTTTTTAACTTGATAGGGGTATTATGGCCATTTTCCCTCTCTTTCCTACTTAACCCAAGTCCTTTTCTTCAAACCAAACAATTTATTTTCCCTCAACTTTTGTTCCATTCCCATATCTATCAAACAGTTCACTTTTTTAAATTCCCTCTCAATATTCATTTCCTTTCCATTCACTTCCCTTCCTTTCCTTTCCTTCCTCATATACCATACGGGCCCTATTTGTTGTGCTGTATTTGTTGTGCTGTGTTGTATTTTCTTCTTTTGAGGTTATGATTATGCCCAATTAAAAAAGTAATCAGGGCACCAAGGACCCAACGACTCAAAGGACACACGTGTAATACGTGGACATGAGAAAAAATAACATAAAAGAAGCTATGATTATCAGTTCCGTCAAAAAAAATTATATAGGAGAAACTCTTCTCATCCTTGACGCCATTAATTAGCTTAATAAATATTTTATAAAAGGAAAAAAATATAAATTCTGATCCTAATAAAATTAAAAGAAAATACTCTATTTTCAAAATTTCCTCATATCTTATGAAGCCGTAGCCCATAAGTTGGATTGGATTATGCAAACCCATTATCTGTTTTCTTTATTTATTTATTTTTTTTACGTTGAACCTCATATCTATTTTCAAAATTGTATTTGTGGCCATTCGATTATATGGCTGCTCATTCTTTATTGTCATATTTTTTTACCAAAATACCTTCCCTAACATGAATGTTCCCCTCGCTTTAGTTTATCTGTGATTGTTAAGTAAGAATGATAAATGAATATGCAGCTAAAGAGACAAACTGAAAATTGATTGCAGCTAACTTAGGTAATTTAAAATTAACTGTATTGTGTAGTGAAAATTTTGGACCTAACGAATATAGCTTTTAAAATTAAATTATATGAAGCTATAAAAAATAACGAATTAATTTTTTTTCTATCGTTTATTATAGCTTTGAATTTTAATTTTTAATAAAAAAAAGGTCTAATCAAATTTTGAAATATGTAAAAAAATTTATTAATTTTTTTAATCATTATATCTTACAAAAAATAAATTTAAAAATTTACAAAAAAATATCTTTATTGCTTTAACTTTAAGTCCCATTTTAGTAATTAGATGTACGAAAAAGAATCATTTTCATTATATACAAACTAACATGTGCACTATTTCTTATACCCAAGTTAGTTTTTTTTAATAGAAACTATAAATAAAATTCACAAAAAATAAACATACTTTTTAAATTTTATTTTATAAAATGTCAATTTATGACATTAAAAATTTTAAATCTAAATTAATTTAGTTGGTAGGAACCCTAAATGAAAGCAGCTAACCTTCTATTCAAACACAATAATTTATGAAGTTTATCCATATCCTGTCGTAATATGGAAAAAGGTTAACCTTCTTTTATTCAAAGCTAATTGTATTTATGAAACCATTGTTTTATAAAACTCTTTTTCTTAAGTCGGGATAAAATTCCTCTCACATATTTATCTTATAAATCGTAAAAGCTATTCTCTAAAAACTAATTCAAATATGTACCAAAACAAGCAGTGAGTCTCAATAAGACCTATTTGTACTTAATTCCTTGTATTCGTAATTATATGAGTATATAGGATTAAAGGGCATTTTTGTTTCTAAAGTTTCCACGGAAGAGCTTTGGCACTAGAAAGTTTTTGAGGGGGCAATGTTAACTTGAAAGTTGCAAAATTATAGCAATGTTGCCCTGCTATAATGGATTCAAATAATGGTCAACCGTTATTTGACTGATTGAGATAGCATACCCATGTGGCATGCATAATTTTCATATATTTTGCAAGGGGTGAAAGTGGAAAAACAATAATGAATTATCCTATCAACCTCTTATATTTTGGAACATAATTTTTTTTTCTGGAAGACTTATTATATCTTGTGCTGGAGGATATGAGGCATCATTTAAAGTATCATCTGAAAAAGAGACAGACAAATAGCTTATTAGGAAAAAGAAGAAAGAAGGAGATGTCTCTTTCACTCCATTTCCTCTTTCATGTTAACCTCAGATGATCCTAGCCTCATTAAATGGAATGACAAAAATAGAATTCATTATCTCATATGTATTAATGCTAGTTCTTCATCTTCTTCAACTATATTTTTCTTCATCTGTTGCAAGGAAAAGTGCTCCTCGTGAATGATCCATACAGATTTGATATTTTATATATGGGTTAATATCATCTTTAATCACTCAAATTTACTTTCATTTTGATTTTAGTTCCTTAAATTTCAAACCATATGTTTTGGTTACTGTAAGGAGAACATGGTGCAAGTTTTTATTGAATTGTAAGGACCAATGTTTTAAATGAAATAAAACTTGAGGGACCAAAGATATATATATATATATATATATATATATATATATATATATATATATATATATTATTGATCTTATTATAATATAATATTATTTAAAATAAACATATTTTTAATTATTTTATTTCATAAAATGTGAATTTAGGACATACATTTTTTTTAAATCTAAATCATATCTAAATTAAAGTTAATCCGAACCCTGATATGAAAAAAGTTAGCCTTCTATTGATCAAAACACAATAAATTTGTGAAGCTTGTCAAACCCCTTAACAATTCGATATTTACAGAGTATTAAATGCATAGTTCAGACAACATACAGAAATAGCGGAAATATACTGATTATAAGAACTTGTTTACGTTACAGGAATTTTCATAGGATTTGAAAAATATATACAAAGTTCAAAAGAAATAAAATTTGAAACTAATGATAACTAGCTGCAGTCTCACTTGAACCGGACCTCAGTCACCGGTAATTACAGTTTTGCCCTTAGAGCTGCTACCTTCTGCTGGAATATTTTTATATATTAAAAAAGGGTGAGATTCGAATGAATCTCAGTAGTAACATACAATCTGACATATAGAATGCAAAAATAAATATGCAATGCCATATCATGTAAGATGATCAAAAATATATGTGCACTTGCCCAAGGCCAAACGACATGTTTGCACCTTGGTCTACTCGGCGCCCTTGTTGGGTCCCTTGCCATAACTTGGAAAATTGTTGTGTCCAAGACACTAGCTCATGTTACAGAAAATGACATATTCAACATATAGATAATCACATAATACATGCAAGAAAGAGTTACTACCTGGGTCCTTTTTCGGTCCGGCTGTTTATCCAAAAAGTTTTCTTCTGCTCGGCTATTACCAATTCCTATAAATTAAAGTTAACAAGTAATTTGTTATTACTTGTATTACTAGTGCCTTTAATCATATTATGCTGGTTATCTCAATTTCAGTGGCTTCTACACAATATAATTTTGCATAGTACAATTTCACTATTGTTCAGCAAATTGGCAGATTTTTCAGTTAACTTTGAAAAATCATAATTAATTCTAAAAAAATCCAAATTGACTGGGTTCAAATCCTAAATGAAGCTCTTAAAATATATTTCATAGAAAAATATCAAAATCTACCCAGTTTTACCATATTACTCCCAGAAGTTCATGAAATACAACTATTCCAAATTACTCTCCAGAAACAGAGTACAACTTTAAAAATACATAACTCCTAATGTACTCTTCCAAAAATTGTGATCCACATATCAAATTAAGTCTCTGAATGTCTTCTTTAGATCTGGAAAGTTTCATAATTTTTGGTAAAGTTTTGGTTTTCCAAAAGCACGTGAAAACCAATCTTACTTCCAGAAATATAGTCTGACAGCAACTAACTTCAAAACTTCATATCTCCAAGTATACTAATCCAAATATTACAAATTATATATCAAATTAAAGCTTAGAATATTTAATTTATTTTTGGAAATTTTCATGGCCATTGAAAAATATTTCATTGCTCAAAAGCACCACGAAACCAACTGCAGTAATATGGACTTCCAGATTGCAAGAATTTGGAAATTAAAGTTTGAAGCTTCCTTTTTTTTCTTCTTCCTTTGTCTCTCTCTCTCTGTTTTTCTGTTTCGTTTCTTTGTTTCTCTGTTTTCTTTCTCTATTTCTCTAGCTATTTGGTTGAACGAAGAACTGATGATGAAGTGAATGGAAAGGGAAGAGAGTGTTTTATTTATTGGTTAATTAGGTGTTGGACATATATGTGTGTTGGCCAAATGAGAAGAGAGATATGATGAGGGTGTAGGTGTGAGTATGTGTGTGGTACATGTGTTTGTTAATGATGAAAATGAGTCATAATGCAAGGGTGGGGGTTGTACGTGTGTGTGCTGTCAAATGAAGATTGAAAAATGAAGAATAGGTAGGTGTGTACATGTGTGGTTTTGCTTCCAAAGGTGATATGCATGGAGAGGTGAGTGTATGTGTGATTGTATGTATGAGACGTATGTTTGCTAATGATGGGAGGGAATTGTAATGCAAGGTGGAGTTGTATGTGTGCTGTCAAGCGTGAGTGTGTGTATATTTTTATCCTATTAATTGCACACACTAGGCCTTAATTTTTTTCCCTTTATCTAATTTAAAATTCCTTAAATTTCGTAGGTTTTATAATTTGGTTTATTATCTAGTTTCCATAAATTAATCCTTACATTAAATTTTTAGTATGTTACAAAGCTGACCCAAACTCAAATATGGAAACCTTTTATTATTCAAAGGCATTGAATTTGTGAAGGTGATTGAAGCAAGCAAAGGGAAATGAATCGGTAACAGTTAAAGTAGGTCATTAAATTCCATTTCCTTTTCATATGTGTGTCTTGGCAAGGAAATGAATTATTCTGCTACTCTCCTTTCGGCAACCCTTAATTACATGCCAAATTAAGATGATTTTTAAGTTTCATTTGCATTTAACTTCAATGACCTTGTTTGCTTCTCCCACATTTTCACTTGTGCTCTCTTATTGTCTGCGTTAGTTTCCAGCAACGTAAAAACTCAACAAAGAATTCAGAAGCATCAACTTAATTATCATCATAATGCATGCCTTCTTTTGCTTCAATTAAGAATTTCAGCAGGTTAGCATTTCTTTTAATTCTAATTGCGCCCTCTTATTTCTCCTATTTCTTTCTCTCTCTTTTACGTACTCACTTCACTAATTAATTAATCTCTAATCTGCATTAAATATGTTACTAATTAATCTGCCGGCCAATTCTTCCACAAGGTGGCTATAACATTCTCCTTCTGGTGTTTACTATTCACGCATGCGCATACGCCTGCTCGTACTTATCATCTTTCCAACATTTGGTTATAACAATTGGTATCTTACCATTTGCTTACTCCTCTACAGGCTTAAGTTGAATTTCTTCTCATCATTTAACCTATTCATTGTAATTACTATATGTCTAGTGGTGAAGCTATAATTCTGTTTCATTCTCAATCCATTCCTGGTGATATGAAAAATAAACTTCTCTTTCATCTATATATGTCTCTAGTCCTTATTACAGTACTATTATACATAGGTCATCTAGTGTTCGGGTAATGTTGTTTGATATTTTTGTTGCTTTTTCTATTATATCTTTGATAGATATTCATGGGAGACTCTACATATATGAACAATGGATAGATGTTCTGTGTATTCATTATATATTATTGTTGACTTTTTATTTTTATTCTTTCTTTATTTTTCTCCTTTTCTTTTATTGTTGTTATTTTATCACACACCCCTTAAAAGACTTATTTCCAAAAAAAGATGTCATTATTTTTTTAATATTTAAATATATATAAATATAAAAAAAATTCTTTTGTATGCATAATATAATGTAATAAAAAATCAAAAGAAAATGTCCCTTAATGAATAAATATTACAAGTATTAAAACGTGAGTCACTTGAAGTCGGCACAAATGATAAAGATAGAACAGAGTGTGAATAAAGATCAATTATTCAAATCCTTCTAATTCCATATATATATATATATATATACCTAATAGCTACAATATAATTATAATTGATAACAATATAGATAAGTGGTGTGAACACCATGCTTTTTCAGGCCCCCACTAAAAAAAAAAAAATCCTCCTTGATGCTTACACATCTAAATTAATAAGCAACTGGCATTAATGACAATTTGATTATAATTGAAATTTGAAAAATAATCATCATTATGGTGATTGCCTTACAATTGAGGTTTGTAGTAAATGACAACAAATTTTAAAATAATTCATCTCATTGATGTCGATTGATATTCAGAATAGGAAATTTAGTGCGAAATCATTGTGGAAGGAAAAAAAATAGAAATTAAAAAAGTACAAAAAATATATCTCATTTATATTAATAGGTTTAAAATTTCTTGTAGAAAAATATTAAAAAATAAATGAAAATTTTAAAAATATCTCTAATTTATATTGATAGGTTCAAATTAGGAAATAACTTGTGAAAAATATAATAAAAAAATTTAAAAAAAATCTCTCATTAATGGTGATTGGGTCAAGTTAGGAAATTTTACCAATAGAAAATACCCAAAAAAAAAATTAGGAGAGAAAAGACACAAGAAAAGCAAAGAGAAAAGAGGTAATGAGTGGTTAGAAATGCCTAAAAAGGGTGAAATCAATTGCTTATATTTTGTTTTATCTTATTTTTCCTCATACCCCAAGAAAAGCCTGTTTTTATGGTGGGGGTGTCATATTTGTGATTGCCTCAACACTAATAGCGAGAAATTGGAACCTGATATGATGAGGATTGATTTGTTTTCATATTATTTTTCATTTTCCTTCTTTCTTCTTTTTTTTTTTTAACCCAAAGAAAGCTTATACTCTAGTGATGATTATCACATATGCAAGCTTAAGCATAAATGGCTAGAGGGTAGAATCAAATATAATTTTGATTGATATACTTTTTTTGATGGAATCAAATATAATTTTGATTGATCTGTTCTATTTGTATTTGATTATTATTACACTCCTTTTTTATCTATTTGTGAATGATAGCCTCACCTTTTGATTTATATGTGTACTCACTTTGATATTTTTCTCTCATTTGTCTTCTCCGTAGCATCATCAACATGCTCTTTTCATCTTTAAAACCAACGCTCTAAGCATCAAAATGTTTTTGTCATATGATACATGCTGACACCATGGTTGCCATTGGATTTGGATAGGTATTTGGCATATAGAGCCTGAACGGTAATGTAAGCTTGACCAATAACTCTTACTCTATAAAATATATTATGATATGCGATAGATGAAAGTAGTTGGGTTATGGTTTTGTTGGGATCAAATTGCTATATATTTTCTTTCCATGTCCCCTTTCTTTATTTATTATAGGGTTAAGGTATAAATGTAGTAAAGAATTGTTTTCCAATGTGCACCCAACACAACTAATTATTTTGGGGTGTAAAAGTAAACATTATGAATTTTTTTGGTAACAAAAATAGCAACTTGTGTCTTTTTTTCACTCAAAAATATTAATGGTTAGATAACAAAATTGTTATTTTTACTACAAAAAAAATTCATAATTTTTACTTTTACGCCCCAAAATAGTTAGTTGTATTAGGTGCACATTGAAAAATAGTTCTTTGTTAAACCTACACCTTAACCCTTTATTATATGGTTCCTTCACTTTGTCTCTTTTTACAGTAAGACTCAAAGCTACATACTCTCACTATATGTACTTCTGAATCCTCTATTATGAATAATATGTTGATCATGTAATTAATGCTTGTCTTTTCATGCTCACTAATAATTGGGAATCTACTTTTCTTATAAGTTAAACCTAAAAATAAAAATTTTTCTTTTGATCAAAATAAATAAAACTGTTCAAAAGGGATTTACACTGTGTGAGGTTTTTAGAGCCTCCTCAGGTTAAATAGGTTACTCTTTCGTGTGAGATTATGAGAATCTCCTCAGAAAGTTTAATCCAAAAGCCTTTCAAGAAGTCATATTTTCCTCAAATTAAAATAAAATAAAATAAGAGTTATTTTAATAAAATAAAAAAAAATGCAAACCAATCAAAAAAAGTTTTCCTAAATAAACATTTTTCTAAAAGACACCAACCCAGTGACGTACCTTTTTTATCCCTGAACTACATGGGCTTTGATCTATCCAAATGGTACATAGATCCTCTTCCTAGATCAAGTCCGATTTTGTAAATACATATATTTTCCCTTATTTTCTTTTTTTAAATTAACATATTTCTTTAGTTTTCATTCTATTTCTTTTGTAAATATTTTTTATTTTTGGGTGATTATAATAAAATTAAAGTTCATATTCATTTTTAAATAATTAACTTAAGGCAACCGTTCTAATGAAAGGGTGCTGTGGGGTGCCTAACACCTTCCCCACGCCCAATCGACTCCTGAACCCTATCTGATTTTCATTTTTTAAAAAAATATTTCTAAAATTATTCTATTTTAAAATTTTAGTAGCGGTTTTATATATTTCAAATTTCGGGCACTATAAGTGGTTTGTAGTATTGTATAAATATTTTGTTGAAAAGCGGTTAATAGCTGAAATGTTATTAGGGGATGTTCTAATAAGGAGTAAAGAAATTGATTTCAAAAATCCAATCAAACTATGGGATCAAAAAGTTTATTTTGTAGTTGATAGCAGGTCCCAAGTTGGATCCTGTTTGTGTAATCTCAAGTCATAAGTGTATGGCCCTCTAATTAGAAAAGCTTTTTATAAATTTAATATTTCTTCACAACTTTGTACCCACGCAAATTCCATTAGGTATTATAGATTTAATTAATATCAGTTTAATCACATATGCTTCTTTGCCAACCAAAACTGAACAATCTATTTTCAAAACTAAGAATTTTAATGAAATGGTCTAATCAAAATTATATATATATATAGACACACACTTTTTATTGCTTAATAATCTTAATGAAATGGTGTTGGGAAAATGGGGAAATTAAAGAGGGGACTTTAGTGAAGAGGGATATTCGCACTGCCTTTGATGAGCACAATTTGCCTTTTTTTTTTTTTTTTTACACAATGGGGGAAAACACAATTTGCCAATTTGGTTGGATTATTCACTTTCCCCCTTGCCAATTTTAGGGTCCTTCGTGTCACATGTTAAGTGACAACGAGGCCACATTATATTGAAATATGATGCTTCAAATGTAACCTTATCTGATATATGTTAGTTCAAAATGGCCCTTATTAATAGATATTTTTTACTTTCTCTCCATATTATCCCATTCCCTCCTTTCGTTCACACACATTTTTCCTCCATTTATTTAATTAAACCTCACACATCCCTAAAATAAATACTCCCTATCCTTAATATAAGAGCTACTTAATTAAATAAATTAGTTAATTATAACAAATATGATTTGACTTTCTTAAAATACCCATGTGGAATAATAAATCATATATCAATTTATAAGTTAATGTAAATTAGTTTGATGAAAATTGATAAACATGAAATATAAAATGGATTAAGATATTAGGGTAAAGGGGCAAAAATGCCCTTATGTTTTTCAGAGAATGGCACCAAGCACTAAATTCTTTTACTGGAAGCATAAATACCCATCAACATTTACAAATGGAGCTAAAATGCCTATCCATATGTCATGTCATCATTTTTTAGGGGAAAATAATAATTTTGCCCTACAATTTTGTGAAATTTTGTAATTTTACCCTTAACAATTGTGTGACACTTTTAAATTAGTAAATGACCTCCAAAAATTCTGAAATTTTTTAGAAAAAAAGTAGACATGATAAAATTTAATTTGATAGGTTAAATGAAATTTTATTTGGTCAAAATGACCATTTTACCCTTACAATTTTCGCAATACTTGAAAAATTGGCAAATTTATCACCAAACTTTAAAAATTCATATCTAATTGTATAGATATCCAATTAGGGTGGTTCCAAAGCCTATGTGACCCTTATTAAGTCTAGTTTTATGGAAAAAATATAAATTTTAGCCAATAGGAACCTCAAAATTCCAAAAAATTTTATTTTTGAAGTCTGCTCCAGAAAAATGTTAAATTCGCTGGGCAAAATTCAAAAATTTATTTCTCCTTGTTAAATTCACTGGGCACAAGTTGAAGTTATTGTCAATGTGATTTCCTATTGAGACAGTCAGATTGTGTGACACTTTTAAATTAGTAAATGACCTCCAGAAATTCTGAAATTTTTCAGAATAAAAGTAGACATGATAAGCTTTAATTTGATAGGTCAAATGGAATTTTATTTGGTCAAAATGACTATTTTTCCCTTACAATTTTCGCAATACTTGAAAAACTGGCAGATTTGTCACCAAACTTTAAAAATTCATACCTAATTGTATAGATATCCAATTGGGGTGGTTCCAAAGTCTATGAGACTCTTATTAAGTCTAGTTTTATGGAAAAATATAAAATTTAGCCAATAGGAACCTCAAAATTCCCAAATTTTTTATTTTTGAAGTCTGCTCCAGAAAAATGTTAAATTCGCTGGGCAAAATTCAAAAATTCATTTCTCCTTGTTAAATTTGCTGGGCACAAGTTGATGTTGTTGTCAATGTGATTTCCTGTTGAGGCAGTCAGATTGGGTGACACTTTTAAATTAGTAAATGACCTCCAAAATACCGGAAATTTTTCAGAATAAAAGTAGACATGATAAGCTTTAATTTAATAGGTCATATGGAATTTTTGGAGTTGTATACAAGGAGAAATGAATTTTTGAATTTTTCCTATCGAATTTAACATTTTTTTGGAGCAGACTTCAAAAATAAAAATTCTGGGAATTTTGAGGTTCCTATTGGATAAAATTTATATTTTTTCATAAAACTAGACTTAATAAGGGTCACATAGGATTTGGAACCACCCCAATTGGATATCTATACAATTAGATATGAATTTTTAAAGTTTGGTGACAAATCTGCCAATTTTTCAAGTATTGCGAAAATTGTAAGGTTAAAATGGTCATTTTGACCAAATAAAATTCCATTTGACCTATCAAATTAAATATTATCATGTCTACTTTTATTCTGAAAAATTTCAGAATTTTTAAAGGTCATTTATTAATTTAAAAGTGTCACACAATTGTTAAGGGTAAAATTGTAAAATTTCACAAAATTGTAGGGAAAAATAGTTATTTTTCCCAAAAAAAATGATGACGTGGCAGATGGATAGAGATTTTAGCTCAATTTTTAAATGTTGATGGACATTTATGCTCCCAGTAAAAGAATTTGGTGCTGGGTGCCCTTCTCTAAAAAACATAAGGGCATTTTTGCCTCTTTACCCAAGATATTATATTCTTGACAAATTGAAACTCCTTAACTAGCTCTTATATCAATGACTAGAAGTAGTATCATTGTTTCAAAATTTACCCTCACTTGCATGCATGATTTTCCTCTCAATTATGATGTTCTGATCCCTTCTGCACCATTTATTCTTATCATTCAAGTTTATAGTAAAAATTAAACAGATGAATATAGAGACTAAGATCGAGCATTTATTTTTCCTAATCAATCCAATTGCGTGCACTCCAATTTCTCAAGAAAACTCTGAATGTTAAATCTTAGAAACGTTAAGTCAATGAGAGGAAGATATAATTTTGGAGTGAACTTTTATTTGAATACTGAAAGGAAATAATGCAATTTAGAAAATCTGATATCAATCAATTTTGTCTGTATAGATCAAAAAGCATGATCAATATAGACAGTGAAAAGGCACCATTATATATTGTTGACTAATCTGTTTGTTTCTTGAATCATATTTAATTCACGTGGGGATTCCTTAATGTTCCCTTAATCCAGCTCAATTCCTCCTTAACAATCATCTAGTGACCAAACTCAAACTCTTTTTTTTTTTTTACATCAATAATCTCTCTCTAGCTATATGTATATGTGTGTGTCTAGCTATGACACTTTTGTGACAGAATATAGATAGTCATAAACTTCTATATACAGAAAGTATTTATACTTTGCAAATTTTATACACATAGACTGCCAATGCTCTGATTTAGATCATTCTTAATAAAATTTCAATTGCAACTTTTTCCCAATTTTCACACAATTTTATTATTGCTTTCTCAATTTTATCAGCAGCCTAGCTAGAGAATCTGGCTTTCCTTGTCATTTGTCAACTTCATAAATTGCAGCTACTATATGATCCCCCACAAATTAAACTGATACAATTTCAATTGTGGCCATTGGGAACTGACTTGTAATATCAGCATCCTAGAAAATGTCAGTAGCTTTGGTTTTGAATTGAACCATAATTACAATGAAGTGGGCTGATGAATTAGTTCCCCAAAATGCTCGATCTATTCTTACTCTTAGCTTCAACAAAAAATAGGAAAAAGAAATAGCCTGGTCCACGCATATGCATTGGAAATTACAAATCAAAACCCATCTTTGAGGTGAATGAATATATGCACATCGTGTACACAGTCATGTGTAATTCTGCGGTTTCCACATAACAACGTAAGCCCTTGCGTCATTTCGGTCAAGCAAGTTAATTAATTATCTAATCAACTCAGTCGGTTTTTGCTTTATTTTCTCAACAGATGTTAAAGAAATATATCAAAATATTTCTCCAAAATTCTTTTTCACTCGTGATCTTATGAAGAGCGGTGACATAGATGTTCAGCAATTTCGCTCATATGACGACCTTGCAGATTTGTTTACCAAAACACTATGAACTAGAACATTTGAGAAGATAGTGCATGGTATTGGAATGCCCAAGCTCAAAGACATAAAGTGATGTTGTCATCAATGATAGTAAACATTATGTACTCTTTTTTCCTTCATTGGGTTTTTGTCCCAATGAGTTTTTCCTAGTAAGATTTTAATGAAGCACAATATTTATTTATGGACATCCAAGAGGGTGTGTGTTGTAAAAATATTAAATGAGGTGAATGTCCATAAACTCCCAACTCTTGGACTTTCATTTTCTACACTCCGTAACTTCTATAATGAATAGTTTTTAGAAGCATTTATGCCCATAACTCAAAGGTTACAATTTGTGCACTCATAAGGATTAAAATTTACTATTTATTTTGTGTAACTCTTGGTTGAGGTTGAAGGCCCATAAATAAAGCAGTATGTACTATACTTTAGTTGCATCTAAATGAATAACATATTGCTCCATCTTTCTCTCCAATTCTCTCTTAGCTTCATTTCTTTCATTTCATCTATCGTATTTTTCAATTTTTATAATAGGTTACCTGCACAATGCTCTAACCAAGATATATTTTTATCATCATTATCTTAACCATGTTCTCTATCTTCTTTTACCGTATCTCTATTTAATTTATTTGGGATAATCTGAGCTATTATATAGAATTAAAGAGATATTTTTACTATTTGTTTTATACATCGAGTTTCATGACTGAAATTAGAGATTATTGTTGTTTTCTTTTCATTTCTTTATTTTATAGTCTATTATTGTTTACATTTTATACAAATTCATTTTATTTATGTTTTATTTGTTTATCATTTTGATTTTCCATTGGCAAAACTATTTTGTGTTTCATTCCGTTTCACTTCACTTTGTTATTTACATTTATTTATTTATCTTCTTAATTCTCATACGTTTTGTTGTTTTGTACGGGCTTCTTTTGGTTCATTTCTTAAAGTTATTTAATTTACGCTTCATTTTATTTACATTTTATGATATATTTTATTATTTATACATCTTTATTTCACTTCATTTTATTGTTATTTTATTTTTCATTTATTTATATTATTATATTATGTTATTTCATTTTATTAAGCCATTTCATTTCATTTGTTTATTGTTTATAATATTTTATTATTTATTTTTATTGTGATTTAAATTATTCCTTTTACTTTTTTTCATTTTATTTCATCACCATATTTATATTCTATTTGTTTGTTATTTATGTTATTCATTTTTTTATTTATTTTATTTCTTTGTTTTTTTAATTTATTTACCATTCTACTCTTATTATTGCCATCGTTATGTTAAATTTTGTTATTTTATATTTGTTTGCATTTTATAACCTATTATCCAGGTTTGTGAATCTGGACCGGATCGGCCCGAGAATAAGCGACCTAGCGGCCAAACCGAGCCGGTTCGGTGACCGGTCCGGTTTGGCATTATTTATTTATTTATTAAAAAAGAATTTTTTTTTTAAATTTTTTTTAGAATTTTATATAAATAAGCCTAAAATATTCTATTTCTTACCGGTTTGGCCCTGGTTTGACTCTAATCTGACCCACTGACCCTTGACCTAGTACCCCGACCGGTTCAATGACCGATCCAGGTTTCAAAACCTTACCTATATAGTGTGATCTATATGATTGTGGATTTATCTTTTATTTATATTTGATTATGAGCTTGTATTTATATAATTTATTTCTTTACACCATTTATATTGCTACAATTTCCTCCACCTCTCTATACACCACTTATATTCTCTCTCCCTCTCTCTACCTTTCCTCCTTTATATATATTGGTATGTTGTTTATCTTCATACATATATATTTATTCATAATTTTAATGGTAAAATGTTTATTTATGAATAGATGAGGAATATATTCATGAAATTTTGTTGGAAAGTACTAATATGTTTGGTTGGTCTGAATCAAAAATTCAAAACCTTGGTTTTGTAGGGAAAAATGCTTTTTCTTTGGTGTCCCTAGCTTTTAAGAAACACTTGTTTGAGAAGCATATCAGCAAAGAAAACAAAACAAAAAGTGAACAACCACAACTTGAGAGAGTCAGCAACTCAGCATTTTTCCATTTTGCTACACTGAACCATGCGACGTACGTACTTTTCTGAATACTTTCTATTTGTGCTTCCATTAAATTAAACTTCACATTTCTCTTCTCACCTTTCAGACCTCAAATTTCTCTCCCTCCGTCCTCTCCTCCTCTGGCTTCCTCCGTCGCATTTCTTTCCACCGCCGTGATTATATGGAATAAGATGCAATTGAGTTTTGTTTTGTTCTGGATTTGAAATATATCTTGCTAGCTGTTTTCTCTGTGTTTGTGGATTGCTGGAAATAAATAAATAAATTAGATTATCGTGTAAAATATTTGGCCTTGATAGGGGAAGGATATTTGGAAAACTGTGTGATGCCTATAGTCATTATGCCCTGAAATTGTATTAGGGATGACTTTGGAAAATGTTTAGGGAAGGAGCTTTGGTGATTATGCTCTTTTTGCTTCTGATCTTGAGTCAGGTGTGGACGCTGAAAAAGAGCAAGTTTGGAGAAATGCAATAGTTGAAGAAATAAATTGTATCAAGAAGAATGATACGTGAGTTCGTTTATCTCCCTAAAGGCAAGAAGGTAATTAGGCGTAAATGGGTGTTTCAAACTAAATATAAAGCTGAGAATAGTGTGAAGAAGCACAAAACATGATTAATAGCTAAAGGTCAGATATAATGACCAAGTCACTCTCTGTTGGCAAAGTTGAAGATTTCAGAATGCGAGTGTGCAACTTTAAAGCAAGGGGAAGTGTTGAATAATATATATATTATATCACACACACACATCTGTGCGCGCGTCATGCAGTTTTATAGATTTTTTATTTATTAGTTATCATTTAAGTATTATTTTATTTGTTGTTTAATTTAGATAGATTTTCCTATTAGATATATTTTTCTTGTTTGATAGATTCTTATCGGATTCATATCCGTATCCCATCCATTTGTTATCCTATGTACAGTTATTTATTCAAGAATAAATACTATAAATTCTTATTTTCTCTATATCCAACCCATCTCCCTCAGGCCTCTCTTTCCAAAAAATGGTTTTTGTTTATGAAAGAAATTTCACTTTGCTGATATGACCTTCTCTTGAAACATATCTGTCTTTCTTTCGTCTGATACAATTCATGGCTATGAAACATGACTAGGTTTCAATCATCAATGCTTCAAGACAAACTGTTTTGAGCCCTTTCACTTTCTTTCATTTCTTTCTTCTTCTTTTTCCCCTGCAGCACGCGCTAGCCCCCCCCCCCCCAATCTCATGGCTCTGCTGGCGACGGCGGTGGCTATGGAAGCTCATCACCGCCTTCTCATAAAACACCGTCAACGCCCTCCAGTGGATCACCGTCAGGTGGTGGTGGTGGTGGTTCCTATAACTCGCCGGTGGCCTCCCCAACCGTCACTGGTACTTCCAGCAGTGATTGCAATGACAGTGACGAGGATGATTCTATTAATAGCTTCAAGATGGGTTTTTGTGTGGCCCTTATCATCTCCTTCTTTGTCGGTCCGATTCTTATAATCCTACTTCTAGTGTGCCTTTTCGTGGAGAAAATACTTTCACTGTGCCCTTCACTAAAAATCGATAGTTTATGTGGATTATTGTTTTTAATCAACTATTTAATTAAGAGGGCACGCAATAATTGGCCAAGTAATAAACATAATTACTTAGCCAGTTATTGCCTGCCCTCTTAATTAAATAGTTGATTAAAAATGATAAATATGCAAAAAGATATATGCTATAGATGATTAATCCTATAAATATGTAAAAAGTGGTTTGCAGTCTTGTATAAATATTTTGTTGACAAGAGGTTAATAGCTGAAACGTTATTAGGGGATGCTCTAAAAAGGATTGAAGCAAAGGGATTGATTTCAAACGTCCAATCAAACTAAAGGGATAAAAAAATTTAGAGAAATTAAAATAAAAGACCCAGAAAAAATAATATTTATTATAAATGATCATAAAAATTATAATTACTTAGAAGGATTAAACATCCTAATATAAATTCAAAATCACTAAATTGTCCCTAATCAAATCTCATATCTTATCTCTTGTATTCATAATTAAAAAAAATAACTAAAATTAAAACTAAAATCGGCCATCATGATATAATATATCACTTATATCATCAAGTTACTCGGTTTACATTATCAACGTTATTATCAATTAAGATCTTTTAAAAATAAAAACTAAACACATTTCATATTTTTCAGGATATAATAGAGTACTTAGGAACAAATCATATAAACTTTCTTGCATAAATGTGTAATTTTTTTTTCTAGAGATAATATGCAAATTGTGAAAAATGAAAATTGAGAAAACTGTTATTTAATTTAGTGAAAAATTAGAATTTTATATTAGTTTTAAAAACAAAATACGGAAGTGAATGTAGGAAGGAATGCAGAATATTTTATTAGGGGAATTTTAATATTTTTAATTTTATATTTTTACATTTAATCCTTTCAAATAATTACAATTTATATGGTCATTCTCCATGTATATCTTTTCTTCCAATTCCTTCATTCTAATTTTCCCAAAAGTTTATTTTTTTGCTAGTAGCTGAAGGTCTCAAGTTGGATCCTAGTTGTGTAATCTCAAGTCATAAGTGTATGGCTCTCTAATTAGAAAAGTTTTTTTAAAAATTTAATATTTCTTCACAACTTTTTACCCGCGCAAACTCCATTAAGGTATTATAATTTAATTAATATCAGTTTAATCACGTGTTTTTTTGGCCAACCAAAACTTAACAATCCATTTTGGAAAATTAGTATTTTAATAAAATGGTCTCATCAAATTACATATATATATATATATATAGCACACTTTTTATTACTTAATAATTTTTATGAAGATTATTAAAGCCTACAAAAAAAAAGTTAATATAAGACTGTATTTTTTTAGTGCTTCAATTTTTAACATATAGTCATTCAAGAACAAAACTCATTATGCAAAGTCTAAAGTCTAAATCCTAAACCCTATATATGTGATATTCATGATATTTATATATGTTAAAATGATATAATATTGTAAGTATAAAATTTAATTTTGCCATGTACACCAAAAATATATATATATTAGTAAAAACTCAGAAATGTTCTATATACGCCGTAATTTTTGTGGCCAAATTCTCCTTGCCAATATAAATGAATTGATAATTGGACAAGAGAAGAAAAATACGGTGATTGTTTTTGGAAAAATACTTAGGGGAGGGGGTTTAAATGGCTAGATGCTTTTCTGCCATCCCGTAAACAAGCCAAAATCCAATAAGCTATCAGTATCAGAATTCTCAGCGACAAAATATGTAGTTTTGAAACCCAAGCGTGAGAAAATACAATATGGAATAAACCGAAACTCAAACTGTCTTCTATTGTGTACTAATTCTTTCCCGTACTAATAAAGGAAAATAACATCCTACAATCAACAAATCAAGAGGGGGAACTTCCAAAACAATGGAATGAGAACTCCAAAAGGATGGAATCTCTTCAACTTGGAGGAGGTGGCGGAGGCATGGATTGAGGAAATGAAGGGGGCCGCACACCCTGTTGATGTGGTGGAGGGGGTGGCAGTGGCCGCCAAACAGGTTGTTGACCTGTCATTGCAGCTGGTGGTGGAAGAGGCCTTGGGGGAGCTGGCACCGCTTGCGGAGGTGGAGGGGGAGGCATACTCGGGTGAGGTGGCCTGAACTGCTGGACAGGAGGCGGAGGCATCATAGGCGGTGGAATTGTCTGACCCGGCTGCTGCTGATGCCATGCTGGTTGAGGGGCTACCGGCATCAGTGGAAATGGGGCAGCTTGAGGAGGAGGTGGCGGTCGGAGGGCAGAAATAGCAGGGAGAGCAACTCCATTAGCATAGGGACGAGGAGGCACCGGAGCAGCAATGGCACCGTTAGCCTGGGTAACATTGGGAAGTGTCGGAGGACCACTGGCAAACAAAGTGTGAGGCCTGTTCTTCTGGGCACCTGGATTGCTGGCAGCCAGAACTCTTTCTGCATCACAAAAGCTATAAGCAGATAGTTCAAGTGAAGAGAAGGATCTACGTAGGAAAATGGCTCACCTGCTGGAGTGCCATGCCTTTCGCCTTTCGTATCTTTCTTGTATGCATAAGACACTGTTATTTGACGATTGCAAAGATATTGCCCATTCATTGCCTAAGATAGAAAAATCATTTATAATGTTAGAACCGTAGGTAAGGATCCAACTGTAGAAAACTTGTATGCTAGTAAATAATAGGCAAGGTTCCCCAATCAAAATTTGACATATGATGATTATGGCAAGCAATTAGGATTTTGACAATTTTTCTAACCTTTAAAGGTAAGTTAACACAGTTAGTGACATCTTAATGACTAACATGATGTGTTTTTAAATGTCCAAGTGTCAAATTTTGACTGAAGAACCTTACCTAAAGGATACAAGGTAAAGTATGTAAGTTTTCCTATCAAATATTCGGTAGTCAGCAGTGTTCAACATTTTGTAACTTGCATTGTGATAGCAAAAATACCAAAAAGAAGTCACCAAAAACAACCAAAAAGAATTACAAGCAGCATACGAAATAAATGGTGGACTGTTACCAACCACAGCGAAATAAAGCTAAAACGGTATACAATTTTATATTAAAGTAGGAACCAAAATTTGTGAAAGGAGGGGTTGATTGCAGGGTTTATTCCTTTAGACGATTCTAAACCAGAGAGAAATATATAGAAGTATCATCAATCAACAATGGCATACCTCAATAGCTGAATCAGATGCCTCAAATGAATCATAGCTAATGAAGCCAAATCCTCGGGAATTTCCTGTCTCGGGATCTCTCATGATCTGCAATAGGAATTCAAGACATCCTCACATTATATGCTCAATTCTTGTAAACTATCTCTCTAAGGATGGAGAGTATGCATAGCTAAATGGTGTGCAAAGTTTAACAACAAAAAGTCTTCTCTCATTAGGTGGGGTTGGCTAGGCTACAAGGATTACACAATGCCCTTATACTTGATCAACAACTAGAATAAATTATTAACCAAAAGATCCCCCTCAATAATTTCATTGAGTGTTCTCTAAGGACAAGCAAAGTATACCATGCATCAAATTGAAAATTTGAAACCATAGAAAAATTTAAACAAATACATGTAAACTACAAGGGAAAATTTAAACAAATACTTCATGTTGCACACAACACTGCATAGATTATTCTATCCCATATCCACAAAAATATCCAGACATCATAGGGTAGCATTTTTAAAAGACTAAAAGATAATGAGGCAGTTCTCAGAGATGAAGAAAGTGAATAGCTATGGTCATTATCAACCCAAACACTACAAAATTTTCTAGACATACAAATGTTAGTGCTAAATGAAGAACTACAGAAAAAGGAAAAAACGTGGAAAGTAAATGCGAGTAGCAGAATATATTTTCTAAAATGAAACATACATGTTGCAATAAAACATAATGAAGAATTTAAAGAGCATAACCTTGGGGTTTGTAACAATTACTCCAAAGGCACTGAATGTATCATGCAAGAGTTTCTCATCCACATCCTGCAACAACAGGACCCATTGGAAGGTTAGATATCAAAGTTCATCATGTCAGGATCTTTTGTTAAACACCTAAAAAATCTGTGACTTACGGGATCAAGGTTTCCAATAAAAAGGTTTGCTCCTACATCCAAGCTCTTTTTGTCTTGGGTAGCCTAAAACCAAAAAAATGTTGAATCATACTCTTACACAACAAGGATGTTGACATGAATACAAACACAACGTGAATCCTACAGTGAAGCTAACTGATTCAAATACAGCACATAGCACATAGGGGAAGAGAGAGGAGACAGTCACAGAAGGATCTTAATACCTTATTTACACGTATTGGTTTTCCATAAAGCTTAATCATATTAAGAACCTTGATGGCCTGCAATAATGTAAAATGGGGAGAACATAATGAAAAATATTCAAACATTAGAGAGCAGCAAGTAGCATAAGAGTGTTTTCAACTTGCACATTGAACAAGGAAAGACAAGACAATAGCACTTGAGAATACTCACATAGTCAGCATCTTCTTCACTCCGGAATTCAACAAAACCATAACCTTGATGTTGGTTAGTCACTCTGTCTCTGGGAACATAGACATTAACTGAAACAAAGTAAAGGGGAGAAAAATACAGATTGAATCACAAATATTCTAAAATTTAAAACAGGAGATTAGCAGACCAATCTTATAGCCACCAGCCAAGTTGCAAGATATTAGAATCCAATTTAAAGTTACAGAAGGTTTAGGTGAAATAAACTCCCACAGGAGGAGTAAGCAAATTATGTAATTTACTTCATAAATGACAAGAGAAGTGAACAGCAGACCTATCTTATAGCCATACGTAAAAATACTACAATAGCCAGAGAACTAAGGAGGGTATTAATCAAAAGGACAACAATATCATATTAGAAGCAATAACAAATGGACTACAAAAAACAGTATAAACAGAATGATAAAATTTATAAAAGTTTGTATGCAATTATAATACTCTAAGTTTCATAAAAATTGGTAAGGAATATCACCATTTAAATAAAATGATTGAATAATATAAAGGAAAACCAAACATACCAACTGGACCTGCCTGAACAAATAGCTCCCATAATAACTCCTCAGGTACCTGGTAATTAGGATAGAAGAAATTCGCTTAGTCATTGATTTATAGCAGCTAGACATAATATAAGCTTCAAAGTAACAAAAAGGAGAACTTACACAGCCTAACCTCTCAGAAGAAAAAAAAAAGAGAAAATAAGTCAGAAAAAATTGTTTCAGCTGTGTATAAGGTCAAAAACATATGCAACTGGACTGCTGGAAGGTACATTAGCATTAGGTCATTCGCACATGACTTTAAAGTTGTCAAGACATATGAGCAGGTGAAAGTTCAGAACATCAGTGTACTAGTTCAGAAATTAGTACCTGAATCTAGTCTGAAATGTCAGCTCTACAAGTGTAGAACATCAGTGAACTAGTTCAGAAATTAGTACATGAATCTAGTCTGAAATGTCAGCTCTACAATTGTACTCTACAATTGTATGTTTTCTATTAGAAAAGCATATCTCTTAGGATTGCCCAAAACTTGCATTGGATTGGATCCAACACTCATAAAGCTAGAAATCAATCCTTGTCCTCTTACTACATAATTGCTACAAACTCTAGCTGTTCACTTCGTGGGCTATCTTAATCAAAAGTGAAAGTCAATTTCCGACAATAAAGATAATTTCAATTGAAAAGACGGATCATTTTCGGGCCATCTCAATCAGCTTCAAATTCAAGGAAAAAAAAAAAAGTTCACCTCTCAGCGGCTTAAGAATAAAAGTTCAAAACTGATAAAAGCTCATCTAAACCTCCGTCGCAGAGGAGGCACCGAAGTGAAGATTAGATAAATAGTAGCTATACAACATAAGACACAAAATATCAACAATGACCTGGGGATCGAGATTGCCAACATAAGCAGTAGCATCTTGATTCCTCTCTGCGGCATGTTGACCCAGCAAGTTTGCTCCCACACCAGGCGCTATCCGAGTCGTCATCTCACCCTACACAGAACACAGAAGTTCCCTCTCCGGCTCTTCCTTTCTCGATTTCCAGGAACTATAAGGCACGGACTCTCCAATCGCACGGTGAAGTCTCGAAACTACGTTTTATGGCTTATGGCTGGTTAGTGTGAAGAACAGAAGTTGAAAATTAGAGAGTCTAAAAAAGAAGAGAAGAAGCAGAATCTTTTAATATAGCAATTACCTTCCTTGCTTCTACCGTCAAAGAAGAGAGAAGAAGCAAATTGAAGGCGTCCTTCTCTGCGCGGCCTCACTTCCGAGTCATGTGACCCCAGCTCCGTCGTTTCATCAGATAGGGGAAAAGGAAATAAAATAAATGGCGATGAGGAAAAAATACCTATGATCATTTATAAAAAAAAAAAAAAGGTATTATGAAATTTGTTTTAGTTCACAATTACTTATATATATATTACAAAATGTATCTTAAATGCCATTACTATTGGGAAAATATAATGTCCGTTGACTTTGAGCATGTGAGATCCATATTTATTCATTAAAGTCGACAATAATTATTAAGTAAGAGAAGGAGGTGGCATAGATGTGCAAGTGAGGATATTATTAAAAGCTGGTCTTCTATTGAACATTTGAACTGATTTGCAAATTCTTGTTTCATATTTTCTTTTACGGTGGTGGTTGCCAGCATCAATAAAGCTCTTGAATCCTCCATTAGAAGCTCGACTGACGGTACTCTTGTTCCATAAATGTTCCGACTGATTTTCTTCTTCCATTAAAGTTTCTCCTAACTCTAAGGTAGTTTATCAGCAACAAAAGCAGAGAGAATGGGCGATAGGAGAAGGGGGGTTAGCCGGATGACAAAGACAATAGTTGATGGGAGGAAGGATACAAAGTCGTCTTCATGTTCATCTTCTGGAAGAATCAAAAGGAGGGTGGTTTTAATGAGGAAACCCAACTGTGAGGATGTTTACAAAGGACCGACGGTATACTGCCATGACTTATTGGTGGCTCCTCTGTGGATGGCATGGGCAAACGGGAACCCAGGAAGAAGATGGCTGCCGAAACTACTACCAGGTAAGAACGTTAATGATTTGAAGATATTCATATTATGTTTTAATGTCGATTGAACGCTGGTGATGAATTTTGGTAGGATGATGGTTATGTCTTCTTTGCGTCGCACGATTGTGATTTTGGTGAGACAGCCAACATCGTGATAAAGCAACTACTTGATGACATTGATAAGTTGTATGATGAGAATACTCGGCTCCAAGGAGGTAATGATGGTGTGGGGTTATGTGAAGAGATTGATTTCATCTATGATAAGGTCAGGAAGTTGAAAAACAAATATGAAATAAGAAAAAGTGAAGTCGCAAAGGAAGTTTAAATGTGCGATGGCTATACTGATCATGGCATGGATCTGCTTGTTTTGTTTTTTTTGTTTTCGTATTTGGCAAGTTAGTATGTGACGCAGGGGGAAAATGATATCCATATATGTAATATATGGAAGTGACAAATTGAAGTACTGTATTTTATTTGGTAATGTATTTACTATAATTAGTTGTAATTACATCAACGAGTAATGCATATTGATGGCTATACTAATCATATATTCCATTTGCTGTAATTTAATAATAATGATGGTGACTAAAATGAGGTAAACAAATTATGAAATTAGATTTGAAAAAGAACATGCAATAAACTATATAAAAAAAATAGACAGTTAATGGAATTAAATGTAAAATTGGTACACTTGTAAACCTGTCAACACATTTTCCTTATATAAAATCGGAGTTTCCAATATGAGAATGATCTCCCTACACTGTATGATACATCAATGTACACGCAAGAAGCGTGGCTTGGCAACATAGCCATGTTCTTTACTATAGGACAGCATATTATCACATATAATGAGACTTATAAAATTAAAGGTACAAGAAAAAGGAAGTGATTGACAAAAAGTGGCAACATAGCCATGTTCCTTACAATAATAGGACAGAAAATTGATCACATATAATGTGACTTTCAAATTGAAAGCAACAACAAAAAGTGGCCAATAGCCATGATGGCTATATATCAATTTGGTTTGAAGTGGGCTTGATCTTGCCAATCAATTTTTGTCTTTGTTTGAGGAGTTGTGAAGTTGTAATGCTTAGGTTGGCATGGCGGGGTGAGATGGTCGGGAAGGTTGGGATATTTGTGGTGGAAGTGGGCTGCTTGAAGAAGGTGCATCAAGTTGTTGAGCTCTCTTCTTCCTTAGAGGGTTGCTTGAAGGTGGTGCCTAAAGAATGAAAGTATTAGTAAACTATGTTATATAAATTACAAAGTATGAAAATAATACAGCTAACCTACCTCTTTACATGTAGACCTATAGTGGCCATCCTTTATGCAGTAGGAACACCTCTGTATGCGACCTCTCTTACTTAATTTTTCAGGTTGATGCAGCTATTGTTGTGATTGGACAACAATATCACTTCCTTCATTAATCTGGATAGACACTCCCCTTTTCTTCCTTCTTTCAGCTTCTTCAGTCCTTTTTCTCTTCTTTGGTGGTTTCCCAAGTAAGGTACAGACAGGTGGAGGTTGCATTGAAAGAAACTTGTCTGTGTCCCAAGACTTCCTTCTCCTTACTTGTTGGAGGTTTGTCATATAGCTACCTAAGTAGGTGTCTTTGTGGTAGTACTGAGAGATATAGGTAATGGGTTCTATTTGTACATCGTACATCGCACATATGGCATGTTGGCATAAGATGCCAGTTAAATCCAATGCCCTACAAGTGCACCTCACCCCACTAATATGTACAATGTGTCGATTCTGACCCTCACTAACTTCATAACCCATATCTTCATTAAAAAGCACTCTATAATTAACAGCAAAGTGAGTATTTGCTTCAAACAACTCCATGCACTTTGGGCTGTAGTCACTCATCTAGTTAGTAACATGATTAACACTATTAGCCCATTTAGTTATCATCTTCATCCTAATGCCATCAATCATCCTTATTACTGGTAAGTATCTATACTCATCAATCCAAGAATTTAAACTCTCACTAATGTTGTTATCTACCATCCAGGACTTACACCTAGCAGTGAAGTATGCTCTTACCCATGTTGTTGGATTGTAAGTCATAGCTGCCGAAGCTGCATGTTTACTAATTGCCTCAAGACTCTTTAGGTTGTCATGAAACTCTTCCTCGAATGAACTCCAAGAACATACAAAAAAAATTTTCTTAAGTTCATTTCCCCTCTATGTTTTGCTTCAGCTTGCATATATATGTCTTGCACAAAGTCTATGCTCAACTGTAGGGAACACCTCTTTCACAACCTGTGCTAATTCCTAGTAATAGTTCAAGTGTTGAATCAGTATTTTAGTAACAATACAATAATTATCATACTGCTGGAAGTGAAAACAATTATCATTTAATTTACCTTCTGCATATCTAACATAAAAGTGACAATAGAGCCATCATATAGGTCCAAAGAAAGCCCAAGCCTTTTAAGAAACCAGCCCTAATGAAGGCCGTTTTCTTTTTCTACCAATGCAAATGCCAATGGATACAAGGAATCATTGGCATCCACACCCACAGTAGTAAGCAAAATGCCCTTTGTCTTGCCTTTGAGAAATGTTCCATCAACTCCAATCAATGCCCTACATCCTTCTTTCCAACCAACCTAAGGTATGACACAAGAACAAATAAAAAACAATTCAGTTCGGGATGCACAGAATTGGGCAACAATGTTAGAAATTCCAACAAGAAATCATTCTAGCAATGAAAGCAATAGTAAGCACTTAATGCACATATCAACAATTAGATATTAAGTACACCTAATTGGATATTTCAGTGAATAAAGCAATTGCAATTAACTGTACCAAGAAAATCCAACAGAGTACTAAACTTAATGAGCCAAATGACAAAAATATATCAGCAACATAAATTAGCAACCATTAACTTAATAGCAAACCTATCATGAAAATAAAAGTCACACGCGTGATATATCATAATTTCAAGGCCTACATTAAAATCAAAAGGAAACTGCTAAAAAAGGTAGCCAGTCAAGCATTAACTGTTAACTTTTCCTTTCTTTTCATTGATTATGCAGAAAGCTTATAGGTATTTTGAGTAATTCACCCTGCTCATTTCCTTTCCACCTTTCATTTAATTCCTGCCAAACATAACTTTACCTAAGAAACATTATCCTATCTTAAATCTTTCTATTTTCTTCCTTTCTTTTCGTAACACATAAATTCAACCTAACAGAGTTAGCTAGGGAAAATGGGTAAAGGTGGGATGTCACGTGAAGGTCATAGAGAATAAGAGAATATGACTGCTTGGCTTCTTAGTATAAATGCCCTCAAGATTCAACCTTTCAAGCTTCCTACTCTGGGTATCTATTCTCCCTCACTCAGTTGAACATAATTAAAAGCATAAAAAGGAAAACGCCAAAAAAAAGTAGCCAACCAACTGCAAAATTAAAAGGAGATGGAACAATGAGATTCTTATGAGCACACGTAAAAACAGTAGCCAGCCACAAAAATAAGAAAATTGCATCATTTCATTACACAAAAATAATGCATAAAATATGAACATACCTTACAAGCATTAAAACAAATATACATCCTTCTAAACACTCTTATGCGGTACTCTAGCACCTCAGGACTTAGCTCCATGCTCATATCTGATCCAGGATTTAAAATGTGTAATTCATTGCAATACGCCTCCAACTTTGCAAATTCATCTTAATAGCTCCCTTCTATATCTTGCATTATCCTCTTCTTTGCCCTCTTACACTTATATATGCTCACATTAACCTTCAACTCATATTGCACCTCTACTTTCATCTCTTTTACCTTATATAGAGGCTTTTATTGAATCTTCTCCTAAAATTTTTTAGCTAGCCACCTTACAGATGCCCTTGGGTTCTTGTACACTCTTGCACATCTATACTTTAAATACAAGGTCTTTATCATAAAGCACACTTGTTGCCCATCTACTAAAGCATACAGCACATAGGGACAACCCTTTTGGTAAACTACTTTAATAAACCTTTTATCACTCTTTTCTATTTTGAGTTTAACTCCCTTACTTATGGAATACTTATCTAAGGCCTTTTTAAGTTCTTGTTTGTCCACAAAAGTCATGCCCACATTGTTAGAATTGGCTGACACCCAAGAGGGGGGTGAATTGGGTGTACGATAAGAAAGTCTGATTGTTTAAAATCTTTTCGCAGCTTATCAAATCAATACATATTGAACTATAAATTCATACGAAGATATATATATCATATATGCTGGAAATGTAAAAGCTTAAGGAAGAGAAGATGCAAACTGTAATTTATCCTAGTTCGGTCCAATCCACGATGACCTACGTCCAGTCCCCAGGATCCTCTTGAGATTTCCAATCCATTATCTTCTTGTTTAACTGGCCACAAGATAAGCCTCTACAAACTCACAAGAGTTACTCGCCCTTACACACTATAAGGTTTACTCCCTCTTACTGCAAGTCGAGCAAAGCAATCCCAAAGACCTTTCTCTCCTTCTTAACCGTGCAAGTCTTACGAGCAGCAACGTTCTCTTCTACTTACACCATTGTAAGCCTTATGAGCAGCAACGTTCTCTACTGCTTGCACCTTGTAAGTCTTACGAGCAGAAAGTCTTACTGTCAATTCACTCTATAGCTTCCCCATAAGGTAATCAATCCTCTCAAGGTCCCTCTACCTTGAGAACACTTCTAAAATACAAATGAAGTGTTTACAAGCTCTCTCGCAGAGTGGGTAAAATGCTCACTGTAGTACAATACAAATAATCTCACTCTCACAGATACATGATATAAAAAATAGATAAGCATCGAGAGTGTCTGGACTGAGAATGACTTATGATATCATCATATTGACGTAGTTGGGTTCAAGTCACTCATGTGTCTGTTCACTGTAGTATATCTATCTTCTTTTTGGATGCCTTGGTTTATATAGCAGATGGGTTGAGTACCGTTGTAGCATTCAAATATTTTCCCGTTGAAAGCCCATCGTGTGTCTAAAAGATACTTCAGCGTTTTCCATTGATCTGACAGATGCTTCAGCTGTTGCTTACAATTAGCACGTTGTTGGTTATTTGTTGAATATTGCTATTGCCTATGATTAGTTGCCGTCGAATGTTGTTCTAATGAGTGGTAGTGGATAACACCTGTAATACACTCAGGAAATTAGCCATTAGAGAATCTTTTAAATATCACTCGAGTGATTATACATTTCACTAGGTGTGATTTCTCAGAAGCAACATTTCACTTGGGTGAATTTTAACTTCACTGGCAATGATTTCTGAAAACTGAAGAATCACCGGAACTGAACTTGATTTCACTGGTGGTTATTTTCAGAAAATAATATTCCATTGACAGTGATCTTGACAAAGCAATATTCCACTAGCAATTATTAACATCCCTCGAGTGTAGCTCAAGATCCCTTGAGTGATTTCCATGATTATGTGAGGTTTCTGAAGGTGATTCTGATAAGAACAATGAATCACTCAACTGCAGAAGCATTTCGCTGGTAGTGACTTTGTAAGAGTAGGCATATCAATTGAGTGCATTGTAATCCACTGGCGGTGATGAACTAAAATGACCATGTCACATAAATGAAGCTGATATGACTTGAAGGTTTAAGAGACGCTGGAGGTGTACTAGAAGTGATTTGGTGCATAGTGAATTTCACCGGGAGTGATCTCATATTCACAGAAAGTGATTCTGACTCATACTGATATACTGGCAGTGATTTAATGTCAACTAGAAGTGATACTGGGAGAATAGCTAATCACTTGGGTGATTTCCAATTCACTGGAAGTGATTTGACAATAGTGAAATATTCCACTAGTGATTTTAGAGCCACTAGGAGTGATTTGGCAAAACTCAGATATCACTCAAGTGATTTGGAGATCACTGGAAGTGAAATTCATAACAGTGATTTTTTTTCTTGCAGTGATCTTTTCGCGCACTAGAAGTGATTCTGAAAAATCTCATATTACTCGAGTGAATTCCATATCACTGGAAGTAAAATTACAAACAGTGATTTTTTTTGCAGTGATTTGGCTTGCACTGGAAGTGATTTGCAAAATCAACAGAATCACTCGAGTGAATTGGATGCACTGGAAGTGATTTTCAGCACAGTGAAAAATTACAGGAGTGATCTGATAGGCCACTGGAAGTGATCTGCGGAATAAGCCATATCATTTGAGTGAATTCTAAAACCACTCAAGTGAACTACAATTTTTGTCATATCACTCGAGTGATTACTAAAAATCACTCAAGTGATCTGTTGTTCATATCACTTTAACTCGTTGCGTTTTCAATTCTTCAGCAAACAAGGGTCAAATTCCAGATAACATAACTCTTTGAATATAACTCTAAAATTTATATATTATATATCCATGAAAATATATTTACGTCTAGTTTCATATGGCACCGGTTTCAGCTCAATAGGATCAGTGGTTTGAGAGTTATAGCAAAAATACCAAAGTTGTTCTGGAAGGTGATGCTGATTTCAACTTCAACTTCAAACATTAATATCTGATTAATTTGAGCTCCTTTGATGTTGCTTCTGCTTTCCAAATGACGCATTGGAAGTCTATTTTCATATGCAACTGGTTTTGTCTTAATCAGAGTTGTATTTTGAAAGATATGATTGAATAACTAGACCTCTCTCAGCTGGACGGAAAACAGAGCCTGAAAATTTAAAGATCACTTGAGTAAATAGTGACTCACTCCAAGTAATTTTCCTTGTTTCCAGAATCACTTGAGTGATTCTGGAAAATCACTCGAGTGATGTTCAAAATCACTCGATTGCTACAGTGCTACAGTGCCAAATACGCTACAGTACCCCAAAGAACTTGAATCTTCATATTCTTCATTAATTCTTACAAGTTTTTCATTTCTCAATCTCTTTCTTTCATTGCTTAATTAATCTACAAGATATGCAACATTAAATATAGTAGTTAGTTAATGTAAGAGATAAGTATATTATACAAACTTCTTGCTCTTAATATTTGACATCTATATTTGTCATCATCAAAACTGATCATATCTAACACACACTGTAGAAGGGCTTCCTACCTGAGTCCTCCAACTCACCTTCCCCTCTTATTTCTTCTAAAAGCCCATCATAATATTATGCCCCCAAATCTTCCTCATCCTCCTCATTCCCCCACTGTCTTGCACTTCAAATTCTGAATCAACACTTTCCTTAATGTCAGAGTTAGCACTATCATCCAGGTAACTCTCATCATCACTATTAGATATCTTTAAACCATACTCCCCATCATCCACTATGTTTTATGGGATTCCATCCTCATTAAAACAATAAGCAAAGGAGTTTTGCAGTTTCAGTACCTATTTCATCATCTATATCAATGTCATCTAACCCATCTAGAACTTCTATGTCATATATTACCACTTGTTCCTCTCCTATCACATTTTGAACTTTTTCATTTTGCCCCCTCTCTCCAATAAAGTTGTGACCTCCTTGCAAACATGTATTCACATATTTCCATCTCTCATTTGTGGGTAAAGAAATTTGATTTACCTTCAATATTTCCCTCACTTTCTTCTGTTTGACCATTTCATCTTTCCCGTCAAGATTCCCATCGCCATTAAACGTCATGAACTTTATGACAAAATGAAGAATAAATCAATCAAGGGCTTCGACGCCATTTCACTGTACAAACTAAACGACAACATACTTTGGGACCCATTTGATGCTTACTTGTGATTTGAGATTAAAGAAATTTCGTCTTGTCCCTTCTTCTGTTCCCCATACGAGAATCTCTTCCGACGCGTTTGAAATTCTAGCCTTTCACGACTTGCGATTTTCGATGAGAATCTCGGTCCAACATTCACGATTTCCAGCTCGGTATCCCTAGAATCCCAGACTTGCACACATGGTTCATTTTTTGTCCATCCTACCAGCTTCGCCTTCGACGTTTTTTCCACTTTGCCTCTTCGCACATGGTTCAGTGTTCGACGTCCATGTTTTTCGATTTGCAGAGTTTTGTTCCAGTTTCTTTTTTTGGGTTAGCTGTGTTTCTCATTTTTGAAGATTTTCAGCATCCATGTGTATTGATGCATTTTGCCAACTCACACTCCACGTCATCTCATTTTGTCAACATTTCAAAAAAAAAACAGTCAACATGCACATCCTAACGGTGGTGGCATTTAAGATCCATTTTGTAATGTACATAGGCAATTTTGAACCAAAAATTTTCATGGTGCCTGTTGCTCCTTTTGCAAATGATCATAGGCATTTTTACTCCGTCGCCTAAAATAAAAAATTTGAAATGAAATAAAATAAATTGAAACCTCTCTTCTTATTTCAGAAATTACGTTGGTATAAAACTATAATGGGTCTAATATTTAAAAGGATCCAAGTTGATTGATGTGATCTAATTTAATTTTAATATTTCTTTTAAAGTTATCAACTTGGATTAAATTATTAAAAAAAAGTTCATTTTGATTCATTAATTTTATAAAATATAATTTTATTTTTATAATTTTAATACTATTAGTGTCATCAATGAAAAGATGATGATTTAATCAATTTAAATGATAATTACACAATTGACAAAGCATGCTTAAACTTTAAATATAATTAATAGTAATTTAAAAACCAATTTTACATAATAAAAAGGGAAAATTCTAGAAAGATATCATCAAAATATCAAAATCTAAAATTGGATTTTTTTCCTTCAATAGTTTAGGTAGCCATTGATAACTTAATTTAGTAGGAAATTACTGATTTGATATTTTAATTAAAAAAAATAATTTGTGGTAAAATATCTAATAAAACTATGACATGTATATTTTTTTATACTAAATTTTTTTCAATTTATCTCATAATAAATTATATACTCTTTTCCCAAATTAAAGAATTTTAAATAATTAAGTATGGTTATATTTAAATACTTTTAAATAATTAAATATTAAATATTAAAATTAATAAACATAAATTATATTAAAATTAATCAATGAATTAAAAATATATTTTGAAAATTAAAATTTCAGTATGCTTTGCCAATTGTGGACTCACCACTTAATTTGTTGAATCGACCTTTCCCATTTATTGACATTAACGTATTAAAGTTATAATATTAAGAGTATATTAACGTATTAAAATTATAAGACTAAAAGTATACTTTATAAAATTAAGAGATGAAAATTTAAAAAAAAAAACTTAAAACTATTTAAGTTTAGCCTAAAGATTATTTCCCTCGTGTTATCAAGCACAAAGAGAATACCCTTTCAGTTTTCAATTGAATTTCTCAATACTTTTAATCATTTTTCTTTCGGCTGTAGAATAATATTGATTTATCACAAGTCATGACAAAGTTTCTAAATTACTAGTAAGTAAAATCTAGGAGTTTAACTCTTGTATTTCAAGTTACTTTCTTCAGGACATCTTTAAAAAAACAAAAGGCTGGGGCAATATAAATCACGAGCATAAAATATCATGATCCTGCCCCCGAAAAAAAAATCATTATCTGTTATGAATATTAATTATGTGGATGTCCATTAGCTCATATCTAGGCCAACCTGCTCTTCCAGTCAATATGATATGTAAGATTAAATATCACTGTGCATTACTGTAGCAATTCACTGTGTGGCACTGTAGCATCACGATTCTACTGTTCATCATTGTAGCACACGGAGAAGGTTACTGTAGCAGCACGGAAAAGTACTGTAGCAAGGTACTGTAGCACTGAAAAATTTCTATAAATAGGGGTCATGGGTTATGTATTTTGATGTACAAGTGAATGAGAATATCTCTCTAATTTATCTCTCTAGAATTTCTCTCTTCCACTCTCTTATTATCGACATTTTTGTAACACGTTATCAGCACGAAGCTCTGCCAAAGAATGAATCTTACTGGCATCAATCCTGAAGATTTATGTCTCGTTGATAGCGCAACAACCAACACCATACTCAGAAATGATAAATATTTTTCTTCCTTGGTAATGCAAAAAGCCAACATTCAGACTATATCTGGAAGTATAAATTTTATCGAAGGCTCCGGAAGAGCTAATATTTTGTTACCTGAAGGAACAAAATTATGTATTGATAATGCAATTTATTCTACCAAGTCTGGAAGAAACTTGTTGAGTTTCAAAGATACCCGCAGAAATGGATATCATATAGAAACAACAACTAAAAGTAATGAAGAATATCTTGTTGTTACAAAAATAGTTGCTGGTAGAAAATGCATATTAGAAAAGTGTCCTGCTTTTTCTTATGGTTTATATTATACATTTATAAACACAATTGAAAAACATGTTATTGAGAACCAGAAGTTCACTAATACAGACCAGAAATCTACTAATGTAAACCAGAAGTTTACTAATGAATTTAATGTTTGGCATGACCGGTTAGGCCATCCTGGTTCAATTATGATGCGACAAATAATTGAGAATTCATGTGGACATACCCTGAAGTGTAAACAAATACCACAATCCCATGATTTCTCATGTACTGCATGTTCCAAGGGAAAATTAATTATTCACCCCTCACCAAGCAAAGTAGAAAGTGAGTCTCTCACATTTCTAGAACGGATACAGGGAGATATTTGTGGGCCAATACACCCATCATGTGGACCATTTAGATATTATATGGTTTTAATTGATGCATCAACTAAATGGTCACATGTGTGTTTATTATCTTCTCGCAACCTGGCGTTTGCGAGATTACTTGCTCAATTGATTAGATTAAGAGCACATTACCCTGATTATCCTATCAAGAAAATACGTCTTGATAATGCTGGTGAATTTACTTCAAAAGCTTTTAATGAATATTGTATGTCCCTTGGAATTGATATTGAACATCCTGTAGCTTATGTTCATACATATAATGGACTTGCAGAATCATTGATTAAAAGGTTGCAACTAATTGCAAGACCTTTACTTATGAAATTTAATCTCCCAATTTCTGCTTGGGGCCATGCCATTTTGCATGCATCAATGTTAATTCGCATCAGACCAACAAGTTACTTAAAGATTTCCCCCTTACAAATTGTTTTTGGTCAGGAACCTAATATTTCCCATATAAGAACTTTTGGGTGTGCGGTATATGTGCCAGTAGCATCACCACAACGCACTAAAATGGGTCCTCAAAGAAGGATGGGAATATATGTTGGGTATGAATCTCCTTCAATCATAAAATATTTAGAACTATCTACGGGAGACTTATTTACTGCACGATTTGCCGATTGTCATTTTGATGAATCACTTTTCCCAACATTAGGGGGAGAGAATAAGCATCTGGGTAAGGAAATTAGCTGGAATGAATTATCATTGGCTCATTTTGATCCTCGTACAAATCAATGTGAACTGGAAGTTCAAAAGATAATTCATTTACAGAATTTAGCTAATCAAATGCCAGAAGCATTTACTGACCCTAAGAAAGTGACAAAGTCACATATCCCAGCTGCTAATGCTCCTATTAAAATTGATGTCCTTGAAGGACAATCTACTATGAATGAATCTAAAGTACGCCTGAAGCGTGGCAGACCCATCGGTTCCAAAGATAGAAATCCTCGAAAAAGAAAAGGAGAAAAGAATATAGATGGTCAAATTGAGGATAATCAAGAAAATTTAATAGCTCCAAAAGAGCCATCTCCTGAAGAGTTATTATCTTCAATAGAGATATCTCCAGAAGAGAATGTTGTAGTCCCAGAAGAGACCCAGGTACCTGATATATGTGAAAATAATGAGATCTCAATAAATATGTTATGAATGGAATCCGATGGGATCGAAATGAAGTCAACGTTGACGACATTTTTGCTTATCATATAGCAAAAGATGTAATGAATAATATTGAGGATCATGAGCCAAAATCCATTAGCGAGTGCCAACAAAGAAAAGATTGGTTCCTATGGAAAGATGCCATTAATGCAGAATTGAAATCATTGGAAAAACGAAAAGTGTTAGGACCTGTAGTCCTTACACCTGAAGATGTAAAACCAGTTGGATGCAAATGGGTTTTTGTACGAAAGAGAAATGAAAAGGGTGAAATAATAAGATATAAGGCACGTCTTGTAGCCCAAGGCTTTACACAAAGACCTGGCATTGATTTTGAAGAAACGTATTCACCTGTAGTGGATGCGACTACTTTTCGTTATTTAATTAGCCTAGCCGTAAAAGAAGGGCTTAATCTGTATTTAATGGATGTCGTGATTGCTTATTTATATGGGTCACTTGACAATGATATTTATATGAAAGTCCCTGAAGGACTTAAGGTGCCAGAAGCATCTAATTCAAATTCTCGAGAACAATACTCAATTAAATTAAATAAATCCCTGTATGGCCTGAAGCAATCAGGGCGCATGTGGTATAATCGTCTTAATGAATATCTATTGAAAGAAGGATACAAAAACGATCCAATATGCCCATGTATTTTTATAAAAAGATCTAACAGTGAATTTGCTATAATTGCTGTTTATGTTGATGATATCAACATTATTGGAACTCCTGAAGAGCTTCAAAAGGCAATTTATTGTTTGAAGAAAGAATTTGAGATGAAGGATTTGGGAAGAACAAAATTCTGTATTGGATTACAGATTGAGTATCTCAAAAATGGGATCTTTATATATCAAGAAACTTATACAAAAAGGGTCCTAAAGAGATTTTATATGGATAAATCTCATCCGTTGTGCACACCAATGATTGTAAGGTCTCTAATGCCAGATAAAGATCCATTCCGACCACGAGTAATCAGCGAAGAAGGTGATGAAGAACTACTTGGTTCAGAAGTACCATATCTTAGTGCTATTGGAGCACTAATGTATCTTGCTAATCACACACATCCTGATATATCCTTTGCTGTTAATTTATTAGCAAGATATAGTTCTTCACCAACACGAAGGCATTGGAATGGAATAAAACATATTTTTCGTTACCTCAGAGGTACTATAGACATGGGGTTATAATACTCAAATGTATCTAAGCATGAACTGGTAGGAGATGCAGATGCTGGATTCTTATCTGATCCACACGAAGGTAAATCACAAACCGGCTATTTGTTCACATGTGGAGGTACAGCTATTTCATGGCGATCAATGAAACAGACTATATCAGCCACATCATCAAACCATGCAGAAATTCTAGCAATACATGAAGCAAGTCGAGAATGTGTATGGTTGAGGTCAGTAATACATCATATACGAACAACTTGTCATTTATCTTTGGGCAAAATGGCACCAACAGTTCTATATGAAGATAATACTGCATGCATTACTCAACTTAAAGAATGCTATATCAAGAGAGACAAAACGAAGCATATTTCACCAAAATTCTTCTTTACTCGTGACCTTCAAAAGGATGGTGAAATAGATGTCCAGCAAATTTGTTCAAGTGAAAATCTAGCAGATTTATTCACAAAGTCACTTCCAGGTACAATCTTTGAAAAACTTGTCTATGACATTGGTCTTCGGAGATTCAGAGATATCAATTGATGTTGTGAAGAGGGGGAGTCGATGTACTCTTTTTCCCTTATCTAGGTTTTGTCCCACTGGGTTTTCCTAGAAAGGTTTTTAATGAGGCAGCACTGAACAGTGTATCAATGAATGATGTACTCTTTTCTTTGGCTAGGTTTTTATCCCACTGGGTTTTTCCTAGTTAAAGTTTTTAATGAGGCACATTCATAATAGACATCCAAGGGGGAGTGTTATGAATATTAATTATGTGGATGTCCATTAGCTCATATCTAGGCCAACCTGCTCTTCCTATCAATATGATATGTAAGATTAAATATCACTGTGCATTACTGTTCATTACTGTAGCAATTCACTGTATGGCACTGTAGCATCACGATTCTACTGTTCATCACTGTAGCACACGGAGAAGGTTACTGTAGCATCACGAGAATCACTGTAGCAGCACGGAAAAGTACTGTAGCAAGGTACTGTAGCACTGAAAAATTTCTATAAATAAGGGTCCTGGGTTATGTATTTTGATGTACAAGTGAATGAGAATATCTCTCTAATTTATCTCTCTAGAATTTCTCTCTTCTACTCTCTTATTATCGACATTTTTATAACATCATCATATTAATAGCCACTTGGGTGATTTTATCCATTTAAATTTTTTCTCTTTACACTGTTAAGTTCTATTTTATTTCTTTTTGGGCTGACAAGCAGTAATTATTGCCAGAACTGTGAACAAGCCAATCTACCAATTTGAGTTAGCTTTACAATTTATTTTATATAAATCAGATATAATTTTTTATTTTAAATTTAATAAGTATATTTACAGTATACAACTAAATAAAATTCTCATTTCAAACGCCATTTTCTTAAAACTAAATCTCACAAGCTTAAACTTGTGAATGTCATTTTCTCACAACATGCCATTTTCTAAAACTCAATAGAATCAGTTCGAAAGAAATTCACAAATTATGGCCTATACCATACTTGGAACAAACACAGTTTCTTCAACTTCTGTCCAAAAATAAATAAAGTTTCTTCAACCCTCTTTATTTTTCTCCTCTACCTCTCCTCAATCAGTGGTCTGTTCAATCCCTCTTCCCACATAATGCACCACCAAAGAGTCCCAATATCGAAACTCCATTCAAAACAGTATAAATTTAACACAACCCTTGTTTGGGCAGGGGAAGGCAGTAAAAACTGGAAATAAAGGATGGAACTGAACTACGAGCTATACAAAATAAAACAAAAACACACTTCTACGAAGTAGGAGCATTGCCTTCTGAAGGTCTTTGCTCATTTGCTGGACTCGGATTTTCTGCGGGCGCTTTATGCACCTTGTTTTCAGTATCTGAGCTTCCACCCGCAGTTTGAGGAGCATCAGCCTGTGGTGGGTCAGTTTGCACCTGATCTTTTGCTTTCACTGTTGGACTTTCATTCCCATCATGTGCAGCATTTTCGGACACTTGTGTCGGCGGGACATTTTGAAATGGTGGCCGATAACTTGAGCCAGCTGATGGCATGAGTGCTGAAGGTTGCGCAGCTACAGATCCTATGGGTGCTGCTGCTGTTGATGCTTGAGCTTGAGACAGTACTGTCATTACAAGCTGAGCCAAGAGGACTTGTGGATCATTAACACCTTGTCGGACTTGAGTGTTTATTGAATTTGCAAGAGCATTGATGTCAATGGAATTAGACAAAGCACTGGTGTTAATTGGGGGAAGTGCTTGAGGCCCTGGTTCTTGGGGCACGGCTTGGTGCCCATGGACACGTTTAAGATTAGATCGGTGCTTTTTACCAGCCAGATGACTGTCATAAACAACTTGTGACTCACATATAACATTACACAACTCACATATGAAAGATAAAGCCTGTTTAGGCTTTGGAGGTTCCACTGGCTTTCTTGACCCATCATTATTTCTCATGTATCTACCACCTCTGCCTCCTCTCATCTTTCGCTTCAAACCACGACCCCTTGAAACCAAATCATCCTTGGGTTTTTCCTCTTCAGCTGGAACTTCAGAAGTTTTTCCTGTATTGTTCTGCAAATCAAGTTCATTCTTAGGATTGTCTTCTACCGCTTCAGAGATCATATTTTCTTCTGGACACCCTTCTGTCTTCAATTCAAGAGCTTTCTCACCCTGAGTTGTTACATTCAATTGAGAAGAGGGTATCTGGCTACTCTGTTGCCCATTTATAGCTTTGCGCCTCTGTAATTCCTCATGTACCTGCAAATTCTTTTTATGCCGCTTTCCATTCTTATGTTGCTCCATAATCTCAGCAGTATTACACTCAACCTTGCAAACTTCACACCATAAATCACATGGTGGAGGCTGCAATGTTGCAGCTGGAACATGAGGCCTAGATACTGATGATGAAGGTGGTGCCAGTGATGTGTCTCCAACTGCAGCAGGTACAAATTCTAAAGAATGGGATGGAAAATGCCTACCACCCCCATGACCACGTCCCCCACCATGGTAAGGCACACGGCCTCGGTGACTGAAACGGCCACGACCTCCCCGTCTAAACGGCCTGCTGCCCCTGCCGCCGCCACCTCTGTATTGAGAATGCCCAACCTATAGATACAGAATTCAAATATGAAGTGAAGCACAAATGAGATGGTTGCAATATTCAAGCAGAACATCGATGCACAGAATGACACAAATGACAGCATAATCACAAGATTAATGGCAGTAACACAAAGCAGCCACCATATTTGATGTTTAAGTGATCAAAATAAAACATTAAAAAGATACAAGAACCGCATTATTTACAAGCCATAATCAGTATAGATCACGTTGGCCTCTAGACAAATGCATGGACACCACTCTAATTCATGCAAACTGGTATACATAAATGAAAAGCATTTCCATAGTAAGCAGTCAATGTTATGAACCGTGAGGGTAAGTTTGGTTGGGACAATGGAGGGGAAAGGAAGGTTTCATTGAAACCCTTTTCTTGCTTGGGAATTAACAAGGGCAGTAATAGTAGTGAAGGATTTCAAGTTAATCTCTCAAAATCCTCCCATGTTCATACTTATATATCCTCCAATTTGAGACATTTTGGAGGCGAGACTCTTACCAAATGAGGGAAAGAGATTATCATATAACAATCCCATCCCCTGCCTTTTTACCCCTCTTTTCTTATGGATTCCTCCATTCCCTCCATTCTCCCCCCAACTACTGAACATAACCGGATCATCCAAAGTAAAACTTTGATTCTCTAAAGCTTGCAAAAACTAAGGAACAAAAAGGCTCAAAACACATATGGTGATAATGTAGCCTCTAAAATTGCTTTCAAGACAGCCTTTAAAACCATTCCAAATTGCATCAAAGTTAAATCTACATATCTAAAAATTCAATCTTTTTTGTAAAGCATAGCCATGTTGACATTCTATAGAAATGCTCATAACCATAAATATTACAGAAAATTAAATCCCTCTAGACGCTCATCAACGAACAGTTCAACAAGGGTCCACTCAGAATGAACAACGAAAAGGAAAGCATGAATTTGGCTAAGAACCCTGCCTCCTAACCTAACAATCACTTTTTTAAGCTTTCCTTCACTTTGCTCATTCTTAAATTCCATCATAGGATGCTGAGAGCATCTTAATCCAGCTTTCATTAATTCTACAGCATCCCATATTCTACTTGTCCTGCGGTCTCCTCACTTTTAAGAAATATAGAAACACAATACAAAAATCGAAGCATGCAACTATGCAAAGCATGTACCCTAAACTAATCAAATATTGTATTTCCATTAAATGGAAACAAGGCTTGTTGCTGATAGGCCACTTGATCTATATGAACTTCCCTTATTATGGTCGAGATAATATCAATGTCCCAGACCATCTCTTCAGAGTCAAAAGATTCCAACAATAGACCCACCCACCAAGAATTCTGACCAAATAAACTCACTGCATCCATGCCCATCCACATTTTATCAGCCTCAAGATCCTGTCGATCAAGCAATCCCTGATAATGTTTAATTTAGAGCCTTGGAAAAATGCTCAATGCTTCCCTATGTCTGAAACCGAGCACAAAGACCCTCTGACAAATGAAGAAACAACAGAAATTAAAGAAAAATTATATCCACAACAAAGAAATAAGTGAAGATTCTCCCTTACTTAACTGGAAGGCATCATATGATTAGTTGAAAGTGCCAGTCAGTTAAGATGAGAAGCAAGAAAATAAGTGGCTTGGGATGAACATGTTCACAGGCCACATTACATACAAACCCAGCTAACTGAATCCGCAAACTGGCAGTGTAGATGGGTTTGAAGATTAAACCAACACATTTAAAGAGAAAACTTGCAAAGGATGGCCATATGCCCAAATCAGCTCTAAAGCAACCAGTAAAGACCCATCACGACGCATCATTCATAGGAAACCAACAGTAAGAGCGACGCTATAATGCAACTAATATCTTTCTCTGGTCACTTTAAGGAGCTGTGGCCAAGTTTGCAGTATTCTCAATATCTTCTGATCTGACAGTTTTAGATGAAAAGCCGAGGATTTATACCTACCAAAATAATCCTTTGTCCAGAGATTGTCCCAAAAGACCTGGAGGGAGCAGGGCAAGAAGCTCTATCTAAAAGCATAAAAAATGTCATGAAACTGTCAGAAAAGGGGCAAATCTTCAATTAGTCCTTTATATTATGCATTTTTAAACATTTTTCTATTTAGTAGTAAATTAAGGAAGCAGATACGCAGAACCAATTCGGGCAGCAATAGAACTATATCCAATAATGGCCTAAGTCAGACAGGAACTATCTCAAGTCATCCTCTTTCAGCTCTACTCAAGTGACTTGCCACAAATTAATCAAATAAAATGCTAATTGGCTAAGGAGCATGGATACTTCCCAAGGGGAGCCACCTTCATGCCTACCACCGGTCAAAAACTCATTAGACTTCAGACATGGCATGTCACTTTAAATTACAAATAAATACTTCAGAACATGTCATGTCACAGTGTCCACGTATGGGTCCATGCTTCCTAACTAATTGGCATAACAGAACATGCCATTTTCGATAATCTCGCCATAGAAATATAAAAATTAGAGCCTACTCTGGATCTGAGGCATAATGATGTCAAACTTTAATTGGGAACAAACATATGATAAATCCACATGACTCTGATTAAACTAATCTCATTTACAGCCATCCTGCAATCAGATAAGAGAAGTCACAATGACTTTCCTTTTTCCCCAGCCATATTTTCGAATAGGATTACTAGGAGTTGATGCACAGATGATTCACAAATGTAAGCATACAACTCCCAACAAACAATGAATTTTCACATTTTTTATCAAGATTGTATAGAAAAGAGAATCTATTCAGACAAGAAACGTACAATTTAGTAGAATAATTAGAGATTCAGTGTTATTGTGGTTAGAGAATACCGTTTGGTCATGCCAACCCACCACCAAAGTTGATAAATAAGGTGCAAAACGAGAAAAGAAAAACCATATACATGTCCAAACAAAACACATGGGGAGACAGAGAGTAGAACCGGATATATGTTTTAGAATAATAGTATAAATCCATAATCACTTGGCAAATCTCACGCCAAGAGGGAAGAGAATATATGTGCTGATTGGCTAGCAAAATATTGCCTACGCTTCAACTGCAATTTGCAAGGGATGTCTTCCCCAAGCCACCTACAGCATGGCCTCTGCTGCTTGTAACTAATTCTAATTGTGGAGTCCATGACTAGGATGTCTAATTAGTATATTTTCACTGATTGCCCAAAAAAAGAGGGAAAATGAAAACAAGACTATTGAAGTAGAAATTTTAAAAAAGATCACAAGAAGGCCAATACTCATGGTTGAAAGGGAAAATGAGGTGTTCCATATTAGGTAAGAAGTTCTCTCACTATTTGTGCATACCATGCTCAGATATAGCAATGCCATAGTATATATTTGCGTTAAGGTGTAAAATGATACATTTACTTGAGTCATCTCTTGTAACTTTGGACTTAAGCAAGTGCATGCAAAATGACATTCCAGTAGTCAAGATAATGAAAGTAATTCCATATCCCACTTATCAAGAAGGACTTCTTAGAAGATGATATTTAATGCTATCATCTATGCTTGTGTTCTTTCACCTAGTTTCTTCAAACTTCTTAGTTGTACGATGTTAAGTGGGATATAGTAGTTGTAGAAGAAGGGAGAAGATATGAGAGGAAGAAGACGAGAAGAAGAGGAAGAGGAGAGTAATCCTGAATATTCTGTTTCTCATTCTATTCACAATTGACAACAACATAATCTGAGAACTGCCTCTCCTATATATAGGCTATTCTCCTAATGACAACTAACAGTTAGTTACTAACCGGCTCCCTAATCCTTCCCTTAAGGAGTTTATTGACTAAGTAGCACCCTTATTACCCCTATTAATATATTAGGGGTTTATTAAATTAGTACACCCGCCAAATATATTACGAGCTACATATCATACGATGTCACTTATTTGTAATTGTGGAGATAGAGGAGACAGAGAAATAAATACTCAAATTTTAATAATTCTCTTCCATTTGCCAGAAGCTGTCAGCTAGAAGTTTAAGAGAAAGCTATATAGAAACAACATGGTGTTCATGGATATTGGCTTAAGGAAATCTTGATAATGATAATGCTTTTACAACCCCTTTCATTGATATCTTTTTAAGACTACATGTTATAATGGTCAAATAAGATAAAATTGAGAAAATGCATGCTGATTAAAAAGTTGGCATATTTGACAAAAGATGGGAGTCAACTTATAAATGCAACCACATAGCATTAATAACTTCCAAGTCGGTATGCATTTTTACAGCTTCAACTTATAGTTTAACCAAGATAACATGCAAAACAAAAAAGACAACAATAGAAAGGGAAAACTTGCAAAGAAAATATGCATAGCTCATAAAATCATTATCACCATCAAAATCTTTCATAAACCAATCTATAAAAACATTATGATATTTTGATACATACCTTTCTCTAAAACATCTAACTAACAGCGTCTGACAAGTGGAAAAGGATCATTAAAATTGAGAGTATCCACTTTTATGACTCTTCACAAACCAGTGGCAAACAATGCAACTGAAATGGTTGGAAAAACAATGTGAAAGAACACAAGTACGAAGGGCAACATTATATAACATTTTGTCTTTCTTCACTCTAAGAAGTCCTTCATGATAAGTCGGATAGGTTTGATATGAATGTTGACCAACACAACATTTAAGAGAAGAACCTTCAAGAGTCTAGAGATTTCATAATGAAATGACTCTTGCCATTTTCTTCATAACAATCACTTCTAAAATCTTAGTTTTTGGAATATTATTTGGCATGCACCTTAAAAAAGCCACAAAATGTATTAATTGGTACCTTAACATGGATACATGATAAAGTGTTATTTCTACCCAAATTTTCATTTGAAACTAAAAACCAATGGGAATGGTCACAATGACAATAAAATATATTAATTGGGGGAAGTGCTACATCAGTATCTTATATCAGTATCTTCATAGCATATAGAAATTTCATTCGATTGTATTTTTCATCCTGTGCTACATGAGAACCCCTTGCTCTGTATAGCAATAAAAAGTTGTTATGGAAATTATACAAGCAGTATTTTGTACTGTTAATAAACCAAAAACGGGTGTAATAGGAAATCCTATGGTTTTAGTGATATGAATGACGGTTAAATATTGTCATCTAATGACACCCACTACCACTAGCTTGGATAACAATGCAAGCATAAGCAACTTAAATGACACCTGAGCCCCAACATATCAGGCTCAAGGTGATACATAGTTTACCAATCACTTCCCTCACATAGATAATCACAAAAAGTTAGTTTCCATGAGGATTGGAAAGAGTACAAGACGAAATAACTTAGGACCCCATCATGTCGCTCTTACCCCCAAAAAAAAAAAAAAAAAGGTAAACATGTTTTATCTCATGGAACCAAAAATTACAAACGCACCAATGATAGGAAACAAGATGGTTCCAAAAAAAAAAAAGTCAGCAATTATATAAGTGAAGATATGATTCAAAAGAATTTACATGAAGACGATTTCAAGCACTTATTTCAAATAAGGATTGTGGTAGGCCTTTAAAATTAGGATTAGGGAGGGAAATGCTGGAAGAAATAACTTCTACCCCTCTAAATTACATTGCATTCACAATTACATTGTTGAAGCAATGTATAGATGATTGTTCTTGACAAAACAGGATCAAACTGACTTATAAGAATCCCATTTTATGTACATTGTCGGGTAAACAAAATATGCAGACCCGGCAAATGTACCTTACACAGGAAAGCTAACTCCAATACACACCAATCAACAACTGATCAAAGAAGAAAAGTGAAAAAGTCAACAAGAATGCCTCATAATAGCAGTTTTCAGTTTTTAGATGGATAAAATTATACAATTAGCTCAATTGCCTAAATTAGAAGTGTTATTCCAAACAATTCAGAATATTAGTCTACTACAGCTTGGAATTCATGGTCAAAGTTATCGTCTCTATACATTTCATAGATGAAGCTAATATTTTCCTTTTTAGAACCACATAGATGAAATTATCACATGTTCACTCTTCCAATGGCTTCAATGAACAGAGACATTGATGTGTGTATTGATAGTATGTGTGTATTGATAGTGCATATGCATATGCAAAACTCAAACGAGAGAAAGACATTGATAAAAACCACAAGCAATGTTAAAACCAAAATTTTATACCCAAGTAAAAAATGAAAAACCCACTGTTATAAACAATAAAGAATCAAAGCGATTTATCGAAAGTATTAACACAGGAATTGGACAATCCAATGTCACACTATAATAAGATCAGCAGCAATTCCAACACTTTTGTCAATGAAAAAACCAGATATTCAAAAGATTATGAGAGTGACTCTTGTTGCCAATTAGGCAAACTTGATAAGGGTTAGAGTCAACACAGGCATGCGTCTAACGATGCATAATTGCAAGAACATAAAAATTTTACCGGAGGGCTTCCGGAAAACTGATTGAGCTGTGAGAGAGCAGCAATCGCCACAGCTGCAGCTGCTGGATTCATTGCACCACCAAGTGCTGTGCCTGAATCCTGGTTTGAAAACTGTTGATTTCGAATCTGAGCCTGTTCGGGAGGTATTGGAACTCCAGGAGGGTGAATAGAGGTGACCTCTTGCTGGTATTGTTGGTGGGCATATGAATTTCCTTGATCTTGATTAGAATAGTATGCATATTGCTGGTCGTAATGTTGATTGTAGCCATAATAGGATTGGGAAGATTGATCAAAGGCTTGATTTTGAGATGAGTCATAGCCTTGTTCTTGTTGCTGCTGATGTTGTTGGTAAGTGGAATAATCCATCCAGAGAGAGAATAGTGTTTGTGAAGGGATTTCCTGAGAGATGATAATATCATCAGAAATTCATACCGATTCAACACCCAGGCACAACACATGAATACAAATATTGTCCGCTCGTTTTATGCCACCATCATAAATAGTCAAGGACTTACAAATTGCAAACTCCAGCATAAATAGATAAAAACAAAAAAAAAAGGTTATATTAGAATAACTACTTTATGATAATAATCTAACTTAACAATAATGTATATACGATATCTTGAATTATAATATCCAATTAAAATATATAGCTTCTTAGGGTTATGGTAATGTAATAGAGCATTGTGAAAACTACAGTTGTGGATATGTTTGTGATGGTGATTAATATTTGCAAGTTGTGAGTAGTACGGATTGTAAATATGGCTGATTATAATGAAATGGTGCTACTAATATAAATGATAAACTGTTGCATAACAGAGGAAAGTCAGCAATAAGTGTAAAAGAGAGGTTTTTTCTAAATATTAAAGAAATTAGTTAAGTTAGTTATGCAATAGATGGGTGTTAGTTTTCCAAAAATATCCTATTTAATCATGTGCATAATATCCCATAATGGAAATCTCTTATTATGTGCAATCAATAAGGATGCTTAAGAGAAAAATTAACAAAATTTGGGAGATAAAATGAAATGAAATATTTTACTACTAATTAGGACTAAAGTAAACACCTTGTATAACCCCTATATTTAAGACCAGAGCGAGTAAAATGTGAAGTATAGGTTAGGTGGTAAAAGATAAAGAATGAGAAAGAGGGCTAGGGAGAATAAAGAGGAAGTGGAATCAGATAATGGTGAAGGTGAAAGGCAGAAGGCAGAAAGAGCCCTTCCCCTGAACATGGAGAATTAATCTCCAAGAGCCCAGTTGTGGCTGGCCTGCCATAACCCGCGGCCTATGCGGTGGGGGCCTGTGCAGCCAGCACTTTGGCGGGCCTATTAATATATGTTAAAAAAAAGTATCATCATAGCACATATTGATTGCGAAAAAATCCATTCAACAGACCAGGCAATGTTAATGCAATAGCACAGATGGAAGTGGTGTTTGAGAATAACGCAGAATTAATAATATCTATCCATATTTGCTTCTCATTGAGGGAAAATTTTGCTGAAACTGGACACACGACATTTTATTAATAGTCATGGTGGAGGGATTATTACTTCATGCCTTCAAAAGATATTGAGTTGAAGAAATTATTACTGGGAAATCGAATCAAAACAATTTATAAGCTGTTTGACAGTTAAAATAATATGAAATAAAACGAACATACAGGCCTTGAAAAGCTAGAAAAATGAAGGAATTAAACTTGCAGTTGCTTCCGCTCTAGCAATAACTCAATGAACAGTTGTAACCTCATCGATTTAGAATCAAAGATAGCATATAATCTAACAGGAAGATGATATCTGGAGATGACAACACGAGAGTATGAATATGATGGAGCGAAGCAACCTAAATACTTAATTACTTGTAGAAACATACCTGCAGCTGCGAGCTTCCAGCCTTCCACCTTCCAGTGACTTTGACTTGCGAGAGTGACAGAGTCGAGAGTGAGAGAGAGAGCCGCAACCCGCGAGAGACGAGATGAGAGGGTGAGAGTCAGAGACAAGAGCGAGATGGCGAGATCCGAGATGCGATGGGGGATTGGGGTCGGGGGATGGCCGGAGAGGAGAGACTGAGAGACTGAGGCAGCATGAGACCGGAGACGAGAGTAACAGAGTCTAGAGGGAGAGAGTGGCCGGAGACGAGAGGGAGATCGTGCGAGCTGCGAGTGGAACTCTGGAGAGGAGCGGAGAAAGTGATAAACGAGAAAGGGAATTAGGGTTTGTAATTTGTGGAGAAAATTTTAAGGAAAAAAAATAGGGAAAATTGCACCTAGCTTCCAAACAAAAAAAAACACAACAAAATGGTTTCTAGAAATGTCAAATTTGCATTTAAAGTCCCGTGGTGTAACACCTAATCAAAAGGACATGTATACTTGACGTTCAATCGGTTAAATGTCACTTATTAACTTAGGACTCAATCCCAATAAAACTTGAACAACACTTATTTGATACTTTCAACCATTAGTTCAAAGTCTTAGTTTCAAATATCTATCAATTGAAATATTTTAGAATGAAAAATAATCATAATGTTATGGCAATCAAATTTAAAGTGTAATAAAAGTTTATTAAGAGTTTAATAGGGCTTTCACGGTTCGCTCCACTGGTGCCTTCCTTTTTCTTTTTACTAAAACATTCATCTGAAAAATGTTAATATAATGGGATGAGATTTCACGTCTAAGTAACTGCTGAAAGTTTCTATCATACATAAGCAAACCACATATGATGAAAAGAATGAACTGATTATAAGTATATTTGTATATAACATAATCCTCATACAAGACAATTACAAATTTAATCATCATTATGTCAATCTGTATTTTCATCACAACATGAAAATATACAATTATGCAATACGCAAAATACAACATCTCTTATTACTGTCCATCCTTATACCGCTGACTGGAAATATAGGCTAACACACAGTCGAATAGAAACTCATCCATTTGATTGGATTGTCTCAAACTCACTAATTCTTAAGATACACCCGTCCAAAGGTATAAAGCTTAAGTTTGGATTATGGCTAAAAAAACACAACTAAGGAGGTGTCACATGTATCACATCTCCAATGCAATTCTGGCCAAAAGAAAACATAGAAGAAGGAGCCTTGACAAGTGTCATCCACTGTGCACTGAGTGATATCATACCACGTGGTAAAATATCTCAATATACAAATTCCTCCTTACTCCAACCTATCACAAATGCAACTGCTATGATAGTAATATTCAATCATCAATAAATATAATATCATTAAAAGACAAGGTAAAATAAATCATACTTCCATTCATATCAAACATCACCACATATTCAAACACACCTAAAAGGAAACAATAATCAAATAATACATTAATTATAATTAATTTATTAACTAGGTGAATAAAGTGAGTTATAAAGAAATCAACTTGTAACATTATTTACTTGAGAATCTACAATACATACACATATACATAATTCAGTCCATTTTTTTTAATAAAAGATAGTCATTTACATACACAATTTATTAATTATATAGAAGAATATTCAGAGTTACATATTACTCTTTAATTTAAAATTTTTTTTTCAAAGAGTTACTTCAAAGCTCTCAATAAGAATTTACATAACGATAAACATAAATTTCTATCAATATGATACATCAAACTAACCTAGTGTTATTATAAGGCTACTGATTCATTCCAGCTTACTCAAAAAAAAGTTATAAGGCTACTGAAAATCTACTCTAGAACCTTAAACCTATTTTGAGAAGTCAATAGGTGATATTTCCATCAATGTATGCATATAATATATTTTTTTAGCCACTAAGTGATCCGGAAAAAAAAAAAAAAGGAAGCCTCTCTCTGTTTTTTTTTTTTTTGGAGAAAACATGGCCATTCAGCAAATCCTGCGAAAAGTCCTTCCTCAACAATGGGCGGAAGTGGCGTGTGTTGGTGTATACATATGAAAGTGGGAGATAAGTGTTTGAATGGATAAGTGTGTACAATACTCATATTGATTTGAAAGCCCACACGACAGCCACTGTATATGATAAAATAAAATAAAAGAGAGAAAATTAAAAACAAGATGGGGATGTCGCATGATAGTAAAGAACAAAAAACCAGACCGGGCAATGAACCGATCACGGTACAGGTTTAAGGGTCAATAATTCAATCGGGGTCGGACCGATGGTTGAACCAGTCATATTAAAATATTATAATTTATTAATGATATATATATATATATATTTTTTTTTTATATTTAAACTTCTATAGATAAAAATGAAGATTTTTAGAAAAAAAATGCTTAAAATTTATTAGTATTAGTTATGGTGCCTGTACTTATACAATAATATCTCCTTTTCTACAGTTAATTAATTATTCTATCCCTCAAAATCTTTTTTTTAAATTTATTCTTTCTTTACTTACTTTTCTCTTCAGTTTGGTCTTCAAACTTTTATTTTTCCCTAAAAAATAGCGCAAGATAGTAGTTATATGAATAAAAAAATATATTTTTTTTAAAAAAGGGGGTCCGGTTCGTCCACCGGTTTTGACCAGTCCACCGGTTTTTCACCCTAACCGGACCAGACCGCCGACCGGTTCACCGGTTTTCCGGTCCGGTTTTTTGCATAGTACATGATAGTACAATGAAGGGAAAAATATAGGAGGAAAACAAACTAAAGAAAAGAAAGAGCAAGAGATTGGCAAAAATAAAAAAATAAAAAAGAGCGAGCAAGAGGAATACAAGGTGGTTCATGGCAAGAGACACAATGGCAGAAAGTAGCACAAAGTATGCGAGTGATGAGGAGAATATTTATATGGAGAAAGAATTAGGCTTTTTGCTGTTGGGCTTTCTGCAGTTGGGCTTTTTTTTTTTTAACCCGATACATGTAAGCTATTAGAAGATCTGTATATATATATATATATGTCTGTATATGTACAACTTATCTAAAAGTTATTTATTTGCATATTAAAATTCAGCTAGATATAATTTTTTATAAAAAAAAATAACTCAACTAAATACAAATAAGATGGGTCAATATTTTAAAGCCTTAAAATTTTATTATTATTATTTACTTGCTATACTATACTTAATACAAATCTCAATTTCCTAAAATCTTAATAGTTCTTTTCCATTATTATTTACCCACTATAATATTATATTCCACTCTTAATATGTAAGAGTGATAAAAATATTAAAACCACGAATATATGACTGGACAACCTGGTTATATTAACACATAGTTAGACCATATAAACATAAGGATAGTAATCCAGTAGTTGACCACAAATGATTTGGGTTATGGAAGGATCCCTGTCCTCTTTCATACAGAGATACTGTTATAGAGTCTCCCCATCTGGAGCTCAAACCTTCCCCCTTCAGACCATTACATCATAGCCTTCTTTCATTTCCTACTGGAGGAGTAACTAGATTATTTCCTTACAGACATATATCCTAACTATATGAACATGTAACCAATAATACCCTTACAAGACCATCACTTTCTGGATTCAGATAAAACTACCTCCTTGATCCCTATAGAGAGAGTTTAGCTAGGCATACCATATATTGCTTTCTTTAGGATATAAATTGGGATTGCAGATCACAAACAGAAATTTTGATAAAGGAAATTTTATTTAAGTAAGAGAGTATTACAAAGAGAATTCTTGGAGATTGCTTGCTTCTTCAGAGGCATTTATAGGGCTTTATATAGAGTCATGCATACCCAACCCTAGTTATATTTTCTAACAACCATAGTTACTTTTCAAACAATCATGGTTACTGTCAAACCCCTCATTATTTTGACATTTATCAAAGTATTCATGCGCAGTTCAATGGGCATATAGTAATAACACATTATACTGATACAATATTCTTGATTACATTATAGAAAATCCTCACAGGGTTTATACATGCTACTGTACATATCCAAATATAAATATAAATAAATATAAGCTATTTTGACCTCTTAGCCATTTCTACTTGCTAAATAATTTTAAATTTTTGGAAAGGGTGAGATTTATACAAATCTTAGTAGAAACATGCTATTAATCATATAAAATGTGAAATATAAACATGCAATACATCATTTATCATGATGCATCAATCAAAATGCCATGCACATGTCAGACAATTCTCAGGAACCAAATGATGATTTTGTCCGAATAAAAATGATCATCCGTTCTTGATCTGCACAAATATCATCTCATAACGTGATCACAACAACTTGGAGCAGGCCTATACATGTCCGTAATCATTATAACTTAGAGCAGGCATATACCTGTCCTTATATATCAAGCCACTCAACTGGATCCACCTGGCCACATGGTACCCCAAAGGTTCTATGGAGTGATTTAACTCATCACTCACACCCCTAGAGTATCAATACCACAAGCAACACATTGTACAGGCTAGGCAACAATTGCATATTAATAATAACATAGAGTATGAAAAGATAAAGTTACTATCTGGATTCCTTTTCAAAGCTTAGCTACTACTGGTCCTTTAATATTTTGTCTGGCTCGGGCAATTACCAAACCCTAAAATTCTCAAAGTAATTATAAATGAGTTATTACTCATTCATACTTTATTCTAAAATTCCTAAGTTGGGTTATCTTTACTCAAGGTGATAAATTACCAAAATGCCCCTAGGAATCCGGTCTAATTCCCCTTATACCTAGTATAATTGTACTTTCTCAAAATTATGCCCAGGCTATTCCTACAAAATTTTGTATGTAGAAACCATTTTTATCCTTATTTTTGAAAAATTTATACTTGAATGACCAGATTACCCTTGACAGCTACTAGTTAGGGTTTTAGGGGCAAAATTGTCATTTTCATAGGTTTTCCAGAAATTTCCAACTTTTTTAGTCAACTTTGAAAATTCATAACTAAATATAGAAAATTCCAAATTGAGTGGTTACAATTCCTATGTAAATATCTTCCAGTCCTATTTAAAGAAAAAATATCACAAAGCACTAGATATATCCAAAAAATTCCAGAAAATTTGACCAAGTTAATCTGCCATAGAATTTGTTCCAGATTCATGGTTAAACTTTGAAAAATCATATCTTTCAATCCACTTATCCAAATGGCTTATAATACCTATCAAATTAACGCCCAAGATGTCTAATTTCATCCAATAAAATTTCACAAGATTTGAACAGAGCTTGGTCACTTAAAAACATGCCAGAACAATATGGCATAAATTGGAAGAATAGAAGTTTCATGTTTTAGCCTTTAAAACACTTTCCTTTTCTCCTGTAATCATATGATTAACCCTTTTAACACTATTTGAACATGATTAGTGTTAATTTAGGCAGAATTTTCCCTTAGGATTTGAACATCCCAAATTTACAGAATTGCCAAAACAACCAAATAACCAGTTAGAACACAGTCACAACTCAGTATCCAGCAAGAATTTTAAAGTTTATACAACTTACTTACCTCTTCTTCTTCTTCCTCTTAAACTGTCACCCCTTCCCTTCTTCCATGGGTCTTTGCTTATTCGATAACTAATCTTAAGAGAATAGAGAAGTTAAGAAGAGATTTCTTAGACTAGAACACAAGATTGAGCAAAGATTTCGGTATACTTACCTAGTTCTTGGTCCTTAGATTTTGTATTTTCCTCTTGCTCCTTCTCTCTTCCAAGTCTCTTCTTCCCTGTTCTTTTCTTTTCTTGGACGTCCATATGGTCACATATATAGAGTGCATGAGAGTTCTCTAGATGGATGCTTATGTGTCCATAAAATATAATTTTATTTTATTTTGTCATATGCCAAAATACATAACTATATTTTATTCCAAGATTTTTCTATGATTATTTCCATAAGCTCTTCCATTTTTTCTCTCAACCGTCCATTCCTCCTAGCTTATAGAAAATTACTGAATTTATCTATGTGGCCAAAATGATCATTTTGCTATTGCACATTCTCCATTTTTGCAATAATTGGAAAAATTGGTAGAATTTTCATCAAAATTTAAAAATTCATATCTAATTGTGTAGATATCCAATTGGGATGATTCCAAAGGTTATGTGACCCTTATTAAGTCTAGTTTTAGGAAAAAATATAAAATTTAGCCAATTAGAAGCTCAAAATTCCCATAATCTTCGTTTTTGAACACTGCCACAGAAAATTCCCAGTTTCATTGAGCTAACTTCAAAAATTCATATAGGACTTATCAAATTAAAGCTTGTTATATATAATTTTATTCTGGAAATTTTTAGAATTTTGGGACATCATTTGTCTATTTAAAAATATTACATAACATGACTACCTCACAGGGAAACTTATCGGCAACATCCTTATCTTATATACCAAATAACTATATTGTTTGTGACCTCTAATTGACTTATTGTGTCTCTTAATATTATCTTTAATTTACCATTTTATTCTTTCAGTACCACTAAGGTATAGATGAATTTTGGTGACTGAAATTTGGGATATTACAGTTTCTTTTACAAAGGCATGTAATTATTCTTCCACTTACGCGTGTTTCCCGGGCTTCACGTGTTCATTGTTTTTCTTTTATCTTATATTCTTGTGATCATTTCTTCCACTTTCCTTTGTCTTCTTTTCTTTTCTTCTGTCAGAAATTGCTTATTAGATAATGCTGATATCGATATCTGGTTCTTCATAATCTTTCCCCATTCTTTTTATGTCACAATATTCACATGTATGTACAGGATAATCTGAAAGTATTCGACATATCTTCTTTTTGGTGCCTTCTGAATTATTCATATCGTTTCTTTTATACAATTGTGCCAATGGATAAACTGATAATCATTATTTGGTGTCTTCCTAATGGAATATATACAGGTTGTTGGTCCTATATAATAAACATATTGGGCTTCATCTTGGGCTGTTATTGTTCTATTCATCTCCTAGAATATAATATGATAATTGTAACATCCTAAATTTTAGGACTAGAAGCTTGAGAATAAGTTGGAATCAAGTGTACTGCTAAGCTCCGGTTTAGCAAGTGTCCCAGGAAGGCATAACTTTATTCCTTAAAATTTCTTATACCTTTATAGCATTCAAGGGAATACAATGGCGAATTAAAGAGCACATAAAATGATAAAACAAGACAATTATTGGACACAAACAACATAATGAAAGTGTGTTTTCTTATACCTTTATGGCATTCTTACCTTTATGTTTGGAACACAATTTGTAAGAATTGAGTTTTGTTGCTAGTGTGTTTTCTTGCGTGACAGTCTTGTTGTGTGACATTTTTAAATAGGCAAATGATATCTGATAATTGAATATTTATTACACTCATTTGTATCTCTTGATTAATAAATTTAGATTGTTTAGTAATAAATAATGGGCTTTTATGCTTATTTGGGCTTTGAGTGTTTTATTGGATTTAACATATTTTAATAATAAAATTCCAGATTTACAACCCTTCTCTATTTTGATTTTAACTCTTGAACCAGATATTCGAATTATCTCATTCTTATCTCATTTTTTAGATGATTCAGAGAGCAACAATTGATATGAAGACTTGAAGAGAAGATTCGGACAAGAGGATAGTAAAAAATGCAGTCAATGTTATATGTATTTTTCTGGATTTTTATTGGGCCTAAATTTTGTAATGAAGCACTATTTATTATGGATTTTCGTTTTGGGCTGAACTAATGGGCTCTGGCCCATTTGACAATTAGGTTAAAACCTAAGTTAGCTGAAACAATAGACAGAATGTTTTAGTGGATGTTTTTAGATTGAAATCAGAAGTTCTAAATTCTCTGAAATGTTCTTCATGTTCTTCGTTTGTTCTTCGGATTTTCCAGCCATGTCCGGCTAAGTTTCTGTGACTGACCTATGGATTGAGGATTCACGTTTCCAATCAGAGGACACACTTAAACCGGTAACGTAATTCGTTTCTATTTACTCTAATCGGATCCGATTTCTAGAATAGTTCGAATGTTTGTTTTAATATTCTGATCAGTACATCCCAAGGACACAGTTCAGATCGGGTTACAGTGCTACTAAACGATTATACAGTAGCACGCCACCCATACGAACAGAACCTAGACGATCGTCTAGTCGAGGGATTTTCTGGACGAACACAGAGGTTTCGGTTCGTCCAGATCCAATCACGAGTTCATTATAATCTTCGTCCGATGATGGTAGAAAACTATGAATCCCAATCCTATGGTCAGTCGTTTTAATCTGTTTGATCTAGTTCGTTTTTGATTTCTGTCTTTAATCTGAATTTATTGTTCGATAATAGTTTAATTAAAACCCCCCAATCGATCATTGTTTTGAATGTTCTAGACTGCATGTAAATTTTGTGGGAAACGATCCAGGTTCTCTGTACTGCAAATCCTCATTGAAACTGGTTATTTTGTGAGAACTCGACAATTCTCACCAATATCCAATGCCTATGAAATTTTCTATAATGAAAGTAGACTTATCAGGATTTAATTGATATGTCATATAAGTCATTTGGAGCTGTACACAAAGAGTTATGTTTTTTTTTGAAGTTAGCCGAATAAAACGGCAAGCTTTTGTGACAACATCCAATAAATGATATTATGGGAATTATGAGCTTCTAGTTGGCTAAATTTTATATTTTTCCTTAAAACTAGATTTAATAAGGGTCACATAACCTTTAGAACCACACCAATTGGACATCTATAAATAAAGATATGAATTTTCAAAGTTTGAAAAAAATTCTGCTAGTTTTCCAGCAAAGTGCGAAAATGGAAAAGATGCATGGGAAAAATGGTCATTTGACCAATAAAGCAAGATGGATTTATTTTTCCCTTTAATTGGCCAATATTTTCGGCCAAAATGAAGAAATAGGAGGGAAATAATTTACTTGGCTCACATTAATTCAAGAAATAAATAAATCTTGGCCAAGTAAATATAGCACATGGTAATTGTCATTAAACAATATTATTTCAAAAACAAGAGGAGAGATATTTTGATAAAGCAATTATCTCCTCTTTCTTTATCATTTTCGACTAGCACCAGAGCAAGAGAGAGAGATTGAATGAAAAACAAGAACAAAGAAAAAGAGCTAGGGTTCAAGAAGACAAGATCAAGGTAAATAAGCTTTTATTTTAAGTGTTTTTGCCTTCTAACTTCATGAAAACCTCTTCTAATCTCTTCTCCATCTTGGAAACCATGTTTAGCAAGCAAAATCAAGAGGGAAGAGAGAGAGAGAAAGTTGGCGCCTAGAGAGAGAAAGTGGAAGAATCAAGAAATAATCTCAAAAACCTAGTTCCTCTTGTTGATTCTTGATTGTTGTTGGTGGTTGTTGTGGCTTTGTTTTCATGATTGGGATGCACAAACCCTAAGGGGAGATGCTGCCCAAATTCACCCTAATTGTAATATCCCAAAATTTCAAACACTAAAATTACTTGAATATTTAATGAAATAAAATGATGAAATTTTGGTGTCATTTGGCGGGCCTTGATATGTGTATTGCAGTCCTGAGTAGAATCTCGGTCAAACACCGATAAAGTAACTTTATTAAAGTCGCTTTAATAAAGTAAACAATGATAACAAAAAGTTGTAATGATGACAAATAAAGTAACTTTTGAAAAGTAGCTTTTTGAAGAACCAATGAGAAGTCGCCATGTAATCTTGACATAATTAAAGGTGTTGAGTCAGTGGGAAACCTTACGGTTAACATAATTAAGGATGTTGAGTCAGCAGGACACCTCGCGGTACCTACCAACCTCTGGTTATGGCATGTGTTCGACTATCCTGAACGCCGACTCTGGGAGTCAGGGAGTGTAACATTCCAAATTTCAGTCACCAAAATTCCTTTATACCTTGGTGGTAAAAAAGGGGATACAATAGGAAACTAAAGAGCACATTAAGAGATAAAACAAGGCAATTAGAGGTAACACACAATATGGTTATTTGGTACACAAGTTAGTGTTGCTACCAGTGTGTTCTCCCATGAGACAGTCTTATTGTGTGAATTTTTTAAAATAGTAAATGATGTCCAAAAATTCTAAAAATTTCCATAATGAAATTATATATAATAATATTTAATTTTATAGGTCATATAGAATTTTTGAAGTTAGTCCAGTGAAACTAAGAATTTTCTGTGGCAGAGCTTAAAAATGGAAATTCTGGAAAGTCTAAACTTCCATTTGGTTAAAGGTTATATTTTTTTATTGAAAATATACTTAATAAGGGTCATATAGACTTTAGAACCATCCCAATTGGATATCTATACGATTATATATGAATTTTCAAAGTTTGATGAAAATTCTGCCAATTTTTCTAGCACATGCGAAGTTGGAAAGATGTAAGGGCAAAATGGTCATTTTGGCTAATAAAAATCAAGAGCCAATATTTTCCCTTTACTTGGGCACAAATTTGGTCAAGAGAAGTAAGAGTAAGAGGAAATATAATTTTGCCACATAAGTGTACACTTGGAAGCCAAGAGAAAATATCAAAGCATAAAGAAATATTAAAATTTTGACATATGCTAAAAAGGGAATAAAATAATATTTATAAGGGACACCTAAGACAAGCTGTAGAGAACTCTTATGTTCTCTATAAAAGGGGGCCATTTCGGCCAAGAGAAGAGAGGAGAAGAAGAGGAAGAGAGCTAGGGAGAAAGAGAAGAGAAGCTAAAGTCTAAGGCATAAGAACTAAGTAAGTAGGTAGAAATCTCTATTTATTATTGTGTTCTAACTCATTAATCTTCTTCTTAACCTCCCTAACCTCTTGTATAGCTATCAAACAACCATAAAATTAAGGAAAGAAGGAGGAAGTACATGGCCAAAGTAGTAGAAGAAGAAGAGATAAGGTAAGAAGCAAAAACTTTGGAATTCTTGCTAGAAATGTTGTTGTGACTGTTGTTTGGCTGGATATTGGTTGATTTATGTAAATTTGTATCTTGGGATGTTCAAGTTCTAAGGGGAGATGCTATCCAAATTTCTATTGATTATGTTGAATTGATGATTTGGTGGTTAAACAAGTGAAAACAAGGTGAAAGAAGATGATTTAAAGGCTAAAATCATGAAAAAATCAATTTCCCTAAAAATTCTTTAAGTTTCGGCCAAGATAGAAAATGAGGGATGGAGTTGGAATTTCATATTTTTAATAGTTCCATGATGTTTAGAAAGGAAAATTGTGTAGGGTTCATGTAGATTGTGAAGCATGAAAAGCCTTAGCTTGTGAAATGACAATTTTGCCCCTAAAACCCCAAGTTAGGGCTGCTAAGGGAAAAACTGTAATTTGAGCTAGAATTTTCCTAATATGAGTTCAAAAATGGATTCTTTACACAAAAATATGTAAGGTAGGCCCGGGTTGTAATTTTTGAAAAAGTACAAAAACACTGGGTAAAAAGGGAATTAAACCGGGTTCCCCAGGGGCATTTTGGTAATTTGACACCTTGAGTAAAGATAACCAACTTGTGAGTTCTAAAATAAAGTATGAATGAGTAATAACTCATTTACAATTACTTTAGGAATTTTAGGAATTGGTAATTGCCCAAACCAGACGAAAGGTTAAAGGACTGGTAGAAGCTAGGCTTTGGAAAAGAGTCCAGGTAGTAATTTTATATCTCATATTCTATGTGAATGTTAATATGCATTGATTGCCATGTTCTGTATAATGTGATTTGTTGTTGGTGGTGGTTATGACTTCCTGTGCGCGCGCATAACCACCGCATGTGCGAGAAATATGACCAGATTTGCCACAATAATTGCAAACTATATAATGATATGTATTATGGGATTTTATGCAAGTATTGCATCGATCATGTGAATGCGAACTTAGATAATTTTCATTTGAGCATACTTTCTTTCTCATATATTCTCTAGCATAATCAAAAACAATTTTGGTTTTTAATAAGATCAAATAATTAGTTGGTTGAAAAATAATTTTATGCAAACTTTGAAAATCAGTTTTCAAAATAACTCTAGAAGAATTGGAATTGTTTACCACATGTGCATCTTGAGCTTTATAGTATGATCCATCAAATTCGTCCGTAATGAGCTCTTCTTGGGGATCATCTTCCTCTTGTTCTTTTGTGTGGATTGGATCGTGGAAGCATTTTCTGATTTCACCCTCTTTCATCTTGTCTTCTGTTTGTTCATCAATCATGGATATGCAGCTTATAGTTTCAGATGAACTGTCAATACTTTCAACTTCAACACAGTTGTTAGATGCATATATAGAATTAAGAGTATCCCAGATATCTTTAGCATTATAGCAAAATTTAATTTTCTCGAAATCATTTTTTGTCATAACACTATAGAGAAATTTCACTGCTCTAATATTCAAGGAAAACATTTTCTTCTCTCCTTCTGTCCAATCTTTTCTAGGTTTCAGATCAAAAATATTTGTAACAACATTCCACATATCATAATCAAATGCTTTTATAAAACTAGTTATTCTAGCTTTCCAAAACCAGAAATCAATATCTTTCAAAAGAGGTGGAATTGTATAATCAAAACCTTTTGGAAGCATAAAACACCCAAAATCAGCCATTGATAACTCTTGAGACGGTAAAGTCCTTTAAACAAGAGTCCAGCTCTGATACCAAATGTTAGTTTCGGCTAACACCCAAGAGGATGGGTGAATTGGGTGTAAGATAAAAACTTAACAACTTTGAGAATCTTTTCGTATTTTAGTGAAAATAATAAATATAAAAGTAATTAGGCATAAATAAATCAATAGCTAATTAATTAAGGAATATGTGCGGGAAATATAAGAGTTTAAGGAAGAGAGGATACAAACATAAATTTATTTTGGTTCGGTCCAATCCACGATGACCTACATCCAGCCCCGAGGATCCTCCTAAGATTTTCAATCCATTATTTTCTTGTTTAACCGGGCACAAGAAAAGCCTCTACAATCCCACAAGTTTAGCCGGGCACTTATGAAGCCGTTTACAAATCTCTCACGGAGATACTCTCCCTTACTCACCGTAAGGATACAACCTTTATGATGAAGGATTATAATCAATCTTCTCTCTCAGAAGTGTATAAGATGAACAATGAAGTACATTACAAATAATTTCACTCTCAATGGTAAATTATATGAATAATGAGAAAACAAAGAGCAAATGAAATAATCATCAGAGTATTGGCATTTTGACAGTATGGCTGCAAGCTCTTATCCTCGACTTGGAACACTTTTCAATTTATAGTTGATGTATCTTAGATGAACGTTAGAGATGTTGAAGTATCAGTTAGGCACGTTGGTCTTCCCATTGAGATTCTATTGATTTACAAAAAATATGACCGTTGGAGATTCTGACACAATTTGCTTTTTGTCCGTTGAGTTGTAATCCATGGTCAATCACCTATAATCCTTATATAAACTTGATTAGTAATGATTAAGAATGTTTAGACGCAACATAATCAAGGTTTAAATGAATTCGTAAGGTTATAGAGAAATCCAATACGGTGATTTTCAAATGGATGTTGAACCTGCACTTGAGTGGAAATAGGATCACTTGAGTTGATGACTGTCACTTGGGTGAATATGTATCACTTGAGTGAAAACTAAGATGCACTCTTAATTTTATCAGAAGGTGACTTGCTGAGTATCGCGAGTTGTAAGATATCACTCGAATGGCATCTTATCACTCGGGTGGTCTTTACCTTTCACTTTCAACACTGTCGTGAGTCACTTGGGAAAAGCTTGTGAGTGACACATTCCACTTGAGTGATCACTTACTCACTCGAGTGGAAGTTCTTCATAACTTCCAGAGACCCCCACGAGTGACTTTTGAAAATAGCAAGTGATCCATTGTCACTCGAGTGGCCACTTACCCACTCGAGTGAATTCTTCTCAACTTTCAAAAATTTTGCGAGTGACTTGATAAAATCTACAAGTGACAATATTCACTCGAGTGATCACTAATTCACTCAAGTGGATACTCTTCATAACTTCCTGTAGATCCTCAAAGTGACTTCTTGAGACTCACGAGTAAGAACATTTCACTCGAGTGATAACCTGTCACTCGAGTGAGGTTTCTTCATAACCTTTGAAAAACCAGTGAGTGACTTGCGAAAATTCTGAAGATTAAGCCCATCACTTGAGTGTTTATTTATTAACTCGAGTGAGCATGTACAGCCTCTGACTTGAGAAACTGAAGGTTAGAATCATCACATCACTCGTGTATCACTCAAGTGTTCACTTCAAGTGAGTTGTATAATTTGGCTTCAAATATGGCAAATGATCCATCATTGAAAAGCTCTTATCATTTGTATTCCAATCCAAAAAGAATAAGCTCAAACTCAATTGTATGTTGCAAGTTATGATCAAAAGAGTGTATATTGTATATGCATTTTCAAGCACCAAATTCCAGAAGCCATACCGCTTTGAATATAAATCCAAATTTGACATGTTATATATCCATGGAAATATATTTAAGTCTAGTTTCATATGGAACCAGTTTGAGCTCAATTGGATTTTTAATTTAGGAGTTATGTCCAAAATACCGACCTGGTTTGGACAGTGATAGTGATTTGAAGGTCAAATTTAAAAATTCATATCTCCTTCTTATGAGCTTCTTTCAGCTTGAATTTTATGTCAAAATAATGCATTGGGAGTCTAGTTTCATATGCCACTATTTTCATCTCAATCGGAGTTGTGGTTTGAGAGACATGGCCAAATTACCTAACCTTGTCCATGCTGAACGAAGAACAGAGCTTAACATAATAGTTGAAAATACATTTCCACTCGAGTGACACATGTTCCACTTGAGTGAAAATCATTCTCACTCGCGAATATAACTCGAGTGACATTTTTGAAACCTGAGAGTGATGCACTGTAGCTCCGAAAAATCACTATTCATTGCAAAACTTGAAATAACTCATTTTAACTTCGAATTAAGCCATTCCAACTTCCATTTGATCGTGGAGACTTCTATTATCAAATCTAATAACTTGAAAATTGATATTCCCAATATATTTTGCAAATTCTTCTTTCTTCAGTCTCTTTCTTCTTGATGATCATTCTTCATATCTCAACCAGATAGCTTCTTTATTTTCTTGATTATCTTCAATCTTCTTCTTCTTCCTCTTGAATGATCCAACTTAATAACTTCTTTCTTGACTTTCTTCTTGATCATTCTCCATAAATATATATCTTCTAATCTACATTAAATATAACAATTAGTCAAGTAAGAAGATAAATATGTTATGTAAACTTTTTGCTCTCAAATATTTGACATCATCAAAACTAATTACATCTAACAGATACAACCTGTCATATAACCAAATCACTTCCCTTTTATCACACGATATTTTGATCTAGGATGAGGCATGGAGAATGTCATCCTCCTTTTCTTGACCATTACTTTCTCAATCCTTGAGTAGTATGACTATAGAAATGGAAACTCCTTTCTATTATAGTATGGCTATACATTTCTCAGACTCATTCATCGAGAGGCCCAGTAATATCTCTCTACTAATATGAGGGATAAATTCTATATTGACCATTCACATTCCTCTACATGAAAACAACTAAGCCCGATTATAGCTTTTATCTAAGTCAAAGCTTAGTGACTCTCATGTAGGAATCCATGATGATCTCAGGTCAAAGGGCATTGTAACATGATTATACATGAGATAAGCTTATGACTTGATCCCATATAGCTTTCTCATAGCGAATCGGTCCAGTACCTTGTACTCCTACAAGTGCCTAAGACTTTGATTCATATCCCCATACCTTATCAAAGTCATACTGATCTTATTTCATCTTTGCTCCCACATAGATGACCGACCAGGGACATTTAGGATAATAATTATGATTTATCCAAGGAAACAGTTATCACAGTGAACTTGCAAATAATGTGATAACTAAATGGAGAAATTCATTGAATAACAACGTTCAAAGTACAACGATTGGCCCCTAGGGCACAATTTCCAACAGTTTCCACAGTAGGCAGCAGCTCTGAGGGCAGAATCATAATTACCAGCAACAAAGGGTTCCGGACTAGTACAAGAGGAGACTTTGATTATCTGAAGGCCTTTTATTATTTTAAGGTATGTAATTATTATGTACGTACCCCTATGGGAAGTTCCTGTATTATAATCAAGCATATTGATCCATTATATCAGTATATTTATGCTATTCCTATGTGTCTGCTGAACTGCGTATTGCTGCTTTAATTAATATCAATATTAAGGGGTATGTCAGACGGGTGTTGACAATAATCTTGGGATCTTATAAGAGAAACTCTGTACTAAAAATCTTCATCATCTTCTATATATGTCTTCTCTTCTGGATTATACTTGAGCAGATTCTTTGTTGTCCCGAGCCTTAAAAGATTTATAGGTGGATAAAATTGATCTCATCATCTTCTATATATGTCTTATCTTCTGGATTATACTTGAGCAGATTCTTCGTTATCCCGAGCCTTAAAAGATTTATAGGTGGATAAAATTGATCTGGAGTTACCTCAGTGATTGTTGAGTAACACCTTATAAATACCTGATGTTGAATTACAATTCCAAAATAAATTTTTATAGCTTCTTTTAAATATGGTGGTAATTCGGCTATCTCCTCCATTGAAGGTGAAGGCTATATAGTTTGAATCATTCCATAACTATATAGAGTTTTGACAATATTTGGAGCTATTCCTAGATATATGATGACTTTATTGAAAGTATAATGGGAAACATATTTAATAGTAGGGGTCTTGAAGGCAAAATGGTTTAATCTTTGGACAAGTGTTTTGAGGAACTTGTATTGCTGAGGTATCTGAAAAAAGGTATTATAGGCCGTGTTTCTTGTCTTGGAGGTAAAAGGTTTTTCTTGTTGGACTTTTTTATTCACTTGGAGTTTTAGGCTTTTTCTTTTTCTTGCTCTTGGGATTTTATAATTTCTGCTAAGGGGGTGATTTTTCTATTTGGTTGCTGGATTGGGCTTATTGGCTCAACTATTGGGCTTAGAGGTGAAGCATTTGCTTTAGATATACTTAACATATTTTTCTGCATGTAGTATCATCTAAACTTATATTTTTTTGTTGTGGGTCCAGTAGACTCCACTTTACAAGTCAATTTCTAAATATGAGAATATAGATTTGATATAGAACTTGATATATTCTGCATACTGGAAGTTATTTGACTAACTAGAAGGTTGAAATTCATTTCTATAGAATATTTACCTCCATAGTTAGTTGCTCCATGGTGAAGGTTTCTTTAGAAGAGCCTTCATTATTCATCATATTATTCGTCATTCTTCATTCTCCTGCTAGTCTTGATATTTTAGCAGTTAATTTTGATAGATTGTGTATATAATTCCTAGCTTGATTTACTAGTTCTAAAAAAGATTGTAATTCTTTTTTATTAGTAATCTCCTGAAATTCTAAAACTTTTTGACTTATATATTCTTATAATTTTATTCCATCTGGTGATATTATCTGTCCTAGAAAGGGTATTCTTGTCTTCCTTAATTTAACTTTCTTAGGTGATATATTTAATCCTTTCTTTTCTATTAATGTTATAAATTGATTGTAATGATCTTCATGTTCTTTTTCATCTTTTGAGAATATTAATATATCATCAATATATATTACTGCAAAATCTCTTAATGGTAGTAATAATTTTGATACATATTCCTAAAATATACTTGGACTATTATGGAATCACAAAGATAATACATTCCATTCATATAATCCTTCTGATGTACTAAATGCTTATATTTCTTACTTTCCTCTTCTAACTTAATTTGAAAAAATCATAACTTACAATCAAACTTACTGAATATTGTTTTTCCTCTTATTAGATTGAATAATAAATCCATTTTTGGAATTGGATATCTATTTCTTATTGCTAATTCATTTAGTTTTGTATAATTTATCACCATTCTTTATTTTCCTCTTTTTTTTTTCACTATGTTTTATAACTATCATTCTAGTGAAAAATATTTAGATCTACTTTCTCTAATTAAATCATATTGTTTCATTTCATTTATATGCATTATAAATTCTTTTTTATCTTGTTCAGTCCATGGGTATGGTTTACAATTTATTTCTTTGCTAGCGCTATAATATTTTAATTCTATCTTTACTAAAGGTTTAGATTTGTTCCAATGAATTAATGGATTATCACTATAATTGTCTTATAATCTTTGTTCTATTGTTTTTACTTCGATTATAGCAAAGTGGCTAACATATGTTGTATTTCTATTGGTTGATTATTTTGTAAGAATTGTACTTCATTTTCATTTGTTTTCTTTTGGAAATTTTCATCTTTTATTCCATATGGTTTAGTTATTCTTATCCCCCAAGCTTCATGTTTACAAGGGGTTGTTAATATTAAAGCTTTTTGATCATATGTATTGAATAATATTGTTCTAAGAAATCAAGTCCTAATATTATATCACAAGATGACTCATTATAATGATTTAATTCTTGTTTTAATAATTCATATTCTCCTATCTGTATATTTATATTTCTTGCTTTTAATTCTATCATATGTATTTTTTTTCCAACACTTTCCATTCTTAATATTCTACTTTTCTTTTTCCATAATTCTGGTGGTAAGACATTATATTTTGCTATAATTAAATTTGCTCCTGTATCTACTAATACATGATATTTCTGAGATCTATATTTTTTATAATTAAATTTAATTAACATGTAGTATAAGGATCTCATTTTGTCATATATTTATATTCTGGATAATAATTTTAATTTATTCTTAAAATATTTCTTTAAAAGTCTTCTACCATTTATTCTATTAATAATTCGGTTATAGGCTACAGGCAATCTTTCAATATGATCTTGTATGACTTCTTTCAGAATATCTTTATGTAACATTCCAAAGTTTATTCACCAAAATTCCTTGTAGATTTGTTACATTAAATGGAATAAAATGGTGAATTTTGGTACACTTGAAATGACAAAATATTGGAAGTAGATGTTACATTGATCATTTGGCTAATAAACCAAGAAGCTCCTATTTTTCTTCAATTTTAAAGGCCAAAGTTTTCCAAAAAGGAAGAAGGGAAGAGGAAATCAATACTTGGACTCAAATTAAGCCAAGTGAAAGCATTTGAGGCCTAATAGAAAAAGAAGAAGCAAAAATTCAAGAACATGTGCAAAAAATTCCAATAAATAATTAATATTTTAAGGAGGTGGAATGTGATGTTTTAAAGAGCCATTTAGCTCTTCTGAGGGGCTATATTTTTGGCTAAATAGAGAAGAGAGAGAGAGAGAGAGTAAAAGTATGAGGAATAAAGGAACAAAGAGAAGAGACAAGGATTAAAGAAGGCAATTAGGTAAGCTTGTAAGTAAAATTCACTTGTTTTTGTCTCTAAATCATTAGAAACCTCTTCTAATCCCCATATACTTCTTGAAATGACATGAAGCAAGAAGAAAATCAAGGAGAAACAAGAAGGAGAGGAGACAAAATTTTAAAGAAAGAAGAGAAATGAAGAGGTAAGCCATGAAACATTGTCATACTTGTTGATTTATAGTTGTTGTTGGTGATTTGGTTGATTGGTTGTCTTGGTTGTTATTGTAATACCCTAAATTTTGGGATTAAAGGCTTGAGGTTTAGCCTGGATTAAGTGGACTGCTAGACCCCGGTTTGACAAATGTCCAAGTGAGGAATGATATATTTTCTAAAATTCCTTAATATCTTTGGATATTAAAAAGAAATAAAAGATGAGGGAAAAATGGTAATTTTGTCAAAAGATAAGAAATGATGATTTTCCCTAATATTCCCAATGATTTGAGTTGAATGGGAATTAAAAAGAGGGAAATGACTACTTGATAATTAATAAGCCTGTGTGGGTGAATTATTATCAAGGAAAGTCAATAAGTGGAAAAGCTTAAGGCTTTGGTTGACTACTCAAGGTGGCATAATAGGATAATTTGAGAGTGAATTATACTCTCTTATTTTTCATTAATATTAATGGAATGATGAAGGAAAAGACAAAGGAAACTTGTTGTGCAAGAAATGAGATAGGTGGACTAATTGAGTACAGGCCACCTGAATGATTTAATTAAATCATCATTCCTTCATATTCCTTTATTCTCATTCTTTCCTGCGTATGAATTAGAATTAAAAGGGAAAGGAAACGAGAAAGAGAACAGATGAGAATGAGAAAGAAAGAGAACGGACGAACGAGAACAAGAGGTGGAAGAGAGAGAAAGTTATATATCGCCGGAACTCTACCGAAACGACGTTTTCTCTCAAAGTACCCAGTACAAACATTACTCTACTTATCTCGAGCTTCATTTCTATGATTTCAGTTTCTCATTTGGAGGTGGTTGGTGCTATCTCACCGGCCGGAGCGTCGCCAGAATTTTGAACCGAATTCAGAAAAGTGTAGAGGTAAGCGTAAGCTTCCTTTTGACCATTTTGGTTTGTCATTTGGATGAGTATTTTAAGAGTATGGTATTGTTTATCTCTCGTTAAATCAGTGTTTTGGGGACTGAAACGATGTCCAATGGATGTCTAAACGGCTAATCATGTAATAAGGAGTAGAAAGGAGGGTATTAAGTCAAAGAAAGGGAGGAACCGACACAACTCTTCTGAGAACTCTATATTGGCTGCCTAAGGTATGGCATGAGTAAAGACTTGAAATTTCATCGATTGGATGATTTCATTGAGTTCAGAAGAGCAAATTGTGTAGGGTTCATGTTGATGACTAAGTGAGAAAAGGCCTGGGGTGTGAAATGACCGAATTACCCTTTAAGCTCTAAATAAGGGATGTCAAGGGGTATTTCCATCATTCGAGTGTGAATTTGACTAATATGAAGTCATAAATGGATTCTACACATGAAATTGTGTAGGATTGGCCCATGTCATAATTTCTGTAAAAGTACAGTTGGGCCGGGCTTCTGGGGGCATTTTGGTAATTTAGCATAATTGGGCTAAGTTATCAACTAATATGAGTCTAGAATGTTATAAGGATGAGTAGTGACTCATGTATGCTATGTTTGGGAATTCTAGGACTCGATGAATGGATGTGCCCGAACCGGAGCAAGAACGAAGGATTGAGGACGGACGTGAAGTCCGGCAGGTAGTGAACTTACATTTCTTGCATGTGTATGATATGTATGTATTGCATTAATTTTATGATTGCTATGCCTATTTTTGTAGAAAATGTATGATTGGTTGAAGCTTTTTTATATTTGTGCAATGGCTATATGTATGTCATAACATCGAGCACGCAGCATGTCATTATGTTGTCATGAAATAGTGTAGGCAAGTATGTCATGTATTCATATATATCTACATGCATAGTGGTATTGTTCACTATTGAGATTCTCTCGAATCTCACTCCTCCCAAACAACCATTTTAGACAGGTTGAAGGATGCATGGAAGTATGAACGGAGGAGATATGGAGACGTGAGGTGAAGAGAAGATCGTCATTTAATGTAATGGATTTGCATTTGATAGCCTTGTGTGGGTTGATGTATATGTGTATGTATGAGCATGTATGAAAGATTGTTGTTAAAGAAGAGGACCGCTCTAATGTAATAAGAGAATTGCTCTAGTGTAAATAAAGAGAACGACTGTTAGTTTATTAAAATAATTGCTCGCTTACTCTGATCTGTGGAAACTAAGAGCCGGAGAGGTAATGAAAGTGAGGTGTCACAGTTATGATTTTGTAATTTTGAAGGCATAAAACCTAAGGGGAGGTATTGTCCAAATTTTGATTAATCATATACAAAGTGTAATTAAAGGGTTCAAGAAGTGATTAAGGTGAAACGAAGGTGTTATGTTGAAAGAAAACATGAAACTCCAATTTTTCCAATTTTATTAAATTTTGGCTAGGGGGTATTTTTTAGTGTTTAGGATGGAAATTGATAGATTTGATGTTCCCATTATGTTTAGAATGAAAAATTGTGTAGGGAACATGTGAAAAATCGAGTATGGAGGCTTTAGGGTGTGAAATGACAATTTTATTCATAAAACCCTAACATGTGGCTGCAAGGGTATTTTGGGAAATATAGTGTGATTTTGACAAAAATGAGGTCAAAAATAGAATATACACTTAAAATTGTGTAGAAAACGTTTGGGTCATAATTTTTGATAAAGTACAGTTATAACGGGTATAAAGGGAATTAGACCAGATTCCTAAGGGCATTTTGGTAATTATGAATTTTTTTATAAATATAATGAACCATATGAATTTAGGAATAAGACATGAATGAGTGACAACTTATTTATTATAAATTTAGAATTTTAGGATTTGACATTTGCCCTAGCAGGATAAAGAATTAGTGAACCAAAACTAGCTAGACATTGGAAAGGATTCTAGATAGTAACTCTATTTTTCATACACTATGTGATTGTTTATATGCTTTGTGTTGCCATATTTTGTGATATGAATTGTTGTTACAGAACCTAGTTGTAGTGTGGTAAAAGCATAAGTACCACCCGATGAGAAAATCACAAGTACCATCAGGCTAAATGGGATCCAGCTAAGGTAGTGAGACAAGTACATATAGACAGTTGTTTGCTCTGGAACATTACAGCAAGTAAGGGTCAAATAGTCATTTGATCATAAACAATGTACACAGTGTGGCCAGTAGGGACAAACAATTATTTGATCCAGAACGCCGAACAAACAAGCATGTTTACAGTATATTAGTTCTGTTACATTATATGGTGCATTGCATGTTTATTTATCACATTTTATATCATTGATTGTGTGTTACTATTGAGATTCATATGAATCTCACCCCTTTCCAAAAATTTAAAATTTATTTAGCTAGAGGAAGCGGCTCCAAGTGTAAGGAGGTATATACCGACATCTGAGAGTTCCGGTCCTATCAAGTATTGATGTTGGTTATCTGCTATTTTATATCATCTTTTGGGATTTGTAAATATTACGTACAAACCCTATGAGGATTCCTGTAATGCAATTAAGTACTTTATATAAGTATGCTTATACTATTTATATTCATCCATTGAACTGTGAGTTATTTTTGTAATAAATGTCGAAATATTAAGGAGTTTGACATTTTTTGTATCAGAGTAAGCGGTTATGGCAATAACAAAATAGTATACTGATATAGTATTGGTTAATGGTAACAGGAGATATGCACGGAAGGAGGCACCAGAGGAGTGGATCACCACTATTTGTGAACTATCCCCCAGAGGACCAATGAATACCTGAAGGGCAACGAGTATTGCAATACTAGATTAGGAGTGGTCCAAGGATGTTATGAACCCTAAGGAAGCATGTATGACAAGGCCAGTGTTCAGGCCTCATCTTAGACCGGCACCATCAGTTAGCTCATCTGTAGGGGACACTGAGCAACCACTAACCGACGAGACAGAGTCGAATCCAAATTCCGTCACCAGTTCCAGAGCTGGACCTGCACATGTGACACGTGACCTATAACTAGACTAGGAGCTATGAGAGTATATCAAGAGCATGTACCTGCAGGCTATCCATGTCCGGGATACTCCAATAGCCCAATATGTAGAGTATTTGCACGATGTAGACATTATAATGGGATAAGAGATTTCTTAACATATAGTTTTTAAATGACATTTGGATCTGCATGATGTTGTACTTCTTTCTAGATATTGCATTTTGGGCACGGAAGAAGAATAAGATTATAGAGCGGGGTCCAAATGATAGCTTTATTGAATTCATAGAGCACATTACAAGATACATGTTGGACTACATGTACCGGTACTGATATATGACTTTTATATAGTATTTGATCGTTCGGAGATAGTTGGCATGGCTTTTTGGAACAAGGGTAGTCATAGGGTGCCGATGCTTGGAAGCAGTTGGAGCTGGTACTAGCGTTTTTGCACTGGTACATTAAGATTAAGCAGCTCGGCCCAAGAAAATATTAGGATAGGAGACCACTTGGGAAGTTACTTGTACATATTAAGTTTGTAATATAAAAGAGTAGAAACATGTTATACAGTGGTTTATATGCTGTATGTTGTTAAAAGCTTTCCCTAAACAACTATAAATGTCTACTGTATGTTTTTTCTTAAGTGCATGTGTACCTAAAATATGTGAAATGACACGTATGCCCTTATGATTATGTGAAATTTACCTCTTCCTTATTTTAATATAGTGAAACATAAAGATAGTGAGACCAAGAGGTAGACTAGGAGGTAGAGGTGATGGGCAATGTCAAGAAGCTAGACCTGACCCAATACAGCAAATATTGGGCATGCTAAGTGAATAGAGGACAATGCTACATCTTAGGGATGAGCTACGAGAAGTGAAGTAAAAACAAAACATAGATAGGGAGAGGGAAAATAATGCTGGTGACAGAAGGATGAACATATATAGCCTGAGGATCCTGAACTGTGGCCTCCACTAGATCTGCTGTAGAGGGGAAAGCTTACAAACATGGGTGGCATGGTTTTGTTAGTAACAACCCCTTGTTTTTTGAGGAAATTTTGATCCCCAGGTGGCAGAGGATTGGCTATCCCTGTTAAACCCTTTAACATTTTGATATTCGCAGAGTAATAAGTGTAAAGTTCCGTAAGGCCTACAGAAATAGCAGAAATATACTGACATTAAGTACTTGTTTATAATACAAGAATTCTATGTAGGGTTTGAAAAATATATATACAGAGTATACAATATGCTTAGAAAACAAAGTGAAAGTACAAGCATAGATAACTACAGCAGCTTTGGAATGCCTTATGACTCTATTCACCGATAGCTACTGCCCTGCCTTTCGAGCTGCTAGCCTTAGTTGTAAGAATCAAAGTTGCACATAACTAGTTATTACATGTACCATTACTACCTTTAAATCAAATTTTGCTGGTTATCTAATGCAGCTATAACAGTTTATGCTCAATACAATCTTGCACAGTGAAGTTTCACTGTTTCTGGAAAACTAGCAAATTTTTTGTCAACTTTGAAAATTCATAATTAATTCTAGAAAACTCTAATTTGACTGATTCCAAAGCCTAATTGAATCTCTATAAATGAAATTTTGTGTACAAATACTTTGGTCTGACCACTACAACCATGCCATTTCCAAAAATTTTCCAAAACTCCACTGTTCCAGATTTCCTTCCAGAAATACGGCATAACTTTGAAAATCCATATCTTTTAGTATACTTGTCCAAAAATTAAAAACTACTATAAAATTAAAGATCTACCTCTCTACTTTAATTCTGCTAAGTTTTATAATTTTTGAACTAATTTTGACATGCAAAATTCAATTCATATCAACACTACCTCACTAGAGGCAAATCAAGCGTCATACTCCTTTCAATTAAAAAATATCCAGATTTGCATACCAACATCCAAAACTCATGAACTCATGTATACCTACACAATTTTCCATCTAAATCCAATGGAACGATCAAAATTCTCGCTCTACCCTTGGGTTTTGCTTTTGGCTGAAAGTTAGAGTCTTAGGATGGAAAGTGTGTTTTCTTGATTTCTCTTACTTAATTACTTCATTTACACTTCTAATCACATGATTAACTATATTTTGAGGAATTTTGATAGTATTTCAGCTTAGGGTTTCATTTTCCCAAATTTACAACCAAGCAAAAACCAAGCCAAATTCAACAATAATATCCACAACAACAATATATATCACAAGGAGATCAAGTTTATGAGGTTGCCTCTTAATTTCACCACTTTCTCTCACTAGGACACCACTACCCTCTCTCTCTTCTCTCTTGATTTAGCTTGCTAATAATGTATTTCAAGAAGAAGAAGAGGTTTAAGGAGGTTTATAGGAGTTTAGAAGGTAAGAACACTTGATTTTCAAGCTCTTGCATTAGTGCAAAAATCACTTTTTAGACTGGATGAAAATCATTTTTTAGACTGGTTCTGGATCTGATCTCGATACAACCGGTCTAAAAAGTATGTTACTTTTAAGACTGATTTTTCAAATGGTCTTAAAATCCTTTTTTTAGATCAAAATTTTAAGATATAAGGTCTAAAAGATAAAATTTTTAAGACCGGTTGTGTAAAATAACCGGTATTAAAAGTCTCACTTTTAAGACTGGTTGTGTACACAACCAGTCTTAAAATATCTCACTAGTTTATTAGCAACCATTACTCACAATTCATGAGATCTGGAAACACAGATTCACATGTACATGACTGTGTTCCAATGTTACAAACATGTTTAGTTTCAGCCTCTGCTATGGTCACAAGAATAGAGTGTCAATTAAAACACAAGTGGACCATTAAGTCTTGATGCTAAGTATGAGATTGATGATTCGACTTGAAGGGAGAAAAAGGGAACAATATAATATATGGATATGTACTTCATAGATTCAGAAATCTTTACTTGCCATCAGAGACAAAGGTTGGATCGAAGAAAATAATGAAAAATGAAAATTAATGAAATCAAAAGGGAAAAAGAGAGAAGAAGAAAATTTAACATTAAGTTTTGAATCAAAGTACGGATTAGCCAGGTGGTGTAGAGGTGGAGGTAGAAGAAGAGGCGGAGAGTCAGTCGGTGAGATCGGTCATGGCTTGGATTTGGATCTGAACCGCCGATATGTAATCAATGGTTTCCTCTAGATCTACTACTTCACTTCTTAATTCTCAAATCTACACATTTCGTGAACTCTGGACCCTTAGATCTGTTTGCAGGTGAGGAGATTCTTGATTTGGTCCTATGAAGATGAGATGTTGACTATTATTCTATTGAGGAAAAAGCTGAGATATTAGCTTATGCAAAGAAGTGTTGGATGAAGAAACAATAGGAGCAGATGCTAGACGATGCTTACCATAAGTACATGTTTGAGAAAGAGGATGGATTACCCAAGTGGTTTGTTGAGGAGGAAAGATGCCATCAGAGCAAGTAGACATATCAGATCGTTCTAAGAGGAAGCATGTAATACCTTATTTCTAATAGCCCCAGATGAGTACACATGACTAGTGAAATCAGTTGTGAGACCATGATTCGAGCCCATACTACCCAACTTTTGAAAATGTTCACAAATCCCTAATCTCAACTCAGGAGTTGAACCTAGGGTTGAGAGTGTTTTTTTCTAGAGGGTAGAAAAAATTTCAATTATTTTCATAAGTTTCACTACGTCACTAAGTCTCATCGGCTCTTAGTTTCATTATATTAGAGTATGCGAGCGATTCTTTGCTTAAGTCTCATGTTTCATATTTTAATCATGGTTCCTTTATCGTTCAGAAGTGTTAACCCAATATTAGGTTACTGTGCATTCACTAGTTATTCCACTGTGTTACTGTCAGAGTTACAAGATTATACACCTTATACAAATCAAAATATTCAAAATACTAGAAATAGATAACCAACATAGAAAATACAATCTGCAGCATCATACTCTAGTTGTCCGTGCTTACCCTCTTGCCCTTTGAACTATCAGCCTGTACTATAAATTGGTTTATAAAAAAAGGGTAAGATTCAAAAGAATCTCAGTAGTAACAGATAGTCAATCATATAGATACAACATCACAAAGCATGTCACACAGTCATCATACAACATAATTATCACAACAACATTCAGTATAATACTCCATTTTTCACCAATACATTTATGTGTATATTTGATGTATACTTAGTGGAATAAAATGGTGGAAAATGATGTGGATGAATTTATGTGAGTTTATGGAAAATATTTCAAATGTCGGTTACACGTAAATTGGCCGAATAAGGGTATAAGAAGGCAATAAATGTGCCATTAAAGGCCTATTATGGTAACCAAAATTCAAGAAATTAAGTGACATGAATAATTGCCTCATTTAAGTGCCAAAATGGGGTTAAGCCAAAGAAATGGGTGAAAGATGATTTATTTCGATAAATCATAAAATGCAGGGGCAAAACGGTAATTTTGTCAAAAAGTGGGAAATAATTATTTTTTTCCTCAAATTCCCAATAATTTGAGTTAACTGGGAATTAAAAAGAGCAATATGACTACTTGATAATTAATAAACCAATTTTGGTGAATTATGGTCAAGAATGGTCAAATAGTCAAAAAGTTAATGACTTGGTCAACTAGTTACGAGTTGGCACAATGAGATAATTGAAGAATCAATATTTTCCTATTATTCCCATGTGATTTTTGGTTGAAATGAATGAAGAGAGGGAGATGTGATTAATTAATGGAATTAAGCATTAATGGACCAATCATGAAGTGCCACTTGTATTAAGCCAAATAACCTTTTATTATATGATTCAATTCCTCTTCTCCAGCTGCTCATTCACGATTAATATGAAACAGAAAGAGTGAGAGAGAGCTTGATAACGGGAAGCACAAAAGAGAGAAAGAGAAGCTAGGTTTCATCAAGAATCAAGGTAAGAGGCTTGTACCTTGTGATTTAAGGTTCCTAATCCCTCCATGATCTCTTCTCCTCACCTCTCTACCCTTGGATTCCTTCTTGAGTAGCTGAATCAAGAGTTAGAGAGAGAGAGAGAGAGAGTCAAAGATGTGCAGGAGAGAGAAATTTGAAGAAATCAAGAGGTAACTTTCAAACTTGTTCCTCTTGCTTAATTGTTGTTAGTAGGGTTGTTTTGGGCTTGATTATGGTTCATTTGGTATAAGATAAATCAAGAAAACTTAAGAGAACATAATGTGGAAGTATCTCTAAATCAAGTCCAATGAATGCCTAATCAATTAATATTGTGAGTATAAGTAGAAAGAAGGTGATTAGGCTAAAGAAAACGAGATTCCGACACAACTTTTCTGGGAATTTATTTTCCCTTCATTATGTTGGACAAGGTTAATGAATGAGAATTTGACCAATTTGATGCTTCTATTGGATTTAGGAGGCCAAATTGAGTAGGGTCTATGTTGACCACAAAGTGAGAAAAGGCCTGGAGTGTGAAATGACCGAATTACCCCTTTTAGCTCTAAATAAGGGTTGTCAAGGGTATTTTTGTCATTCGGGCGTGAATTTGACTAATATGAAGTCATAAATGGATTTTACACATGAAATTGTGTAGGATTGGCCCATGTCATAATTTCTGTAAAAGTATAGTTGGGCCGGGCTTCTAGGGGCATTTTGGTAATTTAGTGTAATTAGGTTAAGTTATCAACTAATACAAGTCTAGAATGTTATATGGATGAGTAATGAATCATTAAATATATTTGGAATTGTAGGACTCGATGGATGGTCGTGCCCGAACCGGAGCAAAGACGATGGTTGAGGAAGGACGTGAAGTCCTATAGGTAGTGAACTTACATTGCCTGCATGTGTATGATATGTATGTTTATGCATTGATTATGTGACTACTTTTCCTATTTGTGTGGAACATGTATGATTGGTTGAAGCTCTGTTATATTTGTGCAATGGCCATATGTATGTCATAACATCGAGCATGCAGTATGTCATTATGTTGGCATGAAATAGTGTAGGCAAGCATGTCATGCATTCATATGTATCTGCCATGCATAGTAGTACTGCTCGCTACTGAGATTCTCTCGAATTTCACTCCTCCAAAACAACCATTTTAGACAGGTTGAAGGATACATGAAAGTATGCACGGAGGAGATATGGAGACGTGAAGTGAGGAGAAGACCGTAGTGCGGGGCACTACTATTTGTATTCTATGTATTTATAGGTAAAATTGTTGTTAAAGCATAGAACCGCTGTAATGTAATAAGAGAATTGCTCTAGTGTAAATAAAGAGAATGACTTTTAGTTTATTAAAATGATCACTCGCTTACTCGGATATTATAGAACTAAGAGCCAGTGAGGTAATGTAAGGAAGGGTGTCACATTTAGTGCATAACATACAGTTCAAATATCACTATAGTGTCAGGTATATCACAAGGCCCCGAGTGATTCTTGTTCAATCGGCCCTGGGCATCCTCTCGTGCATCACAAAATGTGCCAGACAACTCATGATGAATCCACAAAACATGTAGTGTATCTTATGACATATGAAAGATAGAGTTACTACCTGGTTGCTTCCCTTGAGTAATATCCAACTATTTCTTTGAGCTCGGGCAAGTTCTAGGTCCTATCAAAATTAGAGTTACAAGTAACTAGTTATTACTTGCACTATTACTGCCTTTAAATCAAATTATGTTGGTTATCTAAAGCAGTTATAACAATTTTTGCATAATATAATTTTGTACAGTGCAGTTCACTGTTTTCTAGAAACTGGTAGATTCTTCATCAAACTTTGAAAATTCATATCTAATTGTGTAGATATCTAATTGAGGTGGTTCTAAAGGATATACTACCCTTATTCAGTCTAGTTTCAAGGAAAAATATAAAATTTGGCCAATTAGAAGCCCATAATTCCCAAAATTTTCATTGTTGGAAGCTGTCACTGAAAATTCCCAGTTTCACTAGGCTAACTTCAAAAATATATAAATCCTTGTATACAGCTCTAAATAACTCATATGACTTATCAAATTAAATCTTGATAAGTTTACTTTTATTCTAAAAAGTTTCATAATTTTTGGACATCATTTGCCCTTCAAAAGATGTAACACGAGCACAACTACCACACCGGGAAATTCACCGGTAGCAACACTACTTTATGTGTGCCTTCTAATTGCATGATTTTGTCTTTCCCCAAGCTCTTTAACTAACCATAATACTCCCTTTAATACCCAAGATATAAAGGAATTTTTGGAAAATACCACTATGCCTTACTAGGATATTTACTAAACTGGGGTTTAGTAGTCCATTTAATCTAGGCTTAATCCCAAGCCTCTTGTCCCAAAATTTGGGATATTACAAAGCAAATCGGACAGCTATGTAAGAAAGTGTCGTGAAATTCAATTTTGGGCACGATAAAGAAGGTTCTAATGAAAATATTTTAGACCATTTATTTTTAACAATTGGTCTTAAAAGTAATAAATATATAATTTTTTGTTCTTTATCTTTTAGACAGGTTATTGTTAACAACCGGTCTTAAAAGTTCCATATTTTAGACTGGTTAAACTAAACAACCGGTCTTAAAAAATCAATATTTTTTTATTTTTAACTTTTTAGACCGGTTGTTTGGGAAACCAGTCTAAATAATATTTTTTAGAACTCATATTACTAAAAAGTTCTTTATATTTACAAAACTACCACCGGTAATACTTTTTAGACCTAGTCCTCTATATCCGGTCTAAATGTGGCAGTCTAAAAACCCTTTTTTATACTACTGTTACCTTAAGTTTTTGGCTTCTTGAAACCCTAAGACCACTTGGTGTTCTTGAAGTTCTTGAGCTCTTCTCTCTCTCTATTTTGATAGTGATGATCGAAAATGAGAAGGAAGAGAAGAGATGATGAAGCTTTATTGATAATATCTCTTCTTGCTTTTATTATGTTTAATAACATGTGCTTGGTTCTAATTAGCTCTTGCTTTTCCTCTTCTTAAAAAAATATTAGCCAAGTGAGTATATTTCCCATGCTTTTCTCTTGACTGAAAATATGATGAAGGGAAAGAGAATTAGGAGCTCTTGAAATAGCTTTAGTTATTTTATACAATAATATAATTTATTACAAAAAGTGCATGTGTCAAATTTACTTGGTCAAGAATTTTCTTCTTCTTGAATTTATATCAACCAAGTATGTGTGTGTATATATATATATATATATATATATATATATATATATATATAATATTCCCCTTTATTTCCCTTGGTTGACCAAAATTGTAGAGGAAGAGAGAACAAAAATTAGCTTATTAAAATTTCCCATGATTACATCTTCCAAGTATTTAATTTATGTCATACCACTTTTTGACTTTCTTCCAACTTTAATTTTCCTTGGTAACAAATGCTCTAATTTATAATATTTATTACCAAATAAAAATTTTCCCTCTTATTTCCCCTTTACTTAACCAAAATTATTAAGAGGAAAAGGGAAAAATAATTGATTCTTATTTTGTTGGCAAATTACCATTTTGCTATTAGATTTTTGTAAAAATTTATGTCTTGCTCTTCTTCCTTGTTTTTGGCCGAATTTTAACACTATTATTGGGATATTATTTGTATCCTTTCTGTTGGAAATTGTGCCCTAAGGGCCAATCATTGTACCTTAAACATTATTGTTATTTAATAATTTCTCTTTATTGTTATCATATCATTTGCATGTTTATTATGATAATTGTATCCTTGGATGAACTATAAAGATTATCCTAAATGTCCCTGGTCAATTATCTATGCGGGAGCAAAGATGAAATAAGACCAGTATGACTTTGATGAGGTATAGAGATACAAATCAAAGTCTTAGGCACTTGTAGGAGTATAAGGTGTTGGACCGACCCGCTATGAGAAAGTTGCATGGATTAAGTCATAAGCTTATCTCATACATATAATCATGTCACAGTGCCCTCTGACCTGAGATCATCATAGATTCCTGCATGAAACTTGCTAAGTTTTGACCTAGTCAAAAGTCACATTTGACCGGGTGATGATAAAGGCTACAATCGGGCTTAGGAGTTTTCATGAAGAGGAATGTGAGTGGTCAAGATGGAATTTGTCCCTCACATTAGTGAGAGATATTACTGGGCCCCTCGATGAGTGAGTCTGAGAAATGTATGGCCATACTGTAATGGGAAGAAGTTTCTATTTCTAATTTCAGGCTACTCAGGAATCGGGAAAGTGATGGTCAGGAACAGGAGGATGACGTTGTCCATGCCTCATCCTTGACCAAAATATCGTGTGACAAAAAGGGACGTGACATGGTTGTATAAAAGGTTGCATCGTATCATCGATCCTCATGTGAATTGGGTAGTCGCAATGTCTTGCTAGAGGCCACTTGCGACTTGTGGGCTAGAATAGTTTTGGCCCACTGCCAACTTCATGTAGGCCTACAGGGTCGCACACAAGAATAGCCCAACACGAGCTATGATGTCCAGATTCATTGAATCTAAGATGTGTCTAAGATTCAATGAATACAATATTTGACCTAGGGTGGATGAATTATATATATATATATATATATATATATATATATATATATATATATATAAATTTGAAAAAAAATAATAATATATATAGATTATAATATTATTATAAGATGTTAGTTTTATATTTAATTTATTTGATAAATTAAATAATTAAAACTAATACAGATATCATATCTTAGATTTAATTTATAATGATAAATTAAATCTATTGGCTCTTTAATTAGATTAAATGAATATGATAAATTAAATCTGTTTGACAGATTTAATCAAGTCAGATTTATTTGATTTGATTCGAATTTCAAATTAATTAAGATTAATTTTGAGATTCCTATACGGCCTACATTAGATAGAAAATTCGAAGGGCTTGAGAACCCTAGGCTGTACGGAGAACTTGGAGAGCCACGAGAAACCCTAGAGAGGCATCTTGGAGGCGCTAGCACGCTGTCGCATTGGGTCTTGCTCGTGTGGATACCAGTAGAGGGAGGCGACCAGAGGTGTTGACTCCTAGAGATCGAAAGCACGAAAAACATAAAGGTACTATTCTAACCACTCGATTTAGACGTCTTTGAGAGATCCATGATTGGGATTCGAGGTTTTTAAATGGTTAATTTTTCCGCTGCGTGTACGAATCCCAACACTTTCATGCTCCAATTTAGATTACAATGTTAAGCCTTTAAGTGGACATTAGTTACTCCTTTATGTCCTTACTTAGCCAAGTTGTGTGTAACCACCGATTGAAGTGTTTCTGTTAGTTGATGTACATCCCAATTCACCATTTTATTTCATTAAATGTATTAATTACTTACAAGAAATATTGGTGACTAAAAATAGGGTGTTATAATTCGGTCTAGAGACAATTTTCAGAATTTTAGAATGCCTGGATAACATCAAAGCTCAATTGGCTATTTACAAGCTAGAAGGGGATGCAGACAGGTGGTGGAAGAATACTGAAATGATTCTTCAGGCATGAAATATTATGGTAACATGGGACTTATTTCAACAAAAATTCAATGAGAAATATTTTCCCCAATCAGTCAGAATCGCAAAGGAAACGGAGTTCCTATCGATACAACAAGATGAGAAAGAAAGTTTTGACAAGTATTTGGCTTGATATATCCGGTTGTCTTGATATTCTTCTTACCTGAGGTATCATGATGATGGGGGATGGAGCTTAGATATGATGATTCAGGGATTGAGATTAGAGTTGAAAGATAAGCTAGTCTCTAAACAGTTTACAGAAGTTAATAAAGTAGTAGAAGAATGCCGGATCACAAAAAGCAATTTGCTAAATTTGTATACTGACAGAAATGCTAGCAGTAAGGGTGCATCTAGCAGTGGGAATTCTTCCCAAAAATGCAAGAATCAGATAGGTCCATCCAAAGGGAATAATAAAAAGCCTTATCAGTCTGATAGCTACAGTAACCAGAGATCCCTTGGGAACAGAACATGTTAGCACTATGGCAAGCCATATCATCCTGGAAGGCCATATGGTGCTCCAGCAAAGCAGACAGTCTGTTATAATTATTAGCAACCGGGACATTTTGCTAAAGATTGTCCACAACAGTAAAGGGTAGGGGAGCCTAGATAAAGAACTCAAGGCAGAGTCTTTGCCATGACACAAGAAGAAGAAAGAAAATCTCCTGAACTAATTCAAGGTATGGTTTTACTTAATGGTAATTTAGTACAAGTATTATATGATTTGGGTGCTAGTCATTCATTTATTGCATATGACTGTGTAAGACAACATATGTTTTCTTGAATTACATAGTAAATGCCGAAGGACACGAGTCAACAATGGATTTGAATTTTTTACTATTGCATAGATTGAAAGTGATTCTTGGTATTGACTGGCTGACAACAAACAATGTTTTCCTAGACTGCAGAAGCAAAAGGGTCATTTATCCTAATCCGTAACTAAATGTCAGTACATAAGTCAACTTTAATTTTCTCTTAGCAGCTGAGGCTAAGAAATGTCTGTATAAAACTAAGCCTAGAGTAGAGTTTGCAATTAAAACTAAGCCTAGAGAGGGACCAATATCCAAATCCCTATATAGGATGGATCTAAATGAGATGGTAGAATTGGAAAAAGCAGATTGAGGAGCTATTAGAGAAAGGTTTCATCCGACCCAGTGTCTCGCCATGGGGAGCTCTAGTGCTCTTTGTCAAAAAGAAAGACAAAAACCAGTGCCTTTGTATTGATTACGGGAGCTAAATAAGGTGATCGTTAAGAACAAATAGCCAATTCCCAAAATTGACAATTTGCTTGATCAGTTATCTAGTTTCTGCGTGTTCTCAAAAATTGATTTGAGATCAGGATATCATCAGCTTATAGTAAAAGCAGAGGATGTACCAAAGAATGCTTTTAGAACCAGATATGGTCATTACGAATTTCTAGTAACACCATTTGGGCTTATCAATGCACCTACAATGTTTATGGTGTGATACCTTATTTCCCAATACTCCGGTAGAGTACTAATTAGCTAATACTCACCGAGTACCAAACATCAAGATGCGGAAAAATAATAGAAACTTTATACAATGTCTCTGCTGGATATAAATATTCACATATAAACACATTCATACATAATTTATATTACAACACTTATAATCTCTCTTTACTCTACTTCATATACAAAACCCAAAATACTCATATGGTTCTTAGAATACATATCGAAAGCTTGACAACCTAGCCTAAACTCTTCCGCCGCTCGGCCTTGGCTCATCATCACTTACCTTCTCTTTGCCCCGCGAGCTCCCTCCTTGTACTGGAGATTTATTTTGGAAAAGAATGAGATTCATGGGAATCTCAGTAGTAATACAATCAAGCATATAAGATAACACACACAAGCATGCTTTACTCACACAATCATCAACAAAATCATCAAACATTATTAAGTGTAAACATGCAGTTCATAAACTGACTTCGCGCTAGATAGGTTCTTAGCCCCAAAGGGCGCCTATGCACAACGCATACAATGCAACTTCATAACCGACATCGCGCTTGATAGGTTCTCTTGCCCTCGAGGGGTGCCCGTGAAAAGATAGGCCCCGGGTCCCACTCGTGCAATTATGAACATTTTGCCTGAGTGTCAACCTGACCTTCGATAGGCCCCGGGTGTTCAGTCACTCAATCTAAACATGTTAGACATTTTGATGATGATAACAAACAATACATATACATGTCATGTTATATGAAGACGGTTACTACCTGGTTGCTCCTCTATGCAACTTTCCTACTCGATTCAAGCTCGGGCAACTACTGAGGCCAGACCGGTTGTCAAATTCTGAAATCACGAAACCTCACAAATGAGTTATTACTCATCCATACATCCTTTCAAACTCATAATATTGATAAATTTAGCCTAATGATGCCAAATTACCAAAATACCCCTTAGGTCCTGATTATCTGTATTTTTCTCAAAATCGTGATTTAGGCCATTCCTACACATTTTCACGTGTAAAATCCATTTCTAACCTCGAATTGGCCAAATTCAAACTCAAATGAAGAAAATACCCTTGACAACCCTCAAATAAGGCTTATAAGGGGTAATTTTGTCATTTCACTCTCCGAGCCTTTTCTTACTTCGGGGCCAACATAGACCCTACATAATTTGGCCTCCTAAATCTAATGGAAGCATTAGAATTATCAAATTCCTATCCATTTACCACATCCAATACAGGGAAGGGAAAATAAATTCTCAGAAAAGTTGTGTCCGATTCTCGTTTTCTTTGGCCTAATCACCTCCTTTCTACTTATAACCAATATATTAACTAGTTAGACATTCATTGGACTTGATTTGGAGATACTTACATATTAAGGTCTCTTTAGCTTTCTTGAATTATCTTGTACCAAATGAACCATAATCAAGCCCAAAACAACTCTACTGACCTTAATCAAGCAAGATGAATGAGTTTAGGAAGTTACCTCTTGATTTTCTTTAACTTTATCTCTCTACACATTTTCTCTCTCTCCTCTACCAGCTCGTGATTCAGCTGAGCATCAAAAGAAAATAATGGTAAAGAGGTGAGGAGAAGAGGCTAGGGAGAGATTAGATACCTTAATATACAAGGTACCAGTCTCATACCTCAAGATTAGATGATCCCTAGCTCCTCTAGTTCTCTCGTCGTTCTTCCCGTGCTCAACTCTCTCTCATACTTCTTTGATCAGTTTTGATCGAGAATGAGTTGATGACAATGAGATTAATCACATATATTGCATTAGGTTAACTAAGCTTGACACATGACACTTTTCTATTGGTCGAAATTGCCATTATTCTCCAATTAATTCAATTTCCCTTCCTTTCACTCAACTCAGTCGAAAACATGCAAGGGAAAGATAGGAAAGTCTGAATCTCCAATTATCACATAGTGCCAAAATGTAACTTGTTGACCAAGTCATTGACTTTTTGACTATTTGACCATAATTCACCAAAATTGGTTTATTAATGATCAAGTAGTCATTTTAATATTTTTAATTTTCATATAACTCAAATTAGTGGGAATATTGGGGAAAAATAATTATTTTCTATTTTACAGCAAAATTACCGTTTTGTCCCTGTATTTAATGATTTACCGAAATAAATCATTTTCCGCCCATTTCTTTAGCTTAACCCCATTTTAACTCTTTAATGAGGCTATTATTCACGTCATTTAATTCTTAAATTTTGGTTACCATAATAGGCCTTTGTCGGTACATTTATTGCCTTCTTATACCCTTATTCGACCAATTTACGTATAACCTGCACTTGGAATATTTTCCATAAATTCTCATAAATTCATCGAAATCATTTTTCACCATTTTATTCCACTAAATATACATCAAATATACATAAAAATATATTGGTGAAAAATGGGGTATTGCATATGGAGTACATGAATCGAATTTTTCATCCATATCTGGACCAATTCGTAATAATCTTCATTGATGATATTCTAGTATATTGACGAACCAGAGTAGAACATAAAGAGTATTTAAGAATATTACTAAGCATATTGAAAGATAAGAAACTCTATACCAAGCTATGCAAGTGTGAGTTTTGGCTTTCGGAAATTAAATTTATGGGCCATGTAGTGTCACAAGAAGGGGTCTCGGTAGATCCTAGCAAAATGGAAGCAGTACTGAATTGAAAAAAGCCAGAGACTATTGCTGAAATATGTAGTTTTGTGGGTCTTTCCATTTATTACAGAAGATTCATTCATGATTTCTCCAGAATTGATTTGCCTTTGACAAAGTTGACACGAAAAACTCAAACTTTTGTGTGTGACAATCATTGTGAGAGGAGCTTCACAGAGATGAAAGAGAGATTGATAACAACACTAGAATTAACAATCCCTAATCTGCATTTGACTTATGTGGTCTACAGTGATGCAAGCAAGCATAGATTGTGATATGTCTTGTGCAATAGGGTCGAGTTGTAGAATATGCCTCTCAACAGCTAAAGCCTCACGAACTAAATTATCCCACTCATGATCTTTAGTAGTAATTGTGTTTACACTGAAAAATCTAGAGACACTATCTCTATGGGTCAACCGTAGAGTTGTACTGCGACTACAAGAGTTTGAAATACTTGTATGATAAAAAAAAGTTGAACATGAGATAACGCAGATGGATGGAATTGCTTAAAGATTACAACCTGAAAATTAAATATCATCTAGGAAAGGCTAATGTAGTTGCAGATGCATTAAGCCAAAAGACAATGTAGGTGGCAGCCCTAATGATTCAAGAGGGAAAACGATTGAAGATTTTAGGGATCTCAGTCTGTCTAATCAGATTATGATTAGTGGCAGTAATTTCATTTCGATAGAAAATGATTTGAGAACATCAATTGAGAAAGCTTAGATGTAGGATAAAAGTGTACTATCCATCATAAACATGATTGAAAGGGAAGAAACTCAGGAATATAACTTGTCATTGGGTGGACTAGTCAGATATAGAAAGCGGATATATGTTCTACCGCAAACAAAACTAAGATGACAAATCCTGGATGAATCACACAAGAGTAGATATACTCTGTACCCAGGAACAAATAAAATGTATCATGACTTAAAGTTCATGTATTGGTGGCCAGGAATGAAAAAGGATGTGCAAAATTTATGGCTCGTTGTCTCACTTGCCAGAAGTTGAAATTCAAGCATCAACGACCGTTAAGGCTTCTGCAAAACCCTAAAATTCCTGAGTGGAAATGGGAAATCATTACCATGGAATTCGTGATAGGATTACCCAAGATTAGAAATCATGATGCAATATGGGTAATCATCGATCGATTCACGAAGACAACATATTTCCTACCAATTAGTATTAACTATTCTCTTGATAAGCTGTCAGAGATCTATATCAAGGAGATTATACGATTGCATGGTACACTAAAGAATATAATTTCTGATCGAGATCCTTGATTTACTTTCAAGTTTTAGAGATCATTACATGAGGATTTAGGTACTAAAATCAGATTCAATACAGTCTATCATCCTCAGACAGAAGAACAAACAGAGACGCTAGAAGATATGTTAAGGGCTTGTGTATTAGATTTCAAAGGAAGCTGGGATCAATTCCTTCGACTTGCAGAATTTGCATATAACAACAGCTATCATTCAAGCATTCAAATAGCTCCATATGAAGTGTTATATGAAAGGAAGTATCAATCACCCATATGCTGGGTAGAACTGTCCGAGAGGAAGTTATATAGGTCAGATATAGTAGATCAGACAATATAGTAGATTAAATTGATAAAGTAGATATTATTAGCTACTCAGACCAGGCAGAAAAGCTATGCTGATAAGAGGAGGAAGCCTCTAGAATTTGAAGTTGGAGATCATGTGTTTTTGAAAGTCTCATCTATCACTGGTGTTGGTGGGGAATTAAAAGTGAAGAAATTAAGCCCTAGATACATTGGTCTATTTGAAATATTATCAAGGATTAGGCCAGTAGTGTACCAAATAGCTTTACCCCTAAATTTAAGCAGATTACATGATGTCTTCCATGTTTCACAGTTAAAGAAGTATCAACCTGACCCAGAGGATGTAATTGAATATGAAGATGTAAATGTGCGGGATGATCTTACATATGAGGTTGAACCTGACCAAATTATTGATCGAAAGGAGAAATAACTCAAGCACAGGAGTATCTTGTTTGTGAGAGTAGTTTGGAAGGGATTATCTCCTAGGGAAGTTACTTGGGAAACGGAAGAAAACATGCAAAGACATTATCCATAATTTATGAATATATTCATGTAGCAAATTTTGGGGACGACATTTTATTGACAGGGGGAGAGCTGTAACATCCTAAATTTTATTCACCAAAATTCCTTGTGCATTTGTTACATTGTATGGAATAAATCGGTGAATTTTGGTACACTTGAAATAGCAAAATATTGGAAGTAGATGTTATAATGGTCATTTGGCTAATAAAGCAAGAAGCTTTTATTTTTATTCAATTTTAAAGGCTAAAGTCAACCAAAAAGGAAGAAGGGAAGATGAAATCAATACTTGGACACAAATTAAGCCAAGTAGAAACATTTGAGGCCAAATAGAAATAGAAGAAGCAAAAAGTCAAGAACATGTGCAAAAATTCCAATAAATAATTATTATTTTAAGAAGGTGGAAGGTGATATTTTAAAGAGCCATTTAGCTCTTCTATAGGGCCATATTTTTGGCCAAATAGAGAAGAGAGAGAAAGATATAGAGAACACAAGTTTGGGGAACAAAGGAACAAAGAGAAAAGACGAGGATTCAAGAAGGCAACTAGGTAAGTTTGTAAGCAAAATTCACTTGTTCTTGTCTCCAAATCATTAGAAATCTCTTCTAATCCTCATATCCTTCTTGAAATGACATGAAGCAAGAAGAAAATCAAGGAGAATTAAGAAGGAGAGGAGACAATTTTGAAGAAAGAAGATAAATCAAGAGGTAAACCATGAAACCTTGTCATACTTGTTGATTTGTATGTAGTTATTGTTAGTGATTTGGTTGATTGGTTGGATTGATTGTTATGATTTTGTAATTTAGAAGGCATAAAACCTAAGGGGAGGTGCTGCCCAAATTTTGATAATCATATAGGAAGTATAATTAAAGGGTTCAAGAAGTGATTTAAGGTGAAAAGAATGTGTTATGTTGAAATAAAACATGAAACTCCTATTTTTCCAACTTTATTAAACTTCTGCTAGGTTTTTTTTTCAATTTTTGGGCTGGAATTTGATGGTTGATGTTCCCATTGTGGTTAGAATGAAAAATTGTATATGAAACATGTGAAAAATGGTGTATGGAGGTTTAGGGTGTGAAATGATAATTTTACCCCTAAAAGCCTAACATGTGTCTGCCAAGGGTATTTTGGGGGGAATGGAGTGTGATTTTGACAAAACTGAGGTTAAAAATGGAATCTACATGTAAAATTGTGTAGGAATAGACCGGATCATACTTTTTGGTAAAGTACAATTATACTAGGTATAAAGGGAATTAGACTGGATTCCTAAGGACATTTTGATAATTATGCGTTTTTGATAAAGATAACCAATCATATGAATTTAGGAACAAGACATAATGAATAATAATTCATTTATTATAAATTTGAAATTTTAGGATTTGACATTTGCCTGAGCTAGACAAAGAATTAGTGGACTGAAACTAGCTAGACATTGGAAATGATTCCAGGTAGTAACTCTATCTTTCATATACTATGTGATTGTTTATATCTTTGTCTTGCCATGTTATGTGATATGAATTGTTGTTACAAAACCTAGTTGTGGTGTGGAAAAAGCATAAGTACCATCCTGTAGGAAAAGCACAAGTACCATCAGGCTAAGTAGGATCCAGCTGAGGTAGTGAGACAAGTACGGACAAACAATTGTTTGCTCCGGAACATTACAGCAAGTAAGGGTCAAACAATCATTTGATCCTGAACAATATACACAGTGTGGCCAGTAAGGACAAACAATCATTTAATCCTTAACTCCGAACAGACATACATGTTTACAGTATATTAGTTCTGTTACATTATGTGGTGCATTGCATGTTTATTTATATCATTTTATATGATTGATTGTGTGTTACTACTGAGATTTATATAAATCTCACCCCTTATTTAAAATTTAAAATTTACTCAGCTTAGTTATCTGCTATTTTATATTATCTTTTGGGATTTGTAAATATTATGTACAAATGACATGAGGATTCCTGTAATGCAATCAAATATTTTATATCAATATGTTTATGCTATTTTTGTTCGCCCACTGAACTATGCATTATTACTTTGATAAATGTCAAAATATTAAGGGGTTTGACACTTTATCTTTTTTATTTGCTTGATCTAGTTTTTTTATCGTTAGTCTTATCACACCTTTACTTGCACTTGGTATTTTTATTCTTATATTATTTCTTTCATAATAGTTATATCCTATCATTCTCTGTCTATTATTGATTTGACTTTTGGCATTACAATTATTTGATAATTTATGTTAATTATTATTTTGTCTTCCTATATTCTATAAGGCTTTACTTGTCATAGAAAGTCTTTTGCTAATATTATTTTAAATTCATTGTTTTTGTTTTCTTCTACCCATTATTTTATATCTAATATATCTCTTTTGTTAAATCTTAATATAGAATTTGTCTTTCTTCCTTCTTCTGTTATTTCTACATTATCTTCAGTATATTCTAATTCAATACTACTCTTTTCTTTTTCTTCATCTACTAAGGCTATTATTTCTTCCCATATTGCATCTTTCTTAACTTCTATTCTTATATAATTATTAACTCATGTTATATTATTATTATCAAGAACAAATAATGAAGGCTCTTCTAAAGAAACCTTCACCATGGAACAACTAACTATGAAGGTGAATATTCTAGAGATGAATTTCAACCTTCTAGTGCCAAATAACTTCCAATATGCAGAATATATCAAGGTCTATATCGGATCTATATTCTCAGTTTGAGAAATTGACGAATAAAGTGGAGTCTATTAGACCCACTACAAAAAATATAATTGTAGCTAATGCTACATCCCAGACAAATATATTAAGTATATCTGGAGCAAACACTTCACCTCCAAGCCCGATAGGTGAGCCAGTAACCCAATCCAGCAACCAAATAGAAAAATCACCCCTTTAGCAAAAATTAAAAAATCCCAAGTCCAAGAAAAAGAAAAAGAAAAAGCCCAAGAACTCCAAGTCACCAAAAAATCCCAACAAGAAAAACCTTCTACCTCCAGGTCAAGAAACACGACCTATAATACCTATTTTTAGACACCTCAACAATATAAGTTCCTTAAAACACTTATCCAATGGTAAACCATTTTGCCTTTAAGACCCCTACTATTAAATATGTTTCACATTATGCTTTCAATAAAGCCATCATATATTCAGGAACAACTCTAAATATTGTTAAAACTCTATATAGTTATGGAATGATTCAAACTATATATCCTTTACCTTCAATGGAGGAGATAGCCGAATTATTACCATATTTAAAAGAAGCTATAAAAAGTTATTTTTGAATTGTAATTCAATATCAGGTATTTATAAGGTTTTACTCAACAATCGCTGATGTAACTCTAGATCAATTTTATCCACCTATAAATCTTTTAAGGCTCAGGACAACGAAGAATCTACTCCAGATGAAAAGACAGACATAGAAGATGATGAAGATTTTCAGTACAGAGTATGTCTTATAAGAGCCCAGGATTATCCTATTATATTCCAGGAGATGAATAGAACAATAAAGGCCAAAGATGAAGCCCAGTATGTCTATTATATACGTCCAACAACCTGTATATTTTCTATTAGGAAAATGCTAAAGAATGATCATACATTTACCTAATGGTATGATAGGATAAAAGAAAATGATATGAATAATTCAGAAGGAACCAAAAAGAAGATCTGTTGAATACTTTCAAATTATCATGTATATATATGTGAATATTGTGACATAAAAAGAATAGGGAAAGATTGTGAAGAACCATATATCGATATAGCATCCTTCAATAAGCAGTTGTCGATAGAAGAAAAGAAAAGAAGACAAAAGAAGGTAAAAGAAATGATCACAAGAAGACAAAAGAAAAGAAAATCAAAGAACCTATGAAGCAAGGGAAATATAACTGTAGCTGATGCTATATCCTAAACAAATATATTAAGTATATCTAGAGCAAACGCTTCACCTCCAAGCCCAATAGCTGAGCCAGTAAGCCCAATCAAGAAACCAAATAGAAAAATCACCCCTTTAGAAAAAATTATAAAATCCCAAGTCCAAGAAAAGGAAAAAGAAAAAGCTCAACAACTCCAAGTCACCAAAAATGCCTAACAACAAAAACCTTCTACCTCTAGGTCAAGAAACATAGCCTATAATACCTCTTTTCAGACACCCCAACAATATAAGTTCCTTAAAACACTTATCTAAAGATTATACCATTTTGCCTTTAAGACCCCTACTATTAAATATGTTTCCCATTATGCTTTCAATAAAGCCATCATATATCCATGAACAACTCCAAATATTGTCAAAACTCTATATAGTTATGGAATGATTCAGACTATATATCATTCACCTTCAATGGAGGAGATAGCCAAATTATCACCATATTTAAAAGAAGCTATAAAAAGTTATTTTTGAATTGTAATTCAATATCAGGTATTTATAAGGTATTACTCAACAATCGTTGTTGTAACTCCAAATCAATTTTATCCACCTATAAATCTCTTAAGGCTCAGGACAATGAAGAATCCATTCCAGTATGATCCAGATGAAAAGACAGACATAGAAGATGATGAAGATTTTTAGTACAGAGTATCTCTTATAAGAGCCCAGGATTATCATATTATATTCCAAGATGAACAGAACAATAAAGGCCAAACATGAAGCCCAATGTGTCTATTATATGGGTCTAACAACCTGTACATATTCTATTAGGAATTCGCCAAATAATGATCTTACATTTACCCAATGGTATGATAGGATAAAAGAAAATGATATGAATAATTCAGAAGGCACCAAAAAGAAGATTTGTTGAATACTTTCAAATTATCATGTACAAATATGTGAATATTGTGACATAAAAAGAATAGGGAAAGATTATGAAGAACCATATATCGATATCAGCATCCTCAAATAAGCAGTTGTTGACAGAAGAAAAGAAAACAAGACAAAAGAAGGTAGAAGAAATGATCACAAGAAGACAAAAGAAAAGAAAATCAAAGAACCCGTGAAGCCCGGGAAACACGCATTAGTAGAAAAATAATTACATGCCTTTGTAAAAGTAACTATGGTTGTTAGAAAAGTAACTGTGGTTGTTAGAAAATATAAGTAGGGTTAGGTATGCCTGACTCTATATAAATCCCTATAAATTCCTCTGAAGTAGCAAGCGATCTCCAAGAATTCTCTCTATAATACTCTTTTACTTCAATAAAATATCCTTTATCAAAATTTATGTTCATGATCTGTAATCCCAGTTTATATCTTAAAGAAAGAAATATATGGTATGTCTAGCTAAACTCTCTCTATAGGGATCAAGGAGGTAGTTTTATCTGAATCCAAAAAGTTATGATCATATAAGGGTAATTACTGGTTATATGTCTATATAGTTAGGATATATCTCTATAAGGTAGAAATCCAGTTACGCCTCTAGTAGTAAACAAAGAAAGGTTGTGCTGTGATGATATGAAGGAGGAAGGTCTAAGCTCCGATAGGGTGACTCTGTAACAATATCTCTGTATGAAAGATGACAAAGATCCTTTCATAACCCAGATCATTTGTGGTCAACCACTAGATTACTATCATTATGGTTATATGGTCTATGTGTTTATATAACTAGGCTGTCCGATCATGGTATTAGAGCTTAAGGAGGATAGATAAAATGAAACCTTGATCCCTAGTATATAAGAATTCATAGTTCAAGTTCAGTCCTGCTTAATCCTTATTTTCTCTAGTTGTGCCTATTGTTCTTTTATTTACGTCAATTTATTGAACACTTAAAATTATTACTTCTCTGTTTTATTTAATTAATAAGGTAACTGTAATGGATATATTAAAAATATTAAAACCACAATATATGGAATAGAATATAATAAACTCCTAGAAAGTTCATATATTCTAGTAGAAGAAGAGACATGTATGTTTACTCCATTTATATTAGGAGGAAATGGAAATAGTACTCATAATCAACTAAATTGGACTCATGTATTTAATGAAACAATTAGGATCTTATACAGATGTAACTATTGAAGATTTACTTAAAGTTTTTACACTTGGAAACCCGAAAGGGCAACTTACACAAATGTCAAAGAATGTTATCATTACTGGCCTCATGAATCTCCATTTTGTTTTACTTGGGTAACTCCGTTATCACTCAACGAAAGTGTATATCTCTGGAAATTAAGCAAGATACCATCAAGGGGAATACACGGAACCGAAAGTGAAAGACCTTCTAATAGCATCACGTCTACAATGATATATGCTCACTATTATGCGTCCACTTGAATATTGGAAGATCATTTCTTTCAAATGAATCTTCATCCTTAGGATTCCTTTCCTTTACATTAAATTGCATGTCAAACTTTGTATCATGATTTGTACTAGGGTAACTCTTTTTAATGAAAGTACAAATTTTATCTGGATAAACACTCACGGTGATATACACATGGAGTCCTCTACTCCTAATTAACTTGTTTAATTTCAGGATCATCAGCGAAGGTCCTAATTCGAATTGCTGTTGTGGGGACAAAAAATTGACAAAGGGACACCATATAAACTAAAGATCCTAAGCTGTGGCATCTATGTGAATCTCGTTATATGCACCTTCATACGTCCTGTAGGACTACGTAAGTAAGGAGGTTCTGGTTAGGCACTTGGACGAAGAAGGAGCAATATCACCTGCTAGGCTATTCTGTAACATCACCATTATTACACTCATTCTCATTAGCATTTCATCATCTTCATTATCAACATCACTAATGACATCATCATCATCATTATCATCTCATAATTTCCATTATCATCTTCACCATGATCATCTCCTTATCACCATTATCATCCTCATTGGCATTTCATTGTCATCATTCTCATTAGGGTTTTCTTATCACCGTCATCATCATTTAGCATAATGTATATCTGGGGCACCACATGCTTAGTGTCACACCACCACCACTATTATCATCATCATCTATGACTTTCCTATTAGGGTTTCACCTTCATCATCATTAGTGTCATATTGCATGTTGCACAACAGGCTTAGTGTCATGTCATCATCACTATAGTTATTACTATTTATGACTTCCTCATTAAAACTTCATCAATAGTTTCATCATCATTATCATCTCATTATGTGGAGCATCACATGGTTAGTCATCATCTTATCACTACCGTCTTTATTATCAATATCACCATCTTCATTGGCATTATCATAAGCACTACTTCAAGGGGCATCATAAGTTCATCACATCCCTTTTTCAAAGCCTTGTACTGGCAGGTACCCTCAAAGCCCAGTAACAGTTAGCACTCTTTCAAAGCCCTATACCAGCAGGTACCCTCAAAGCCCAGTAACGACTGGCTTCCTTTCAAAGCCCTGTATCAGCAGGCACCCTCGAAGCCCAGTAATGGTTGGCACCCTTTCAAAGCCCTGTATCAGCAGGCACCCTTTCAAAGCCCAGTAACGGCTGGCACCCTTTTAAAGCCCTCTATTGGCAGGTAACTTCAAAGCCCAGTAATGGTTGACACTCTTTTCAGAGCCCTGTACTGGCAGGCACCCTCAAAGCCCAGTAACGGCTGGCACCCTTTTCAAAGCCCAATAATGGTTGACACCCTTTTTTAAAGCCCTGTATTGGCAGGCACCCTCAAAGCCCAGTAACAACTGACACCCTTTCAAAGCCCAATATCCATAGGCACCCTTAAAGCCCAATAACAGCTGGCACAATTCTTTTAAAGCCCAATAACACTTGGCACAATTCTTTTAAAGCCCTGTAATGGAAGGCACTATTCTTTCAAAGCCTTGTATCGGTAGACACCCTCAAAGCCTAGTAACGGTTGGCACAATTCTTTTAAAGCTCAATAACGCTTGGCATAATTCTTTTAAAGCCATGTAACGGCAGGCACCATTCTTTCAAAGCCTTGTAACAGTAGGCACTATTCTTTCAAAGCCCTGTATTGGCAGGAACTCTCAAAGCCTAGTAACGGCTGGCACAATTCTTTCAAAGCCTAGTAACAACTAGCACAATTCTTTTTTGCCCTGCCAAAGTCTAATGTAATTAGGCACTTCACACCTACTCCAGGTAATCATCTAGCTCCACTGAAGTTCTTATGCCCTATGAACCAAGTATAGATAGGCATGAGTACTGTATTTTGTCCAAACCCTCTTTGGTTCCAAAAGGGGGCACTTTGTTCTTTTTCTCCAGACAAAATACATGTTTTTATCTTTACTTGATTCATAGGCGAGAATATCACTTTTCTCAGCTACGAAACAAGTAAAGAGAGGCAACTGTTAATACCTTATTTTGTTAGGGCCCAACTCAAAAATAATAAAAATAATAAAAAGAAAAATAAATAAAAATCCTCTCATTAATGATGATAAGTGTCTAAATTGGCAATCATCATTAAAGGGAAAATAAAAATAAAATAAAAACAAAAAGTCCTGTCATTGATGATGATTGGTGTCTAAGTTGGAAATCATCATTAAAGGGAAAAAATGCTCTTATTAATGATGGTTGGTGTCTAAATTGGCATTGTCATTCATTAATGGAAAATAATATATATATATATATATATATATATATATATATATATATATATATATATATTTCCTTTCATTCATAGGTTTAAATTAGGAAATTTCTTGTAAGCAAAATATAAGAAAATAAAATAAAATAAAGGAAAAATTAAAATTGAAAAAAAAATACTCTCATTTAGGTTGATAGGTTTAAATTAGGAAATTACTTGTGGGAAAAATAATAAAAAAATTAAAAAAATAAAATTTTTAAAAAATCTCTCATTAATGGTGATTAGGTCAAATTAGGTAGTTTTATAAACATAAAAATTAAAAAAAATTATTAAAAGCAAAAATTAAGAAAAAATCTCCATTGATGGTAATTGGGTTAAGTTAGATAGAGCATTTATGAAGAAAACCCTACCTTAAACATAATAAACAAGAGACAATTACAATCATTTTATCTATATCTATTAAGCATGACAACTAGCACCATTAGAAGACAAAACAACACATACCTCTTGATCTAAATGCAACGCGTCTAGCAATAACATATAAGAAAATTCCATGAGACAATGAAAAGCAAGTTTATATGTGAAAGTAGGTGATTCACACACTTATTTGGTGTGAGCGCATTGGTTTATTGGGATAAGCATAAAGACAAGAACCAAGTCAGAGTGGAGGGAAAGTTATGTTGGACCTTATGTTTTGATGATAAAAAAATAGTGACGATATGTTTTTCAAGGAAATGAGAAGTATTAATGGAAGATATTAAGTGGATTTTTTCAATGGAAACAAATTAGAACTTATGGTTTATATTCTCTGTCAAATTGCTGCTACACTCGAGTTCTCTTTGCTAAACTCGAGTTGTGACGATATCACTTGAGTTTGGATATGGTCACTCTAGTTCAGTTCAAAATTTCCTATACAATTACCGTTTAGAACTAATGAAATCTGAAGTATAATGTTTACCAGGTTTATAGCACTCGAGTCTTGAGAGTTGCAGGATAAGAGTTTCTTACCAGACTATGGAAGAACAGGCACAACACTCGAGTTTGTCAGAGTGCACTCGAGTTCTTAGCAGATGTTACACTCGAGTCCTAGAAGTGCAGAGATGAAAGTTTGGACTCGAGAAGAAGTGACTTAGATAATGAGCAATGCACTCGAGTTCTCAGTGATTTTAGCACTCGAGTTATGCGAGTTCTTGACTTGAGAGTTTTCACCCGAGAAGAGCTCATCTAAGGAAACAAGGTCGACACTAGAGTTCAGTTTCATGCACTCGAGTCCTTGAACATTTTACACTTGAGCTCTCTTCAGAATAACCATCAGAAGCGAGGATAGAATGAAGAAAAATGGCATTGCACTCGAGTACATCATTCAACACTCGAGTTTATGATTATATTCACACTCAAGTTTGTAGTGATGAACTCGAGTTCATGACGCTGTCAGAAATATAATCATTTGAAGATGAATTCTAAAACGTATATATATTATTTATTCATTGATTATTCATATATTAACATATTTGAGCATTGCTCTCAGTGGGAGACATATATTATGCAAGTAAACATGCACAAACAAGTGGGACGACATAAACTATAGAAAATGCAGAGAAATCAAGCACTACACGATAAAATATCTTTAAAAATTTAAATTCCCATCATGATGTTATCAACGGAAATATTTGCAACGGTCAGAAAAGGATCAATAAAAGCTGCTCTTCACAAATACACAAGATACACAGATCTTAGCTGAGTGAACTTCAAGTGTAACATACAACGAGCTTATTTGTTTTCAATCTTTCTTAATTTGCAGTGTAAGCTTCAGTGATTACTCATATGCTCTGTAAGAGAGTTTTGTTCTGTAAATAATTTTATTGTAATATTAATCTCAAGGTAAAGGGACCTTGAGAGGGTTGAGTGTTTCCTTATGAGTGAAGCTGAGAGAGTTCAATGAAAACACTCTGCTCATAAATCTTGTCGTGAGGGGGAGAGAAAGTTCTGAGTTAAAGAACATTTCTACTCATAGTCCTAGCAAGGATATCTGTTGTATTGTGCTTTCCAAGAGCCAACTGAATCTTGGAAGTATAGTGAAAATCTCAGCAGGTGGAAACCTTTGGGGACTGGACGTAGGCAGTGATTTGTGATCGAACCAGTATAACTCTTTGTGTGCAAATTCCTTCATCTTCTCTTTCACCTTGTTCAGTTTGAAATCAAAAAATTTGATATCACCCAATTCACCCCCCTCTTGGGTGAAACTTGCATTTTTACAAGTTAGTCAAATATATCATGTACACAAGTGGCTGAACATCATCGAAAATAAAAGAAAGAGCATGTGAATTCAATCACAAAGCAGTGAGTATGAGACAAGTAAATAGGAAACCAACAAAACTCTAACGAGTATCACATACAAGGATTTGCCCAGTATTTAAATGGGTATGCCTCCATCTCTAACTAGAAATGTTCAGTGGCCTGGGCAAGAATATTTAGTCCTTATTTAGACAAAGCAAAACAAGATGGCGTCTTATGTCAACTACCCTTTCTTATGAGAATTATGTATGAGCTATGAAGTGAGAAAATAGAATTAGCTATCTACCTTACCTCTCTTACTCTTCCAAAATTATTGCGTGTCTTGCTTCAACCCTTACTCCTCTATTTATAATCTTAAGGTAGGGTTTTCTTCATAAATATTATTTCTAACTTGACCCAATTACTATCAATAGAGATTTTTTCTTAATTTTTGTTTTAAATAATTTTTTTTGTATTTTATGTTAATAAAACTACCTAATTTGACCTAATCACCATCAATGAGAGATTTTTTAAAAAAATTAATTTTTTATTTTTTTTATTATTTTTCCCATAAATAATTTCCTAATTTAAACCAATTAACCTAAATGCGATATATTTTTTTCAATTTTATTTTTATTTTCTTATATTTTTCTTACAAGAAATTTCCTAATTTAAAGAATGGGAGATATGTTTATATATATATATATATATATATATATATATATATATATATATATATATATATATATTATTTTTCCTTAATGCATGACAATGCCAATTTGAACATCAATCATCATTAATAAGAGCACTTTCCCCCCCTTTAATGATGGTTGCCGACTTAGACACAAATCATCATCAATTAGAGAACCTTTTTTATTTTATTATTTTTTTCATTTTTCATTTTATTTTTATTTTCCCTTTAATGATGATTGCCAATTTAGACACTGATCATCATTAATGAGAGGATTTTCATTTATTTTTTTATTTTTATTATTTTTGAGTTGGGCCCGAACAAAATAGGGTATTCACAATACTAGAAAATTTTCCTAATGAAGCAAAGACTATAGTTCTTAAAGAACAACCCAAATATAGATTAGATAGGTTGTTAGAATTAACAGAACCCATAGAACAAAAAATATATGATATAAAAACAGAAATAAGAAATAGTACAAATGAATTAGCCTATATAAAAGGGAACATTAAATAGATTATGAAAAATTTAGGCATAGAACAAAAAATAGAACCAATACAGAATAAACCACAAAAAAATATGATGAAAGCGTTAGAAGAGTTTGAAAATTTTGAAACAAATAAAGAACAAATAAGAAGGCAAACAATGGATGAAAATATAAAATAGACAAGAATAGTGATAGAAGAAATTCAAAAAGGATAAGAAGTTATTAATAAGAATTTATGGACTATATTTGAAGAAATTCAAAAAATAGATTTAGTGATACAACAAGAAAAAACTGGTATTATAATATCTAGAATTTTGGGCAGAGAAACTTGAGGATAAACCTATATCAGAAAGACTACTAAGCCCAGTTTGGGAAGAGTCTTAAGAATAACTAGAGATAGAAAGACTTTAGGGGACTATATGATTTAGTTTTTCCAGGAAGAGAATGGTTCTCCCGATGATATAAGGCCCTACAGGGATACTTAGCGCCATCTTGAAGACCTAGATGTATGTGGCACAAAACCGAGTGACTCCGTATAAAGTAGCTTTTTGTAAAAGTAGCAATGATTAATCTACTTTATTAAAGTAGCTTTAATAAAGTAGTAATGATGACTCAACTTTAAAGGGTGGCACCACAAGAAGGCGCCATATGTAATATCTCGAATTTTGGGAGTAGAGGCTTGAGATTAAGCCTGACTCAAGTGGACTACTAAGCCCTAATTTAGCAAGTGTCCCAGTAAGGCATAGTTATATTTCCTAAAATTCCTTTGCACCTTTAGTGGCATTAAAGGGAATAAAATGGTGAATTAAAGAGCATATTAAGTGACAAAACAATGCATTTAGAAGTTACACACAACATAGTTAATTGGAACACAAAGTAGCGTTGTTGTCGGTGAATTTCCTTATGTGGCAGTCGTGTTTGTGTGATATTTTTCAATAAGAAAATTATGTCTAAAAATTATGAAACTTTTCAGAACGAAATTAGACTTATCAAGATTTAATTTTATAGGTCATATGAGTCATTTGAAGATGAACACAAAGAGTTATGTATTTTTGAACTTAGCCCAGGAAAACTGGTGATTTTTAGTGGCAGTGTCCAAAAAAAATAATTATGGGAAGTATGAGCTTCTAGTTGGCTATATTTTATATTTTTTCTTAATACTAGACTTAATAAGGGTCACATAGTCTTTAGAAACACCCCAATTTAATATCTACACAATTAGATATGTATTTTCAAAAATTTGATGAAAATTCTGACCAATTTTGCATTAAGTGAGAAAATCACAAAATGTAAGGGCAAATTTGTAATTTTCCATAAAGCAAGAAGCAATTATTTTTCCTCTAATTTTACCTAATATTTTGGCCAAATGGGGAATTAAAAAGAGGAAAATGACTATTTGGTAATTATTAAGTCCATTTTGAAATATTATCACCAAAGGAAAAATTAAAGCTTGAAAAACAAGTCAAAAAAAGCAAAGGCATAGCACTTTGGTCAATAAATTGTAGGATGACATATGGGATAATTCAAGACCAATATATACTCCCTCTAACCTCTCTAAATATATCAAAAATGAGAAGCAAGAAAGGAAAAGAGAATTATTTGTAATATTACACAAAAACACAAATTTTGGACTAATAGGAGTTCAGTACTTGGAAAGCAAAGTAGGCTAATTCATTAAATCATCATCTCTTCTCTTTTACTCTTTATTTCAGTATAAAAATCTACAACCAAGAGAGAGAGAGAGCTTCATATATTTAAAGAGCAAGAACAAGCAAAGAGCTAGGGTTTCATTAATCCAAGGTAAGAACTTGCAAAACTTTGTGATTTTACCTCCTAAATCACTAGGGAACCTTTTCTAACCTCTTCTCCTTGAAATCCATATTTTCAAGAAAAATCAAGAGAGAGGAGAGAGTGAACAGTGATGTTTTAGAGAGAGAAAGTGAAAAAATTAAGAGGTAATCTCCAAAACTTTGATCCTCTTGCTCTATATGTTGTTGTTGTGGTGATTGTTGTGGATATTGGCTTGTTTTTGTTGATTTTGTGAAAATGGAAAGATGAAACCCTAAAGGGTTATGTTGCCCAAATCCTCATTGATCATGTTCATTAGGTGTTTGGGTGGTTAATCATGGGATTATAAGTGAAAAGGAAGTGTTTAACCAAGTGGAATCAAGAAAATTCATGTTTCTCTTTAACTTTTAGATTTTGTCCAGGGGCATTTTTGTCATATTGGAGATGGATTTTGGTATTTTTGAAGATTCCATTGGATTTATAATGGAAAATTGTGTAGGAATATGGGTGTTCATGATTTTTGGATGATTGTATATTAATCTGAAAATTTTTGAAGATGAAATGAGATGATGTTTGGTTTGCCTCCTTTGAGGCAGTGTTGTTGTGACATGTTTTTTGTTAGCCAAAAATTATCCAAATATTATGAAACTTGTCAAGATTAAAGTAGAGACATAGAGCTTTAATCTTGTAAGTATTTTTTAATTCTTGGACAAGTACATTGGAATATATGAATTTTTGAAATTGTACCCTGTTTCTGGAAGCAAATATGGGAATAATGGAGTTTGATGAATTTCTGAGAAAATTATAATATCAATGGTCAAACTAAATTATTTTTACCCAAAATTAAATTTAAATATCTTCATTTATGATTTTGAATCATTCAAATTGTATTTTTCTAGAATTAATTATGATTTTTCAAAGTTGACTAAAAATCTACCAGTTTTCTAGAAAACAGCGAAACTGCACTGTGCAAAATTGTACTGTGCAGAAACTGTTGAAAGTGTGATAGATAAGAATTAATATGAGTTTAGAATGAGTTATGAATTAATAATAACTCATTTATTATAAATTAAGAATTTTAGGATAGGACAGTTGTGCCGAGCCGGACCAAAGATAATGGAATCGACAATGGATCAGGGAAGGGCGATTAAGGTAGTAAACTTACCCTACTTGCATGTATTTAATTTTTTTGCTTGTGTGGAAATGTATGTGATTGATTGAATTGATTGTGTAGAGTATATTTGAATGATGAAGCTTTGCTTCTATTTATACCATGGCCATGAGTATGTTACATGAAACATTGAACACGTAGAAATGTCATTATGTGGCATGCATCTAATTAAGGCTAACATATCATATACTCAGCATATATCAAGCATGCATTATAGTAATTATTTGCTACTAAGATTCCCCGAATCTCACCCTCCCCAACCAACCATTTAAACAGGAGAACACAGGAGGTGTGCTGGGAGCAGAGAAGAGGACTGCATGCGAAGGAATGTAGTTGATATCTGAAGACCTTTTATTTATTTTAAGATCTATAATAATTGTATACATTCCCTATGGGGAATTCCTGTATATAATCAAGAAATATTGTATCAATATTATCAATATATTTATGCTATTCCTATGTACCCACTAAGCTGCACATTGTTACTCTGGTTAATGTCAATAATAAGAGATATGTAAGGCGGAGTTTTACATTTTTCGGTACATATAGCTACCAAGTGGCTCTTGGGACTCATACTTAACCTCAGTTCGAGTGTTCGAGCCCATGGGGAGGTGTCTTCTGTGGCATAGTATACACCCAGGAGAGAAAATCCCCATGGGGAGGGGACAGTTCCTGGCCAGCTCAGTGCCCAGTGAGGGTAGAGTAGTCTATTACACCATATGTCCCTTAATTATGAGAATCACTTTTTGAATTTTGTGTTGGCACTCTCAGAAGCGCCACCTAGCACACTAGTCAGGGGAATCCACCGATCTCTGGTCCGAACACGTACTTGACTTTTCTAAACACCGAACTCAGGAGTCAGGAGAATTCATCAGGCTTCCCTTCCCCTAACATTAAAGGACGCCTAAGACAGAGAAGAGAGAGGAACACATGGGAAATTAAGATCCAAACACTCCCAAGACCCTATTACTTCGGCCAAGCAATGGAAAACCGGGGGGGGGGAGGGGCAATAAAGAAAATAAAAGAGGGGAGAAGGGGGAGAAACTTGAGAACCCTAAGTATTCCGGAGCCAATTTTGTAATACCCCACTTTTTTACCAATATTCCTTATAGGTATATTTGAGATATTTGGTGGAATAAAATGATGAATTATGGTGCATATAAAATATACAGAAATATTTTAATTGCCGGTTACACATAATTCAGTCAAGAAAGGACACAAAGAGGCGAATAATGTCCACTTAAAGGCCTAATATTGTAACCAAAATTTGAGCATAAAATGACACAAATAATGGTTTCATTCAAGTGTTAAAAATAAGGCCAAGCCAAAGGAAAGAAGTAAGAAATGATTTATTACGGTAAATCATAAAATGTAAGGGCAAAATGGTAATTTTGACATAAAATAAGAGGATAAATATTTTTCTTCAATATTCCCAATACTAATGGGAATTAAAAAGAGGAAATGACCACTTGGTAATTATTAAGTTTATTTTGGAATATTATTACCAAAGGAAAAAAATCAAAGCTTGAAAAGAAAAAAGAAGTCAAAAAGCAAATGCATAGGACTTTGGTCAACAAATTGTAAGATGACCTATAGGATAATGTAAGATCAATATTTTCTTCCTCAATTCTCATGTAATTTCGGCAGTAAAGAGGAAGAAAGAGGCAAATGAGCTATGGAAATAATTAAAAAAAAAGACCATGTGTTGGACCAATTAAATGTGTACACATGTAAAGCAAAATGTGACCATGCAATAAGTCTCAATTTCTTCATTCTTTCTCCATTCATTCCCGTACAAGTTGAATTAGAAAAGAGGAAAAGAGAGAGCTGGACGTGAAGAAGCAAGCCAAAAAAAAGGTGTAGAGAGAGAGGGCAGAGATGTTTTAGAGAGAGAAACCACAAGAATCAAAGGTAAACTTCAAGATCTTGCTTCCTTATACCTTTGTTGTTGTTGTTGTTATTGTTGTTGTTGTTGGCTTGAAATTGATTATTTTTTGAAGATTGGATGATGAAACCCTAAGGGGTCCTAATACTCAAATTGCTTCTAATCATGTGTAATGAGTATTTAAATAGATAATTATTTGATTAGGAGTAGCAAGGAAGTGATTAAGCATGAGAGAACGAGAAAACAACAAACTTTTTCTGAGAATATCAATTTTCTACCTATATTGTGACATGCATGATGAAGATGAAGGAATTTGGTAATTTTGATAATTTCATTGGCTTTATAAGGAAAAATTGTGTAGGTATATAAGTGTTCATGATTTTTGGATACTTGTATATGAATTTGAGAATTTATGAAGTAAGATTGTTCATAGTGTTAATCTGTCCTGTCTGAAGCATTGTTATTGTGCGTGATAATTCAAGGGCTAAACCTTGTCAAAAAATTATGAAAATTTTTAAAATTAAAGTAGAGATGTATATATTTAATTTTATAGGTATTTTGTAATTTTGGGACAAGTACATTGGGAGATATGAATTTTTGAATCAGTCCCTGTTTCTAGAATGTAATCTGGAATAGGTCATGTTTGGAAAAATTATGGGAATTTTGTGGCTGTGATGGCTAGAATTTAATATTTTTATGTAAAATTATACTGAACTATACTTGTATATAATTTATAACCACTCAATTTGGAGTTCCCTAGAATTCATGGTGACATTTTGAAGTTATGCCTGATTTCTAGAAAGCAATATGGAACAGTAGTTTTTAATGAATTTCTGCGAATGATTTGTCTATATTGGGAACACCTAACTATTTTTCCTTAAATATAAATTGATAGAGCTTCATTTAGGCTTTAGAGTCAGCCAAATTGAAGTTTTTTAGAATTAATCATGAATTTTCAAAGTTGACTGAAAAATCTTCCAGTTTCAGGAAAACAATGAAATTGCACTGTACATAATTGTATTATACAGAAATTGTTATAGCTGCTTTAGATAACCAACGAAATTTTATTTAAAGGCAGTAATAGTGCAAGTAATAACCAGTTACTTGTAACTCTAATTTTGATAGGAACTAAAACTTACCCGAGCTCAAAGAAACAGTTGGATATTACTCAAAGGAAGCGACCAGATAGTAACTTGTCTTTCATATGTTAGAATATGCACTAGATATTGTGTGGAATCATTATGAGATGTCTAACACACTTTGGTTATACGGAGTGGTCATCCGGGGCCTCTTGCCCGGGTGGACACTCGGGCTAATAACGTTCTGTGATGCATGAGTGGATCCTGGGGCCTATTTCGCGGGAATCCCTTGGGGCCTTTAATTTTCCTTGCGCTATGGTAGTTTACGAACTGTATGTGATGCACTGGATGTTGTTGTGATTATTCTATTGTATGATGATTATGTAGCATGCTTTGTGATTTTATATATGTATTATTGGCATTATGTTACTACTGAGATTCCTTCGAATCTCACTCTTTTTCATAAACCATCTATAGTACAGGGAGATAGCTCAATGGGTAAGAAGAAGGTAAATATGGATGACTAGAGACGAGAACGTGAGAGACTTCAGTCTTTCTTTTGTTGATTGTTTGTTTGTTTTTCTTTTGATATGTTGGATATGTATATAGTATGAATAGTCTGTAACTCTGACAGTGATACGATAGTGCAATGGGTAATGCCGGTAGACTAGCAAAAGAACCGTTTAGCTACATTACGCTTCCAATCGCTAACGAAACTTAACTAAGGTATGAAACTTGAAAACTAAGCAGAGAATCGCTTGCAAACTCTTCTAAAATGAAAAGAAGAACCGGTGAGACTTAGTGAGATAGTGAATGTTTGTGAAATTGTTTGAGAAAATTTTTATTACTATAAAAAACTCATTTCCAGTCCCAGGTTCAAATCATGAGATAGGTTTGGAATTTGTGAATGTTTTCCGAAGTTACTTAATCTCGGACCTGATCCTTGTTTCACAAATGATTTTACTACTCTTTTGCACTCATCTGAGGCTATAGGAAATTAGGTATCACAGATTTCACCTCTGAAATCGCGTTTCTAGCTCCTGGAGTATTCTATAATGTTGTTCCTCTCAATAAGAGAACATTTCTATGGTTTCGGATTCTTGATTAGAGGTGTTTGGTTCTATCTACAAGGAGGAGGCTTAGAGACAACAGATAACCAACACTAATTCTTGATCAGGATCAGAACTTCTTGATTGCCGATGTCAACCTCTTTGCCCTTGGCGCCGCTTCCTCTAGTTGAATAAATTTTAATGTATAGAAAGGGTGAGATTCAAATAAATCTCAGTAGTAACATATAATCAATCATATAAAATGTGATAAATAAACATGCAATTCACCATATAATGAAAAAGAAACAAATGCTGAAAACTTGTCTGTCTGTTTTGCGTTTAAGATCAAATGAATGTTTGACCCCTACTTGCTGCAATGTTCCGAAGCAGACAATAGCCTGTCCATACTTGTCTCACTACCTCAACTAGGTCCCACTGCGCCTAACGGTACTTGTGCTTTTCCTACACCACAGCAAGGAATTATATCAACTACCTAGACTGGGTCCCAATTGGCTGGCTTATTGGTACTTGTGCCTATTGGCCTATTACTACCTCAACTAGGTCCCACTGGGCTGAATGTTGCACCCGTGTGCAGTTAGTCTAGGTGAGCCTAGAGCCGGGGCCTAATGGGTACTCATCTGGAAAGATGATTGACTAGTTGGTTGGGAAGTGGCTATTCCATAAGTTTGTCGTACTCAGTCCTGATGAACTAGGAAGTATGGGCCGAATCTCCATGCGGCTGCAGGGGGCGCTCAGTGAGGGTAGCTCTACAGTGGGCCTAGTGAGAAGGCTGTTATTCAGTAAAGGTGATGGACAGAATGTCCTAATGCCCTAAGACCTAAGAGGTTTGTAAGTCTTGAGGCTGACAATGTGAGATTTAAATGGGAATGAACCCGAGAAAGGGCTCAAGGTAATAAGACCCAATATGGAAGTTTGCATAGGGCAGTGTCCCAAGGCTATAAGACCTATATGTCTAAGCAATGTGGTTGTTACCTAGTGTGATGACATTAGACCAGTGTGTCTGAAGTATATATTGAGATTGGCAGAACGTTCATATTGTACTAGATTGTAGCTAAGGCAATAAGCCTGAGACGCTTATAGCATGAGGGATGAATCCCTAGGCGATCAAGCTAGAGTATCTAGCGTTGTGGTAGTCGAATGAGTCGTAAGGCTTGATGTGCATATGATGTGATCTGGGAAAGTCTCGAAAAATTGGAAAGCTTAGTATGCATACAATATAAACTGGGAGAGAGTCCCGTAGAGGCAGTGAGGCCTGAGAAACAAAGTGTTGTGAGATCGGACTAATGAGTCATGTGTGAATGCTACATACTGGGTACAGAAGGAATGAAATGTTACATTTTGAATGCAGAATGCCATATGAGATTTGGTCTCAAGAATATGATTCTTGAGTTGCATGCTTTATAAGCTTGCAAATGAAAAGGCTAAATGATAAGATGGCTGTAATTTGCCACCGTGATCGGAGGTTCTTATTAGGTAAAAGTGGGACAAAGCAATAGCTTTCATCGACACAGCGTGAGAGGCTAGCCATCCTATGATTACCATGGCTGGAAGAGCTGACTAGGTATATGGGTGCCTATATGAAGCACCAGTCCTTGGTCGAAAGATGAGGTTGAAAAATAGCGGCTGAAGTGCCGTATGTAGTTCCTGGAAGGGATTGACTAGCAATGATGCCATATGCATAATGGAGAGAGAGACAAAATGTCTTAGGATGATTCTTGGAGGTACAAATGGTACCATATGACGTTCAAAATTTCGAGGACGAAATTTATTGAACGGGGGGAGAAATGTAATACCCCGAATTTTGAGATTAAAGGCTTGAAGTTAAGCCTTTATTAAGTGGACTGCTAGACCCCAGTTTAGCAAATGTCCTAGTGGGACATGATATTTTTCCCAAAACTCCTTAATATCTTTGGATATTAAAATAGAAATAAAGGTAAGGAAAAAATGGTAATTTTTCCATAAGAAAAGAAATGATGGTTTTCCCTAATATTCCCAATGATTTGAGTTGAATGAGAATTGAAAGGAGGGAAATGACTACTTGGTAATTAATAAACTCGAGTGGGTGAATTATTATCAAGCAAAGTCAATTAGTGGACAACTTAAGGCTTCGGTTGACTACTTGAGGTGGTATAATGGGATAATTTGAGAGTAAATTGTACTCTCTTAATTCTCATTAATATTAATGGAATGATGAAGGAAAAGAGAAATGAAACTTGCTACGCAAGAAATGATATAGGTGGACTAATTAAGTAAAGGCCACCTGGATGATTTTAATTAATCATCATCATTCATCATCAGTTCTTATTCCCTCTCGTGAAGAATTAAAAAGGAGAAAAGAAAGAGAAACAGATGAGAACGGATGAGAATGAGAAAGAGAACGGATGAGAACGAGAACGCGGTGGAGAGAGAAAGTTCTGATTCACCGGAACTTGACCAAAACAACGTTTTCTCTCCAAGTACCCAGTACAAACATTCTTCTAATCATCCCAAGCTTTGATTTTATGGTTTTGGATTCTCGTTTAGAGATGGTTGGTGTTGTCTCGCCGGCCGGAGCGTCGCCAGAATTCTGAACTGAATTCAGAAAAGCGTAGAGGCAAGCGTAAGCTTCCTTTCTACTATTTCGGTTTGTCATTTGGATGCGTATTTTGAGAGTATGGTACTGTTCATATCTCATTCTATCAGTGTTTTGGAGGCCAAAAAGATGTCCAATGGATGTCTAAACGACTAATCATGTAATAAGAAGTAGAAAGGAAGATATTAAGATAAAGAAAGGGAGGAACCGACACAACTCTTATGAGAACTCTATATTGACCGCCAAATGTGTGGCATGAGTAAAGAGTTAGAATTTCATCAATTGGATAATTCCACTGGGTTTAGAAGAGCAAATTGTGTAGGGTTCATGTTGATGATGATGAGAGAAAAGGCGTGGGGTGTGAAATGACCGAATTACCCTTTTTAGCTCTAAATAAGGGTTGTCAAGGGTATTTCCATCATTCAGGCTTGAATTTGACTAATATGAAGTCATAAATGGAATCTACATGTGAAATTGTGTAGGATTGGCCCATGTCATAATTTCTGTAAAAGTACATTTAGGCCAAGCTTCTGGGGGCATTTTGGTAATTTAGCATAATTGGGCTAAGTTATCCAATGAAACAAGTTTATAATGTTATATGGATGAGTAATGACTCATTAAATATATTTGGAATTCTAGGACTCGATGGACGGTCATGCCCGAACCAGAGAAAGGACGATGGTTTGAGGAAGGACGTGAAGTCCTACAGGTAGTAAACTTACCTTGTCTGCATGTGTATGATATGTATGTTTATGCATTGATTATGTGACTGCTTTTCCTATTTGTGTGGAACATGTATGATTGGTTGAAGCTCTATTATATTTGTGCAATGGCCATATGTATGTCATAACATCGAGCATGCAGTATGTCATTATGTTGGCATGAAATAGTGTAGGCAAGCATGTCATGCATTCATATGTATCTGCCATGCATAGTAGTACTGTTCGCTACTGAGATTCTCTCTAATCTCACTCCTCCTAAACAACCATTTTAGACAGGTTGAAGGATGCATGAAAGTATGCACGGAGGAGATATGGAGACGTGAAGTTGTTGGGATTCGTACACGCAGCGGAAGAAATTAACCGTTTAAAATCCTTGAATCCCAATCGCGGATCTATCAAAGACGTCTAAATTGAGTAGTTAGAATAGTACCTTTATGGTTTTTGTGCTTTCAATCTCTAGGAGTTAACACCTCTGGTCGTCTCATTCTACCAATATCCACACGAACAATACTCAACACGGCAGCTTGCTAGCGCCTCTAATCCTTTCTAGGGTTTCTTGCGGCTCTCCAAAATCCGTACAGCCCTGGGTTCTCTAGCACTTCGAATTTTTATATCTTTTGTAGGCCGTATTAGGTTTTTCAAAATTAATCTGAATTAATTTTGAAATTCAAATTAAATAAAATAAATCTGATTTGATTAAATCTGTCAAACAGATTTAATTTTATCATATTTATTTAATCTAAATAAAGAGCCAATAGATTTAATTTATCTTTATAAATTAAATCTAAGATATGATATCTCTATTAGTTTTAGTTATTTAATTTATCAAATAATTAAATATAAAACTAATACTATATAATAATAATAATACACAATATTATAATTATTTTGAATTTATATTATATATATATAATCCGTCCTCCCTAGATTAAATATTATATTCATTGAATCTTAGACACATCTTAGATTCAATGAATTTGGACATCATAGCTCGTGTTGGGCTATTCTTGTGTGCAACCCTGTAGGCCCACATGAAGTTGGCAGTGGGCCAAAACTGTTCTAGCCCACAAGTCGCAAGCGGCCTCTAGCAAGACATTGCGACTACCCAATTCACATGAGGATCGATGATAGATGTAACCTATTATACAACCATGTCACGTCCCTTTTTGTCACACGATATTTTGGTCAAGGATGAGGCATGGACATTGTCATCCTCCTGTTCCTGACCATCACTTTCTCTATTCTTGAGTAGCCTAAAATTAGAAATGAAAACTCCTTCCCATTACAGTATGGCCATACATTTCTCAGACTCACTCATCGAGGGGCCCAGTAATATCTCTCACTAATGTGAGGGACAAATTCCATCTTGACCACTCACATTCCTCTTCATGAAAACTCCTAAGCCCGATTGTAGCCTTTATCATCACCCGGTCAAAGGTGACTTTTAACTATGTCAAAATTTAGCAACTCTCATGCAGGAATCTATGATGATCTCAGGTTAGAGGGCACTGTAACATGATTATATGTATGAGATAAACTTATGACTTAATCCATGCAGCTTTCTCATAGCAGGTCGGTCCAGTACATTGTAGTCCTACAAGTGCCTAAGACTTTGATTTGTATCTCTATACCTCATCAAAGTCATACTGGTCTTATTTCATCTTTGCTCCCGCATAGATAACCGACCAGGGACATTTAGGATAATCTTTATAGTTCATCCAAGGATACAATTATCATAATAAACATGCAAACGATATGATAACAATATGGAGAAATTCTTAAATAACAATAATGTTTAAGGTACAATGATTGGCCCCTAGGGCACAATTTCTAACATTTGTAACATATATTTCACATCATAGAACATGGAAAAACAAAGAACTACTACATAAAACACTTTTAACGTCCGTTTTTTAGCCCTTTCTATGTCCTTTTATAGTGGGACGCCTATGTGAGCAACGTAGTAAAATATGGCATTTAACATCCATTAAAAAAGGGACGCATAAAATCACAACTTTAGGTGTCCCTTATAGGAAAAGGGATACCTAAAGTGAGCTTTAGGCGTCCCTTTTTCTAAAAATATGATGCCTAAAGTATGTTATATCGTCCCTTATTCATTATGGACGTTGAAAGTTTTTTATTTCAAAAAAAATATTTATTTAAATTTTTCACTGCCCAGTAATTTGTCATAAACTATAGAAACAGGATCAGATCTGAGTGGCAACGAGCTTCATTGGAGAGAGGAGGACGATGAGCTTCAACAATGGAGAGGGAGAGAGAAAGACGACCTTCAAATCACTATGAAGTGAGAAGGCGATGATGGGAGTAGATGATGGTGGTGGGAGTGTGAGCTTAGAGCTTGTGGTTGCTACTCTGGTTATCCTCCATTGTTACTATTAAGTTGTGGTCACCTAGCAAGAATGCTAGCTTCTTGTTGTTGTTAAGCGACTTTCGTAGGTCGACTACCTGACCTTCCCCACTCACTAACACCTAGAAAGAAAGAAGACGAGTATGATGGTGATGAGTGAGTATAGGGAAAATGAAAGAAGACGAGTATGGAGAGAAGAGAGAGAGAGATAGAGAAGAAAAGTGAGCATTAAGAGAAGAGAGAGAAAGAAGAAGCAGAGAATGAGACGTGGGAGGGAGTGATAAAGTGAGAATGGAGAGAAGAGAGAGAGAGAGAGAAAAGTCAGAGAAAGAGACGCGGGAGGGAGTGTAATAAAGTGAGTATAGGGAGAAGAGAGAGATAGAGAAGACGCATGGAAAGAGAGAAGACGTGGAAGGGAGTGTGATGTGACAACCTTTAGGCATCTCAAACCTCATTTGGGATGTCTAAAGGGTATATTTATGAGCTAAAATTTAAAAATGAGTGTTTTAGGCATCTCAATTTAATTTCATTTTAGGTGTCCCAATTTAATTTTAGGACGCCTAAAAGGTTTTAGGTGTCTCAATTTAATTTTCCGACGCCTAAAATAAACTTTAGGCATCCTAATTCAATATAAGGATGCCTAAAAATACACACTTCCCTCCAATAATTACAAAAATGCCACCGTATTTATTTTTTACTTCCTTTTTTGAAAAATGGACGCCCTTTAGGGTCGTAGAATTTATATTTTGTCATAGTGAAGAGTATAAACAATCACATAGTGTATGAAAGATAAAGTTACTACCTGAAATCCTTTCCAATTACCTAGCTTTCGGTTCTCTAACTCTTTGTCCGGCTCGGGCAAATGTCAAATCCTAAAATTCTAAATTTATAATAAATAAGTTATTACTCATTCATGTCTTATTCCAAGGCTCATATAGTTGGTTATCTTTACCCAAAATACATAATTACCAAAATGCCCCTAAGAATATGAATTAATTCACTTTATACCCAATATAATTGTACTTTTCCAAAATAGCATTATGTGAAAGTAACAGAATTACGTAAAACCCCTCAATATTTTGATATTTATCAGAGTATCAATACAAAATTCAGTAGGCATACATAAATTGTTAGATTTCATATTTTGATAATAATAAATCATGACTAAAGTGATCTTGTATGTGTTCTTATTTAAATCCAATCAATGTGCACTCCCAATGAAGTGAGAAAGTGATATAAACACATATCACTCGAGTGATAATTCATATCACTTGTGTGATATGGACCTGGAAGCAGATCACTTGAGTGATCCTCATAATCACTCGAGTGATTGGCAGAAAAATGCATATAACTTCCAATGTAAGGCCAGCGCTCTTCTAATGAATGTTAGTTTTCTCATATCACTTCCAATGATATGTTTTGCACTTGAGTGATATGTTTATTTTGGTACATTACTTCCAGTGAACACTCATCACACTTCCATTGAATCTCAATTCTGTCAAATCACTTCCAATGAAATGCTCTACACTCGAGTGATCTTCTGTTTCCAAGATATCACTTCTAGTAAAATGTCTGTGCACTCGAGTGATCTTTTGTTTCTGAGATATCACTTCCAATAAAATGTATGTGTACTCAAGTGATATACTATTTTTGACATATCACTTCCAGTGACTCCTTACTACACTCGAGTGAATAAAATGTCTGTGTACTTAAGTGATATACTATTTTTGACAGATCACTTCCAGTGAATCCTTACTGCACTCGAGTGATTCTTAATTACTTCTAATGAATATATTATGAACACAAGTGATTTTCTTAATTTAACAGAAGCACCTCCAGAAGCATGACAGAATACTCAAGTGAAGCATATTGATTTAAGGAAATCACTCGAGTGATCCTTGGGTGCACTTGAGTAATGCAGATCACTTCCAGTGAAGTGGTTATTCACTCGAATGATGTTTAAAAGAAATTCTAACATCTATTTCTCTTAGTGTTTTACAGGTGTTAAGCACTACTGAAGCATGATCAATATTCAACATGGGTAATAGTAAGTAACTACTGAATTATTTTTCGGAGCACAATCAATTTACAATGGGAAAATATTTAAATGCTCTCAACGACTCTTAAAGCATCTTCTATATAAAACGAAACATTCAACAAGAAGAGAGACACAGACAATACACAAAAATATTGCGACCCATATACTCTTAGTGCTCTGTTTCTTATTGTTTCAATATTTATACTTCAGTATTCATCTATATACTCTGTGAGAGAGATCTGCTTTACAAAAACAATATTTCTGATCGTGATAACTTAAGGTTGAGGGACCTTAAGTTGGGATTTGAGATTACATCGTGTAAGGGGGAGTGCGTGTTCGTGAGAAACTTGCTTTGTACTAAGATGCCAAGAACCCACTGAATCTTGGAAGATATAGTGAAAGGCTCAAAAGAACTCTGAGGACTGGACGTAGGTCAAAGTGGTTGTGACTGAACCAGTATAAACTCCTAGTGTACACTTCGGTGACTTCTCTCCTCACTTTTTATTGTGTTTTAGAATCTGTTAATTTTTATTTAATTGTCCGATTATTCTGTAATCACCCAATTCACGCCCTCTTGGTTGATAAGCTTGCTCTAACAGAAATAGCATAAACATATTGATATAAAGTACTTGATTACATTATAGGAATTCGAAAAGGGTTTGTATAGCATATATATTACAAATCCCAAAATACATAAAAGATCAGCAGATAACAAACACTAATTCTTGATCAAGGCTGGAACTCTAAGTTGCCTATATCTGCCTATCTACCCTTGGAGCCGCTTCCTTTAGCTGAATAAATTTTAAATTTATGGAAAAGGGTGAGATTCAAACGAATCTCGGTAGTAACATACAACCAATCATACAAAATGTGATAAATAAACATCCAATATATCATATCATGTAACAAAAATAAAATGTTGTAAACATGTCTAGTTGCCTGACGTTCAGGATCATATGATTATTTTGTCCCTACTAGCCATACTGTGATCACTATAATGTTTCGGAGTAGACAACAGCCTATCCTACTTACCTCACTACCTTAGCTGGGTCCTACTAGGCCTAATGGTACTTGTGTTTTTCTTATAGGGTGGTACTTGTGCTTTTCCCACACCACAGCGAGGAATTATATCAATTACCTAGACTGGGTCCCAATTGGCTTGATGATACTTGTGCTTTTCCCATAGGGTGGTACTTGTTCTTTTCCCACACCACAACTAGGAATTTGTAACATACATTTCACATCACAAAACATGGAAACACAATGCATATAAATAATCACATAATATATTAAAGATACAGTTACTACCTAGAATCCTTTCTAGTGCCTAGCTAATATCGGTCATCTAACTCTTTGTCCGGCTCGGGCAAATATCAAATCCTAAAATTCTAAATTTATAGTAAATGAGTTATTAGTCATTCATGTCTTATTCCTAAACTCATATAGTTGGTTATATCTATCCAAAAACGCATATTTACCAAAATGCCCCTTAGAAATCCAATCTAATTCCCTTTATACTCAATATAATTGTACTTTATCAAAAATTATGACCTGAGCTATTTCTACACAATTTTACGTGTAGAATCTATTTTTTACCTCAATTTTACCAAAATCACGCTCCATTCCCCAGAATGCCATTGAGAACCACAAAGTTAGGGTTTTAAGGGTAAAATTATCATTTCACACCCTAAAGCTTCCACACTCCATTTTTCACATGTTCCCTACACAATTTTTCATTCTAAACATAATGGAATCATCAAATACAATAAATTCCAGCTCAAACACCCAAGAATTCCCTTGGATAAAAATATAAAAATTTTAGGAAATTTGGAGTTTTGTAATTTTCATTCAACCAAACATCTTTCCACTTCTAATTACTTGTTTAATCACTTAAACACCTTTTGAACATGATTAATCAAAATTTGGGCAGCACCTCCCCTTAGGGTTCATGCGTCCCAAATCATAAATTCAAGCCAATACAAGCCAAACAACTAACCAAAACACCAATAACAATCACAAACCAACAAGTTAAGCTAGGTTTCTTGATTACCTCTTAGTTTCTCTTCTTTCTCAACCAAAAATGCCACCACCTCCTTCTTGTTTCCTTTGATTTTCTTCTTGCTTTGCATGATTTAAGAGGAGTATGAAGATTAGAGAAGGTTTCCAAGAGATGAAGGAAAAAACAAGTGATTTCAACTACAACTTACCAAATTTTTTCTTCTTCATTCCTTCTCTCTCTTCTTGTGCTCTTGTCTTCCCCAACCTCACTCGTTCTCTTCTTTCTCCAAGTCTGGCCAAAATATGGTCTGGAGAGGGTTAAAATGCTCTTAAATAAAAATCAACTTCCACCTCCTTAAATATATATTATTTTATTGTAATTGTAACACATGTCATTAACTTTTGCTTCTTCTTTTTTCCATATGGCATAACAAACTTCTACATGGCATGCAAGGTGGCCAAATAATATTTTTCCTTGCTTTTTCCTCTTCTTGGCCAACTTTGGCCTTAAGTAAAATAGAAAATAAGATCTTTTAATTTATTAGCCAAATAACTATTTTACCCTTACATTTTCTTCAATTGTTGTCTTCCTTCTTCCTTTTTTGTTTTGGCCAAAATTTACAAAATATATTGGGTCAAAAATTGTGCTCTTTCATTCTTAATTTTGGGCTACAATATTATGTCTTTATGAAAACAAAAATTCATCTTTATGTCTTAACTTAGCTAAAATTTTATGTAAATTCTACTTCCATTATTTTGGCTATTTCACGTGTACCAAAATTCACCATTTTATTCTATTTAGTATAATCAAATGTACAAGAAATTTTAGTGAATAAAATTTGGCATATTATAGAGGTGTTATCAAAATCAAGAACTAGACGTAGCATCGCGTAGAGGTAAGCCTACGCTTCGATTTGAATCAAATATCTTATAGATTGATTAAGTTTTCTTAAAGTCCTTTGGGCTTTCTAGTTTTGGCCAGAATAGGGCATAGAGAGGGAGTATGATTTTGCTAGTTTTGATGCTTCCAATAAGTTTAGAATGAAAAACTGTGTGAGATAGCGGTGAGAAATCGGTCCCGGAAGCATTATAATCAAAAGCAGAATTTTGGCCTAAAAACCCTTAAGTTTCGGCCAGACCTGATTAATGGAGAAAGAATGTGATTTTGGCATTTTTTATGTTAGAAATGGATTCTACAAGTGAATTTTTTTAGGAATAGGTTGTGAACATGATTTTAGAAGGGTTGGATTGAAAACCCAAAATTGAAGTTAAAGGAGTAGTGCTACTAGATTGCATTTTTTAGGAGACAAACTATTTTTGACGAAATTTTGAATTGCCAAATCATGTCCAACGACTGTGATATTTATCAAATTGGTAGTAGACATCTTAAGCTTTAATTTGATATATAATATGAGTTATTTGGGTTAGTAGATTGTAAGTTATGATTTGTTAAATTTAGACATTGAATCTGGAATGATATTTATGGCAGTAAAGATTGATTGGAGTTTCTAGAATAGTGTGATTGTAATTGGTAGTAAGGGGAATTTTTCCCTTGAAATATACTTAAAGAGAGTCACATAGAAATTTGAACCACCTCAATTGGATATTTGTAGATTAAGTTAGGATTTTTCAAAGTAAGGTGATAAATCTGGCAGATTAGGGTGACCCACGAATTTATGGCACTTAAGGTAATTTGAGACAAGTATAGGTCCAAAGATAAGAGACATGTCCTAGAGGCTAATGTAGCCACATTGGACATTTATTTTTCATGGCTCTAATAATATGGTTATTTATCTAGGGCCATAAGATGTTAAGGAAGAAGTAATGGAAGGATTTGCAAGAAGCTACAATGGTTGGAAAAAAAAGGAACAAGAGGAGAATTTAAAGACAAAAGGTAGTAAAACTTTCCTAACTTGAATTCACTTGATAAGTATACTTATGCATTGATGTGTTTAATTGCTTTGATGAATCATATGAAGCATGTATGAATGATTAAAGCTATGTTTTTACTTATTCTATGGCTATAGGTGTAATGTGTAAAGCATTGAGCATGTAAGTATGTTATTATGCTATCATGAATTTATGTAAGCAGTCATGTCATATATTAAGCTTGTGTATTGTATGTATAGTTATCAAAGTTTGCTACTGAGATTCCGTCGAATCTCACTCTCCCTTACCCAACCATATAGGTATGTTGTGGACAGGTGGAATGCTTGAAGAAGTGCCAGAAGAAAATGTGACAATGAATTAAAGATTGAGATGGGGCAATGTGCTACATGTTAATTATGATGTAATTAATTGTATAAGCATGCCAAGTTTAAGAATGGAAAGATAATGCTGAAGATATCAGATTGTGAATGAGATTTGAAAGGCTAAATGAATGAATTAGTTCTTAATACTTGGTAAGCTTAAAGTATAGTTTTATCAAATGAATGGTAACTCAAGAATGTTAATGCTTCTGTGTGTGAACTAAAGGGGCATAAAATTAAGGAGTTACATCTTTTAGTATCAGAGCATGTTTGAGATAGACACCATGATCGGGGGATGTCACTCAATGAGAGTATGGACAAAGTCGTGGCTCTTACCCTGACATAGCCAAGTTGCTTTTGTCCTCCTGGTTGCTTGCAATCACGTGGTTGGGCGTAAAAAATGCGGCTAAGGTATCTTGAGTTGTCTGTAATATCCCAAATTTTGGGACTAGAAGCTTTAGAATAAGCCTAAATCAAGTAGACTGTTAAGCCCCGATTTAATAAGTGTCCCAGTAAGACATAATTGTATTCCCCAAAATTCATTTATACCCTTGAGGTATTAAAGAGAATATTATGGTGAATTAAAGAGCTTGGGGGAATGAAAAAACAATGCAATTAGAAGTCACATACAACATAGTTAATTGGAACACAAAGAAGTGTTGCAGCCGGTGAATTTCCTTATGTGGTAGTCATGATTGTGTGACATGTTTCAATGGGCAAATGATGTCCAAAAATTTTGAAACTTTCCAAAATAAAATTAGACTTATCAAGCTTTAATATATAGGTCATATGAGTTATTTCAAGCTGTACACAAAGAGATATGTATTTTTGAAGTTAGCCCAGTGAAACTGGAGAATTTCAGTAGCAGCGTCCAAAAACAATAATTCTAAGAATTTTGATCTTCTATTTGGCTAAAGTCTATATTTGTTCTTAAAACTAGACTTAATAAGAGTTACGTATCCTATGGAACCACCCCAATTAGACATTTGTACAATTAGATATGCATTTTCAAAGTTTTATGAAAATTCTGCCCAGTTTTGTATTAAGTGCGAAAATCATAAAATGTAAGGGCAAAATTGTAATTTGCCAATTATGCAAGAAGCAACCAATTATTTTCCATTTTCCCTTGATATTTCAGTTAAGAAGAGGAGGCCAATAGAGAATTGGATGCTTGGCTTAAATGAATTAAAAAGAAAGGATTTATTGCCAATTAAAATGGAGAGTTGAAAAGTTAAAAGCTAATTGTCATAAAGCAAGTCTTACATACAAATTGCAATGGAATAAATTAATGCAATGCAAGAGATCTTTTTTCTCTAATTCAAGAGGCATTCTATGGTCAAAAAATAAAGGAAAGAGAAAGGGATGAAGGCAATTAAATTTCCATGAAATAAGATGATGACATAAAGCCAATTTGATCAACTCAAGAGCACATACTTCCTTTCCCTTTATCCTATAGTTTCGGTTAAAAAGGAATGAAGCAATTAAATGTTTCCTTTTCCATTGAAATTTTGGTGGAAAAGGGAGATTGCAAGGGAAATAATATATGTGGCTAATATTAATCCAAGAGAAGGAAAAAAAAGAAGGGCCAAGTAAATGCATATATTATTTTATCATGAGATGAAGTTATGACATAAGCAAGAGATATTACAAAAGCACATAATAATTCATTCCTCTTCCATTGTGTTCGATCAAGTGTGAAGAATACAGAGAGAGGGAGAGTTGGACGAAAGGGAAGGAGCCAAGAACAAGAGAAGAGGAGCTTAGGGTTCAAGTGGAAAAACTCAAGGTAAGATGCTTGGAAACCTAGTGTTCTTTCCTTCTAAACTCCTTAACACCTCTCATAATTCCTTCTCCTTCTTGAATATCATGATTGGCAAGAAAATTTTCAAGAGAAGAGAGGGAGGAGGTGTCAACCTTAGTGAGAAAGTGTGAAAATAAAGAGGTAATCTTAAAAACTTTGATCCTCTTGACTTGTTTGATGTTGTTGGTGTTGTTGTTGGTGGATATTGCCTTATTTTCTCTTGATTTTCAAAAATGGGCTGAAGCAAAACCTAAGGGAAATACTGCCCAAATTTCCTCTAAACATGTCCATTTAGTGTTTAAATGGTTAATCATGTGATTAGAAGTAGAAAGAAGGTGATTAAGCAAGAGAAAACAAGAAATCAACATAATCTTCCTCATAACCCTAACCTTCTGTTCAGAATAGAATGTGAAGAATGGTTGAAAATTTTGTAATTTTGATGGTTCTATTGGATTTATAAGACAAAATTGTGTAGGTATGCAAGTGTTTGTGAGTTTAGGATGCTTGTATATGAATTTGGAATTTTTGAAATTTGTGAAGTAGATGTTGTGTAATTCATTTTCCCGAAGCAGTGTAGTTGTGACGTGTTTTTCATAGGCCAAACCTTGTCCAAAAAATCTAAAAATTTTCATGATTAAATTAAATACATATAGCTTTAATTTTATGGGTAGTTTGTAATTTTTGGGCAAGTATATTGGAAGATATGAATTTTTGAAATTGTGCCCTATTTCTGGAAGACGATCTAGGGACATTGGAGCTTGACGAATTTCTGGGAAAATTATTATTTCAATGGTTAGACCAAATCATTTTTATACAACATTAAATTTAAAGAGCTTCCTTTAGGCTTTGGAATTAGTCAATGTGGAATTTCCTAGAATTAATTATGATTTTCCAAAATTGACTGAAAAATCTGCCAATTTCTGGAAAAATAGTTAAACTGAATTGTGCAGGGTTGTAATGTGCAAAAACTGTTGAAACTATGATAGATAACCAGAAAAGTGAGTTTAGAATTATTTGTGAAAGAATAATAACTCATTTATTATAAATTGGGAATTTTAGGATCATACAGTTGTGTCAAGCCAGACCAAAGACAATGGAATCGAAAGTGGATCAGGGAAGGGCGATTAAGGTAGTAAACTTACCCTACTTGCATGTATTTGATATTTATGCTTGTGTATTTCTTTTCTTGATTATGTGAAACATATTTGAATGAATGACGCTCTAATTCTATTTATATTGTGGCCATAGATATGTTGTATGAAACATTGAGCATGCAAAAATGTCCTTATGTGTGCATAAGCCTACGTAAGGCGAGCATATCATGCACTAGCATTTATCTTGTATGCATTATGATACTGTTTACTGTTGAGATTCCTCCAAATCACACCCTCCCCCAACCAATCATTAGACAAGTAGACACGAGTAGGATGCGAGAAGTTGTGTGAGAACATAATGCGATGGTAAACCGAAGATTAAAGGGTCAAGTACTGTATATTTATTTAATTTAGATGCTTTGGTAGCTTTGTGTGGCTACACAATTATGTATATAAATGAATTAATTAATTTTGAGCAGAGATTCACCTTAATTAAATTAATGGAAAAAGATAAGAATTGATGAGTAATAACAAAGTTGTAAATCACTAGAATATGACTTGCGCAAAATTTTTAAAATTTTCAGAAATACCCACTCAACTACAGGTTCGAATCTTGTTACGAGGTCGGGATTTGAAAAGTGTTATAAAAGAATAACGCTTAGTGGTTTGAATTCGCTGCGTAAAACTCATCAGGAAAGTGTAAATGTAAGGTGTCACATTTTCCACTGGGGAGGTACCCCAAAGCTCGACTCTTTTGGTAGGCATTTGAATTGACCTGAATAATTTGAGGTACTAATATATGGTACATGTATGTATAAGGTTTCAGGTGGTTGCTAGTTACTAATCTAGCATAAGAAAAGATCTTGATTACAAAATATTCCTATAGAACGAACGAATGAGATTTTGTTCCTTGATGGAACAGAGTGATAGAAAGAATGAGAAAAGCAACGAGTTATGGTCTCATGGCCAAGACAGAGAATAGAATGTATAAGTGGCTTACGGATTTCCTGTACGACATGGGTAGATTAGCTGATATGGGAAGTTGAATATATAAATATACCTGGAGCTGGACCGTTATCAAAAGTCCATATAGAATGGCCCCATATAAGATAGCAAAATTAAAGAAGCAGATTGTAGAACTACTAGAGGAAGAAGGCTTTGGGTCCTGTTACAATGGTACTGATGTTAAGAGATGGCTAACAGAAAAGGGCTACCTACAAAGAGTTATGACCGGAGGGGTAGACCAATCAGGTGATTGAGTAAAGCATCGAGTACAGAACTGAAGCGTGAAGCCACCTAGTGTTGAACTGTAGAGTGGAACCACTGGGACATCAACTTTAGAGAGTGGTACATTGTAACAAGTCACATACCGAATGAGTCTCTTGAAAGAAGGGTTATTGTGATCCAGTAAATCGTCATAGGGTGCTCCAGTGCTGTTTGTAGAAAGAAAGATAGGAAAGGGAATTAAGGAAGAATAGGCTCGACGGTAAAAAGGAAAGCAACTCTTGCTCTCGTATCTTATGTAATAGTTATACATGTATGTAGTTACCATCAAGTATATTCATGTTATGAATATGTGGTATGTAGTAAAACCTATTAGGCCAGTGCGTCCTTAGGCTATCAGACCTTATATGTATTCAATGTGAAGCCCTAAGTCCTATTAGACTAGTGTGTTCATAAGCTGGTAAAGGCATTTAATATGAAGCCCTAAGTCCTGTTGGACCAGTGTGTCTATAGGCTAGCAGACACATTCAGATGGTATGAGAATGATACCAGGTGGAAACCTGAGAATTGATACCGAGTTATAGCCCGTAGTAGGTTGTTAAACATGAGCTACTATATGTATGAAACTGGACCAGTTAAGTCCTGTGAATGAATATGAATGCTGAAATAGATCGGTTAGGTCCTATAAATTAATGTGAATGCTTGAGAATGGATGGTTTGTTTTGCATGCTTCGAGAATACTACATAAGTATACTATTGGCTTGACTAGAAAGAAGTAGAGCCTGGAATGAATTCAAAATACCTAGTGGGCTGTGTGCCCTGAGGTTGTTAGCCTCGATATATATTCAGCAAAGATGATGGACTATGTGTCATGAGGACTGTATGTCCTAAAACCATAAGACATGATGGACTAGTATGTCCTTAGGCTGGCAGAATGTTATGTACTTAAGAATTGTGACGAGCAGAGGCTCGAGGTGGTAAGACCTATATGTATAGCAATGTGGTTGTTTCCTAGTGTTGTGGTATTGGACTAGTGAGTCTAGCGTATCTCTTGAGGCTAGCAGAACATTTAGCCTATACCAGGTTATAGCATGTGGTAATAAGATCGGAATACCCAGCACTACGGGAAGGGACTAGTGTGTCCTTAAATGAATTTGTATACTGCATAGAATATCTCTGAAGATGTTATAGGTATGATATATAGAAAAGAAGAAGTAAAAAATGTAGATAAAAAATAAAGTAATAAGATAGCAAAAATAGCTTGTTACATAAGATCAGAAACAAATGAATTATTTGAAATATTAAGACCTTCAGTACAAATAAACAAAATCAGTATAATAGTTCTATAAATATGATGAATGTTTTAGAAGATTTAGAAGATGAAGATATTGAAGAAATAATGGGAAAAGAAGAAGAAAATTTAGAAGAAATAAGAAGAGAATTTCAACATATTACAACTATTGGAAAATTAGAACTAGAAGCACAAATAAATATGCAAAATACAACTAGTATGGAAAATAGAGAATTAAATATAGAACAAGGTCAAACAAGTACAGTAGGAAAGAAGAAGCAGAATCAAATAATTTATATCATAAAGAACCTCTAAGACAACCAGAAAATATATTATTTGAAGCAAAATTTAAAACACCTAATAATACAGGATTTACACAACCACCTATAGATCAGTATAATACTAGACAAATCCTAATTCAGGAATATGGCTAGATTTAGATTGTAATTTAGACAATGTAAAAAGATTAGAAGAATGGACTAAATCTCAACTAATAGCATTAATAGGAAGAAATATAGAAATAAATATAGCAAGTATGTTAATAGAAGAAAGTGTTATAGGAAATGTATATAATTGGTGGAAAAGTAAAACAAAAGAATTTAGACAACAAGCAAGATCAGTAACAAAACCATATCAAAATAGAAAAGAATTTTATGCATTATTAATAAGAAAATATGAATAATTATTAAGAAGCAAATTTATAAGAAGAAGAATAGAAGCAAATGAAAATACAAAAATAGAAAAAGTTATAAGAAATTTACATCAGATAGAAATATATTCTTTAGATCCTAAATATTTAAATCAGTATATTTGTGAATACAAAAACTATTATTATGAAGCACCAAGATTTTATATGGAATTGTTTTATAGAAAATTACCAAAATTAATAAGTGAAACCATAATAGAAGATTATAGTAAAACATTCAAACAAATAATAGATTTAAAGCCTTTTGTAGACACTATTGGAAGAAGAGAAGATTATTTAAGAGAATATTTATCTAAAAAAAATGTAAACAAGCATGGAGAAATATCAAATACTACAAAACAAATAAAACTATTAAAAAGTGGAGAATTAGAATCACCATATAGATGTGGATGTAAAAAAGAAAAAGTAAGAAAAAAGAAAAGGAAAAACTAAGCCTAGATATAAATTTAAGAAATATTCAAAAAATAATTTTTTCCAAAAATATAAACCTAGGAAATATTTTAAGGCAAAAAGAAAAAAAAATTATGATAAAATACCAAAGAAATGTGGATGTTATAATTATGGGAAAATGGACATATATCTACAAATTTCACATAACCATTAAAAAAGAAAGTTATGAATATATTAGATCAAGCTCATGAATGTAATTTAGAACCTTTAGAATTTGATGAACCTATATATAGTGACATAAAAAACCCAAAAATTGAAATATATAAATTAAAGAATATAAGTGATTTTTTTAGATAATGAATCTGAATATTCATATATTGAAGAAGAATATCAATTTTATATGATGAATATAATAGATAATGATGAAGGTACTAGTAATAATGAGTATTAAGAATATAGAAATGTTTCGGAAGGAGTTGAAAAAAGAAGAATGAGTTTTAATCAAAGATAATATAATAAAATAAAAGATATAAAATTATATTTGAAACCAGAAGAACTAAAAAATGAAAATTTTATGCATAAGGTAAGTAAAATACTAAAATCAAAGAAAAATGAAAAAAAGCCATTATGTAATATTAGAAAAGAAACATCCTATAGAATCGACACTAACAAAAAGAGTATTAAGAATACCACTAATAAGTAGAGCTTTAATAGAAAATGAAATATCAAAAATATCATTTAAAGATGAATTGACTAAAATATATATTGCAGGTGTACAAATATTAGTAAAAGCTTTTTTTAAAGAAGGAATAAATTCACCAATAGAATTATTAATAGCAAATAGAAGAATAATAAGTAGTGTATAAGATAGTATATTAGGAGTATTCTTAGGAAATTTAATATATCAAAAATTAAAATTTACATTAAATACAAACTTTGTAATATCTAGAAATGATGAACATATGAACCAATCTATAATAATATATCATAAGTTAGGAGGAATAAAATTATTACCAGGAGTAAGAACAATCGATATAACAGCCATGGTAAGACTAGTATTTACAAACGAACATAAAATATATAATAAAACCCATGTTATCAAAACCAAATCGGACCGGCCGGTTCGGCCTGGAAACTGGCGAATCAGTCGAGAAACTAGTCCGATCCAGGCATTGACTCATCCTATTTTTTTAAAAAAAAATCAATTTTTTAAATTTTTCTTTAGAATTTCATATTAATAAGCCTGAAATCTTCATTTTCTCACTGGTTTTATCTCAAGTTAGCTCCGGTTTGACCCACTGACCCTGGACCCAGTACCCCGGGTGGTTCAGTGACCGGTCCTGGCTTAATTACCTTGAATAAAACACAAGGAAGAATAACTATAGATAAATATTTTATGCCAGTATTACAAGAAATTCCAATAGACCCGATAAATTATTATGAGAATACACCTAGAAGAATACAAACAAATAATAATATCGGAGAAAGGTTATTAAGAATAAATGCACCATCAACATCAACATTAAATATAAATAAAAATCCACAAAGAAGGAGTATATATTACACTAGACCAACAACTAGAAGACGATTGTCTAGAAGCTTAAGCTTAAGAAATAACATAGATGATATTTATCAGAGAAATTTATTAGTAGAAATACAAATAAATTCTAATTTAACAGAGATAAGACCCAGAGTAGAACAAATAGATTTAACAAGAGTAAATAATTATATAAGAATAGAAATTAAAAAAAATGCAATATAGGAAGAAATAATAGCCTTGGTAGATGAAGAAAAAGAAAAGAATAGTATTGAATTAGAATATAATAAAGATAATGTAGAAATAAGAGAAAAAGGAACAAAGACAAATTTTATATTGAGATTTAACAAAAGAGATATGTTAGAGATAAAATTACGGGTAGAAGAAAACACAGATAATGAATATATAGTAATATTAGCAAAAGATTTTTTTAAGACAAGTAAAGCCTTATAGAACAGGAAGATAGAATAATAATTAACATAAATTATCAAACAATTATAATCCTAAAAGTTAAATGAATAATAGATAAAGCGTAACAGTAGATAATTATTATGTGAAAAGAAATTTAAGAGTAAAAATACTAAGCTCAAGTAAAAGCACAATAAAATTAATGATAAAGAAAATAAATCAAGCAAATCAAAAAGAAAAAGATATATTAAAAGAAATCATACAAAATCATATAGAACAGTTACCTATACTATATAATCAAGCCATTAGACGAATAAATGGTAGAAGACTTTTGAAGAAATATTTTAACAATAAATTAGAATTATTATCAAGAATATAAATATATAGCAAAATGAGACCCTTGTATTACATATTAGTTAAATTTAATTATAAAAAATATAGATCTCAAAAATATCACGCATTAGTATATACATGAGTAAATTTAACTGTAGCAAAATATAATATTTTACCACCAGAATTATGGAAAAAGAAAAATAAAGTATTAAGAATGGAAAGTGCTGGAAAAGAAATACATATGATAGAATTAAAAGAAAAAAAATATAAATATACATATAGGAGAATATGAATTATTAATAAGAAAATTAAACCAATATAATGAGCCATCTTGTGATGTAATATTAGGACTAGATTTCTTAGAACAATATTATCCAATACATATTATCAAGAAAGCTTTGATATTAACAACCCCATGTAAACATAAAGTTTGGGAAATAAGAATAACTAAACCATATAGAAGAAAATATGAAAAATTTCAAAAAAAAACAAAAACAAATGAAAATGAAGTACAATTCTTACAAAATAATCAACTACTAGAAATACAACATATGTTAGCTACTTTGGCTATAATCAAAGTAAAAAAAATAGAACAAAGATTATTAGACAATTATAGCGATAATCCATTAATTTACTAGAATAAATCTAAACCATTGGCCAAAAAAGAATTAAAAGATTATAGCAAAGAAATAAATTGTAAACTTTATCCATTGACAGAACAAGATAAAAAAAAGAATTCATAATGCATATAAGTGAAATGAAATAATATGATTTAATAAGAGAACGTAGATTAGAATATTCATTACCAGTAATGATAGTTATAAAACACACTGTAGAAAAAAGAGGAAAATCAAGAATGATGATAAATTATACAAAACTAAACAAATTAGCTATAAGAAATAGATACATTATTCCTAAAATGGATTTATTATTCAATCTAATAAGAGGAAAAATTATATTTAATAAGTTTGATTGTAAATTAGGGTTTTTTTCATATTAAGTTAGAAGAAGAAAGTAAAAAATATACAGCATTTAGTACATCAGAAGAATTATATGAATGTAATGTATTACCTTTGGGATTCCATAATTGCCCAAGTATATTTCAAGAATATGTTAGGATTGGAAGGCACAGCGGAAGAAATTAAACCTTTGAAATTTTTCCCAATCTCGAACATTGATCTATCAACGACGTTTAAATCTAGTTAGAAAGAGTCATACCTTTATATTTTTGCATTTTCAATCTCAAGGAGATCAGGCCTCAGATCAACTTCCTCTACCAATATCCACATAAACAGGACCCAACACCTGCAACGTGCTAGCGCCTCTAATGCCTCTCTAGGTTTTCTTGCGGTTCTCTATTTTTCTTCTGCCCTAGGGATCTCTAGCCCTTTATTTTTTATAACTAATCAGGGCTATGTTGGATCTTCAAAGTTAATCTTAATTAATTTTAAAATCTATATTATATCAATTAACATTTAACTATTTTATGAGCTAATTAAATAAATTTGGTTTAATTAAATCTATCTGCCAGTTTTAATTTAACTTATTTATTTAATTAGAATAAAGAGCCAATTGAAATAGATTTAATTTATAAAGATAAATTAAATCTGAGAAACTATATCTCCATGTTAATTATTAAATTTAATTTTATCAAATAAAATTAAATCTGAAACTAACACTACATAATATTATATATATATATATATATATATATATATATATATATATATATATATATATATATATATATATATAATATTTTCCTTTTTTGAATTTTATATCATATATATAAAATCCGTCTAAATTAAACATTGTATTTATTGAATCTTAGACACATCTTAGATTCAATGAATCTGGACATTATAGCTTATGTTGGGCTATTATTGTGTGCAACCCTGTAGATCCAAATGAACTTGGCAGTAGGCCAATAACTATACTAGCCCACAAGTTGCAAGCGGCCTCTAGCAATACATTACGACTACAAAATTCATATGAGGATCGTTAATATGATGCAACCTATCATACAATCATGTCACGTCCCTTTTGTCACACGATATTTTGGCCAAGGATGAGGCATGGATAGTGTCATCTTCCTGTTTATAACCATTACTTTCCAAATTCCTGAGTAGTCTGACCATAGAAAGAGAAAATCATTTCCATTGTAGTATGGCCATATATTTCTCAAACTCACTCATCGAGGGGCCCAATAATATCTCTCTACTAATGTGAGGGACAAATTCTATTTTAACCATTCACATTCCTTTGCATAGAAATCATTAAGCCCAATTATAGCATTTATCATCAGCCAGTCAAATGTGACTTTTGACTAGGTCAAAGCTTAGTGACTCTCATGTAGGAATCCATGATGATCTCATGTCAAAGGGTATAGTGATGTGGTTATATATGAGATAAGCTTATAACTTGATCCATGTAGCTTTCTCATTACGGGTCGGTCCATCACCTTGTACTCTTACAAGTGCCTAAGACTTTGATTCGTATCTCCATAGGTCTTATTTCATCTTTGCTCCCGTATAGATAACCGATCAGGGACATTTAGGACAATATTTATGATTTATCCAAGGATAAATTTATCACAATAAACATGTGAACAATATGACAATAAAATGGAAAAATGCATTAAATAATAACGTTCAAAGTACAGTGATTAACCCCTAGGGCACAATTTCCTGCAAATATGTATCAAAATTATTACTACCATTAAGAAATTTTGTAGTAATATATATTGATGTTATATTAATATTCTCAAAAGATGAATAATAAAAGTTCTTGAGCTCCAGAGTCGATTCCGACCCCGAATCATTGTTTTTGACCGGTAAGCTTTTCAGGAAAGTTGTTCTACTCACTGCAAGCTTTCTTTATATGGTCTCAATTTTCTAATCATAGGTGTTTTGTTCTGTTTAGTTAGCCAGAGTGCCACCGGAATTCTGAATTAGTAGTAGAATTGTGAAGAGGTAAGCCTAAGCTTTGTTTTGAACCGATTGTCTTGAGGTTTTGATGAGTTTTTTGAATCTCTTGGGGCACATATATATTTTGGTCAAGAGGATTTTTTGGGGCCTAATGATGATTTAAGATTAAATATGATGAAATAATGTGTTTGATGACAACATAAGACTAGTTAGTGTTTAAAAATACAAACTTGGTTTTTGCTAGTTTGAGTGTTTGGTTCAGCCAAAACCAGAAACCATGGAAGAAGTTTGATTTTTAGGTTTTTGAGATCTTTAATGGATTATACACGAAACATGGTGTGGAAATAACCCCTGGTTATAGTCTTGAATGAATTGGAATGAAAAACCAAAAGTTGAAACTTTGATATAGTACTGCCATATTTCATTTTCTGAAGGCAATCATCTTGTGATGAGTTTTTGAATGATTAAATCTTGTCTAATTTCCATGAAACTTTCCATAATAAAAGTATACATGCTAAGCTTTAATTTGATCGGTGATATATGTCATTTGGGGTGAGTATATTAAGAGATAAGAATTTTTGAATTTAGGTTTTGAATGTAGAATGTTTTCTAGATTAGTGAGGATTGCTTGATAATTCTGGAATAGTGTGCATGTATCTTGCAGTGGGAAGTATTTTTTTCCCTTAAATTAATGAGGGTCACTTAGGACTTTGAACTACCTTATTTGGAATCCTAGAGATTTAATTATGATTTTTCAAAATTGGGTGAAAAATCAGGTAGATTAGGTAGACCTACAAATTTGTGGCATCTAAAGTAATTTGAGACAAGTATGGGGCCAAAGATAAGAGACATGTCCTAAAGGCTAATATAGCTACATTGGACACTCAATTGCCATGGCTCTAATCATATGGTTATATATCTAGGGCCATGAGATGACAAAGAAGAGGAATGGAAGATTCTTCAAGCAACTTCAATGGTTGGAAGAAAAGGTACAAGAGGAGGGCATAAAGATAAAAGATTGTATAACTTACATAACCTGCATGTACTTGATATGTATGTTTGTGCATTTATCTATACTATTGCCTTGTCTAATTGTGTTGAGCATAATTGAATGATTGAAGCTCTGTTTACATTTATATTATGGCCATGAGTATGTTGTAACATTGAGCATGCAAATATGTCAATATATTGACATGTATTTATGTAAGGCAAGTATGTCATGTATTAAGTATATATCTTGCATGCGTAGTAGTATTGTTTGCTACTGAGATTTCCGTGAATCTCACCCTCCCTCAACGAGCCATACAGGAAGCTAAGCACAAAAGAGGAGTCCAAGATGTAGTGTCAGGAGAAGAAGTTGCAATGATAAAGAGAAGAATTATTTACGTGTTGTACCGTTGTAAAATTGATGTTTGAGTGATTAATTGTATATCATTGCATGATGGATGAATCGAACTTCCTAAGCACAGTAATTGAATTAGAAATGGGTAATCACACTGTACGAGCCCATTAGTTAAATATACAAAAGGATTAATAAGAAAATAAATACTTTGATAGTAATGAATGGAGCGAAGAATTGAATTGTAACCCTGTAATAAAATATTCTGGTAAAAACAGCTTTACCAAATGAATAACAACCTCGTGAATTGAAAAAAAAAATGGCTGGTAATGCTTCCGCAACGCATAGCAAAGGGGTCTAGGGACGGGTGTTACAAATATTCTGGAAATTAATTTCAAAATGCTTGTCTCTTTTTGAAGAATCGATTAGTAATTCCACATGATGATTTTGCTTTCTAGTTAGTCAAATAACGTCCAGTATGCAGAATATATCAAGGTTTATATCATATATATATTCTCATAATGAGAAATTGACAAATAAAGTGGAGTCTACTAGACTCACAAAATCAAGAAATATATCTATAGTTGATGCTACAACCAAGATAAATATATTAAGGGCATGTTTGGGTTGGCGGAGGAAAAGTCTGTTCTCACAAGTTAAGACGAAACTCCTCTCACAAACTTACCTTGTATACCATAAATCACGTTGGAAAAGCAGCTTCTACCTCAAATCCAAACAGGCACTTATATATGGAGCAAACACTTCACCTCCAAGCCTAATAGTTGAGCCAGTAAGCCCAATTCAGCAACCAAATAGAAAAATCACCCCTTTAGCAGAAATTATAAAATCCCAAGTCCAAGAAAAAGAAAAAGAAAAAGCCCAACAACTCCTAGTCACCAAAAAGCCCAACAAGAAAAACCTTCTATCTCCAGGTCAAGAAACACGACCTATAATACCTCTTTTCAAACACCCCAACAATATAAGTTCCTTAAAACACCTATCCAAAGACTAAACCATTTCTCCTTTAAGACCCCTACTATTAAATATGTTTCACATTATGCCTTCAATAAAGCCATCATATATCCAGGAGAAGCTCCAAATATTGTCAAAATTCAATATAGTTATGCAATGATTCAGATTATATATCCTTCACCTTCAATGGAGGAGATAGCTGAATTACCACCATATTTAAAAGAAGCTGTAAAATGTTAGTTTGTAATTGCAATTCAACATCAGGTATTTATAAGGTATTACTTAACAATCGCTGACGTAACTCCAGATCAATTTTATCCACCTATAAATCTTTTAAGGCTTAGGATAACGAAGAATCCACTCCAGTATAATCCAGATGAAAAGATAGACATAGAAGATGATGAATATTTTCAATACAAAGTATCTCTTTTAAGAGCCAAGAATTATCATATTATATTCCAAGAAGATGAGCAAAACAATAAAGGTCAAAGATGAAGCCCAATATATCTATTATATGGGTCTAACAACGTGTATATATTCTATTGGGAAAAAACCAAAGAATGATCATATATTTGCCTAGTGGTATGATAGAATAAAAGAAAATAATATGAATAATTCAGAAGTTACCAAAAAGATCTATCAAATACTTTCCGATTGTCATGTACATATATGTGAATATTATGACAAAAAAAGAATGAGGAAATATTATGAAGAACCAGATATCGATATCAGCATCCACCGATAAAGCAGTTGCCGATATAATAAAAAAAAGAAGACAAAAGAAGGTAGAAGAAGTGATCCCAAGTAGACAAAAGAAAAGAAAATCAAAGAACCTGTGAAGCCCGGGAAACATGCGTAAGTGGAAAACTAATTACATGCCTTTGTAAAAGTAACTATGCTTGTTAGAAAAGTAACTGTGGTTGTTAGAAAATATAACTAGGGTTGGGTATGCCTTTTAATATCCCAAATTTCAGTTACCAAAATTCCTCTATACCTTAGTGGTATTAAAGGAATAAAATGGTGAATTAAAGAGTATAATAAGAGACACAACAAGGCAATTAAAGGTCACACACAACATAGTTATTTGGTACATAAGTTATGGAAGTTTTCATTAAGTTTCCTTGTGAGGAAGTTATGTTCTATAATATTTTTAAAATAGTAAAATTGTGAAACTTTCTAGAATTAAAGTAGATATAACAAGCTTCAATGTTATAGGTCATATGAAATTTTTGAAATTGTATACAAAGAGATATGAATTTTTGAAATTTTCCCAGCGAATTTGGCGTCTTTCAAGGGCAGACTTCAAAAATAAAACTTCTGGGAATGATGAGCTTTCAATTGGCTCAATTTTATATTTTTTGTTGAAACTAGACTTAATAAGGGTCACATAGCCTTTATAACCACCCCAATTAGATATCTATATAATTAGATATGAATTTTCAAAGTTTGGTGACAATTCTACAAATGTTCTCAAGTATTGTGAAAATTGTAAATAAATGTAATCTGGAATATTCTATGAATAAATTCATAAGGGGTGGATAGATGTAGCATATAAAAAAATATTACATAATTAAATATTTAATTGTATTATAACATGTGCAATAAATAAATTAAGAACCAATAAGATTTTGACATTTATGAAACTCTAGACATCTCCAAAGCTCTCATCCCTTGTCTATTTAAAGAGGCCAAGTTGGCCAAAACAAGAAGAGAAGAAGGAAAGGGAGAGAACTAGAGAGAAAGAAGAGGAGGAAGAAGGAAGAAGGTTCAAGGCTCAAATATAAAGCAAGTATGCTGAAATATCTACTCAATCTTATGTTCTAGCTCAAGTAATCTCTTCTTAACCTCCCTACTCTCTTTGATTAATCATCCAACAAGCAAGAACACCAAGGAGAAGAAGGGGAGATTTCAGCCAAAGTAAGGAAAGAAAGCAATAAGCAAGGTAAGTTGTTAGAGCTTTAGTACTCTTGATGAAAACTGAGTTGTGACTATGTTCTGGCTGGTTATTGGACTGTTTTCTAGTGATTTTGTAAATTTGGAATGTCCATTTTCTAAGGGGAAATGCTACCCAAATTTTCATTAATTATGTTAAAATTGATAATTGGAGGGTTAAATAAGTGGAAACAAGTGATAATAAGGTGTTTAGTTGATTGAAATCAAGAAAATTCTATTTTTCTCAATTTTATGGAATTTCATCTATTAGCTGTTTGGCAGTGTTTGAACTGGATTTTGGTGTTTTTTTATTATTCCATTGAGTTTAGAAGGAAAAATTGTGTAGGGTTCATGTAGCGTTCGGAGGTGCAATTTAGCTAAACTGTCCTTCTATTATCCTATCGGGATTATCAGTTTCACTATTGTAGCACTTCCAGACTTACAGGCTATTTACACTATTTACAAATCCAAAATATCCAAAGTACATTAAAAAACAACCAACAAAACTAAAGTCTTTCACATTCCCAGCTTCTAGCCGTCCACATTTACCTTCTTCTTGCCCCTTGAGCAATCTCCATGTACTTAGATGGGTTTATGAAAAAGAGTGAAATTCAAAAGAATCTCAATAGTAACATAATGCCAAACATACAGATATAATATCACAAAGCATGCCACACAATCATCATACAACAGAATATCACAACAACATTCAATACATCACATGCAGTTCATATATCACCATAGCACTATGTATATCACAAGGCCCAGAGGGATACCCGTGCAAATAAGCCCTAGGCACCCACTCGTGCATCAATGAACATTATATTAGCCTGAGTATCCACCCACACTGAAAGGCCCCGGGTAACCACCCCGCATAATCAGAATGTGCTAGACAAATCATGATGATTTCACACAACATACAATGTATATTATAAACATATGAAAGATAAGTTACTACCTGGCTGTTTCCCTCGAAAAGTTTCCACCCGTTTGTCTGAGCCTAGGCAAGTCTTAAGCTTCGGACAACAGTTAGGTCCTATAATTAGAATTACGGAAAATAAGACATTATTCAATCCAATCATTTTGGTATAATGTAAACTAAATTATTCTTAGTTTAGCTTATTGATTGTCATTTGAGTCACTTAGGTAGCTGATAAGTAAAATATTTGCATATTTATTTTCTCTTATATGATGATTTTGTGGACTATATTTGAACTGAATATAATAAATTTGGGTGTAATTAATAAATAAATAATGATTTTCTTGCAGCCATGGACAGTACCAGATTAAGAAGAATTAAAGAAGGCATTTAAGGGGAAGTATTGTTCATGATGTACTATTCACTGTGCATTGTTCATGCGGTACTGTTCACTGTGCACTGTAGCAGGGGTACTGTAGCGGACCATTGCGTTGTACTGTAGCGGTCGGTGTGTAGAAGTGGGGCGGTTCAGTGCGGTTCCTGTAGCAGTCGGTGCACTGTAGCAAGTGGGGTGGTCGGTTCACTGTAGCAAATCACTGTAGCAAAATACTGTAGCAGTCCGAAAATGAAGCCTATAAATAGAGCTTCTTGGCACCCTAAAATGAAGAGGAAGGAAGAGAGAGAGAGTTGTTATTTTTAGAATTTATTTCTTGCATTTTTTTTTACTTCTTGCATGCCTCCTACATGGATGGTTTTACCTCCTATATGGTAGGCTAGATTTTCCATTTTCATGCATCTTGTAGTTGTACTTTTATGTTTTTGTAATTAATTTTTATGCAATATTTATGATGTTTGTAATATATTTTGGTTTTGTTTTTAATTTTATCATGAGCTAAATTTTCCTTTTCCTAGGGTGATGACGTAGTTTACTAATGACGGATTGAATCTTAACTTATTAAATCTAGTTTTAATTTTTCCTTCATGATTGAGTTTTAATTATTGCTCTTAATGCTTACAATTGATTGGCCACCTTTTGGATGACTTTAATATGCATGTTGAGACCGGAGGAGATACATGTGTGTGGATCTTATAATTAAAACCATAATTTGCATATGAAATAGGAATATATTCATATGGGTTGTGTAGTCTTAATTGAGTTCCATAAATCTTAATGCATGATTGATTGCTTAAATTCATATAGGAATATATTGGGTTAGCAATTAATTATAGAATTACTTGACCTTGGAAAAGGCTAGTAATTAAAATAGGGAAACTCGACTATCAATCATGTGGAATAAATTGGACTAGAATAGATAAGTGATTCAATCCGGAATTTATTAAGTGAAATCTAATCCCTAGGGCTTTTTCTCATATTTGTCTTTATATCACTTGTATTCATATTTCATCATTTCTATCTTGCAATCTCAATCACAACTAATCAACCGACTAAATAGAATTAAAATTACCAATTTTGGTACTTAGTGATCAATCCTCGTGGGAACGATACTCTACTCACTTCTATATTACTTGATTACGACAGTGTACACTTGCACTTCTAAATACACCATCCTACACTCGTAACAGTAGCCCTTGAAAGTCCCAACAAAGGCCTATAGGGTTGGGAAACACCATACCGATCAACATCTCATGGAAAATATGAAATATTGAAAATTTTTGGGTCTTGGCCACAGCCAAAAACATATTAGAAACTTTTCGGCTGTGGCCAAGCAATCCTCTAGCCGCGGCCAATAATACCCTGTTTCTTGACCAAACTTCCAAAAATCATAACTAAATCTAAAAAAATCTTAATGAGGTTCTTCTAAGTGATAAGTGACTCTATTTAAGTTTAATCTTAGGGGAAAATATAGCCATAATCTAACTGCACTCACATAAGTACAGAATTCCCTTTTATTGGACACTGCTCCAGAATTTTCCAGTTTTTCATAACCAAACTTTAAAATATAAAACTTCTAGCATACAAATCCAATTGCATATTATGACCTATCAAATTAAAGCTTGATAAGATTTAGACATCATTTAGTCATTCAAAACCACGACACAACCTCACTACCTCCAGAAAACGAATTACACAGCATCTACTTCACAACTTTCAATAATTTTAAATTCATATACAAGCATCCAAAAATCATGAACACTTGCATACCTACACAATTTTTCCTTCTAAAGCCAATAAAATCATCCAAATTACCAAATTCTCCCTGCTTCATCATGTCACACACAAGGCAGCAAGTTAGGGTTCTTAGAAGGAACATGTTGGTTTCTTGCTTTCTTTTGCTTAATCACTTCCTTTCTACTTCTAATCACATGATTAACCATTAAAACACTAAATGGAAATTTTTAGAGGAAATTTGGGAAGCATTTCCCTTAGGTTTTGCTTCAGCCTAATATTTGAAAATAAGAGAAAACATCACAATATCCACTAACAACAAGAACAACAAAAAACAAGTCAAGAGAATGAAGTTTTGGGGATTACCTCTTTGTTCCAAATCTTTCTATCTCTACACATTTTCTGCCTCTCTCTCTCTCTTCACCCTTGATTTATCTTCAAAATCATGGATTTAATGGAGTAGAAGATGTTAGGTGTAATACCCCATTTTTTCACCAACACATTTTATGTGTATATTTGACATATATTTAGTGGAATAAAGTGGTGAAATGTGGTGTATGAATTTATGTCAATTTATGGAAAATATACCAATCGCCGATTACACGTAAATTGGCCGAATAAGGACAAAAAAGGGGTGATTAATGTAAATTGAGGGCCTATTATGGTAACCAAAATTCAAGAAATTAAATGACATGATTAATGGCCTCATTTAAGTGTCAAAATGAGGTTAAGCTAAAGAAATGGGCAAAAAATGATTTATTTCGGTAAATCATTAAATGCAGGGGCAAAATGGTAATTTTGTCGTAAAATGGGAAATAATTATTTTTCCCCAATATTCCCACTAACATGAGTTAAATGTGATCATAAATAAATCAATTTTGGTGAATTATTGTTGAGAATGGTCAAATAGTCAAAAAGTCAATGACTTAGTCAACAAGTTACGAAATGGCACAATGGGATATTGGAGATTCAAATTTCCCTTGTATTTCTTATGCATATTTTCGACTAGAATTATTGTAGAAAGGGAAATGGAATTAATTGAAGAATTATGCATTTTTGGACCAATGAAGGGATGACACTTGGCATGTTTAATTAAACCCTTGATTAATATATCATTCCATTCTTCATCCATCAGTTCATTTTCACGATCAAAACTGAAACAGAAAGAGTGAGAGTGAGTTGAAGACATAAAGCATGGTGGAAGGTCTAGGGTTGCTTGAAAATTAAGGTAAGAAGTTTATACCTTGTGTCTTAAGCCACCTAATCCCTCCATGATCTCTTCTCCTCACCTCTCTACCCTTAGATTCCTTGTTGAGCAGCTGAATCAATAGTTAGAGAGAGAGAGTCAAAAATGTCCAGGAGAGAGAAAGTAAAAGAAATCAAGAGGTAACTTCCCAAACTTGTTCCTCTTGCTTGATTAAGGTTAATAGAGTTGTATTTAGGCTTGATTTTGATTCATTTGCTATAAGATAATCCAAGAAAACTCAAAAGACCATAATATGTAAGCGTCTCCAAATCAAGTCCAATAAAGGTCTAACTAGTTAATATATTGGTTATAAGTATAAAGGAAGTGATTAGGCTAAATAAAATGAGAATCCGACACAATTTTTCTGGGAATTTAAATCCCCTTCCCTACATTGGACGTGGTAAATGGATAGGAATTTGATAATTCCAATGCTTCCATTAGATTTAGGAGGTGAAATTGTGTAGGGTCTATGTTGACCCCGAAGTGAGAAAAGCCACGGAAAGTGAAATGATAAAATTACCCCTATTAAGCCTTATTTGAGGGCTGTCAAGGGTATTTTTATCATTTGAGCTTGAATTTGGCCAATTCGAGGCTACAAATGGATTCTACACTCAAAAATGTGTAAGTATGGCCAAAATCACGATTTTGAGAAAAATACTGATAATCAAGACCTAAGGGGTATTTTGGTAATTTGGCACCATTAGGCTAAATTTAGCAATATTATAAGTTTAGAAGGATGCATGAATGAGTAATAACTCATTTGTGGTATTTGAAGATGTAACACCCCAATTTTCAATCACCAATGTTCCTCCTATGTAATTGAAACACCTAATGGAATAAAATGGTGAATTGCCTATTATATAGGTCAAAAATTGGCTAAACCAAAGGAAAAGAAACAAGAAATGATTTACCGGGATAAATCATAAATTGTAAGGACAAAATCATAATTTTTCCAAAATATGGGAAACGATTATTTTTCCCTAATTTTCCTAATGATATAAATTATATGAGCACTAAAAAGGGGGAAATGGCTACTTGAAATGAATAAGCCCATTTTGGTGAATTATTATCAAGTAAGTCCAACTAGTCAAAGTCAAATGACAAAAGTCAACCTATTGTAAGATGATAATGGGATAGTTGAGATCAATATTTTCCCTCTCTTTTTCTCATGCAATACGGTGGAATGATGCAGCAACAAGGGAAATAAAATATTAGAACAAGAAATGGATTTGTGGACCAATGGATAAATGCCACCTATGTTAAGTTATTATATTAACTTAACCTATATTATTACTATTTCACTCATTCATCCATTCTTCATTCCATTTCATGGAAGAAAATCAAAACCAGCGAGAACGAGAGAGAGAGCTGAGGCGGTGAGCACAAGGAGGAGCTAGGGAATTCTTCAAAACTCATGGTAAGAAGCTTGAAACTTGTGATTCATGCTTCCTAAACTCACTATGATCTCTCTTGCTCATCTCTTCATCTTTAAACCATGGTTTTTGAAGAGCTTCCAAGAGGAGAGAGAGAAAACAGTCGGACGTTGAGGAGAGAGAAAGTGAAGAAACTCAAAGGTAACTCTCCAAACATGATTCTATTGCTTAATTGGATGCTATTAGTGATATTTTTGGATTGGTTTGGTTGTTATTATGAATGAAAGATGAAGAAGCTCCAAGAACTCTAAAATTCAAGTTTCTCCAAACCTTATCCAATGATCATGTTAATAGCTAATAGTTTGACTATAAGTACAAAGGAGGTGATTAAGCAAGTCAGAACGAGAAATCGACACAATTTTTCTGAGAACTTAAAATCTAGACCCTATGCTGAAAGTGATTAAGGGGATGAAATTTGATAATTCTGATGATTCCATTGGGTTTAGATGATGAAATTGTGTAGGATTTATGTTGACGACTAAGTGAGAAAAACCCCAGAACGAGAAATGACAAAATATGCTTTAAACACAAATGAAAGGGTAACCAAGGGTATTTTCATCATTTGACCCTGAATTTGACCAATTTAAGGTCAAAAATGGATTCTACACACGAATTTGTGTAGGAATAGCCCGTGTCATGATTTCTGGTAAGTTCCAGATAGATCGGGGCAACAGAGGCATTTTGGTAATTTAGCATCAATAAACTAAGTTAACCAATATCAAGAAATCAAAGTAAGGTACAAATGAGTAGTAACTCATCTATGGTGGTTGGATATTGTAGGACTTAAAGACGGTCCGAAGTTTAAGCTTGCTTGAGCCCTGAATTGCAAGGAAAGAACACAAGGAAAACATTCAAGTAGTAACATCCTTCTTACATATACTATGTGATGCCTATTTTGAATGTCATACATGTAACATAAGCTAGTTTCCTAGACACACCCATTCGCTGTGTTGTGGTCGAGGACCCAACAAGGGCACCAAGTCGACCAAGGGCGGATGTAAAGTTTGACCTTGGGCTAGTGTACACACATACGTTCGATCATCTTACATTTCATGACATTGCATATTTATTTTCTCATTTTATTGTATGTAAGCATGTTGCTACTTATATTCTCTTGAATCTCATTCTTTCCAAACAACGAAACCATTTTAGTTGAAGCAGGCAGCTCAAAAGGTAAGGCAGTGGCTACCGATGATTAGAATCCCTAAGTTTCGTTGAGATTATAGTGCTTCCACATGTACTTAGCTATTATTGTTTTGGTACTCTTTAAACATGTATCTATATGTGTTATTAAACCTTAGAGGGTAATCTTTGGTAATGTAAACTAATACGATGTATTTATATATTTCCGTTGTGTTATATACTTTATGTTACCAAATATGCTTATCGCCCGTAATTATTTATGGTTTAAAAAGGGGCGTTACAGAAGATATCAGGACTCGAAAACCGTTCAAGGCGCGATAATTGCCTGAGCTTGCATCCAGTGGGGGGAAAGTTGCATAGAGGAGCAACCAGGTAGTAACCGTCTTCATATGACATGGCATACATATGTATTGTTTGATATTGTATCCAAAATGTCTAACATGTTTAGATTGAGCGGAGTGATCACCTGGGTCCTATGGTTAGACGGGTTGACACTCAGGCGATAATGTTCATAATTGCATGAGTGGGGCCCAGGGCCTATCTTTGCATAGGTACCCCTCGGGGATGAGAACCTATCTAGCGCTAAGTCAGTTTATGAATTGCATGAGATGAACTGAATGATGTTATGATGATTTTGTTGATTGATGAAATATGAAACATGCCTTGTGTGTTATCTTATTTGTGTGATTGTGTTACTACTGGGATTCCTCCAAATCTCACCCTTTTTCCCCCAAAACCCATCTCAAGTACAAGGAGGAAGCTCACGGGGTAAGGAGAAGGTAAGCAGTAATGACTAGACGTCGAGACGTTGAAGACCCTAGTATTTCAGTTGTTTAGTCCATATATATATATATATATATATATATATATATATATATATTGGATTGTATATGTAGTAAGTGACATACGTGGTGTGCATGTTGTAAAGTTAACCAAGTGAATGAATGGTATAAGTTAGTAGTTTTGCTTCCCGTTGCTAATGAAATGTGCTTGTGGGTTATATTATATAAAGACGGAAGAGGTTCGCTCACAAACTCTAATGAATGATAAACAAAAGGAAAATTGGTGACTTGTAATGAGTTAGTGAAGTTTTATGAAAATGATTATAGAAAATTTTATTACCCTCTCAACTCTAGGTTCAAATCCTGAGTTGAGGCAGGGGAATTTTATAAGTACTTTCGGAAGTTGGGTGTTCCGAGTTCAAGTCCTGGTCTCCCGAGTTATTTCACTACTCATTTGCACTCTACCATAGTGTTAGGGAATGAGGTATCACATTAGGAGAGGTTATAGAGTGATTAAGAGGCAAAAATCACAAGGTTTAACAAGTTCTTACCTTGGATTTGTGGAAACCCTAGCCCTTTGTGCTTCTTGTGTTCTTGAGATATGGTTGAACTCTCTCTCTCTCTTTTGGTTCTTTTTTCACGAAAATGAATGGAGGAAGATGAAGGATTAATAACTTAAAGGATCTTCCAACTTGCTTTACAAGTGCTCAAACCTTATTGGTCCAAAAATGTGGATTTTTTGTATAATATCACAAAACAATTCCATCTCCCTTTTTCCTTCTCTTTTCTGCCAAAATTAATGATAGATGAGAGAGTATATGTTACTTTTGAAATAACCCATAATACCATCTCACAAGTCATTGACCAAAGTCTTAAGCTTTTTAACCCTTGGACATTTTGACTCTTTGAATTTTTCCTTAGTAATAATACTTCAAAATAAGCTTATTAATTATTAAGTGGTCATTTTCCTCTTTTTAATTCTCATTTAACTAAAATTATTGGGACTATTAAGGGGAAAATAATTATTTCCTATTTTGTGGCAAAATTATCATTTTGCCCTTACGTTTTATGATTTATTGAAATAAATAAATTATTCCTTCCTTTCTCCTCATTTTGGCCAAAATTAATGCAATATAATTGGGCCAATATTTGTGTCATTTTCTGCTCCAATTTAAGTTACAGTATTAGGCCTTTAAGTAGACAAAAGTTACACCTTTGTATCTTAACTTAGCCAATTACATATAAATACCGATTGGAGTACTTTCATCATTTTATGTACACCACAATTCATCATTTTATTTCATTAAATATCAAAAATATATACAAGGAATATTGGTGGAAAAAGTGGGGTATTACACATGACTCTATATAAAGCCTTGTAAATGCCTCTAAAGATGCAGGCAATCTATAAGAATTCTCTTTGTAATACTCTCAATCTCAATAAAATTTCAATTCTCTCAAAGTGTTCATGATCTCAGTTTCAATTATTTTATCAAAGTAGCATAAAAATAAGGTATGACTAACTAAACCCTCTTTATAGAGATCAAGGAGGTAGTTTTATCTGAATCCTGTAATATCCCAAATTTTGGGCCTAGAGACTCAAGAAGACTACTAAGCCCAGCTTGGTAAGAGTCTCAAAGATAAAATGAGTTTTATGGGACTATATGATTCAATCCTCTGAGTTGAGACAGAGTCTCCAGAATACATGAGGCTCAGTGCGTATAAGTAGTCGGATAAAAGATGCCAGTATATGTGGCACCATCTTATGCCACACAAGTACATATTTGGTGCATTTTTAAAGATATAGACATATATGGCTAATTAGTCGGATAGAATATGCCAATATGTGAGTGAACATGGCATTTTCTGGGTAGGTGGATGTACCCTACGTTTTTGAAGAACTATTGGCTTGGTGTTATTTGTCTGAGATTTAAATAAGGTGCCATATAGGGAAATGTAAGTATACATGACGCCATGACCAAATATGGAACCTGTAAGAAAACCCAACATTTCTCGAGGCATATCGTTGCACAGACTCAACAGTTCCCAGAGGCTTAGGGGTAGGTGGCTGGCACCATCTTAGAGCATTCATGGGTCAAATGGTGCCACTTAGTCTAAAAAGGGACACGTGTTGCAAAACCAGCGGCCTTATATTAAAAAGTAGCTTTATTATAGTATCTTTTAACATTTTCTCTGATTATCCAATAAAATGCCGACATCTACCATTGAACATCTGATAGAGGTGGAAAAGCCAGTGTAACCCACTGGTCTCCAATCCGGCTATATACCCAATTTTATCAATTTTAGTACCAAAAGCTGGATGAATCCTTCTTCCTTGACAGTTGAATTCACCCAATTATGTTAAAGGAGAAATGAAGACAAATTTTAAGAGGTTTACTGGGTACCCTGCAGTATAAAGTATGAACATCTGGTATACAGAATCGCCAGTTACCTGATAATTCTCAAAAAGGAGCATTTAGCACTACGGCTTTTTCTAACATGTGCTAAAATTATAATAAAATATTTATACGTTTCTCTCTCCTTCATAAGGTCATCTAAGGGCCTAAAATGGCAAAAAATTCATGCAAAATTTAGAGAAAAATAAATAGGAGAGAAGTTCTTGGCGTTCTTCACTTTTTTTCGCTGATTCGGAGCTCAAAATTGTGTTTTCATCTTTCGAAGCATTCACTAAAATTCTTCTACTCATCAAGAGCAAAATTTCTGTAGTTTCAGATTTATAATCCAAGGAGTTTAGTTCTATCTACTTAGAAGAAGTACTACCAAAATTCCAAACCAATCGAATAGACGTGTAGAGGTATCGTAAGCTTCAATATGAGTATAACATCTTGCTCTTTTGTTGAATATTTTTGGAGTTCTTAACCCTTTAGGGTTTTGTCTAAGGTGCTGAAATTGGTTTTTAATGGCTGATTGATGATGAATATATGGTTAATAAAGGGTTTATGGTGGTTAATTACATGTTTGAAGGTTAAAAATTACAAAACACAATTTGTGTTTTAGGGTTCATATTTGGCCAACCCTATTTTGTGTGGTTAGAGCTGGATTTTGATTAATTTTATGTTAGAAATGGATTCTATGGCTAAAACTATGTAGGGATAACATGTGCTTATGAGTTTTGGATGATTGGTTAGAAAATACAAATTTTGGAATTCAAAAGAGTGTTGTTGAATCTGCCAAATTCGTGGCATTCTGATTGTGAATTGTTTTTGAATAGCCAAAAATTGTCCAATTATTATGATATTTGACAAGGATTTAGTAGACATCTTAGGCTTAACAATGATAGGTAATATATGACATTTGGCTCTATAAATTTGGAGATATGCCCTATTGATATTGTGACCTAAACTCTAGAATTTGTTATGAGATAGTAATGTTGGTCATGAGTTCTTGAAGTCATGACCCTATAATTGGCCCTAAGTAGTATTTTTCCTTGATATAGGACTTAAATATCTTTCTATAGGACTTAGAATCACCCTATTTAGAGTTTTCTACATTAAGTTATGAATTTTCAAAGAACTGCCAAGTTAGGTTGACCTAGGGATTTGAAAAGTTTAAAGTCAATTAAGTCAAGTTTGCCTCCAAAAAATAAGTGCATATGCTAGAAGTGAATGTAGACCCTATTTATTGTCATTTAACTTAATGTGCTAGACTAAGAAGATGTTTAACTAAGTAATGACACATTCGTCATGGATTCTAACTTACTGGATTTGATCTTTGCCTGAAACAACCAAGAGACTAATAACTAAGGAAAAGTGATTGAAAAGGTGTTCAGGTAGTAACTCTATCTTTTATACACTATTTGATTATTTATATGCATTGTGTTGCCATGTTCTATGATGTGAATTGCATGTTACAAAAACTAGTTGTGGTGTGAGAAAAGTACAAGTATCACCCTATGGGAAAAGCACAAGTATCATCAGGCCAAGTGGGACTGAGCTTAGGTAATGTAATACACCGAATTTTGGGATGATAGGCTTGAGGTTTAGCCTGGATTAAGTAGATTGCTAGACGCCGGTTTGGCAAATGTCTTAGTGAGGCATGATATTTATCCCAAAATTCCTTAATATCTTTAGATATTAAAATGGAAATAAAAGGTGAGGGAAAATGGTAATTTTTCCATAAGTTGAGGAATGAGGATTTTTCCCTAATATTTCCAATGATTTGAGTTGAATGGGAATTGAAAGGAGGGAAATGACTACTTGGTAATTAATGAGGCCATATTGGTAAATAATTATCAAGTAAAGTCAATAAGTGGAAAAGCTTAAGGCTTTAGAGGACCACTTGAGGTGGTATAATGAGGTAATTTGAGAGTGAATTATACTCTCTTATTTCTCATTAATATTGATGGAATGGTAAAGGAAAAGAGAAAGAAAACTTGTTGTGCAAGAAATGAGATAGGTGGACTAATTAAGTAAAGGTCACCGGATGATCTTAATTAATCATCATCCTTCATCAATTAATTCTCATCCTTTCCTGCATTTAGATTAAAAATGAAAGAGAAAGAGAAACAGATCAGAACGAGAACGAGAAAGAGAACGGAGAACGAGAGGAGAGAGAGAAGAGAGAGAAAATTAGAATTCGTCGGAACTCGTCTGAAACGGCATTCTCTCGAAATGTCCAGTACAAATGTTGTTCTACTCATCCCATGCTTTATTTCTATGGATTCAGATTCTCAATTGGAGGCCATTGGTTCCGTCTCGCCGGCCGGAGCGTTGCCGGAATTCCGAACCGAATTCAGAAAGGCGTAGAGGTAAGCGTAAGCTTCCTTTCTACCATTTCGGTTTGTCATTTGGATGAGTATTGTGGTAGTATATTGTTCATCTCTCGTTCTATCCGTGCTTTGGGGGCCAAAATGATGTCCAATGGATGTCTAAACGGCTAATCATGTAATAAGGAGTAGAAATGAAGATATTAAGATAAAGAAAGGGAAGAACCGACACAACTTTCTTGAGAACTCTATATTGGTTGCCGTGAGTGTGGCATGAGGATAGAGTTGGAATTTCATCAATTCGATGATTCCATTGAGTTCAGAAGGGAAAATTGTGTAGAGTTCATGTTGAAGAGAAAGTGAGAAAAGGCCTAGAAGGTTAAATGACCAATTTACCCTTTTAGCTCTATATAGGGGCTGTTAAGGGGTATTTTCGTCATTCGGGCCTGAATTTGATGAATCCAAAGTCATAAATGGATTCTACACTTGAAATTGTATAGGATTGGCCCATGTTGTAATTTCTATAAAAGTAGAGTTGGGCTAGGCTTCCAGGGGCATTTTGGTAATTTAGCATAATTGGGCTAAGTTATCTACTAATACAAGTCTAGAATGATATAAGAATGAGTAGTGATTCATGTATTGTATGTTTGGGAATTCTAGGACTCGATGGATGGACGTGCCCGAACCGGAGCAAAGATGAAGAATTAAGGATGGATATAAAGTCCGACAGGTAGTGGACTTACCTTTTCTGATGTGTGTGATATGTATGACTTGCATTGATTCCTAAACATCGCAGACAAGTTTACAGTATTTTATTTCTCTTACATTATATGGTGCATTGCATGTTTATTTATCACATTTTATATGATTGATTGTGTGTTACTACTGAGATTCATATGAATCTCACCCTTCTCCATAAATTTAAAATTTATTCAGCTAGAGGAAGTAGCTCCAAGGGCAAAGAGGTAGACACCAGCAACTGAGAGTTTCGGTCCTGTCCAAGTATTGATATTGGTTTTCTGTAGATCTTTTATACTATTTTAGGATTTGTAAAATGTTATGTACAAATCCTGTGGGGATTCCTGTAATGTAATCAAGTACTTTATATCAGTATGTTTATGTTGTTTTGTTCACCCATTGAAATGTGTGTTATTACTCTGATAAATGTCAAAATATTTAGAGGTTTGACAAATCCAAAAAGCTATGATCCTATAAGGGTAATTACTGGTTATATATCCAAATAGTTAGAATATATATCTATAAGGTAGAAATCCATTTACGCCTTCAGTAGGAAACGAAGGAAGGTTGTGCTATGATGGTCTGAAGGGAGAAGGTCTGAGCTCCAAATGGAGAGACTCTATAATAGTATCTTTATATGAAAGAGGAAAGAGATCCTTCCATAACCTGGATCATTTGTTATCAACCACTGGATTACAATCCTTATGGTTATATGGTCTAACTATGTGTTCATATAACCAGGTTGTCCAGTTATAGTATCAAAGCCATAAATGATCTAGGTTATGGAAGGATCTATGTCCTCTTTCATACAAAGATACTGTTATAGAGTCTCCCTATCTGGAGCTTAGACCTTCCCCCTTTAGACCATCACAACACAGCCTTCCTTCGTTTCCTACTAGAGGCGTAACTGCATTCATTCCTTATAGAGATATATCCTAACTATATGAGCATATAACCAGTAATACCCTTACAAGACCATCACACACACACACACACATACAGACATATATATATATATATATATATATATATATATATATATATATTATGAGTGAACTCAGAGTTAACAGCTCCGGACTATGGGAGGTCAGCGCTCCATGGGCATCCACACAATCCCTCAGAACATATTTTACGCATCAGCCTCTCGACTGTGCAACCGCAACGGTGGCTAGTCGTCCTAGCCATGTCGGGGTAAGAGCCAACACTTTGCCCACTTAGAATCTCGTGTAATGAGAACCCCCAATCATGATTCTGAAAGTTTATATTAAGCCCTCTTGTTAAATATGCTCTGATACCATATGAGTGAACTCAGAGTTAAATGTGAGACAGATAAGATCCAGGAATGTATGATCAAGATATAAAACAAACATAATGGGTTTTTAATGAACATGGTCCGGGTTATAGAAGGATCTATGCCTTCTTTCATGTATAGATAATCATTTACAGAGAATCCCCTTGGATCTCAACCTTCTTCCTTCAGACCATTTCAGCACAACCTTCCTTCATTTCCTACTGGAGGCGTAGCCATAAATGTTTTTCTTATAATAATGATCATAAAAACCTAAATCTTATAATCCCATATTAGACCGTACTCATTTAAAATATGATAAAACTACTTCCCTAAATCCATACAGGGAGTTTAGCCAAACATACCTTAGACGCTTTTCAAATATTATTGTTGTTGTTCCACAAAGAATTCCAGAAAATATTATTGAACTGAGAATTTATTGATAGTAAGAGAATTTACAAGAGAGATAATAAGAAAGCTCGAGTGTAATCAAACTTCAGATGAGAGGTTTGGCAATTGATTATTTTTTGTTTTTCAAAAGAGAATTACAAGGCTTTATATAGAGCTAGCATTCCAACCCTGGTTACATGACCATGATTACTTTACAATAACTCTAGTTACTTTTTATCACTAATTCATGTTTCTTCACATGCTTGTCCTTCTTCTTTTCCTTGACACTTTCTTTCTTGTCTAGCTTTAATAAAGTTTAAACTTTCTTTTCCATCTTTTGACATTTCTTCTTGTCCTTCCCATATGAATTCTTCTTTTCCTCCAGCTATAAGCTCTTTGTATTCTTGTGCCGACAGTTCCTTTTTTATCTTCAAAATCTTTCTTCGGATTTTCTTTTCTGCTTTTTTGGCTCGCTTTAATCTTTTCCGTATCTTGTCAATATTCTTCCTGATCCTTTATGTCATATCTTCTTTTTCTTCCATTACAAGATGTCAGGATTTACAAGAATTGATTTCTCCTTTTCCTTCTTTGTCTGTTCTCTGCAATAATCGCATTCATGCTTGGGATATTCAGATAATAATGTACATACTTTCTCACTTGTTTCTTCAATGTGTTCCATGTTATTCTTCTTAATCTTATCATACCACTTATAGAATACACTGTGAGATCCATTGGTGCTTTTTCCAAGAGAATATATACAAGTAATGTCACTCGTATGATATACCCATGGAATTTCTTCTATATTAGCAGCAATCCTGTTCATTTCTTTGAATATTATATAATGATCTTGAGATTTGAAACTCTAAATTGGAATTCATTGTCTTCTTCATTTTCTTCATTTTTCTCTAGCTCATACTCAATTGGCTTCTTTGTGGTTCCAAGTCTAATTAAATTAATGGGACTATAAAACTTATTAGGAGTAATCTTAGCAACTGTAGAATAACACCTGATGAATACTTTATATTGAGTTACAATTCCAAAATACTTGTTTACTATATCTATTAATCTTTATGGTAACTCTGCTATTTCCTCCAAGCTTGGTGATGGGTATATGGTTTGAATTAACCCATAGCTATATGAAGTCTTTACAATAGCTGATGGAGTTCCTGGATAGATAATGGCTTTATTGAATGCATAATGAGAAACATACTTAATGGTTTTATGGGTGAGATTCAATTGATTTAATCTTTTTACAACAAGTTTATAGAACTGGTATTGTTGTGGTATGTCAAAGGTATTAGACGATGAGGTTCTTGATGAGGTTGCAATAGCCTTATTGGCTAAGGTGGTTTTATATTTTAGGCTTGGACTATTCTCTTTTTCTTTTTGCTAGCCTTTTATGATTTAGGCTAAAGGGATTATTTGTTTTGGGTTTACTGGTTTTGGACTTTCTGGTTTAGACTTTGATCCTAATGATCCTAGTATCTAGGTAGATGACCCATTTCCTGGTTGGGTAGATGACCCAATTACAGGTGATTCTTAGTTCTTATTCTTTTCTTTTTTTGAAGACCCTTTATCAAGTTCTTCTGTTACATGTATTTGTTCCAATCTAGTACATATGTCATTTACTGCTATCGTAAGATTAGCTATAGAATTAGATAAACTCTGTATACTAGTGCTTACTTGACTGCTTAGTAAACTCATATTTACTTCCACAACATTAATCTTCATTACAAGATGAGTCATATAAGGTGATTCCTCATATGGCTCCATTACAGGTAGTCTGCTTACAGGACTATTACTGGATCTGTTTACTGATTCCATCTGCTCAAATAATCAGCTATTAGATTATTTTTTCATTTGATATATTCCACATCATAATCATAATAAGATAAATCTCCATGCCATTTTAATAACATTTATTACTTAACTTTCCATTTTTCAACCAATGTTTTACTTGAGTATTATCAGTCCTTATCATAAATTTACAATTTACTATGAAAAACTCAAATTTTTCTACAACCTTTTTTATTACTAAAAATTCTTTCCAGTTTGAATGATAATTACTCTGTGATGGATTATATTTTCTACTTGCATATCTAGTTATTCTTTATATTCCTTCTTTATCTTCAAAATACAATGCTGCTCCCCAATAATTATCAGAGGCATCAGTATATATTATCCATTTTATATTTTTCTCTAAAGGTATTGTTAATTTTGGTAAATTTTTACACAATGTTTTTATTTTTTCTATTATTTCCTGAGTTTCTTCATTCCATTTCCATATAGTTTTTCTCCTGCTAATTTAGATATTTTAGCAGTTAATTTTGATAAATTTGGTATATAATTCCTAACTTGATTTACTAATCCTAAAAGTGCTTGTAATTCCTTTTTATTATTTATTTTTGGAAATTCTTGCACTTTCTTACTTATGTGGTCATGTAATTCTATACCATCTTTAGATATTATTTGTCTTGGAAAAGGTATTGTTGTCTTTCTTAACTCAGCTTTCTTTAGTGATATATTTATTCATTTTTCTTCTATTAGATCCATAAATTTTCTTAAATGTTTTTCATGTTCTTCTTCAGTACTATAGAATATTAATATATCATCTATATATATTACTGCAAAATCTCTTATTGAACTTAATAATTTTGACACATGTTCTTGAAATATACTTGGACTATTATGAAATCTCATCAGTAATACATTCCATTCATACAATCCTTCAGATGTACTAAAAGCAGTATATTTTTTACTTTCTTCTTCTAACATTATTTGAAAGAATCCTGACTTACAATCAAACATGCTAAATATTGTCTTTCCTCTTATTAAGTTAAACAATAAAGTATAGGATATCTATTTCTTATAGCTATTTCATTCAACTTTGTATAATTTATTACCATTCTAGATTTTCCTCTTTTTTCTTCACTATGTTTTACTACTATCATTGCAGGTGACGAATACTCATATCTACTTTCTCTTATTAAATTATATTTTTTTCATTTCTTCTATGTGCATTATAAATTCATTCCTATCTTTTTCTGTCTAAGGATATGGTTTACAATTTATTTCTTTACTATAATCTTTTAATTCTATTTTTGCTATTGGTTTAGATTTTTCCCAATGAATTAAATGATTATCATTATAATTTTCTTCTAATCTTTGTTCAATACTTATTCTTCCTTGAGATTTATTACAAATTTTATGTTCATTTGTAAATATTAATCCTATCATTGCTATTATACTTATTGTTTTTGCTCCTTCTAATAATTTTATTCCTCCTAATTTATGATATACCATTATTGATTGATTTATATGTTCATCATTTCTTGATATTGTAAAATTTGTATTTAATGTAAATTTTAGTTTTTGATACATTAAATTCCCTGCTAACATTCCTAATATACTATCTTGTACACTACTTATTATTCTTCCATCTGTTATTAATAATTCTATAGGTGAATATATTCCTTCCTTAAAATAAGCTTTTACTAATAATTGCACTCCAGGTATATATATTTCACTTAGTTCATCTTTAAAAGGTAATTTATTTATTTCCTCTTCTATTAATCTTTTACTTATTAAGGGTATTCTTAAAACTCCTTCGGTTAAAGTTAATTCTATAGGGTGTTTTCTTTCTAATACTACACAATGTGTTTTCTGGTTTTTCTTAGCTTTAAAATTTTTATTTATTATTTTCATAAAAGTTTCATTTATTAATTTATCTATTTTCATATCTAATTCCATACCTAATATTTTATTATATTATTTTTTATTAAATGTCATTCTTTTTTCTACCAATCCTTCATTCACATTTCTATATTCTTCATTTTCGTTTTCTTCATTTTTACTCGATTGACCTTCTTCAATATTCATCATATAACACATATATTCATCTTCTTCAGAATTATTAATTTCACTTATTTCACTTAGTTCACTCATATTATCTAATTCTTCATCATTATTTTCATCTTCACTTAATTCTATACTTATTTTATATATTTCTATTTCTTCATCTTCTATATCACTAAGTATTAGTTCTTCAAATTCTATTGGTTCTAATTCATATTTTTCTGCTTCTTCTAATATTTTCATTACTTTCTTATCTCTAGGTGTATTACATTCAGTAGATATATGATCTATTTCTCCACAATCATAATATCTACATTTTTTAGGATCTTTTCTATAATTTATATTCCTTTTTCCTTAAAATATTTTCTTGGTTTATAATTATTAAAAATTTTAAGACAAGAAAACTGAGAATAAGTCTAATTTAAAAGGACTACTAGGCCCTGGTTTGGCCAGTGTCACAAATAGGCGCGAGTAATTCCTACTCTTTCTTGATACCTTGGGGGTATTAAAGAGCATAGGGAATGACAAAATTAAGCAATTGGAGCACGCGCACGATATAATTATGCTATAAAACAAGGTAGTGTTCCTACCAGTGAATATCTATGTGGTAGTCGTGATAGTGTGATGATTACTTAATGGGAAAATAACGTAAGGGAAAAATAGTAATTTTTCCATAAAGCAAGGAATGATTATTTTTCCCAATAATTTCAATGAGATGGGAACTAAAAAGGAGGGAAACGAATACTAAGTGAATTAATACTCAATAGAAGTCAAGAGCCATGAAGCATAAGGCTACAATTAACCCCTTGCAAAGTGGTATAATGGGATAGTTTGAGAATAATAATTCTCCCTATATGTCTCATTAATTTAGTGGATGAAGAAGCAATACAAAGGAAATGAATTATCATGCAAGAAAGTGAAAGAAGTTGACTAATAAGTTTGACCACATAAGAGTCACTTTTAATGACTCATCACTCTTTATCCTTTCCTTTCTATTTCTACGTGCCAATTGAATCAGATGAGAACGCAAAAACAAAACAGAGACGAGAACGAGAAAATGAGAACGGAGGAGAGAGAGAAGAGAGAGAAATCTTTTGATCACCGGAACGCTATCAAAATGGAGTTTTCTCTCCAAGTACCCTTCACTAACATTCTTCTACTCATCACGAGCTTCAATTCTACGAATTCGGATTCTCGATTGGAGGTCGTTGGTGCCGTCTCGCCTGTCAGAGTGTCACCAGAGTTCCAAACCGAATTCATAAATGAGTTAAGGTAAGCGTATGCTTCCTTCTGACTATTTCGGTTTGTTGATTGGATGAGTATGGTAGAAGTTAGGTACTATTCATCTCTCATTCAATGTGTTTTAATGGTCCAAATGATATCCAACGCTTGCCTAACTAGTTAAGCATGTAATTATAAGTAAAAAGGATATGTTTAGGCAAGATAAAACGAGAAACCGACATAACTCTTATGAGAACTCAATATTGCTACTAAGTGTATGGCACAAAGAAAGAGTTGGAATTTCATCAATTGGATGATTCTATTGAGTTCAGAAGAGCAAAATGGGTAAGGGTTGTGTTGACGACGAAGTGAGAAAAGGCGTAGGGTGTGAAATGACCGAATTACCCTTAAAGCAATAAGTAATGGCTACCAAGGGGTATTTTCATCATTTAGAGCCTGAATTTGAGTAACCAGAGGTTACCAATGGATTCTACACGCGAAATTATGTAGGATCACCTCAAGTCAATATTTTGGGTACAAATGGGCATAAGCCAAGTCTTAGAGGTATTTTAGTAATTATACAACAATGAGTCGAGATAACCAACACTATGAATCTAGAATGAGTTACGAGTAAATAATAACACATTTATCCTAAATGTGTAATTTTAGGATATACCAACAGACGAGCCGAATCGGAGTTGGACCAAGGACGAGCAAGGAAAGGTCATTAGTCTAGGTAGTACATCCTTCATACTTATACTATGTGATACTAAATCATGAATGTCATACATTGTAACATGAGCTAGTGTCCTAGACACATCATTCCACCATGTTGTGGTCATGGACCCAACAGGGGCACCAAGTCGACCAAGGTGCAGATGTAAGTTTGGCCTTAGGCTAGTATACACACAAAAAGTCAATCGTCTTACATGACATGACATTGCATATCTATTTTCATATTCTATTTGTATATAAGCATGCTACTACTGAGATTCCCCCGAATTTCACCCTTTCCATATAAACGTAAGTTTCCAGCAGCAGGCAGCGGCTCGGAGAACAAAAGGGTGATTTCTGTCAGCTGGAGGTGGCAGACTAGTACAAGAAGAGACGTTAGTTATCTGAAGACTCCGTCATGTATCTTTAGGTTTGTAACTATTTTGCAACCCCCTATGAACACTATGTATGATATCAAGTATTATCGTGTCATTATATCAGTATATTAGCGTTGTGATTTTTTAATGGGCCATTGTATTCCGTGCAATTGCGACTCTGAGTATTTTTCATATTGGAACGAGGAACGCCAACACATTCATTGTTAAATGTAATGTATATGATATGGTTATTGCTTCAATGTGTTTAGGTTGAGTTTAGTATGATTTGTTTCTATATTGCAAGGGCTAAGGAATGAAAATGAGGGTGAAAGTTTTGTGGTTACAATACCTGCTGTGCGAAGAAAAAAAGGTGTTGTTAATTGGTACAACGATAGTTGTTAATATGTGTTATGAACTTGTTAATGACAACTGTAGGTCTTATTTAAACGTTTTAGTTGTAGTTTAATGGTGTTTGGGAAGGGTTTCAAATGTTTGCTATGTTTTTTGGTATTTTGTGCTCTTTTTACTCATTAAAAGTAGGAATTAATCAAGATGGGATGAAAGTTGTGCGGTTGGAAGTGCTAATGTGCGAAGTAAGAATGTATTGTTAATAGGAGGAGTAATAGTTGTTAATATAGGTGGTAAACTTGTTAATGACAATTATATTATGTAGGTGGACAGTAGTTATGGCTAGCACGTCCTGGAAGAATCTACTATATTTCCTTCTTATATGGAGAAGGTTTGTAGTTAGTAGAGCCAGTGATATAACATATGTTGGGGGAATGGTGAGATTAAGAACCATTAAGAAAGGCACAAGTTATGAAGAGTTCAAAATAATGATATCTGGATTGTGAGAAAAGAGAGTAGCGGACTTATTATGAAGTTCACACTGCCAAGTGTAGTATCCCAAATTTTGGTACTAGAAGCTTGAAATCAAGACTAACTCAAGCTGACTGTTAAGCCTCAGTTTGTAAAAGTCCCAAGAATATCCAAGAGACAGAATGTCTTTTAGGGACTGATTTGGGAAGAACAAAGTATGGAATTTGGTTCCAAAGAGCTAAAGAAAATACTCAATTCCTTTATCTAAAGGCAAAAATGATATAAAGCCTAATTTGGATCCAAAAAGAGAGGGAATTGAGTATGAAAGAAAGAAAGAAGAGAATTAAAATGAAATAAAAGAAATAATGGCAACTTAGTAAATGTTGCCATAATCAAGGGCAAAAGAGACATTTGCTATTGGATCTTGAGGTTAAAATTAGAACCCAAGATTAAGGGCTAGGATTTGTTCTTGAAAAAGTAAGAGTAATTATGAAAAGAAAAAATAGAAGACAAGAAATTCAACCAAATAACCAATGGATAATAAGCTTTCTTGTATTCAAGAAGCTAAGAAATCATTGGATAAAATATTTCCTCTTTTCCCTCCCTCTAATTTTGGTTGAAGACAAGGAAAAGGAAGAGGAAATAATTTCTTTTGTTCAACCAAAGCTCATTTGGCTAAGCTAACCAAACTAAGTTGTAAGAAGGAGACACATGTGAACACATCATCACATTTTCTTCTCTCCTCCCTATTATTTCGGTTAGGCCTAAAGGAAAGAGAAAGTAAATGAATAAAAACACCTCATCACCTTCATTTGAGCTAGCTTGGCCATCCAAAACAAGGAGGAAGAGAGATAAAGTAAATATGAAAATTCAAGGAGAAAGTAAGACTTCTCTCTAGATTTCCATCTTCCTACTCACCTTTCTAGCAAAAAAAATGTATTCATAAACATTGTTTCTCTTGATGTAAGCTTCATTTACATGGTTTTTTTTTCAAGAGGAGGTGTTTTGAGTCATTTATCAAGTTCCAAAGTTAAGGAATCAAGAAACAAAGCTTAGAAGAAGCAAGAGGTGAGTAAGAGCTTCCTTTTGAACCATATATTGTGTGGTTTGGTGGAGCTTTGTGGAATGGGTATTTTTTCCCTAATTTTAGTTATATGTTTGTTCTTAGATTTCATGATGGCTTGGTCTTGTAAATGGTGTTAAATAAGGTTTAGAAATGAGAAATCACAAATTTGGAACTTAAGAGTAGTGCTGCTAGATTTTGTTTTCTGGAAGGCAGCAATGTTGTTGCGTGTTTTTTATCAGTCAAATTTGGTCCAAATACTTTGAAACTAGAATGAAATTAGACATCTTAAGCTTCATTTTGATATGTAGAATGTAACTTTTAGACCAGTGGATTTAAAGTTATGATTTTTCAAAGTTGGATCATGTTTTTGAAACCAATTCTGAAATAGTTAAGGCTTAACGAATTTTTGAAAATTGTGTGGCTACAATTTCCAGAAAATGATATATCTTTTTTAAAAGTAAACTTAAAGAGGTTTACAATGTACTTAGAATCAATCAATTTGGAGTTTCTAGAATTAATTATGATTTTTGAAAATTGGGCATTGATCCTACAAGTTATTTCGTGGCAGACTAACGGTGACATGTTTTTGTCTATCCAAATGAATTCCAATATCCATGAAATTTTTTATAAATAAATTAGACCTAATAAGCTTTAAATTGATGGATAATTTGTATTAATTGGATAAGTACACAAAAAGTTATGATTTATTGAAATTGGACATTAATTATGTGAAGACTTTTGTGGCAGAAGGGAATAATTGAGAATTCTGGAAATGTGTGGGTGTAACTAGTAGTGCTAACTATTTTTTTCTTAAATTGGACTTGATATATCACATTGAGCTTTGAACCACCCCAATTAGAGTTTCCTAGACAAAGTTATGATTTTTCAAAAATAAGTGAAAAATCTACCAACTTTTTAATTCCATGCGAATTTAAAGCAAAAAGGGGTAAAATGTAATAATTAAGAACTCCAAGGGTTAGGATTAGGCCCTTAAAATGGTTGAGGGCCCATGTAGCCACATTGGTCATTCATTTATCATGACTCTAATATATGGTTATGTACTAGGGCCATGAGATGATAAGGAAGAGGGAAATAGAAGGGATCCCAGCAACCTCAGTGCTTAGAAGAAATAGTACAAGAGGGGATTTAAAGATAAAATGTAGTAAACTTACTTATATGTATGTGATGTTTATACTGTGTATTGATTTATTGTATTGTTTTGGTTGATTATGTGAAGTATATATGAATGAATGAAACTTTGTTTCTATTTTTACTGTGGCAATAAGTATGTTGTACAAACATTGAGCATGCAGAATATTATTATGTGAACATAAGCCTATGTAAAGCAAGTATATCATGCAATAGAATTTATCTTACATGCATTATTTGTATGTTTGCTACTGAGATTTCCCCGAATCTTACCCTCCCCCCACCAACAATATAGATCCGTGAGCAGGACAGAGAAGAATGCTTGAAGATGAACCAGAAAAAAAAAGAAGACGAAGAATTGAAGAGCCAAGTGTATTTATGTTTACTGTATGTAAAATATTTATACTTGATGTATATGTATGAATATACTAGTATGAATACGCGAATTTGAATTCAGCCATAATCGTATTACAGGAACTAAGAAATAGAATTAACTCTTATATGTGGTAAGAGTAACGGCTTATTAGTCATGAATAAGTATTGAACCCCTAAGTAAAGAAAGAATAACGCTTCCTTATACATAATAAAGGGGCAGAAATGTAAGGTGTTACACCAAGAATTGCAAGAATCCTAATCCAAGCTGATCAATGATGGTGGCTTGGGTCTTTTGTTTTTAGAAAATGCATCTCATACTAATTTTTTTGTAAATGTCATTAGATAGAAATCCAGACTATATGATTTTTGTGGAGGTCTGTAAATTTGTAATTAGCATATTGTAGATGCATTTGTAGATGTAAATGAAGGTTGGATATAATAGGGTATTCTATCCAAGTTTCATTTATGAAAATTTATATTCTGATGTAAATTCAGTTGTCAATGTATGGATATGAAGTTGTCGGTGGAGTCACATAGACTTATCAGTGAACGCCCATGAACTTGTCAATGCAATCCCTGTTAGATATGATTAGTTTTGATGATGTCAAATATAGATATAAGATATTAAGAGCAAAAAGTTTGCATAATATATTAGTCTCCAATATTGACTGACGACTATATTTAATGTTGTATATCTTATAGATTAGTCAAAGAGATTGGAGAAAGAAGAGCTTGAAGAATTAATAGGAATATCAAAATTCAAGTTCCTAGAAGAAATACTGGATGTTTCTATGCTCATAAGGGAATTCAAGTGGTACTGTAGTAGTTAGTACTGTTTGGAACTGTAGCGTTTCACTGTAGTAGTCAGACACTGTAGCAACTAGGTACTGTAGCAATGAGAAGACTGTAGCACTCGAGTTTGAATAGTAGAACTTGAGTTCTGTGCACTGTAGCACTAGAGTTCAAGAAGTTTTGCATGAGAGTTTTGCTCTGAAACGATCTCCGAATGTATCCCAAGTTGTGCACTCGAGTTGGTCTTGATAAACTTGAGTTGGTACTGTTCATAGTTGCAGAAATGGGCTCTCGAGTTCGGGGATTAGAACTCGAGTTTGGTATGAACAAAAGTGTGCTCTGTTCATCCCTGTTTTATGTTCAGTTTGGGCGAGCTTCAGTAATTCAATAATATCTCCTAAACCACAGCTCTGATTAATACAAAAATAATGGCATATGAAACAAGACTCCTAATGCGTCATTTTGACACCAGAACCAACATCAAAGGAGCTCAGATGAAGCAGATATGAACGTTTGAATTTAAAATTGAAATCACCGTCATATTCAGGAACAGCTTTCGTATTTTGGATATATCTCTCAAAATACACGTCCAAATGAGTTCAAACTAGTTCCATTTGAAAGTAGACTCAAAGAGATTTCCATGGATATAAAATATGTAAATTTTGGAGTTATATTCAATACGGTATGACTTCTAGAACTTGATGCTCAAAAATATATACACTGTCTACACTCATTGGATCATAACTTGGAGAATACAATAAGTTTGGAGCTGATTCCTTTTACATTGGAATATAGACGATGAGAGCTTTATAATGATCAATCATTTACCATACTTGGAGTAAAAAATGAATGCATTATGTTTTGAGTCCACTGTTCACTCTCTCGCAGGCTTTGTACAGAAGGTGAAGTTAAACACATGAACTCGAGTTCAGGATGAAGCACTCGAGTTCTGGGATGAGATACACTCGAGTCTTGAGAGTTTTGAGAAGAGAGTTTATGTCTGAGAGAATTGAAGCCATGAAGTATGAGAGTAGCACTCGAGTTTCCAATAACACACTCGAGTTCTAAACTTCAGTGCACTCGAGTTCTGCGAGTTATGACGTGAGAGTTCATACCCGAGAAGACTTTGATTGAGGAAATCAGCAATACACTCGAGTTCTTATTTATGCACTCGAGTTCTCTATAGCTTCTACACTCGAGTAGTGAAAGTTTTACAGTGGAAGTGTGTACCCGAGAAGGATTACATTATGAGAACAAGTCGTGCACTCGAGTCCTGAAAAATTATGCACTCAAAGTTATGCGAGTTTTGGCTTGAGAGTGTGAACCCGAGAAGAGCTACATTGCATGAACATGACATACACTCGAGTTCAGTTTTGTGCACTCGAGTTCTTGTCTAATCTACAACTGAGTTTCCTTCTGCACCTCTCAGAAGCTCTTATCAGAAGCAATGGTAGAATGAAGAAAAGTGTGATGCACTCGAGTTCCAGAATGTGCACTTGAGTTCTCTCTCAAATCACACTCGAGTTTAAACTGTTACACTCGAGTTCATATGACTGTCAGAAACACATTCCTTCAGCGATGGATCCCAATGTGTTATTTATTATTTAATCATTATACATTAACATGTTAGCATGTTCAGACATTGTTTAATGGTTGTTCAAGTGTAAGACAGATATTGAAGTCAATAATGGGAGTCACAATGATATGGGCATCTGCACATGGGTCCGACACCGAGTAATGGCTGCACACTTTGATGGACTGAATAAAGAATATAAATACCCATACCTCTCCACAAGGGATACATTGCAACACTCATCTGTGAGAATGCAATGAACGGCCAAATCTTCAAATACACTCAACGGTCGAACGAAGCAGTAGGACTTTAACGGATGAATGCTCAATAATGGGAAAATATATGAATGGGCTCAACGGTAAAATGATTCAACAAACAACTCAACGAACGTGCAAACAGAAAGTAACGGTATGAATAATCTGTCAGAAGCACGATCAGATTACAACGGGCAAATGTTTTCTCCAACGGTTCTCAACACATCTCCTATATAAACTGAAGCATTCAAAGAAGAGGAGGTGATGCGACAGCAACCAAATACACGAACGATGAGAAACCAACTGCCAATATGATGACATTAGAAGTCATCCGCCTCACATACTCTCTGTTCTTATCAGTTTATAATATCATGTGTAATTGAGAGTGAGATTATTTGTATTGTACTTCAGTGAGCATTTATCCACTCTGTGAGAGAGTCTATAAACACTTCATCTATACTTATTTATTGATCTCAAGGTAGAGGAACCTTGAGGGGGTTGATTACCTTATGGGGAAGTTGTAGAGAGAATTGCAAATAAGACTTTCTGCTCGTAAGACTTACAAGGTGCATGCAGTAGAGAACGTTGATGCTCGTAAGACTTACAGTGGTATAAGCAGGAGAGAACGTTACTGCTCGTAAGACTTGCACAATTAAGCAGGAGAGAAAGGTATTTGGGATTGCTTTACTCAACTTACCATAAGAGGGTGTAAACCTTATAGTGTGTAAGGGGGAGTAACTTTATAAGAGTTGTAGCGGCTGTTCTTGTGACCGATTAAACAAGAAGATAGTATATTGGAAATCTCAAGATGAGCCTGGAGACTAGACGTAGTTCATCGTGGATAAGACTGAACCAGGATAAATCACAGTTTGCATATTCTCTTCCCTAAGCTTTTACATTTCCAGCATATATGATCTATATATCTGCATATGATTTTATAGTTCCATATGTATCGATTTGATAAGTTGCGAAAAGATTTTAAAAGATCAGACTTTATTATCGTACACCCAATTCACCCCCCTCTTGGGTGTCAGCCAAGTCTAACATTTGGTATCAGAGCTTGGGCTCTTGTTTAAAGGACTTAACCGTCTCAAGAGTTATAATGGCTGACTTTGGGTATTTTATGCTTCCAGAAGGTTTTGATTATACTGTTCCACCTCTTTTAAAAGATATTGATTTTTGGTTTTGGAAAGCTAGAATGACTAGTTTTATAAAAGCATATGATTTTGATATGTGGAATGTTTTTACAAATGCTTTTGATTATAAACCAAGAAAAGATTTGACAGATAAAGAAAAGAAAATGTTTTCGTTGAATATTAGAGCAATGCAGTTTCTGTATAATGTCGTGACAGAAAATAATTTTAAGAAAATTAGATTTTGCTCTAATGCGAAAGATATTTGGGATACTCTTGATTCTTTATATACTTCTAACGAGTATGTTGAAGTTGAAAATGTAAACAGTTCACTTGAAACTATTAGCTGCATATCCAGAATCAGTGAATAAATGGAAGTTGAGAATGAAGGAGGAGGAATTATAAAGCACTTCCATGATCCAGACAACACAAAAGAAAAAGAAGAGGATTCCCAAACAGAGCTCATTACAAACGACTATGACAAATCACCCTCTAGAGCTCAAGATGAACTTAAGTAAAAAGTTCCAATTCTTCTTGTGATTCTCGTAAAACTGTTTTTCAGAGTCTACATAAGATTGTTTTTCAACCAATTGTTGATTCTGTTGATAAAAACAAAAAATGTTTTAAATCATGTTGGAAACTTATATGCGGAGAAAGAACATAGGCAAACTGGTTTGTTGTCCCTCAAACAACACAATACTTGCACAAAACCTCACAATGTATATCATCATGTTATTTGCAATTATTGTGGTAAATTCGGTCATATTTTTCATACATACTATATTAGAAGAAATTCTAATGTGAGAAATAAATATGTTTGGGTTCCAAAAGGTCATGTGAAGTCTAATACTAACAATCAAGGACTCAAGTATATGTGGGTACCAAAATGTCCATCAAGTACTTTATGTATGCAGGATGATCACAAAAGAAATAGACATAAGGGCACAAAGAAAATGAAGAAAAAGCCAAGAGTTTCTCATGCACCAATTAAGAGGTTTATATCATTACAAAAGGGAACTCTTAGAGCATTCGTTGCTAGAGCTGTAGAGCATAACCACTAAAAGAAACAATGGAGAAAAGGCATGTGTTCTACCTCAAGAAAGGACTACCATAATATACCATTCAACTACCTTGAGGAGAACAAGAATAAGTGAGCATTTATCCACTCTGTGAGAGAGTCTATAAACACTTCATCTATACTTCTGTATTGATCTCAAGGTAGAAGAACCTTGAGGGGGTTGATTACCTTATGGGGAAGTTGTAGAGAGAATTGCTAATAAGACTTTCTGCTCGTAAGACTTACAAGGTGCAAGCAGTAGATAATGTTGCTGCTCGTAAGACTTACAGTGGTGTAAGCAAGAGAGAACGTTGCTGCTCGTAAGACTTGTACGGGTAAGCAGGAGAGAAAGGTATTTGGGATTGCTTTACTCAACTTACCATAAAAGGGTGTAAACCTTACAGTGTGTAAGGGGGAGTAACTTTGTAAGAGTTGTAGCGGCTGTTCTTGTGCCCAATTAAACAAGAAGATAGTAGATTGGAAGTCTCAGGAGGAGCCTGGGGACTGGACGTAGGTCATCATGGATTAGACCGAACCAGGATAAATCACAGTTTGCATATTCTCTTCCCTAAGCTTTTACATTTTCAGCATATATGATCTATATATTTGCATATGATTTTATAGTTCCATATGTATTGATTTGATAAGTTACAAAAAGATTTTAAAAGATTTGACTTTATTATCGTACACCCAATTCACCCCCCCCTCTTGGGTGTCATCCAGGTCTAACAATCCCTACACTTGTTAAAACACACACACACACACACACTCACTCACTCACTCACTCACACACACACACATGATGTGATGAAAGTACAATAACGTTATGAACAACTTTGAAATTCATAATTTGTGTGGACATATTTATAAAATTCCTATGTTAGTGTAATTTAATATTAATTAGGTGGACATATTATTTTAACTTGCCAATAGACTCTTATAGGCTTGTCAATGGACGCCCATGGACTTGTCAATAGATGCCTATGGACTTATCAACGCATGCTCATGGACTTATCAATGCCCGTCCATGGAGTTATCAGTGCAATCCCCTACTCTTGTCAGCATATTTGTTTACCTATGCTTACATAACAAGTTAAAGTGCAATCAGGCACATAAATTCTGCATAATATTACCGAAACACTAATATGAAGTCAATACAATCAACATTTACTTAATAATTACAAAAAACATGTCATCAATACAATCACTCTGTACACAAATGCAGTTGCAAAAAAACATGTCATTCATACAAAGTGTCTTTAATTCATCACCGTCATCCTCCTTCTCCTTCCCCTTCTCATTCTCCTTTTGCTTCTTCTTCTCCTCCTTCTCTTTGTAAAACTCTTTGGTAAACAAAGTGAAACCAGAGAAACTTAACGCCCTTAGACCAGTTTTGCTTTTTTCCCCCTTCCTTTTTTGTATAATTTTTCCCTTCTCCATTTTCTTTACCTGAAAATAAATTCAACGCTCATCAAACAATGACAAAACATTGACTAAACTACTTACTAAACTGCACAAGACCTTTGGTTTGGGAAATAAAAGCAGTAAGTGCCAATAACATGTTATGTGTTATCAAGATGAAAGATAAAGGTCAATGTGACACCTCATTTTCTAACCCTAAGGTAGAGTACCAATTAGCCGATACTCACCGAATTTGAAACATCAGAGTTGCTAAATGCTAGAACTTCATACAATACATCTGCCGGATATTCACATACATGCACAATAGTAACACATGTCATACATATAAGATAACACACAAAGCATGCTATACACCTCATTATTCAACAAAATCATCATAACATCATTTAGTGCATTTAATGCAAATCATAAACAATGCTAGCGCTAGACAAGTTACTTGGCCCCGAGGGGTACCCGCGCAAAGATAAGCCCCAGGAACCGCTCATGCAATATGAATATTATAGCTTAAGTGTCAACCAGCGCAAAGATAAGCCTCGGGAGATCACTCCGTATAATCTAAACATGTTTGACATTTTGATGATATCAAGCAACGCATATGCATGCCATGTCATATGAAGACGGTTACTACCTGGTTGCTCCTTTGTGCAACTTTCCCACTTGATGCAAGTTCGGGCAATTACTGAGGCCAGACCGGTTGTCAAGTCTTGAAATCTTCACATACCACAAATAAGTTATTACTCATCCATGTATCCTTCCAAACCATAATATTGGTAAATTTAGCCTAATGGTGCCAAATTACCAAAATACTCCTTAGGTCCTGATTATCAGTATTTTTTCTCAAAATCGTAACTTAGGCCAGTCCTACACAATTTCACGTTTAGAATTCATTTTTAACTTCAAATTGGCCAAAATCAAGCCCGAATGACGAAAATATCATCCACAGCCCCCAAATAAGGCTCATAAGGGGTAATTTTGTCATTTCCCTTTCTGAGAATTTTCTCACTTTGGGGTCAACATAGACCCTACAAAATTTCACCTCCTAAACCCAATGGAAGCATCGGAATTATCAAATTCCTATCCATTTTCCATATCCAACACAGGGAAGGGGATTTAAATTCCTAGAAAAGTCGTGTTGGATTCTCGTTTTCTTTAGCCTAATCACCTCCTTTCTACTTATAACCAATATATTAACTAGTTAGACATTCATTGGAGACATTTACATATTATGGTATCTTGAGTTTTCTTCAATTATCTTGTACCAAATGAACCATAATCAAGCCCAAAACAACTCTACTAGCATTAATTAAGTTTGGGAAGTTACCTCTTGATTTTTTTCAAATTTCTCTCTCCTGGACGTTTTTACTCTCTCTCTCTCTCTCTCTCTCTCTTGATTTAGCTACTCAACAAGGAATCCAAGGGTAGAGAGGTGAGGAGAAGAGATCATGGAGGGATTATGTAGCTTAAAACACAAAGTAGCAACTTCTTACCTTGAGTTTTGTGTTGAAACCTAGCTTCTTCTCTCTTCTATTCTTCACCACCTCCTCAGCTCACACTCACACTCACTCTTTCTGTTTCAGATTGATCGTGCGTGAGGAGCTGAAGATGAGAACTTAGATGATATAATACATGGCCTCATTAACTTAGACACATGGCACTTTACAATTGGTCCAAAATGCCAATTATTCTTCAATTAATCCCATTTCTCTTTTCCCTTTTGAATTCAGCCGAAAATATGCATGAGAAATGCAAGGAAAATATAATTCACCAATTATCCCATTGTGCCAACTTGTAATTTGTTAACCAAGTCATTGACTTTTTTTACTATTTGACCATTCCTAACAATAATTCACCAAAATTGGTTTATTTATGATCAAGTAGTCATTTTACTCTATTTAATTCCCATTTAACTCAAATTAGTGGGAATATTGGGGGAAAATAATTATTTTCCATTTTACGGAAAAATTACCATTTTGCCCCTACATTTCATGATTTACCGAAATAAATCATTTTTCACTCTTTTCTTTGGTTTAACCCCATTTTGACATTCAAACGAGGCCATAATTTATGTTACTTAATTTTCTTCAATTTTTGGTTACCATAATAGGCCCTTAATTTGTGCATTATCACTTCTTTAGGTCCTTGTTCGGCCAAATTACGTGTAACCGGCGATTGGCATATTTTCCATACATTCACATAAATTCATACGCCATATTTCACCACTTTATTCCACTAAATATATGTCAAATATACACATAAAGAGTGTTGGTGAAAATGGGGTATTACTGTCAAAGTCTTTAATTCGTCATTATAATGTTTCAAAACATTTATATTGATTATTTGAGCATCCCAAATCATACTCTAATACTTTAATCACTTGCTTAGCATTTTTCAAGTCTCAAAACAAAACTTTTTGCTTAGGTTTTTTAAGCTTTAACAATCTGATTCAACAACAATCACCATACTCATCTACTAACATCGTAAACATATCAACTCACTATTTCAAATTGATGGCGAACCTAAATGAAGGAAAGTAAATACTCTCACAAAACTTAAAATTACGAGTGTGACTAAAAAATTATTGTAGATGAGTTATGGCAATTCCTGCAATCACACTAAAACGTAAGGACATCAAATATAGATTCAATGAAAGAATTAAAATAGCACTGTACCAAACTACAACTTTTTATTAAAATCTATTCTACAGTTTTAAGTGTATCCTTAAACCCAAATAGTATAAACACTAGCGTATAAGTACCAAGAAGCATATGCAAACAAAGCATTATTTAAACATCTTTAACCTAAGTTCTAGATCAAATAATAACAGTCATTTCAAGGTACATCGGATGCCATATAGCTTTATAAGATGAGAAACCATAAATAAACATATTCTAAAGACGTTTAAGGGCCGATTACCTCCAACTAAATGGCATGGAAGGTCGAGTCTTTCACTATTCCAAACAGCTTAGATACGGTTTAGGGCTTCCTAACATACTAGCCATTATCATTGTCCACCTGCACAATACAGTTGTCATTAATAAATTTACCACCTATATGAACAACTATCACTACCCCTATTAACAATACATTCTCACTTCGTACATTAGCACTTCCAACCACACAACTTTCACCCCATCTTAATTAATTCCCACTTTTAATGAGTAAAAAGAGAACAAAATATCTAAAAACATAGCAAACATTTGAAACCCTTCCCAAACACTATTAAACCATAAATAAAACATTTAAATATGACCTACAGTTATCATTGATAAATTCATCACACATACTAACAATTATCACTGCACCAACTAACAACATATTTTTCCCTTCAAGCACCAGGTGTTGTAACCACAAAACTTTCACCCTCATCTTCATTCCTTACCTTTGCAATGCAGAAACAAAGCATACTAAACCAGAAAATAGAGCATACTAAACCCTACTCAAACATATTGAAACCACAACCACATCATATATATTGCATTTAACTATAGCTGCCTTAATAGTTTACAAATATAAAGGGGGACAATAAAGGTGATCACTTTAATACCCACACACCTAAACCTAATCAATATTCAAACCAAAAAGATTATAGCTTTTTCATATTTTAGAGAAAATTCAAAATCCGTTCAGATGGTCAATAGGAAACATCAATGAAATGGAATAATGAAGATAATAAAGGTGCTGGCATCAATCCCGTACCTTCCTCTTTAAACTTTCATCATGATCGACACCTCCGTTTTGAGTTTTTTCGACGACAATTCTGTGTTCAGTTTTTCACATAATCCTCCGTTCCCTCCCTTTATTTATTCAATGGCGGTATTTTGGACTTTATACATTTGGAATATATTCCAAGAAAGTCCCACGGGGACTTCACCGTAAGTTTGAAATTTCAATGGACCATTTTATTGTATTTTTCCTTGTTTGGAACCTAGGTGCAATTTTCCCAAAAAAATATATTACCTCCAATAATTTTTTTTTTTAGAGATTGAGAAAGTTAATTAAATTACTTTAAAGTAGTTATATTTATCTTTTCTTTTTCCTCCAAACTAATTTTTCTCACTTATAAAATGATATATAATTTAATCAAACACAACATATGATATGTTTAAGTAATTTATTTATCTTCTTTAATCCTTCCAAAAAAAAGTCAACTGGATCTTATATTTAGGAGTAGAGGTAGGAAGATGTGTTCAATACCTTAAAGATTTTTCTTTTTTCTTTTTTAGTGTGAAATTGTATTTTATTGCAAAAAAAAAAAAACAAAGAGCAATATAAAAAGAAATTAAAAAAACAAAATATAACAACTAGACAACCTTCATCATCTTCCACCTAAAATACTAAAGTATTTTTCTAGTTGTAACCCGTGTACTAAAATTTTTTCTAGTGCAATTTTAACATGAACTAATTTTTATAGTGCAATTTCATCCTACTGTAACAGAAGTTTAGTTTTGACCGTTAAAATGCTAATTAGACAAAGCTTTGACAAAAACTTATTCATTTGGCTTCTAAGTAGGACTATTTACATGGCAATACATGTTTTATTGAGTTTTACTTCCTAAGACTTGAACTTCTCTCCCAGTCTCAAAGGGAAAAGGAGCCCCTATTTATTCTCATTGTCAAATGAACTCTGAATGTTTGAAATTCAATATGTTATTATACATATAATACTTTAATAAAAGTATAAAAATGTGAACTATTTAGATCACATTGAATTTAAATTTATTTATATACATTTTTTGTTATTTAATATTTTTATAATATTTTTATAAGATATTAAATCTCAACCATTCAGAGTTAATCTAATGGTGAAAATAAAGAGTAGAGGAAAGTGATGGACAATAAGAAAAATGGAGAGGCCTCTCTCCTGCCTCAAAGATGGGTCCCAACTTGATTTCTGTTGTCATTACCAATTTGGCCATTTGAAGTACTTTCTCTAATCTCAAATTGGTGCAAAAACTTCAATAGGGGTTCATCTTTGATGGAAAGGAGAGATGCTATGGAACAAATTTAAAAGTTAAAAACTCAGTCACTCAAAGATATGAAATACTAAATGTTAATTTTTTTCCAAGAGATTAAGAATTTTAGTTACCATGCGATGCAAGTTTGTTACCATGAGATCAATCATAACCGACTCAGTCATTTCTGGAAACTTCTTTAGCCAATTTTTTTTGGCACAACTCTGAATCGATTCCGGTCGAGCTTATGCTAGGCGTGCCTTCTGAGCAAGTGGATTTGTTTAATTCTGCGAGGCAACCATGGAGGATGGTGGTGTTGAGTTTATGGCTCTGCAATGACGATTAAGCTATGTTTCAAGGAAAACAAATTCATTAAGGGTATGTTTGGGATCACGGTGGAAGGGTGAAAAGCAACTTCTCCACTATGAAAATTTGCTTTTGGTAATAGAGGTTGTTTGGGTTTACGTTGACGTCCACTGAGCTTTTAAGCCGAACGTGGCTTCTAGCAGAAGCCTAATTTCTGAGCTTCTGACTTCTCTCTTTTTCACGGTGGCTTCAAATTCATTACAGAGGATAGAAGACCATTGCGGTATTTATTTTCTCCTTACCTGTCATTGGCATGCAACAGCTATGATCTATGCCCTTCCTTTAACGCCTCTCTTCCGCAGGTGCATGTCTCAGCTCTCTGCGTCAGAACCGTCGTCGTCGTGGGTGGTCCTTCTCCCAACTCTGCCATTTGTTGTGTTGAGTGGCGATCTATCGAGCTTTCAGCCTTTTGTGTTGTTGCATGTCTTCATTCTCTCCTGATCTTAGCTTGTCTTTCGTCAAAGTGTGGCGGTGTTCTGCGGAAGTAAGTTTTCGCTTGACGTCCTCTTGTCCTCAGCGTGTGTTTTTTTCATTGTTTATGTGGTTGTTGTGAAGTGCAAACTAAAGAAGGGGCAACGAAAATGACGGGTTATCAAAAAACTTTTGCCAAAAATTGTTCTGGTTTTACTCTGTTTTCTCACAAGAGAAACAGAACATGAATGTTGTTTTAAGCTTCCTAGTCGTTTGGAGTCTTTCTTATAAACCAATAGGAATTTAATCTTTGAGTTGAGGAATTGCTTGTTGTTCTGCTTCTTGCAAAGCTTGACTGGGACAGTGGCTCTGTTTTGCAGTTTCAGTTTGAAGGATGAAGGAGAAGCTTTGGTCAAATTATGAGTTGACCAAGGACTTAATTGTAAAATTTAAAAGTTATTGATTAGGGATTGCAAATTTCTGAAATATTTTTTAGGTATAACTGTAATTTCCAAAACATTTGGGTAATTTTCTATGATTTCCTCGGTCCCCTTTCTACATTTACTTGTAATTTCTATAAATTCTAGGGACCTTTTCTGTAATTTTCTCTAGGCCTCAAAATATTAATTATAACCCTCCAAAATCTCAAATTTCTTATTAAGCATTTACAATGCAAGATTAAGCATAAGATAGTATTAAAAGTTCAGAGATCATTTATATGAATAATTAAAAATTTTAATAATAATAATTGATCTTTTTGTATTTTATCAAATTTTAATTTTAATTTTTCACTTTAATTATCACAATATATATATATAGTATTCAATAAGGTTTATGTCATTTTCAGTCATTTTTCATCTAAACGGGTTTTTCAAACGCTAATCCAAACAGATTTAAGGTTACAAAAAAGTCACTTCTGTCACCGCCAATCCAAACACAAATCACATTTACAATATGACTTTTTCAATCTGACTTCTGTAAAAGCTCATTTAGAAAAAAATTCATTTTTCCACCGATAATCTAAACAGGCACTAAAACATATATATATTGCCATGTAAGCATTCTTACTCTGAAGCCTCTTTGATAAGTTAAAATATCAAAGTTTTGCCTAATTAATATTTTAACAATCAAAGCTAAACTTTTGTTAGGGTTGGATGAAATTTTACCAAATAAATTTTAATAACACTGGACGCATTCAAAAAAATATTTCAAGATGCTAGATGCAGCTTAAAAAAATAATACAATAGTAAATATTTAGGTAGTTCAATTGGTCAACCTGCTTGACACGATATAGGCCCCAACAACTCACGAGGTAGACAGTGCACACCTATACAATCTGCACTTTGGCAGACTACCTAAATGCATGCCACCTTCATCCTGTTAGCCGAACCCATTTTATCTTTTTTTTTTAACAAAAATATTCTATTAACAATGAAAGAGTTACAATCTACACCTAAAAGCCCAACCTATTTCATTGGTTCTAAATCTCCAACACACCCAATTGAACCACAAGCATCTTCCCCTTATGTCTAGACTGTCAATATGACTAGCCTGGCAATAAAGGGTTGGCTCTTGATGAACTTATGTTTAAAAAGGTTAGACCTAAAAGGTCCACATACCTAAAATCCTGTTATTTGCTAATAAGGTACCGATAATCAAACTGGCAACCTCTTAGTCAGTTTTGAGTAACAAAATAAACCAAGAGGACTATAATTACCGTAAATCCTATTATTTTTAAGCTTGACTCTTGGACATGTGGGCTTATACATTTTTTCATTAAATTTCAATTCTTTTATACTTTAAATGTCTACTTTAAGAAATTTACTTGGAAATGTGTGAACTTTTTTTGCTTAGCTAGCATATGAAAGCTTGAACCAAAGATATAGGCTTGATTCAGGGCATAATGCACGAAACTAAAGAAACATACTGCAGAGGAACTATGACACGAAAAAGAAAATCAATCTTGTACTATTGATATGCTAAAACAATTTCTTCTACATACTAACAGCTTTGTTTTGATTAATTAAACACAGAAATGAGAGTAACATGGAGACTCCAACAAATATAACAATTAAATAACTAAAGCCTTGAAAGGATTGTTGGTCTCACTATAACTATCTATATTATGTCACATAAGTTTCGAAGTTGGATACACACATATATAGAGAGAGGGAGATTATTGATGTAAAAAAGAGTTTGAGTTTGGTCACTAGATGATTGTTATGGAAGAATTGAGCTGAATTAAGCGAATGAGATCAGAGTCAGGCAAGTTGAGAGGAGGGAGGGAGAAAGGGCTCTCTGTGGAGCTTCCTTGTCTAATTTCTTGCATTGTAAGCAATGTGGCGACTGTGTTCCTGAAGATTCCTTCTTTGGCGACTATGATGGATTCTCTGGTCTCTTGTATTCTTTCTGCTTCTTGTTCCTCTATCGGTAATACTGCTTCTATCATTCCCTCACATTCCTTCACCAACTCTGATATCAGCTCTGTCATGAAGAACGGTTGTTCCAACACATTCTGAATGAACAAGAAACGTAATAAGCCGCCTGTTCTCTTGTCATATTTCTTCAAAATTTTAGCCAACCCTATAAAATGATCAAGAAACAAACAAATTAGGGAAGAATGCCGCTTTTTTACTTTCTATATTCATCATTTTTTTTAATCTTTAGACAAACTTAATCTCAGATTTTGTAAATTGTAGTTTTTCCTTTTAAGCATTCAAATCAAAGTTCACTCCAAGATCATATCTCCTCTCATTGGCTTGACGTTTCTAAGATTTAATATTCAGAGTTCTCTTTGAGAATTGGAATGCACAGAATCGTTAGGGAAAATGCTCTTAGTCTCTATATCAACTGTTTTAATTTCACTATAAACTTGAATTGAAGAAAAGAAGAGGAGAGTGATTATTTAATTTTGGTGTTTTCTTTTTGGACATGCTTAAAATTAAAGGAGAAAAAAAGTTTTGCCTCCAATCATTATTATAAGATTTAGTTTAAACTGAAAATTATACTCTAAATTAGATTCTATATTAAAAAGCGGAGCTCAGAGAGAGAGAGAGAACCTGTGTAATTAATGTTGCTGTAGTTGACTAAGAGAACCATTTCCCCGTGAAAGTCAACAATGTCCTTCCTGATTTTTGCCATCTCTTCCTTATAATCAATTTCAGAAGGATGAAGCCCATTGGGTCCCCATAATTCAATTACCCTTTTGATCCTCATTCTTAATTCCTGCACCCAAACATGTCAGTATTTCCCAAAGTCTTCATTTAAAAAAAAAAATCTACGAGCTCCATTCACTTGCTTTATTATTAGCAATCTTCTAAATCTTTAGTTTTAAGCGTAAAAACTAAGCAGTCCAAATCACCGATTAAATAGTTCAAGTCATATTGATGCCACTAAAATGTATTAGGAATAATCTAAATTTATTTAAATAGTCTAAATTACTAAATATTTTTTTTTACTTTACAGTTAAATTCCTATTTCACAGTTCACTCATTTTAAGAATATATGTCAAAATTCAAAAAGAAAAACTAATAATATAAATCATCCAAATCCAATTTATGTTGACGTTAGTATTCAATTATGGGAAAATTATCCATAAGTGCCCTTCAACAAAATTAGGGAAAATTTAATCTTTTGGTCCTATAATTTTGACTCAATTGTAACTCAATCCTTTTACTTTGATTCATTACAATTTAGTCTATATAGTTTTGATTCGGTTATGACTTAATCCTTAAATTTTGACTAACTGCAACTCAATTCCTTTAGTTTTAATCATTTTATAGTTTAGTCATACCATCTATTATATATATGATTTTATTTTCTAAAATATATGGATTAAATTATAAAATAGTTAAAACTATAACGATCGAGTTACAATGAGTTAAAGTTTAAAAATTATGTGACTGAGTTGTATCAAGTCAAAGTATAAGGATTGAGTTATAATTCACTTCAAAGTATAGGGCCAAATGAGTAACTTTTTTTTTTCAAAATCAAATACTAAATGTCTTAGGAAATAACTTTTTTTTTATAATTTTGACTAGTAAATATGAAGCTTTTGAAACCCGTTTATTTTTAATTTTTTTGCTTGAAATCCCTGAGTAATTTTTTTTTAAATACTAAAATTTGTTTGGTATGAGGGGTTTTGAGGGAAGGAAATGGAAAGAAAAATTTTTATCAGTTGAATTTTAAAAGATGAGAGAAGAGAGGTTAAAATTTTTCACTTAATTTTTTATACTATTTTATCTTATATTTTCTTTTTATTAAATTTCATAACTCAATTTCTCCAATTATTTTAATTTCAACTCAAAAATTTTATTTTCCCTCCCATCCCCTTGTATTGAACAGTCCCTAATGTGATTTATAAGAACTTGTTTGGTATGAGGGATTTAGAGGGAAAGGGAGGGGAGGGAAAAAATTTTATAAATTAGATTTAAAAAGTTGAAAATATAGGATTAAAATATTTTAATTAATTTTTCTTATTATGTTATCTTAAAATTTCTTTTTATTAATATTATGACCCCACTTCTCTAATTTTTTAAATTTAACTCAAAAATTTGGCCCCTCCCCTAATACCAAACACACCTAAAAATGTATTTGGTTTGAGAGGAGGAGAGGGGTCATCATTCTCTTATTTAATTTGAATTTTTGGATGAGAAAAAAATCAAAATTTTAGCTTTCATTCTCTTTCCTCTTTTTATTCCTCTATTTTTGACTCTCATTATAAAAATATATTTTCCACTACCCTTCTTCTCCACAAACCAAACATACCTCGAAGTCAGTAAATTTACATATAAACGTGGGACCTACAAAAATTGACTTCCCTCAAATCTAAAATCACAGGCCTAACTATAGCAGGATTCGGTGGGAACATGTCCCACGTGATTTCCGGCGACATTTTATTTTTGGCTATTATTTCTCTTATTTTAATATAAAATATATTCAGAAAATTAATTTTAATCATAAATTTAAAATAAAATTTTTATATTTATCAACTTCTTTTTAGGATCTGTTTGATTTGGTGGATGAGGGATTTTAATAGAGGAGAGAAAAAATGAGGAGAGATTAAGGATTTTCATATTACCTCGTTTAAATTTATTAGAGGGAAAGAGAAGGGAGGGATTTTAATATTATATTGTTTGGTTTAGAAAGGGAGGGGAGGTAAAATATTTTTATATAGACAATTTTATCTTTATAATTATGATTATATAAGATTATATTATATTTTATAAATATATTATTATAATAATCTTTGATGGCTTTATCTACCACCACAACACTCACCTTCTTGTACTCAAAATCTACCGGCAGCTCCCCGGCGACACACTCGTCCGACGCCAAATATCATTGCAGCAAGAACCCTGAGAACACAATCACTCCTTGGTTTCACCGTCACAGTTTCAGAATTCTTAGAAAGAGCCTTCAGATCCACAGGCTTTGAGTGCATCCAATTTGGAAAAGGCCTTTGATTAAAGCTACGTGAATGGAGAAAACAAGGTTGGAGGGTCGAAGATGAAGCTGTGGAACGAGGGAGGTAGGAGAAGAAGACAGGGATATAATAATCAACATAAGGCTAGGGACGATTGCAACTGGGAGTTTATGGACGAGCTGGGTGAGGCCGTGAAGGTCGCAATTTTTTTTTCTAAAGTCACAAGAATAAGGAAGAGAGGCAGAAGGGTAGTCTAGGAATAATAAAAAAAAGCTATGGGTAAAACAGTCAGAACATGTACAAATGTTGCCCCTCTCTTCCAAATCCCCCAATTTGGGGAGAGGGTTTTGAGGGAAGAGAGAGAAAAAATTTAAAAAATTTTTTTCTCTCCTTCTAAATTTTTCCTCCCTTCTATTCCCCTCCCTTCCTATCAAACCAAACAGACCATTAATTTCCTCTATTGATGTTCACTCAATAATAATAAAAAGAAGAGAGAGTTGAAGAATTTAGCTGACTATGATATTTTAAAAAATATATATTATATTAATTAATTTAACTAATTTTTAAAATTTAATTAAATTAATTAAATATATCTTATATTAAAGATAAGAAGAAATACATTTTTAAATATTCTTGTACAAGCACATGCTATTTCTAGTTTTCAAATTTCCACCATATGGATGAACGTGGGCATTTTTAAGGAGTCTGGGACCAATAATTAAAAGGCCTTATTAAAAAAATTATTATTTTTATTACAAAAAAGACAGTGTTTAACGCTTCCAATCCTATAATTTTATGAGTATGTGATATTCAAGATAGTATTATATTATAAATATTATGTACCAAAAAAAGACCCTGTTTTTTTGCCAGCCAAAAAAAAGACTCCGTTTAACGCTTGCGACATTCCCCCCCCCCCCCAAAAAAAAATACTTCAATCCGTTCCCTAGGTGGAGGGGGTTTAAATTGTTAGAATAAAAAAAAATCTGATAAGATTATGCGACAATTATGTGCAATCATTATATTCTAATTGCCTTATGACCTCTCGTTTTCTCTGTGTTTTTTTTTTTTCCATGAACCATTTTCTCAGTGTGACTTTACGCATACAAAAAAAGTTAACGTGTGGGACTCATCTATCACTTAATTACACTAATTAGAGAGTAAAAGTGAGATGTTTTAATCCAAAATAGAGTATTCAATTTACTAAAACAATTTATACAGTATAGTTGAGGGAAATTTTCTAATAAAATTGAATAAGTTTTTTTTTTTTTTTTTTGATTGAGGAGTCATCTAAAGTTTGCAGGGCTCTCAAACTCAAAGAAACCAAATCGACTTTCAGACTTGCAAAGCATAAACGCCTTTATACTCATTTCTCTTATTTATATTTATTTGTTTTTCTTTTTGTGTTTTTTTGTAGTATTATATACAACAATAATACTGATGAAAAGTACTCCCTCCCTCTGGTCCTTTTCACAAGGAATGACTATCAAAATAACTCTATTCAAAATATTAGATAAAAGTAAATATGTATTTTTCTTTTACTTATACCTATATTTATAAAGAGGTTCTTTTGTATGAAAAGTAACGAGTAAAAATTTATAAAAGAAATATAATGAATCAATTATATTTCATAAGGGTAAAAATAAAAAATAAAATTAGTTTAAATTTTCAGACAAAATGATTTGTTCTTTATATTTACATGAAAAAAATGAAGAAAAGTTACTCACTCTAGTTTTTATTATAAGATGCCAACTAATAAATATTTTTAATCCTTTTTATAAAAAACCGTACAAGTTTTTAATTGTATGCTCATATTTAGTAAGAGTAGTAGGAGAGAATAATAATTAATATGATATTTAAGTTTAATTTATTTAGTAAGGATAATATTAAAAGTTACTTAAATTTTAAGACAACTCTAAAATTTTTATTTATTTATGATAATTAATAGTTAGTATTATATATTGATTTGGGATAGCGGTTATAAATTTTAAAAGTTCTTTTTAATTGTGATTTATAAAATACGAAGTAAATTATGTAGTGAGAATTATCTCAATTTATGTATTCAAATTCATAAATATTTTTTAATCGTGATAATAAGTTAAAACAAACAAGCAAATTCATATCAAGAGGAGCCGATGCATCACAAGCTGAAATGACGGAAAAACCCAAAACCCTGTTTGGCAAAGTAGATAAACTAGGCAGCGATGGCTTACCTTATGCTGGATAATGAAATCCTCCTCTTGTTCCATGTAAAACGCATTGAACTTATCAATCTCATTGTTCAAAAAGTAAACGAACTCAGCTTCCGCCTTGCCGTTCACCAGCGATCCGTTCAGCAACGACGGCGCCACCGCCGACGACGACGACAGCAGCCGCACCAGCTGCTTCAGTTCCTTGTACGACAAGTACTTGTCTCTCCAACTCGGCAGCGTCGCCTGAATCTGCTGCTTCAGCCGCTTCCCGAACTTCATGTCCGATCGGAATAGATCAAAACGCCGGCGACGGAAACGGAAACGCCGTTCGACGAAGACGACGAGGGACAGTGAGGATGATAATAGTCACAGAGAGAGAGTGTGTGGGGGATTTATGAGAGAAGATTTGCTGGAATATTAAAGGGCATATGCTTAGCGTGTGATGGTGTGGCGGGTAGAAATGGCAAATAACCGGGTCGTTGAAAAGCATGAGAATTGTTTAAGGCATATTCGGTTATTAGTATTAATATTACATTAATTAAATTGAATGGTCGTATCCAAGAAAAGACCAAGGCATTGAAAAATTTAAATAAACAACTTTCCTTTTGCCCTCTGTAGTAATATAGCTGGATCCAATCAATGGGTACTTGGTCCAGCGGATGTGGAGCTTGCAAGCATTTTATTAAGGGCAATTCTAAAAGGATCTGATCCTTAAAAATTGACTGAAGTGATAATTAACATGGTTTCTAAGAGGTTGTCTTATCGATATCAACTTTTTTCCCTAAGGACCCTGGGTTGGATTTGGATTTATTGGATGGGCGGGGCAATGAACCCTAAATACCTTCAAAATACCATATGATTACAGTATAATATATATATATATATATATATATATATATATATATATATATATATATTGTGCATAGATACCTGAAATTTTTTTTCCCTATATATATATATATATCCAAGATGGAAATATAAGCTGGTAATTTAAAAAAAAAAAACCTTGAATTATCGGATTTGCAAAGTCATGCTGAAAAGGGACAAAATGAGATTGGTAAGAGCCCTAACCCGCAATATTTTTAATTTTTCTTGCATGTTATTTAAATTATGCAATGAATGATATGAAAAAATTGCTGAAAAATACTTCATTGCAAAATTCCTTATCTAAATGTATCTAAGGATTAGGTCTTTTAACAGATGGAGCTCTTCTTTCATTGTGTGTAAATTTGTATCCTTAAATTTTAGATAATATTTGTTGCAGATAACATATGTCAGGTTTAAACTCTAGTCGTGCAGGAAAAATTTTCAGCCCCCACCAACATGATACTTGAATATTGACAATTTTAGATAATTTTAGACAATAAATTTATGTCAGTAACTTTTTCAATAAAATAAATATAGGTTTTCAGAAAATGATTTTGTATTTTAATTTGTACTCATTACTAAATGCATCCTGATAGGGTATATACTGCAAAATTTACATAAATATTCAGAAGGCGAAACACACACACACAATATAATACATATAGAATATTGGGGTTATGGGCTCGTGGCTCTCACCAATCTCTGTTCTCTTTCATGTCCCAATAAAAAAAAAAAAAAAGCAATCTCTCTTCTCTCTTTTCCTATATCTTAAGCACAAGGCTGATTGTAGTAATTAAGGGAGCGAATTGGAGGAATTTTATGCTCCGTTTGAATGGCAGAAAAGTTGAGAGAAGAGAAAATTAAGGAGAAAATGCTATATCACCCTCGTTGTTTAGATGGATAAGAAAAAATAGAGGGGAAAGAAAATAAGCAAATACATGAATAACCAAAATACTCTTCTGTGTAAAAAAATATATCATATTTAATATCATATCAAATATCACAATGCATCATATTAATATTAGCATCATCATATAATTTAAAATCAAATTATTTGGAAAGATATATTTTCATGTTATTATATTTTAAAACCAAATATTTTTAAAAATTTATTTTTAAGGTAAGAAAAGTACATAATTTTTTGAAATTAAATATAATAAAAGGAAATAAATAAATTATACATTATCTAACATTATTAATAAATAATAAAAATATAATAACAAGTGAAAGGGTTAAAATGGAATATAATATCTTGATAAATTGATTTATTAAAAAATTTGTTTTTTAAGATAAAAAATATTAAGTAGATAATTTTTTAATTTTTAAAAATTAAGTAAAATAAAATTATATATATATATATATCAATTAAAAAAAGGGACGAAGATGGAAAAAAGGAAATCGTATTCTTAAATGAATGCATGTGTGATATTTATTAATGAATTTTATTAATGTATGTGAGGGCAAATAATGGAAATAAATTTTGTTTCCATTTTCTCTCCATATGTGGAGAGACAAGTTGGAGGAGAAAAATATGGATCCCACACCCTATTTTTTCTGCAATTTTTGTTTCCTCCAACTTTTTTTTCTTCATCCAGAGGAGAAAACATCCTTTTTTTTTTATATATATTTTCCTCCCTAAATTTTTTCTTCTTCCTATCATTTTCTCTCCATCTATCCAAACATTATAAAGTGAAAATGATAAAATTTGTAGTGAGTTTATATGTCACACGAGCGTCATGCATGCAATGATTTGGTGGGATTTTTTTTTTGGGAGAATGTCAAAAAAATACTATTTAAATTTCAAAATTCTGTTAACAAGTTCGGTAATGGGATTAACAAGAATGGTAATGCAATTAACAAATCATTTTATTGTTAAATCACCTATTTAGAATTTTAAAATTTAAATGATATTTTTTTAAAATTCTCCCCTTTTTTTTCAACGTAGAACCCACTGAAAATGAATATATAATAATCAATACTCATGTCAGAATATTGATAATAAATGGGTAGATTTCTTAAAAGAAAAAAAATCAGGTTAGGCTTTGTAAGTTCATAGTATGTGTTTCATAATTAAAAATTGTTTATGAAGATATTTACCTGAGTACTACTTAATTAACAAAAAAAATTATTATATTCAATTATTCATGATAGAGTTTCAATTTATGTTACAATATTAGTTGTATTCGTTATTAATTAGATCAATATTTATTAATAAGCATTTGAGTACTAATATTTAACGTGAAGACTGAAGTGCCCTTTAATGGTTAATCCGCACGTCGTTCCAGATGACATCGCACTTTATTAGACAAACTTCTTTTGATATGTTTACCTTACACAGCACAAAATTATTTAAATTAAGCTAATACTAACTCATACAAAAACATATCTCATTTTTATATTTATTCTTACTAAATACCAATGAAAAAAAAATATAGAACTACCTTATATAAAGGGCACTCGAATAGGGAAAATGAATCTCTAAGGGCCCGTTTGGTACACTGGAATTGATTTTGATGGATATGGATATGAAAATTGATATGAATATGGAAATGGAAATGTGGTTTAAAAGTGTGTTTGGTATGTAAATAGAATTCAAATATTATTTTTATTTAATATTTATATTTAAAATGTAAAATTACCAATATGTCAACCTAAGAAAGTGGAATAAGATAAAACCATTGTTATTAAATCCGGACCGGACTGGCCTGAAAATCGGTCTTGTTTTTTAATAAAAAATGATTTTTATTTTTTTAAAAAAATTTATATTAATAAGACTAAAATATTCAATTTCTCACTAGTTTAGCTCTGGTTTAACTCCGGTCTGACCCACTAACCTTTGACCTAGTATCTTGACCGCTCCAGTTCGGTTTTTTTTAATAAAAAATTATTTTTATTTTTAAAAAAATCATATTAATAAGCCTAAAATATTCAATTTCTCATCGGTTTGGCCCTGGTTTAGCTTCGGTTTGACTCCGATCTGACCTACTAACCCTTGACCCAGTACCCTGACCAATTCAGTAACTGGTCCAAGTTTAATAACATTGGATAAAACCATGCAAGTTGAAGGGCAAAAATGGATTTAGGTACATGGAATTGTAAATCTTTGCTTTTTAGGTGGAAGCCAATTTGATGGAATTTAGGAGATTTGGCTTCCACATGAAATTGCAAAAATTTCTAATTCCATCATACCAAACAAACTTAGGCATGGAATTGATATCTAATTCCAATTACATACCCTCCAATTCCATCATGCCAAACATGCCCTAAGTTAACTTCCTTCTCTACTTAATGTCTTAACTATTGAATTATATTTTGATAAATGAGATTTAATACTATGTAACAATATTTTAATTATAGATTTTAATTATATTTAATATAATAATACTATTTAATACATTGCATTAAATCTCACCTATTAAAATATGATTAAATAGTTGAGACATTAAATAAAGAGAAAGTTGAGAGAAAGGTAAGTGGAGATACACTACTTCCCTCGAATAGTAAAATAGAATGTTATATATTATGAACTCAAAATATCGAATCATCTAAGTAAAAGAAAATGGATAAAAATTGGCTTCTTTGGGTTAGAGTTGGAGAAGTATGTTCATATAAGTCGAGATAAAATTCATCTTATATACTTATTTTATACATCATAAATCACGTTAGAAAAACAGTTTCTACCACCAATTCAAATAAACACTAAACAATTCTATTTATTTCTAAAATTTTATGCGAGTCAAGGAAAATGCATTTTCCTTATGTGAGGAAAATGGTGTTTTCAAAGGTCAAAAGTGGGGCCCTTTTGAGATGTGATGTGGCATGAGAAAGCTTGAAGAAGTAGGTAGAGAGAGGATCATTCCGAGGGATCTACATAGAATCGTCCCTTGAAATGGAAAAGTGATCGCTTTCGGGAATTATAAAATATATATATATATATATATATATATATTAAATTAAAGTAAGTGTGAATAGTGCAGGAATTTCTTCTTTTATTTAGATATCTTCTTATTAGTGACAATTATATTCAAAACATTATCAAAAATTAAATATACACACCTTTTTTAATAAAGATTCTTTTTTTTATATACATATAAAAAAATATTCGAACATTAATTCACCGTACCCTACGAGGACTAACCCTTCTACTAAATACAACCTGATTGGTTAACGTCAGACTTTCTGATTCGGAGTGCTTTGTTAAGGGGAACCCAATGAGGAATATGTCGGTTTTAAACTATGGGCTTTCGCAGGTCACAAAAAACTATGGGCTTTCGGGAAATTCATATTTTATTCTTCCCCTGTGGGCCCCTCCAACCCAATTTTCTGGGGGCATTGATGGGCATTTGCTCCCTCGTTGCAATCCATTCAAAATGGCTTGTCATTTTAATAGGATTTAGAGGCTGTTTGGAATAGCTTATGAAAATTTTATAAGTGCTTATGAATTGTAATTTACGGTTTACGAGGTAACTTTTACGGTCTACAAGATAGCTTTTACGGTCTACGAGGTGCTTTTACGGTCTACGAAGTGCTTTCACGGTCTACGAGATAAATATGTGGAGGAGATTTATCTCGATTTACGTGAATCGGACTTATTATATAAGCCCGATTAAAAAAAGCTATAACAAACAGCCCCTTAATCAATCTTATATGTTTTCTCATAAGAAAATATTTTTTTATTTATTTTTAATATAAGATTTATTTATCTAATTTAATTATATTAATATAATTATTTAATATAATATTTTTTTTCTAAAACACCCTAGTTATTTTTTTTAATTTTCTCATTCCCTTTATTCATTGATTATTATTGAGAGAATATTAATAGGATAAATTAAAAAAATTGATAAATATAAAAAATAAATCTTATATTTAGAATCAAAACTTTTATTACTGCCTTTCCCGTAGAATAATAAAATATTAATCTCACATTTATCTAATAATGACAACCCTCATCGCAAACGCCTAGGTCACCTACCTTAGAGTTAAAAACAATTTTATTTGATGAAGATATAACTTTTTCAATATTTGGAACATAGAGGATTTTTACCACTCTATAGATATATTTTTTGAAATTTAAATTTATTTTCTAATTCTTATAGAAGTAGTAATGTTATTTGGCACGTTAACCCATAACTTATTTATAATAATTAAAAGTAGAAACTACAATCAATAATTTAATTCCGGTAACAAGGCATAGAGGAAACGAAAAATGATTTTGTTGGGATGAAATTATAATATCACTCAATCATCATCATCATCATCATCATCATACTTCGGTAGGTAATATTTTCCCCTAGCTCTCACATCGATCAAGGCCAAGTTATGAATCAGGACGAAGACATGTAAGGCAATATTGGAAATGTAGATGAAAAGAAAACGACAATATGATTTCACAATTTCATTTCGCAATAGGTAACATAGCGAACATGCGAATGGATCTTTAAGAATATTCCGTAGAGGAACTAAAGTTGCTTTTGTTAATTTTTGTATTGATAATGTTATTTAATAATCCATCAATCCATGTTTTAGTTGGATTGAGTAAAAAATTCTTATTTTGGTCAACAGTCAAACAAAATCTCGAAGTCTAACAAAATTTAATGTGTTTATTTATCCATATATTAAAAAATGAGTTATATTATTAATAATTTATAATTTATAAATAGTAAAACCCATTTTATGATCTTTTGTGTGTTTATTTGGATTAACGGTGGAGAAGTGACTTTTTTTTTCTAATGTGACTTTTGTAGAAGTCAGATTGTGATTTGTGTTTGGATTGACGGTAAGAAAAATGATTTTTTTTAAACGCAGTAAAAAAATGTCAGAAGTTACTTTAATGAGCTTTTAGAAAAAGTAGTTTTTTTTAAGCCCAGTGAAAACTACCGTGTTCCCAAACGGATCTGCAGATGCAAAATAGGTTTTTACCCTCCAAATGAGCTTTTTTCCCCTCCTAATGAGTTTCCAAACAAACCCTGAGTCACCTGGTAATAGCCAGGGCTTTTTTTAGATCTTATTGTCAATTATCTGAATAACTAACTAATCTAAATCAAGGCTTTGCCACCAAAATACCTTTATTCAATGATCTTTTTTGATGAGCTGGGATTCAAACTCTATTCACTCACGTTATAATCTAGCTAATCCCTCATTAGACTAAGCATTATTGGGTATTATTGAATACTAATTTTTTTTTGAATTGGATAGGAGGCCTAATCGGCGGCCTTATGAGTAATGTATAGAACTCACCACCCCCGTGAAAGCGAATTACTTTGTTATGAGGTAAGGCCTTGTTTGGTTGGTCATCCCAAAGGAAAGTAAAGGAGAGAGGAGTGGAATAATTTTGGTAAAAGGAGTGGAGAGGAAGTTAAAAATTTTATCCTATATTTATCTTTATCTATTGTCAGAAGCTTCTGTGGACAACCTTTTAGTAGAAGATGCTTATATCCATATTTAATTTTTTATAATCTTTTCCTATTCTTTCTATCTCACAATAATTACACTTATGTTGTACATAATCTGACAAATCTTCTTTCTTAGTGCTTTCTAGATTGTCCATGTTGATCTGCTTTATACACAGTCATACCATTGATTGAATAAATTATCATTTCTTGCAACTTTCCCAATAGAATATAGGTTGTTGGGCCCATATAATATACATATTGGGATTTTTTAGAATATAATGTGATAGTCTTAAGCTCTTATAATAGAAAGCCTATATTGAAAATCTTCTTCATTTTCTATATATACCTTCTCTTTTAGATATTGGCTTCTTCGTTGTTTCGAGCGTTATAAGATTTATAGGTGGATAAAATTTATCTGGAGTTATTTCAGCAATTGTGGAGTAACACCCTATAAATACTTGGTACTGAGTTACAATTCCGAAATAATGCTTGACAGCTTCTTTTAAATATATTGGTAATTAAGATATTTTCTCCATCGATGATGAATGATATATAGTCTAAATCATTCCATAGCTATATAAGGTCTTTATAATATTCGGAGCTGTTCTAGGATATATAATGGCTTTATTGAAGACATAATGAGAGACATTTTTAATAGTGGTAGTGTTAAAGGAGAAATGATTTAGTCTTTAAGTAAGAAGTTTAAAGAACTTATATTGCTTTGGAGTTTTAAAAGCGGTATTATAAGCTGTATTTATTGAGGTTGAAATAGAAGGCCTTTTAGATTGGGTTGATTGGGCTTTCTTGGTTTGGATATGGGCTTTTTCTTTTTCTTGGACTTGACTTTTTATTATCTCAAATAAAGGGATAATTTTTCTATTTGGACTTAATGGTTCAGATATAGGACTAGGAGTTGAAGTATTTACTTCAGATATAGTGAGCATGTTTGTAGCATCAGCTACATATATATTTCTTTCTGTGGGTTCAGTAGACTCCACTTTATTTGTCAATCTCTGAATATGAGAATATAAATATGATATTGAGCTTGAAATATTCTGCATACTCAAAGTTATTTGACTGACCAAAAGGTTGAAATTCATTTTCAGAATATTCACCTTCATTATAAGTTATTCCATGGTGAATGATTCTTTGGAAGAACCTTCATTATTTGTCATTATTCCTACTGATTTCATCTGCTCAGATAAGTAACAACAAGATTATTTTATCCTTTTATATATTCTACATCATAATCATAATAAGATAAATCGCTTTGCCAATTTAGCCACATTTTTACTTGAGTATTATTTGTTCTTATTGTAAATCTTATATTAACTATAAATAATTCAAATTTTTCTACTGATTTTACTACTGTTAGAAATTCTTTTCAATTAAAATGATATTTACTTTCAGTATCATTAATTCATTTTTTAATTAAGCTTTTTTAAGTGATATATTTAATTCTTTTTCTTCTATTAAGGTTACAGATTGATTTAAATGATCTTCATGTTTTTTTTTTCATTTTTTGAAAATATTAATATGTCATCAATATATATTATTGCAAAAATTTTTAATAGTAATAATAATTTTGATACATATTCTTGAAATATACTTGGACTATTATAAAATCCCATCGGTAATAGATTCCATTCATATAGTCCTTTTGATGTATTAAATTCTATATATTTTTTACTTTCCTCTTCTAATTTTATTTAGAAAAATCCTAATTTACAATGAAATTTATTAAATATTATTTTTCCTCTTACTAAATTTAATAATAAATCCATTTTAGGAATTAGATATCTATTTCTTATTGCTAGATTATTTATTTTTTTATAATTTATTATCATTATTGATTTTTCTCTTTTTTCTTCACTATATTTTATAACTATCATTGCTAGAGATGAATATTCAGATCTACTTTATTTTATTAAATCATATTTTTTTCATTTTATTTAATGCATTATAAATTCTTTTTTTATCTTGTTCTGTCTATGGATATGGTTTTACAATTTATTTCTTTGCTATAGTCTTTTAATTTTATTTTAACTAATGGTTTAGATTTGTTCCAATGAACTAATGGATTGTCACTATAATTATCTAATAATCTTTGTTCTATTATTTTGAATTTTATTATAGCTAGAGTTGCTAACATATGTTGGATTTCTATAGGTTGATTATTTTGTAAAAATTGTATTTCGTTCTCATTTATTTTTCTTTGGAATTTTTCATCTTTCCTTTTATCTGATTTAGTAATTCCAAGCTTCATGTGTACAAGGTGTTGTTAATGTTAATGCTTTCTTTATCTTATGTATTGGATAATATTGTTCTAAAAAATATAATCCTAATGTTACATCACATGATGGTTCATTATATTAATTTAATTATTAAAATAATAATTTATATTCTCTTCTCTGTATGTTTATATTTTTTGCTTCTAATTCTATCATATGTATTTCTTTTCCCACACTTTCCATTCTTAATATTCTATTTTTCTTTTTCTATAATTCTGGTGGTAATATATTATATTTTGTTACAGTTAAATTTGCTTCTGTATCTACTAATGTATGATATTTTTGAGATCTATATTTCTGATAATTAAATTTAACTAAGATATAATATAAGGGTCCCATTTTACTTTGTTTTATTATATTCTTGATAATAATTCTAATTTATTCTTAAAATATTTCTTTAGAAGCTTTCTGCTATTTATCTTTTTAATAGTTGGATTATAGACCATAGGTAATCTTTCTATATTATTTTGTATAATCTCTTTTGGTATATCTTTATCTTTTTGGTTTAGTTTATCTACTCTTTTTATTAAGGATTTTAGAAAACTTTTGTTTGCACTTGGTATGATTCCTCTTTGATTTGCTTTCATATAATAATTGGTCCTAATTGTTATATATAGTAGTTATTAAATTAATGAGACAGAATGTTCAAATTTATCCTATTATATCTAATTTTGTGCTTTGATGCTTCATACTTTTGAAAAAACAACACACACACATATATAATTACCCAGGTGTAGATATTAGCTTTGTTAAAATTTGATGTTGACGGTTCACAACTGAATACTACCCAAGTCCGTAGTTTACAACCAAAAAAATGATGGTTTTATAAAATATTGAATAACCATTTATTTTTCAACACAACAAGCATTTATTCCCCTACGTGGTGCGCCGAATGCATTATCATGACTGAAATCAATAGTCCAAAGCATATTCCTACCAACTCCACCAAAAACAAAAAAAGCATACTATACTAAAATTATAAGGGAAAAGGGCTCATAGGTCCCAAAGGGCTAAAAAAAAATGGCATTAAAGTCCCAAATGAAATTCCCAACTTAAAAAAGTCCCTAGAGACTTTTCTGTGATTAATTCCCTATATGAAAAGACCAACTTATCCCCAAGGAAAGGAAAGAGAAAACGCACAGAGAGAGAAATGGCAGAAACGCATTGAAAGAGAAATGGAGGAAAACACAAAGACAGAGAAAATGAAGGAAAATCAGAAGAATAAATACAAATTTCTAGAAGAATAGAGAGAAGAAGAACGCAAACATTCATCAGTCAAAATTCCCAGGAATTTCTTAGGTTTTTTTCCATTCTAAGTCAGTTCACGCCCACATCTTTCTTAGACAAATTCACCGCTTCAACAAATCCTTCAAAGAAGTTAACAGCAAATTCAATAGCCCATCTTTTGGGGTATTCAACAGCTTGGTAATTGCAAGATTGGTATAAAAATAGCCATTCTAAAGATCTTCCATGAGAATTTGATTTCGGTTTGAGACAATAGCAATGGATTTACTTTATTTCATTGATTAGAAAAATTTTGCATTAGTTTGTTTTCTTTAAAATGAGTAGTAATGGTAAATCTCATAGTGGTAATCAAAGAAACGAGATGTCATCTGCAACGCAGATGCAGGAGCTGCTGCTGGGAAGCTACTCTGCTTCTGATCCTTGTTCAAGAAAACTGAACAACTTGCAAATATGACTAATAAAGTTGCTAAAATTTACTGGACAAGTTGTAAATACAACAAATCATATTTTCTAACTTGGTTCATATCAGCTTAGCCAATAGCCCAGGAAGACTGATCATGTTGTAACTATGGCTAATGAAGTTATTAAAACATATTGAACAAGTTGTAAATTCACCAAATTACATTTTTTAACTTGTTCATCTCACTTAGCAGTAGCCCACCAAGACTGATTAGGTTGTAAATATGACTAATGAAGTTATTAAAACCTACTAAACAAGTTGTAAATGTACTGAATCACATTTTCTAACTTAGTTCATCTCAGCATAGCAAGTAGCTCATGAAGACTGATCAGGTTGTAAATATAACTAATAAAGTTGTTAAAACCTACTTAACAAGTTGTAAATATACCTAATCGCATTTTCTGACTTGGTTCATCTTAACTTATCCAATAACCCACGAAGACTAAGTAGGTTGTAAATATGGCAAATAAAGTTGTTAAAACCTACTGAACAAGTTGTAAATAATCTTCTTTCCAAATGAGCTTACTGAACTTGTTTTCTGGGGTACCACATCAAACTATTACACCCAGCCCAAGAAAATAAACATGTTAGAAGAGGGGGAGGCACCATTCTAATAGCAAGGGAAGAAAAGATATCATTTTTATTAATATATTTATACATAATGCCAAACCATGTAATTGCTCTATGTGAATGCACTGGGCACATGAGTGTGTTAAACAATACATGAAGTAATAAATCATCACATAGCACTCAATTGCAAGGAAGTAAGCTAGTTATATGCCTAATACACGTCAAAAAAATGCTTAGCAAGTAGCCAAAGAACTAAGCCACACAATTCATGCCTACAGAGCAAGTTTGCTTAAGTGAAGAATCATTTTGATTGGGAAAAACTTTTTGTGAGACCAACTTGTGAGGCTTTACAATTAGAGGACCAGGTTGAAAGGAAAGTGATATTTTAGAAACTTCTTCATCTAAGTACTCTTTATTATATCATGAGCTCTGTATGCATCCATAAACTTGCATTAATGTGCAGGAGATAGATCAAAAAAGATATTGTATATAACAATGAAAATCATCTGCAATCATCCACAATTTATGCTAGATTGTTAATTCTTTACACATTTATCAAATTTTACTTTAACCCATATCTTTTAAATCATCCACAATTGTGGGTTACTTGTTGAGTAGGTTTTAACAACTTCGTTAGCCATATTTACAACATGATCAGTTTGCTTTGCCCAATGGCTAAGATAACATGAAGTAGGTCAGAAATGTTTTTTTGTTGTTGTTTACAACTTGTTGAGTAAGTTTTAACAACGTCGTTAGCTATATTTACAACATGATCAATTTGCTTTTCCCAGTGGCTAAGATGACATGAAGCAAGTTAGAATTGTCTTTTACTTGTTTACAATTTGTTGAGTAGGTTTTAACAACTTCATTAGTCATATTTACAACTTGACCAGTTTTTATGGGATACTGGCTAGCCAATATGAACCAAGTTAGAAAATGTGATTTGGTGTATTTACAACTTGTTCAATAGGGTTTAACAACTTCTTTAGCCATATTTACAATCTCATCAGTCTTCGTGGGCTACTGGCTAAAATGATATAAACTAAGTCAAAAAATATGATTTGATGTATTTACAACTTATTGAGTAGGTTTTAACAACTTCGTTAGCTATATTTACAACTTGATCAGTTTTTATGGGCTACTAGCTAGCTAACATGAACCAAGTCAGAAAATGTGATTTAGTGTATTTATAACTTATTTAGTAGGGTTGAACAACTTCTTTAGCCATATTTACAACCTGATAAGTCTTTATGTATTGGCTAAGTTGACATGAACTAAGTCAGAAAATGTGATTTGATCTATTTATAACTTGTTCAGTAGGTTTAACAACTTCTTTAGCCATATTTACAACCTAATCATTCTTTATGGGCTATTGGCTAAGCTAACATGAACTAACTTAGAAAATGTGATTTGGTGTATTTACAACTTGTTCAGTACGTTTTAATAACTTCATTAGCCATATTTACAACCTTATCATTCCTCGTGTGATACTGGCTAAGTTGACATAAACCAAGTCAAAAAATGTTATTTTGTTTTTTACAACTTGTTCAATACGTTTTAATAACTTTATTAGTCATATTTACAACCTCATTAGTCTTTATAGGCTACTGGCTAAGCTGACATGAACCAAGTTAGAAAATTTGATTTTGTTTTTAACAACTTGTTAACTAGGTTTTAACAACTTCATTTGCCATATCTACAACCTCATCAGTCTTTGTGGGATACTGAACAAGCTAACATGAACTGTCAGAAAAATATGATTTTGTTTTTTTTACAACTTGTTCAGTATATTTTGACAAGTTCTTCAGCCACATTAACAACTTAAGTATTAGTCTCGATGGACTTAAGTAGGGTGGATTTTTGCTAGTCTTCACCATGTGTCCAGCCTCATGGCATCTCCTTTAGCTTCTTTTGTTTTCAGGCATTTGTAGATGAAATTGGTATCCCCTTTATGGAAACTAGTGCTAAAAATGCCACCAACGTTGAGTAGGCTTTCATGGCCATGGTTGCAGAAATTAAGAATAGGTATTGTAATGCCATCATATAATGCCATTTAGTTTGTAAGGAAACTATTACTAATTGGTTCTCCTGGTTGAATCTATTAAAGGAAATTGAAAGCATTATAATCGAACCACCAAAGAATTTGAGAAAAACAACATTTTTTGGTCAAAAAACAGAGAACAATGACATTACGACAACAATATCATAAAATAGAGTTCCACAATCAGCTCCAAGTTTGCGTTTTTCTTTCCGACCTTTAACCCACGCCCAATCTTAAAGAAGAAATCCTCAAAATTCACCTTTCAGATTTGACCCTAAAAACTCACAGCATCTCTATATTATTATCTCTTATCTCACCCACAATCACTCTAATAAACTAAAGAGATCCGTCTTTAAACTACGCCGTCACTGTCTTGGTGTCTCCCTCTCATTTTTTTCTTCTATTGACAGTCATAGTGTCGGTGACGGTAGTGTCTCCAAAGAACTTGATGGTGGTTTTGGCAAGTTAAGCTGATGTTGATAGAGAGGAATTCATCAGTAATGTCAGGGAGTGGAAAAACTCGCCCATGATGCTACTAAAACAAATTGTCGAAGGAAGTAAGAAGATGAGTCAACTCTCCGACAAGAACCCCAGCTTCAATTGATGTCGGATGGGAAACAGGAAGATGGAGAGAAAAGTTTTCTTATTTTATTCTTTGTGGGTATAATGGTCTTTACACTAAGGGAATTCATAACAGAAAAGTCCCTGGGGACTTTTCTGTCATGGCAATTTGTATTGGGACTTTATTGCTATTATTTTGATCCCTTGGGACCTGAAAGTCATTTTCCCAAATTACAATCCATATACAATTAATGAATGCACATTATATTGAAATATTAACTTTCAGGAATTGCTACATACAAAATAACACAAGTAAAAGTTTATTATTAATATTAATAAAAAATGCTTTGCATTTCATAAAAAATATTTTTTCTCAATGATCATAATATAATTATAAAGGATTATATTATTGCATTAGATTTATCTTTTTTCTTGATACAAATGGTGTGGGAAAAATGTAGTGTAATAATAAATTAATTAACTATTTGAACTTTACAAAAAATAGCTATATGAAGAAACATCATCATGATACTACAATTCCACTACAATGATAAATTATTGTGGAGGGTGTAACACCTTACATTTATGCCCATATGGAACGTATACGGAAGCGCTAAGGTTCTTGTTATGCCTTAGGGAAAACGTTAATTAAAATACCTAGCCAAAAACTCTTACAATTATTCTTAGGGCATGGTTCATTTGGTAAAAATTTTACTTTTAATTCTCAACTGGTTCAGCATGCGATCTCGCACTCATTCATTCTTATATACATACTGAGCACTTCATTCACATTGGCATGCTTATACAAACAATTACATCACATGATAATTTATACTTAACATATTATCTTAGTATCAGTCTTCGATTTTCCGTCACAATTTCCTCCTGCATCTCTTCATGCATTCTTCTCCTATACTCAATGTACCTATATGGTTGGGTAGGGGGAGTGAAATTCGAGAAAATCTTAGTAGCAAACAGTGCTAACTATGCATACAAGATACAAGCTTAATGCATGACATGCTTGCTTACACAAATTCATGCTGGCATAATGACATACTTACATGCTCAATGTTTTACACATTACACCTATGGTCATAGCATAAGTAAAAACAAAGCTTCAATCATTCTATGCTTCATACCATTCATTAAAGTAATTAAACACATCAATGCGTAAGCATACTTATCATATATATGCAAGTCAGGAAAATTTTAATACATTTTGTCTTTAAGTCATTCTCTTGTTCCCTTTTCTTCCAACTATTGTAGTTGCTTGAAGAACCTTCCATTCTTCTTCTTTGACATCTCATGGTCCTAGATATATATCCATATCATTAGAGCCGTGAAAATGAATATCATATGTGGCTACATTAGCCTCTAAGACGTAACTCTACCCTTGAAAATCACTCTTATTTACAATTCACTCCAATTCCTCATTTTTGCATATCAAGCCTACACTGCTAGAATTTTCACCTAACTTTAAAAAATCACTTAATCTACAAATCTCGAATTGAGGTGGTTCAAAGTCCTATGTGACCCTCTTTAAGTCTATTTTAAAGAAAAAATATGTCCTTCTGCCAATTACACGCACATAGTTCCAGAAACCTCAATCAATCCTCACTACCAAAGAAATCATTCCAGATTCAATGCCTAACTTTAACAAATCATATCTCCTAATGTACTGAACCAAATGACACATATTACATATCAAATTAAAGCTTAGAATGTTTATTATCAATTTGAAAAATTTCATGACCATTGGATAAGATTTGACCATTTAAAAACACATAAAAAACAGTTTATCTCCAAAAAAACGCAATCTGGCAGCATTACTCCTTTAACTTCAATTTTTGGGTTTTTAATCCAATCCTTCCAAAATTATGTTCACAACCTATTCCTACACAATTTCATTTATGGAATCCATTTCTAACCTCAAAAACACCAAAACCATATTATTTCTCCATTAATCAGGTCTGGCTGAAACTTAAGGGTTTTTAGGTCAAAATTCTGTTTTTGATTCTAATGATTCTAGGACCGGTTTCTCATTGCTATCCCACATAGTTTTTCATTTTAAACTCATTGAAAGCATCAAAATCATATTTCTTCTACTTGCCCTATTCTGGCCGAAACCTAAGGCAGTCTAAGAAATTCATGAAAACTCAACGAATCCTTAAGATATTCAGTTCAAATCGAAGAGTAGGCTTACCTTTAAGTGATGCTACAGCCGGTTCTTGATTTTGATAGCACCTCCACCTTATTGAAAGCACCAAGCTCCTCCTTTCAAGAATCTAAAATCATAGAAATGTTACTCTCCATGAGAGGAACAACATTAGAAAAGACCTTGGGAGCTAGAAACACAATTTGGAGGTGAAATCGGCTCAGGAGCTCAAGAACATTGAGTTTTTCTCCACCTTCTCTCCTCTTTCTTTTTCTTGATATTTTTCTCTATTTTTCCCCTTTGTGGTTTCCTTGGATGAAATATATGGAGGCTAGGGGAGTATTGGATTTAATTCCACATTTGTCCAAGTGTCCAAATCTTAAGGTGCCATGTCTTGGTGATTAAATCTTGGTGTGCCAAGTGTCCTCTAAAATTTCGTTCTCCCTCTTTCTCTTTCTTACTTGGCCAACTTTTTGGTCAGGGAAAGGGAAGCCTGATGAATTCCCCTAACTCCTATGTTCAATATTCAGGGAGGTCAAGTACATGTTGGGACCAGAGACCGATGGATTTCCTTGACTATTATGCTAGGTGGCGTCCTCAGAGAGAGCCAACACAAAAGTCAAAAAGTACAGGTAATGATGAGGGACATGTGTCATCTACTTATGGTACCAACACAAAGTAAGATTTATTTTATTAAAGTAACTTTATGAAGGCCACTAAAATCGTGCTAAGAGTCCACTTGCTTCTTAAAATGGCGCCACATGTCATATGACTTAGGAAATTGCCGAGTATATACCGGTGCATCTTGGAAAATGTCAAATGTAGGCTTGTGGGCCTTACATGGTTCCACATATACCCTTATTATGCCATGCCAAAATGGTGCCAAAGTGTGCCAACTTACACTTGCACCGGTATACTTCATCCAACTACTTGCCACTGAGCCCTCATATAACCGAGAGAATCATTTTCTACCTGGATATAGTCCCTGAAAACCTTCTTATTCTCTTGAACATTCTTGAGACTCTTGCTAAATTGGGTTTAGTAGTCTGTTCCATTTAGACTTGTTCTCAAGCTTCGAGGCCCAAAATTCAGGATATTACATAGGGTGCTAACATACACCAAAAATAGTCATGACATATAAGAGCCTTGAAGGATTAAAAAGTAAGGAAGCACAGGAGGTCATGACATGAATTAGGGGGGGAAAGCACTAAGTCCTACACTAGTCTTGAAGTTGTACTATTCAAATGGCCAGTAACCCTTAATTCAAATTTATAATTATATATTAATATATCAATATCAATATAACTATAAGAGGAATATGAGAATAAGCCGTGTAGTTTATTTTCTTCAGTTTTGTCTTTGCTTTTACTGTTCCTAACAACAGTGTTGGCTCATGTTGCGGCTCATCATGTGACTTTGTGCCCTTGCTTTTGTTTCCTACCATTTCTTTCAAAGTTTGAATTTTGAAATTCAAAATTCCTGATTGGCTTTCTTATTTCTCTTTATCTCTTGTCATCGCATCCTCTATAAAAAAGTTTCTTTATCATTGAATCATGTGGAAATTGACCTCCCTCGTGTTGCTGAATGCCTCCATCCTTTGGTGATGTTTGTTGATGTCGCTAGTGGGGAGAGTATTTCGCATAGATCATTCTCAATGTCTTCTTCTCCCTTATGTTCTTTACTTTTAAAATCCTAGGTCACTTTTTTTGTAGGTTTTTATTTTTGAAGCACCCATAGCCAGAACTATTCCGAGAAGTTGGATTCAGATTTTATTCACTTCTATGCTTCCATTCACCTACTCATAGCTAGAATAATTCTGAGGAGTTGGATTTGGGTTTGATTCACTTCTATACATTAATTTAGGTTGCATTTTGACTCTGGCCTTTCTTTGATATCTAAAAACAAACATCAAAGCCACCAATGCCTCAGTTTGCTTCGAACTTGCTTCACTTGAATTTTGTTTAATAAACTTACACATTTTGATACTGTAGAAGTGTGAGCATGATTCAATTTCACAGGTGTCTTATAGTATTTACTTCAACAAATTTGTGCACTAAATGTTCTTCATTTTTTCCAAATTCCCTTTGTGTATTACATTACTCATTTTTATTATAACCAAAAGATGCTACTATCTTTTCCTATTTGCATGTTTCCCTTTAGGTTTCATAGAAGTTTTTTTCACTCAACTATTATGAATCTCAACTAAGCAGAGAATTTGATGATTTGGAAGGAATATTCGATTTGGAATTTCCGGTTTTCCTCACCTCTCACCATCTTTTTTCCCCTTTCCTTCACAATCTCTTGGCTTTTCATTTACATATGAAATATTATCATTTGCTATCCAAAGCCTAAGAGAAGAATTTGAGGAGCAATATGGTTGGAGGTCTTCTCTTTGAAGGTTATTTATTTTCTAAGTTAATGGCTTGCCTAGCTCTAAATGCATTTTTTTCTAATTTGTTCTTATTGATAAAATATCATATCAATGTTGCTCTTTTTCTCTGATTATAACTAATTAGTTTGTTTCATGATAGCTGGATTCTCTCCATTACTCTTCTCTGATTGTCATTTATATTGATTGTTTTATTTGATTATATTCTATAGTTTTCAGGTTTTGTTTTAGAAAGTTTTCATTCACATGCTTAGAGTGTTGAGATTGGTAGGCACACAGCAGAATAATTTAAAACTAATTGCAAAAGTATTTCCAATCCCAATGGCGGATCTATCAATGGCGTTTAAATCAAGTTAGAAGGAGAAATACCTTTTTGAATTTTTTTCTTTTCGATCTTCACGAGCCAATAGCTCAGAGAACAGGACCCAACACCAGCAGCATGCTAGTGCCTCAAAGGCCTCTCTAGGGTTTTCTTGCGGCTCTCTATTTCTCTACTGCCCTAGAGTTCTCTAACCCTTCTTTTTTATAACTAATGTGGGCTTTATTATATCTTCAAAATTGGTCTTAATTAATTTTAAAATTAGCATTGGATTAAATAAAATTTGATTTAATTAAATCTGTCCAACATATTTAATTTAATCTAAATAAAGAGCCAACAGATTTAATTTATCTTTATAAATTAAACATAAGATATGATATCTCTATCAACGTTAGTTACTTAATTTATTAAATAAATTAAATATGAAACTAACATCACATAATAATATTATTATATATGTATATAATATTATTATTATTTCGAATTTATATAAATATAAATATGTGTGCGTGTGTATAAAATTCATCCATCCTCTAAACATTGTATTCATTAAATCTTAGACACATCTTAGATTTAATGAATTTAGACATTATATCTCGTGTTGGACTATTCTTGTGTGCGACCTTGTAGGCCCATATGAAGTTAGTAGTGGGCCAATAACTATATTAGCCCACAAGTCGTAAGTGGCCTCTAGCAAGACATTACGACTACCCAATTCATATGAGGATCATTAATACAATGCAACCTATCATACAACCATGTCACGTCCCTTTTGTCACACGATATTTCAGCCAAGGATGATGCATGAATGGTGTCATCCTCCTATTTTTGACCATTACTTTCTCAATTCCTGAGTAGTCTGATAATAGGAATGGAAACTCCTTTCCATCGTAGTATGTCCATACATTTCTCAGACTCACTCATCGAGAGACTTAATAATATCTCTCTACTAATGTGAGGGACAGATTACATCTTGACCATTCACATTTCTTTGCATGAAAACCACTAAGCTCGATCGCAACCTTTATCATCACCCGATCAAAGGTGACTTTTGACTAGGTCAAAGATTAGCAATTCTCATGTAGGAATCCATGATAATCTTAGGTCAAAGGGCATTGTGACGTGGTTATACATGAGATAAGCTTATGACTTAATCCATGCAGCTTTCTCATAGCGGGTCGGTCCAGCACCTTGTACTCTTACAAGTGCCTAAGACTTCGATTCATATCTCCATATCTCATCAAAGTTATACTGGTCTTATTTCATCTTTGCTCCCACATAGATGATTGACCAGGGACATTTAGAACAATCTTTATGATTCATCATATGATACAGTTATCATAATAAACATGCAAATAATATGACAACAAAATGGAGAAGTTCATTTAAATAACAATGTTCAAAGTACAATGATTGGCCCTTAAGGCACAATTTCTAACATAGAGGGCATGCATTATAATATTGCAGCTATGTGATTGTAAATATGATTCTTTTCATGAACCTCAAATGCATGCTCATTTTTTTATGAACCGTTTTTGCTTTATCAGTTTAGCAGAGGGATTTTAGTTGTGACAAACTTATCCATATTGATTTGTGTTAAGTGAAATTTGTGTTATGTTTTTTATATATTTGTTTTCATATAATTGATGGTTTTCCGATGTTGAGTGTTGTTATTGTAAGAGGCAAGCTTCACCCAAGAGGGAGTGAATTGAGTGATATAATAAATTTTTCGGATGTTACGGCGCTATGAAATTGAATGAAGAAAGAGTAGAGATGAGAGAAATTACACAGAGAGATTTATATTGGTTCGGCTCCAATCTCAGGCCTACGTACAGTCCTCAGAGATCAATACCTCCTGAGCTTTTCACTAAACCTTAAATATTTAGTTGGCTCTTGGAACACACAGTACAAAAATTGTCCACTCAAGGACTAGGAGCAGAAATATTCTACACTTAGAACTTTCTCTCCCCCTTACGACAAGTCTTACAAGTAGAGCAATTCCAACGACCTTTCTCTCATGCTTATCAATGTAAGTCTTATGAGTAGCAACGTTCTCTCCTACTTACACCCTAATAAGTCTTATGAGCAACAACGTTCTCTACCACTTGTATCTTATAAGTCTTATAAGCAGAAAGTCTATCAAAGAACTCTCTCTACAACTTCTCCCGTAAGAAAATTTTTCCCTCTCAAGGTCCCTTTACCTTGAGATGAAAATTACAATAAAAATTGTGTGTGTCAATTACTCATGGTGGTTGTTGGCCCATATTAGGTGACAACTATCCCATATCATGATATCCGCCATATTTGACTTCTTTAACGGAATTTGCAATCCGAACGTTTAATAACCTGTTTCACACTTAGAACATATGTTAAATGATGTTTAAGTATAGAAACAAGTGTAAACATAATGATTAGATAACATTTAATCATATTTGGATTGATCTCTATAATTCACTCTACTTTTGTTACTGGCAAACTCGAGTTCTCAGTATTGTCAGTACATCTCCAGTCTTGTCTTTGCCAGGAACTCGTGAGAGTTCATTTTCATACTCGAGTGTAAAAGCGTCCAGAACTTGAGTTCTCTCTCTAAACTCAAGTTATCCCTGTACTTCAAGTTTTCTGCATGAGTCTTTGGCTGAAACTTGCGGGAGTTCATTTCTAGACTCGAGTTTAACTTTCACTAGAACTCAAGTTTTCCTCCCAAACTCGAGTTCTCCAGCTATTTCCTACATCTGAATGTCTCTCTGGACAAACTTGCGGAAGTGCAAAACCATACTCGAGTTACTTTATGACCAGAACTCGAGTTTTACATCCAAACTTAAGTTCTCTAGGAACTCCATCATTTTGGTCAATTCTCTGAGTGAAAACTTGTGGAAGTTCAGTTTTAGACTCGAGTTCATATTTCACCAGAACTCGAGTTTAGCTCTTAAACTTGAGTTCCCCTAGTGTTACAGAATTCTGGGCAAGTCTCTGGAATAAACTTGCAAGAGTGCAAAAGCAAACTCGAATGCAACTTGAACAAGAACTTGAGTTCTGTCCCAAAACTCGAGTTTACATGACAACTTCAATTTCTGGCTCAGCTTTTGTGTAACACTTGCTAGAGTTAAGAATCAGACTTGAGTTTTCTTCAGATCAAAACTCAAGTTTTGTCCCAAAACTCGAGTTCTCAGTCAATGCAATATTTTGGCTAAGTTTATGGAATAAACTCTCAAGAGTTAACTAGCCAACTCAAGTGCACTTTTGTCCAGAACTCGAGTTCTCACTGAAAAGTCGAGTTGTCTGCCTAGTCTTCATAATACCAAAACTCTTGGGCAGAAACTCTCAAAGCAAAACTTCCAAGACTAGAGTTCTCTTTAGGTCAGAACTCAAGTGCTCATCCAGAACTCGAATGCATCAACTTAAGATCACTTCCTGCAATATGCACAACTCGAGTGTTAGATAAAACTTGCAAGAGTTATATTGAATTATACATACCAAACTCAAGGGCAACTATCAAACTTGAGTTCTTTGTCAATGTGAACTTGAGTTTTCTTTCAAAACTCGAGTGCATCAGTAATTTGTGCAATGCTTTTGTCGACCAATTTAACTCATTGTTCTTAATTAAACTTTGATATTCCTTTGCAAAACAATTCATTATTATTTGTTATCATCAAAATATGGATTCTAAAAGCTATCACTAATGGAATGGAAAATATTGGTTGTTATTAACTTTGGGCTACCTCACTGTTTTTCTCCATTTTTTTGTATCTAGCAAATAAAGTGCCACAATTGTTTTCCTTTGAATTTAATGATGTATATGGGACATTGTAATTAGGTTGGCAAATGAGCAGCAGATATGTTAGTATAATCATGTTGTGCTAATTTGTGTTGTGCTAAGTGTTACAAATTAAATGGAAGTAGTGATATCTAAAGTTAGCATACTTGTGGTTAATTATATTTCATTGTCCGTTCTAAATTTAGAACAATGTACTTTGTTTAAATATTTTGTAAGTATGTTTTAATTTATGATCATGTTGCTTACAAGAACATTCAGCAAATTTGATAAAGTCATTAAATTCAGAGCAAAAACACATTATATTTTTAAGACTATTTTGCCTTTATTAACTACTAGAAATTTGAACATTTTTCTTTGTATGCATGCGAGTATGCAGGTTGGGTTGATGCAAAGGGAAGTGAAGTCTTTTAGGAAGAAAAAGAAGTGGGAGACGTAGAGATGTTTGGGAAGGCATACATGTAGGGTCTATTTGGTAGGAAGGAAATGGAGGGGAGGAGAAATTTTTATGAGTTAGATTTTAAAAAATTGGAGAAGTGGGTTATAAAATTTTAATAAAGATAAGATGTTAAATAAAAAAAATAAGAAAAATTAACTAAAAACTTCCAATCCCACTTCTTCAATTTTTTTAAATCCGAGTCAAAATTTTTTTCCCTTCCCTCTCCTTCCCTCTAAATCCCTCATACCAAACAATCCCATAGGATGGAAATGAATGAGTTGAAGTAGATATATGCTCCCGCGCAACATACTGGGGGTGTTTGTGCTAAGATATGAATATGTGATCATATGGTGGTGCTTTTCATATCATTTTTAATTCTCATACTACACAAAGAAGAGGAATTTGTGTTCTCAAATGTTATTGCTTACGGAGGATCGGATTGAAAAAACAGAGGAATTCATAGGGTGGTATAGGTAGTAGATATGTAGAAGCAGGTGGTCGTTGAAGATTTTCTACATCAAATATTTGGATTATGAGCTGTTCTCGGCAGGTAATTGTAAAACAATATGTTGACTGAGATGTGGTAGGTATTGTAGGTTACTTTTCCCAGTTATTGGGATGGTCAGCTTCAATAATATATTATTTTTAATGTTGGATGTAGTTTGAATGGGTTATTTTTCAGTCTTTAATAAGGTAGATTAAATAATGTTTATTAAATAATTTAATTTTTAGATTTTTAGTAAATTTTTATTTTTAATACATGTAAAATTTAAAATAAGATAATCTTATAACTATCATATCTCATAAAAATAAATTTATCTCTTAAAAAACAAAAATTAAAAATTTTTAATACTCCTATGGAATATTTTGCGAATGAGGTAGTATGGGGTAGACGTTGAAATATATGCAAAAAGAATGGTAAAAAAGTGATGTGTTATGCATCAGAAAAAAATCCAAAAAAAAAAAAAAAGTAAGTGAACACATCCCCCACAACGCGTGGGGGGAGTTTATGCTTTTAAGGATCATCTTACGGTTGAGAATGTGATCTTAAGGATTTTGAAAGAATATTATGTACAATATGTAATCAATTGGATCATCCTCAAGTCAAAAAATCAATTGGATGTTCCTAAGATTGAGGGATTATAATATATCTTACGTAAATGATTAATTTGCCTCTTAAGCTTGAGGGGTTATAATATTATTTTGCATATTATAATATGTATTATGTTGAAATAAATATTGTACAATAATAAAAAGTATTAGTACCATTATCATTATAATGATAAGTTTGGAAAATACTTTATTTTTATTTTTTCGTTGTAATTTGATATATGCATTAATTTCATGAATTAAGTCAGTCATGATAAATAATTCATGCATGATATATATTATTGTAAATTTCTATAAATAACTAATACACTTTCAATTTCCCGAGTTAAGCCATTCCCTTCATAGATGTACCCACATTTAATTGTATTAATAAGAAGTTAAAGAATTGGTAGCATTTAATTTCATAGGGTAATGGACGTGATTTTTATCATATCCTTCGTATTATTTTAAAAGGTAGAAAGCGAAATTAATCATGAAATGTTATATCTGTCAATTTGAGTTGGCGAATTAAAATTAATTTCCATTAATATATTAAATACAATATGCCTGTTTGAATTAACAATAGAGAAGTGACTTTTACAAAAGTCAGATTGAAAAAGAGTCATATTATAAATGTGATTTGTGTTTGGATTGATTATGAGATAAGTGATTTTTTTTAACTCCATGAAAAAAAGCCAGAAGCTACTCTGTAGATGCCAAATGGGTTTTGGACCTCCAATTGAATTTTTTTCCCATTCTAATGGATTCTCAAACAAGGCCCATATACTTTTTATACTATTGATGTATACGGGAGATTGTAATTTGGTTGGTGAATGAAGGGGAAATAAATTAGTATATTGATGTTGTGCTAATTTGTTTTGTAGGAAGAATTTTCATCCACCTTGTACGATACTTTTTATTTCATGTTTACTTGCTTTCACTTCCATTATAAAGTATGTTGAAAGCTTATTTTGTTGTAGATTGTCTATGTTGAAAGCATGTTGTTTGTTTGATAATGGATAAGAATGGTAGTTGATGTTGATGGAGGTTGAGTCAATGTTTGACAGAATGAATGGAATGGGTATGCCACAAACTGTAGTATTGAAAATATTGCTTGGTATTGAAGTTGTGTAGGTTAATGAATTGAAGGTTAATATCTGTTGTAAGTAGTATAGATGTTGCACCTACGTAATGCGTGGGTGGGTTGTTGCTTATTGATGATTATGAAAATAAGATGAGAAAAAAGAAGAAGAAAAGATGAGAGGGGTCCAAATTCGTAGTTCTGAAGTTCTGGTAGTGATTACTGTACCACTCCCTTAAAAGACAATTAGTTTATTTGGATAGCCACTATAAATGTTTTTCAATCATGATTTACGGTTTATGAGGTAGTTTTTATAGTCTACAAGGTAACTTTACAGTCTATGAAGTAAATATGTGGATGGGGTTTATCTCGATTTACGTAAATCAGATTTATACATAAACCTGATTAAAACAAACAAGCTTAATATCATCTTTTTCTTTCTCATCCATATTGACCATTAGGGATGAAGTTCTTCTTCTTTTTTTTTTTTTTTTTTTTTTGCAGAGTGATCTGGATCATTCCCTTTTCTTTTAACTAAATAATTAAATATGAAGAAGGTAACGAAGTTAGGATTTCGATTCCCCCAATGGAGCTTCAATTGATGAATTTAAACAATCAGATTGTGATTTAATGGTATTCATTCAAGGAGGGAGTTACAATTTATTTTTCAAAAAATAAAAAATAAAATAAAGGTATTTATCTTATGAAGAAAACTTACCTCCAATGCAATTAGTTCACCAATTAGCATGTGCCATCCAGATTTTTTTTAATGCATTAGCATTAACGTCATTTACTGGGTGCTCTGCTGCTCCATCTCTGTTCTTTTCATGTTGCAAAACAGAGAACCAAAAAAAAAACCCTAATTGTGGCTGAGGCAACTGCAACAGCAATCGATATCATTCCTCTCCATCTTTGTTTAGATTTCATGAAGGATATATGTCGTTTCACATCTCCATCTCTGTGCAAATTTTCACACTTGGCGCCCACATGGCTGATGAGTTAATAGTCACTGCACTTTTTTCATCTGAATCAATTATTGACGTTTTTTTTTACTTGCTTTTGTCGATATTTTGCTTTTATCCCATTTTTTATTTGGTGATTGCTTTTGACCTGTTTACTTTTTCTGAATCAACAGTTCAGCAAAGCACCTTCTGTCTCATTTTTCTAATTTGCAACAGTAAGAGAATGGAGATGGAGAGAGCAACCCGTTAACAGCATTAATGCTGATGCGTTAAAAAATCTAAATGGCACATGCTAATTAATGAACTGGATGTAAGTTTTGACCATATATATTTTAATACCATTAAACCACAATTTAATGATTGATAGAGTATCTAATTGAGGCTTAATTTGTTTGTGCTTTTTTTTCTTTCTTTCTTTTTGGTTAACTGGTCTGGTTGCTCAATGATCCTTCTCAAAGCCTTCGGATTTCGATAATCGAGAATTAGCCCAAGGTGAATTCTGCCTGAGATCTGATGAAGCAAGTGCCCATAACAGATGGCAATATCCACCCCCTCCTCCAGACAAGGAAATTTTTTTCAAGAGCCCAATAAAATTGCAATAATATTTCTGACCTGACCTATATTTATGGGGCTGTTTGTGATAGCTTTTTTGAATCGGGCTTATTATATAAGCCCGATTCACGTAAATCGAGATAAATCTCCTCCACATATTTATCTCGTAGACCGTGAAAGCACTTCGTAGACCGTAAAAGCACCTCGTAGACTGTAAAAGCTACCTCGTAAACCGTAAAAGTTACCTCGTAGACCGTAAATTACAATTCATAAGCACTTATAAAATTTTCATAAGCTATTCCAAACGGCCTCATAGTTCTCAAAGAAATCATAAGTGCTAATATATAAGACATATTTATATAATGACTCAACTTATGTTAAGTTATTTAGGTCTATTAGATATTTAGATTCAAGTAGCCAATAAGATTTTGACACCTGACACCTATATTATAATGGGTGTTTGAAATAACGACTGAAAACTTTAAAAATGTTTTTTAATAGTGATTTATAGTATACGAAATAAGTATGTGAGAGGAATTTTGTCTCGACTTATTTGTATAAGTATTTATAACTCTTCTAAAAGCTAAACAAAACATGCTAATAGCATGTTTGGAAACTCAATTTACAATCGGGCTTATTTTATAAGCCTGATTTATGTAAATCGAGATAAATCTTCTCCACATATTTACCTCGTAGAACGTAAAAGCACCTCATAGACCGTAAAAACTACCTCGTAAACCGTAAAAGTTACTTCGTATTCCAATCACCATTTAACACAATCACTTATCCTCTGTTAAGTGTGTGTTTGGCAAATAAGAAACAAAATGCTTTCTAACCCAAACCATGGTTTTATAAAATTTTTGCCAAACATTAGCAAAAATGCCAAAAGTGCTTTTTTACCAAAACCATGGTTTTGGAGAAGCTATTATTTCTTACTTTTATATGTGGGTCCCACTTGAATTTCACTCTCCTCCTTCCCTCTCTTCTCTCTCTCTCTCTCTCTCTCTTCCTTTCCGTGTCTTTGTTCGCTATTTATTGGGAGGATGAGTTTTCTTTTCTTTTTTCTTAATCGTTGTTTTCTATTAAAATAAAATATGTCAAAATTTATTACTCTAATTTTAAATTTAATAATGTAAATTTATCACTTTTTTACAGATTGAAAAATTAATTAAATAATTTTAAAATATTTATATTTTAATTTTTTCTCAAACTAATTAGTTTGACTAATAAACTGATATATAATTTAAGGATACATAACATATGATATGATTAAGGGTCTGTAATTTAAGGATACATAAAGTGATATATAAGGGATCAAATTTGGTATTACACGCAAGAGCATTAGTTATGTAGTGTTTTCAGTGTTTTGTCGTACTTTATTATTTTATTAAGTGAACTGTAATTTTATTTCTATTTTAACAGACTGAATTATTAAAAAATAATAACTAAATGTTAATATATCATTTTCATAATGAGTTCGAGGTATCTAGAATTGTTATTAGCACTAATGTATCACTTGTTAACTAAAGAAAGACAATGTCTAAAGGAGAACGACAAAAACAGATTGTATTAACTGCATTGAAAAAATTGCTCCTTATATTAATTTTAGGTATTAAATAATTAATCGTGAACTTTAAATGTAAAATTTATTAATATATATATTTGAATGTATGTATGTCTTTTTTTTTTCACAGTTTATAATTTCTTTGGTTTTTGTTATTCAATTATTTGTTAAATAATACCTAAAATATAATCTTATCCTATATATTTAATTATTATAAATGATTTTAGATTATACAATTTATATATATATCTTTGATTTTTTGATGTTGGATAATTGATTAATATTGTAATTTTTAAAATTTATGTGATGTTATGTTTTTTTTATATTTATTAAGAAATTTACTATTAAATAAAACATAAAATATAATCTTATCAATTATATGTAATTATCACATAAACTAATGTCCTTTTCAGTAATTTTACAATGAAAAAAAGTTATTCTGATCATAATATCCAAACACTCTTATTTTATTAAAATCACTTTTGTTCCATAATCTATTCTCCACAATCTATTCTCTAAAATAACTTTTTTTCACATTTTCTTCATAAATTATTCTCAGAAACTGTTTCCAAACACACCCTAAATCATCGTTAGTGATTTCCCCCCGTACATCCACGGGTACCGATAGTGATTCTTCACCTGCTTCTTCCTTCAGATGCTAGCACCACCACTTTCCTTGGAGATGGTTCTGCCATTGTTGGCCAAAAAAAGAAAGCTTTTATCTCACCCTCTCTATTACTTCACCTTCATCTTCTTTTTCAGCATCCAGATCACCTGCTTCCTCCTTTAGAAGAAGAAATTCCAGTTTTTTCCACCGTTCCAATCCATCCACTCTTCATATCTTCATCACTCTCTCTTCTTTGACTCCCTCTAATCCTTCTCCCTGCAATACCCTTATTCACACCCCTTCTCGTTAATTTCAATATTAGAAAACCCACCATTCACAAATTTCCCAGCAATCCCACTTCGAAATCTAAAATAGTCATTTGATTACCTTGAATGTGCAACCCAAAATCATATGAAGCAACAAAGATCGAGTATTCCTTACCTTCAATTGCTCTGCATCAAATAGGTACTCTATCGGAGAGGAACCAAAGCCACGAGTGATCTCGTAGTGTCTCACATGGTTGAAGAAAACATCAACAATAAACCCTTGTTTTTAGAGTTTGGCACCAGATGTTATTTGCATGTTCGTTTTTACTTCTTCATCTTTGAGATTCGGCTTCATTATTTAGCATCACCACTGTGTCGAATAGAACATGAGGGGCGCTTACGGTGGTTTCACCTAGATTAAGTGCTTATATGTCAAACTAATCCAGGTGTCAAAATCTTATTGGCTATTTGGGCCTAATGGACCTAAATAATTTGATCCAAGTTTTGTCTTTTAATCTATTTTGGTTAAATAAAAAAAATTTAGTTAAGCTAGTTAATATAACATGTATTTTTTAAAACACTCTAGTTATTTTCCTTAATTCTCTCATTTGCTCTCTTACTTGATTGTTATTAATAGCCCGTTTGGTTCGATTACATGGGAGATGATTACATGTAATCATGATGTAATGACATGATTACAGCGTTTGGTTATGCTTATGTAATGTAAAGAGGATTACATTTTGTAATCCCGATTACAACATTTGATGTAATCAGGATTATATTGCTAGAATTGATGAATGAGGATGCATGCATCCTATAATCCAATGAAAATAACACTATTGCCATTATAATTTTTTAAATTGACCAAAGTACCCACCTACAAATGTGATTAAATATTAAATAATTTTAATTAACACCAATAAATATTAAAAAAATAATTAATAATATAGAAATTTAAGAAATATTCTCCCATTCAAAAATTTAAAAAAATTATATTCTACCGTTAAAAAAATATTAAAATATCTTATTAAATAATATCCCTATAATTAAATATTAAAAAATTAACAAGAATCTAATTTATACACTGTATAATATTTTCACCATTAAATATTAAAAAATTATTATGAACCCACCCTGTACACTGCACGGAATGAAAAAAATTATCATAAACCCAACGTGTATATTACTATATGTGTAGAAATGAGTAATTTTGTCACTTGCTATATTATTCTCATATATTCTCATATTCGATGTAATCCAACCAAACATTTTTATGCATATGCATCACCTTTCCCTAATGATGAACCAAACAAATTATGTAATCATCATTACATTGCATTCCTTTACATTGTATTACATTACTTCCAATTCCTGAATCAAATGGGCACTAAGAGAGCAACAATATTGATAAATTAGAAAATGATTGACAACCACAAAATCTATGTCTTATATTAATGACATGATCAACCCTCTAATGTGTCTTATATTAAGGACTGAATAGAGTAACATTAACTCGTGTTTTTAATATAAGATATATTTAATTAATTTAGATAGCTTAAAAAAATTAATTAAATTAGTTATTTGTTTAAAATATATATTAGTTTTTTTAAAAATATCCTCTTAAGTAATTTGCATTGAAACAATCTATTGATACAAACTCCCTACAAACAATAAGATATTATAGAGAGGAAAAAAAATGATGAATATGAGGAACAAAGTAGATTGAATCATTATAATTAAGACAAAATTCAATCTCAGCTATATTTTATATTAAGGGTCTGTTTGGAAATCCATTAGAAGGGAAAAAACTCATTTGGCATATGCAGACCCGTTTGGGAACACTATAGCATTCACTGAACTTAAAAAAAAGCTGTTTTTTCTAGAAGCTCATTAAAGTAGCTTATGACTTTTTTTCACTGGGTTAAAAAAAAACCCTTCTCCTACCGCCAATTCAAACACAAATAATATTTACAATATGACTTTTTTTTCAATCTGACTTCTGCAAAAGCCACATTAGAAAAAAAATCACTTCTTCACCGCTAATCCAAACAAACAATAAGCAGATGTAGTATAATATAAAAGTAGATTTTTATTTGTTTAACTTTACCCAAATTTTTATTTTGATTTCTTAATTTTATAAAATAGTTTTAGTCATTTAACTTTACAATTTACCCTCATTTTTTTATGGGGATGGTTTACCCTTTTTTTATTTATTTTAGTTCTTATAATTTTAGATAATAAACTTTAGTCCATAATTTATGTTTTAGTTAAAATATAGAGACTGCCATTTTTGATAAAAAAAACTAACTATAAGCATCAACCATTGCATTAACCCTAAAAAATATTTACATCAAAATTTAGATTTGACAACATTTACAAAGACTAACATATTAAATATAATTTTTTCAAATAATAATAATTGTAATAGAATTATTGTCGGATACTAATTGTGCTGAGTTAAAATATAAAAAAAGACAGTTTATGCCACTGGCTTTGTCACCTATTGATATGAGTACTTCCTTTAGATCATGTTTACAACCTCCTCATATTATTAGTGCTTGCTCATTTAATTTAAAAAAAGACACTTAATAAAAAATTAACTTAATAAAAGATTAAGGTCAAAATCAAAATTGTATACAAAAGTTACTGTAGAAGCGTTTTTTGGGCCATGCTCATGAATTACTGAAGAAGGTTAAAGTATAAATTTAGCAAAATATAATTATTTTCTAAACTTGTTATCGTAGCATCCCTGGAACGCCTCTCTGGAGTAAATGACCCAACGCCACCCTCAAACGGGACGATTCTGAAACTGACGAGACGACAAGGAAAATTGAGAGAAACAGAAGCCATATAGACGACAAGTTGACTTTTTCTCAACGCTCTTGAAAATGTTCAGCAAGCATTCCCACTCGGAATCGGATTCTGCTCGCCATCGGTGGATACACATATCTTGGTATTTTTGTCTCTGCTGCTGTAATGATTGGTAATCAGCCAACCCAATTCTAGTTTCACGCTTCTTCATGGCTCACCACCAGCTCATCGACTCGCTCACCTCCCACATCTCTTTCTACAATTCCCAATCCCTTCCTTCGAACCCCAACCCTAACCCCAGGTCTGCAATTTTGAAATGGTTCTCATCTCTCTCCGTTCAGCAGCGCGTAGCTCATCTCACCATTGTCGATTCGAAGTTCGTTCAGGTTCTGATTCAAATGTTGTGCAAGTTACGAGCTCAGGGTCATTGCTCCTTCATTATTCTTCCGGATCTTCCCTCGCGGGATCAGTTACCCAGCATCTGCTGCAAGAAGTCTCATGGGCTTTTGTCACGTGTGGCCGAGTCGAACGTGTCAGAGAGGTGGGTTTTTGAGTCCATTCGGTTATTTGGGTCGAGGGAAGGGGAAAATATAGAAGCTTGCTCGTGTTCAGTGAAGGGACTTGATTCAATTACTGTGACGGAGGGCTTCGTTGAGAATGTGGATCGGATGGTGGAAGCAATGGACAGAATTTCAAATGAGGGTTTTGTGAGAGGTGAAATGAATGAATTAGGAGCTGATTGGGTGGAACTAGAATGGTTAAAATCAAAAGGGTATTATAGTATCCAGGCCTTTGTGGTGAATAGGCTTGAGGTTTCCTTGAGGCTGGCTTGGTTGAGCTGCAACAACAATGGAAGAAAGAGAGGGGTGAAATTGAAAGAAAGGCTAATTGGGGCGGGGGTTTCAACTAATGTGTATTGGAGGATTAAGGGTTGCGTGGACTGGTGGGGGAATCTGGACGCTTCAACAAGGAAGAAGGTCCTGACGACTATCATGGGGAAAGCGGCCAAAAATTTGGTATTGATTGGGATTCTCTTTAATTAACGTTTATTTGATACTTGTGCATATTGGATTATAAATGCTTTGTACTTAGCTAGCCAACGGTTCCAATTGACACCGTAGTAATGTTATGGTAAATTATTTAGAAGGTTGGGTCCGACATCATCATTTGATTATCACTTTTTGGGTTAAATTTATATGTATGGATAATATCTATCACATCTAATTTTTAGGTTAAATTTAGATGTATGGATAATATCTATCTCGTCTAATATCAGCTTTAATGGACTTGCCCAACTTGTCCAATTTGGCCCTCTGGAATTTTTCACTCCTTCTCATTTTTCATCTGGAGTTTTCACTTGGGAGCTTAATTTTGGTGGGCTCTGCATCAGTAAACATGTTTGAGAAAATTATACTTGAATCTGAGTCAAGAGAATTCTGAAAATTATTGAGATTTGACAAGAGTAAAAATGTATGAAAACCATTTTGCTAATTTCCTAATTTTGAAAGGAAACAAAAAATTTAAAAAGTTTGTGTGGTACTTTTATAACATTAACCAACTGAGGATTCAAATTAAATGCACATTGAACAAAGCTTGATTTAATTGATTCCTATTTCATCTGCCCGGGTGCCTTGTGTTATAAGCTTGATTGAAAATATCATGAACAAAGACTCCTATGTTTATATTATGTATAAGCATTAGAATCCCCTAGCAACAGGGACTCCGTTATATGAAGGCATTCCTTGTTCACAATGACCTTATAACATCTGAGACTTTCTTTTACAAGTTCATAGATAGGCCTTATCTAACCCCCATGCTGACTTTTGATTTACAAGTTTTCAGATTTATGAGGTTTTCAAATTGGCAAATGATGCTTTGGAGGATGAAATATTGCTATACAGTACAGGAGTTGGACAATCACTGCCATACAACTATTCTGCATCAGCTGAAAGGATGATTCGGATATTTCCTGATGATTTAGAATCTGGAAAAATCATCAGGCCACCCACATTTTCTAGGAGACCTGCTTCTTTAGCCAGAGCCTTTAATTCATTATCAGTACTTCAGGATCTTAATAAAATGATGTCATTGTGTTGTAATAGTGATTATGATATAGAAAAGCTATTTTTTAGTTCCTTAGGTTCTGTCTGTACCATATCTGATTGTATAATAAGAAGGTTGCGAGGGTTTCTGATGTTTATTTCAATTGACTCTACAAGACTTGAACTTTTAGGAGAGGAACCTGACAAGTGTTCATCAAGTAAAGCTAAAGAAAAGCTCAGTAATTGTGGCCATAAAAAGAAAGGTCGGGTCCGCAATGCTAAAAAGCTAAACCCTGTGCCAAAATCACGTGTGAATGATATTTCACATAAAGTTCCTCCCAAGGTATTTATTCCCATCTAAAAAGCTGGCTGTAACCGGCTATTATAGACATACTGCCTGTTTGAATTGTAACTTTGTTCCCTAAATGTTATTCTAGGTTGGCGTTGGTGTAGTGGAGAATCAACAGAAGACTGATTCAATAGGATCCATGCAACGTTCCGATGTATCTCTGGGAAAGAATATTTCTAGGGGAAGCTCATCCTCAACTGCTGAAATGGTCGTGATTTAATTTTTTCTTCTTAAGTTTAAATCTTATTTCTAGCCAGTGATTAAAATGTTTTATAATGTGTCATCAGGACCAAAACCAACAATGGAATGTTGGGCAACGTCGACCTACTTCAAGAAGAAGAAAAGAGAAAAATAAAAGTAGAAAGTCCCTTGTTGACTGTCAAGTTGGAGATTCTCAAAATTCAATTAGAGTTCCTTCCTCTTCACCTGTTTTTTCTGAAGTTGAGGTGGCAATCCCTGATAGCTTTTGTGATACTTCAACTGTTGAGAATGTTGAAATGGAATGTGCAAGTGGTTCTGTCATTTGTGATGTGGATTCAAGCTTCGCTGATTCGCATAATGGACCTAACAGTGAGGACAACTCTACCCAAGAAATTCAAGATTATGTTGAAAATGTTTCTGAACGTTGCATTAGTGTAGGGGCTCAGCCTTGTCAATTGTTAAATAAAAAGGAAATTTCATCTTGTATATTAGATAATTCAACTTGTGATGGAGATTCTAACGTTAAAACTCCGTCCGTACCTTCCTTGAAGCTTGGTGGACTCTTCTGCAATGAAGACACCAGTCCTTTGAACTCCTCATGTCTTACTGAACCAGATGTTAAGCCAAGTTTTCTGAACAAACCAGTTAGAGAGGCTCATTTAAAAGAACATCTCTTTTTGAAGGAGCAAAATAGAGGCTGCCTATTTGAAAGTCGAAAATCAGTTTTTTCAAAATATCGTCCATATGAGTGGCCTGGTGTGCCTTCTATATATCTTCCATCAATTAATTCACACCTCCCTCCTGCTACTGATAGATTGCATCTGGATGTTGGACGCAACTGGCATAATCACTTCTGCCACTCTTTCGTTCCAACATTTCAGCAGGCAAGAAATACTCCTATTGATGGTGGATGTAACCCGATTCTCTCTCATCCTATTCCTATGAGTTTAGATTGGCCTCCAGTTTTTCGAAGTGGCATGGCACCAACATGTAATTATGACTCTGGATTCATGCCTGGGTGGCACTCTAAACTTTCAAATAGCTTGGCTTCTCATGGTGTGCCGGTTAATGCAACATCTCCTGATGATGAAAGAAAATATCATGGAGACTTAATGGACTTACCTGATTTGATGAATGCACAGGAGCTAGCAGATGAATATGACAGTCACTGGTTATCAGAGGAAGAGTATGAGGTTCATGCGGTTCCTGGTATAGACTATAATCAATACTTTGGTGGTGGCATAATGTACTGGGATCCTTCTGATCATCCAGGAACAGGTTTCTCCCGAGCTCCATCTCTCAGCTCAGATGATAGTGTTTGGGCTTGGCGTGAGGCTGATGCCAATAGGGCTGTGGATGACATAATTGCTTTCTCATCTTCATATAGTACAAATGGTTTGGCTTCCCCTACTGCTGCTTCGTTGTGTTCACCATTTGATCCAATGGGAACTGCACCCCAGACTGTTGGATATGTGGTGTCAGGTAATGAAGTACCTGGAAAGGTGATGCATTCTTCATCAGGGACAGATGCAGCAATGGAGGAAGATACCTCTGGGTCTCTTAGTAATAATTTACCCTATGAAGTTGAAGGGAAGACCGGCGATTCGCATCCATACCCAATTCTAAGGCCAATCATTGTTCCTAATTTGTCGAGGGAAAGATCAAGATCTGACTTTATGCGAAGTGTAGATCATAAAAGCCCATGTGTTCCACGTACAAGGCGGGATCAGCGTTGCATAAAGCGGCCACCATCACCTGTAGTGCTCTCTGTGCCACGGGCTCCGCGTCCACCCCCACCTTCTCCTGTGAGCGATTCTAGGAAACAAAGGGGTTTTCCAACAGTTAGATCTGGAAGTTCCAGTCCAAGGCACTGGAGTGTAAGAGGTTGCTATCATGATGGAAATAATTTTGAGGAAGCTTGTTTAAGAGTGGATGGTGCTGAAGTTGTGTTGCCTTCTTGGAGAAGTAATAATCTTGCAGTGCGACCTAAGATCCAGCCTTTACCTGCTGCCTTGCTGCAAGATCGCTTGATTGCAATGACACAGATAGCACTTGATCAGGAACATGTAAAGTTTTCTAGACGCTTTGTATTTTATTGATATGTGCCAGTGCTCATTGTTTAATTTTAATCATACAGCCAGATGTTGCCTTCCCCCTGCAACCTCCTGATTCTCAGAGCTGTCCTACGAGGAGTGCATCTTTGGCATTAATGCACAGCCTCCTTCATGATGAGATTGACTCTTTCTGTAAACAGGTATAAAATTTAGTTTGCCTAACCCTTTTCTGTCTGATATTTCAGTCTTCTGAATAGTAGTTACAATATTTTAGAAACTGAACAGTCAATGAATCAGACAAGGAATGGTACCATTTTATATTTTCGATGGTCCAATTGTGGTCCAACTGCAGAACTTTATTAGTATTAGCAAGTTTTATAATGAAGAGTAAACTAGGATATTAAATTTTTGCTGAAATTATTTTTATCTCCAAATTAGTAATTAACTTAGTTAATAATAAACATGACAAACACTGAAAAAGCATTCACTGGGGAGCAAGAAACTTTATGTGCACCCAAGAAGCCAAGGTTTTAGTCATTTGGTTGCTCTTTTCTAGTAGTTTTTTGGGAGTAAATGACATGACAAACGACAAGGGAGCGAAATGCAATTTAATTGTAAAATAAAGGCTGTATGGGCCATACTGTGTAGATTTAATTGGGTCAGTTTGATATGAGCTTTTAACTCATTCCACACTGTTCAAACTCAATGGCAAAAAGGATGTTCATGAATGTGGATTGGATTGGGTTGACCCTGTTTAAATCCACAATCTGACGTGTTAATGGTGGGTTGAAGGAATTTTAGGCCAACTCAATGAGCATCCTTTGACTGAACTGTGTTGGGCAAACTGATTGGCTCAAAACTGTATGTTGTACACTATCTTTCATCAAAACAGGCATTACTCGTTTGAGAATGGTAATAGGATTGTTGGTTGTTCTATTAAGTTGGGTACTTTGGTTCTTTATATTTCTGATCTATAGGAGAAAGCCATATGTCTTCATTTAGCTCCACAGGATAAAAGATTCTACCAATGTTATGATGTTCCCTGGTTATATTATAAAGTATCTGAGCAGGGGAGCAAGTGAAATATATTCTGTGAGGGAGGATGTGTAACTGGCCACGACAGCAAGGTTAAGAGATATGTTGGATTTTGGTAGGAGATTCTGTAAGAAGCATGTCGGGTTCAATAAAAAGAGGTTTTAGGTGTAGAATATGTATGGAATTTTAGAGAAATCTAGCATCTAGAATTTCTTAAGGGTGTTTTTCTATTTCTGCATTAGTTTCTGTTTTTGTATAAAGGCAATTCTGCCTATTTCTTTGGTATTTTAGTTCCATTAATCCCAGTTTTCCCATATAGTTTTTAGTGTATTTTTTTGGGTTTCATCATGTTACTTGACATTCATTCTTTGCATATATGATGCAACCCAAGGTTGCTGCAGAGAATATGTCTAGAAAACCATACATCAATTGGGCTATCAAGAGAGTTACCCGGTCTCTACAAGTTCTATGGCCCAGGTCCAGGACACACATATTTGGTTCTAATGCAACTGGTATGGCCCTTCCAACAAGTGATGTTGACCTTGTGGTTTGTCTCCCTCCTGTGAGAAACCTGGTAATTTTTCCTCTGTTCTTCTGTTGTAGCGTCCATGCTTTTATTTTGGTGGAGTAACTCTCTTTTCTTTTAAATATAATGGTTTAGGAGCCAATAAAAGAAGCTGGAATACTTGAAGGTCGTAATGGCATCAAAGAAACTTGTCTTCAGGTATATTGGCAATAAACTATGGTATGCCACTTTGACACCTTATGTACCCATTGTATAACAACTATGGTAACTTCGAGTATTATTGAATTTTCGCCATAATTAGAACGAAAGATTATGAGGGCAGTGCTCTAATACTTGTCATCTTGATTTCTCTACCATGAAGAAAACTGGTTTTAAAATTGAGCAAGAAATGGAAATTACATTAAGTGAGGGAAGACAAAAATCGTGGGAGCCTGTACATATTCTTAGGAATTTTATTTAAAACTATTCAGCTGTTGCCAAAAAGAATAAAACGTCACTCTGGCCAATTACTTAGGACTTTGATCCTTTGTGCTCTGATGTCATAATTAAACTAAATTTACACATTTGGTGTGGTGGGTCTTTGTTTCTCTCATGTTTGAGGCCCAAGCATATTTGCTCAAAGGCCTGCTCCTACTTAGCTTTTTAAGCCTTCAGGGAGAAGTAGTTCTTGGCTGTGTATATATACACAATTCTCTCTAACAAAAAGTTGTCTTCAAATAAAAAGGGGTCTATGGAATGGAGGGTGTGAAACTGTTGGAATTGGGCCTCAAGCCCAAAGATAGAGTATAGGTGATGTGCAGAACATGTGAGTGTGGGGTGTTTCGGGTATTTTCTTAGAGTGACAGTTATTGAGAAAGCTGGAGTATATAATGATGGGTTTGGTTATGGGCGAGGGAGTGAGATAGAATTAGGAGAGTGTCTGTGCCTCTCGAATGCACAGTGAGGAGTGTTTTTCTTTGCTTAGGATGTACCTCCATATGACTTACACTCTGTGGAGGAGCTTCTTTCATTGAATAATACTATTTTGCTTGAGTTTGTTCTATCAGAAACTAAATCCTATTGCAAGATATGTCCTGAGGATGGCTACCTAAATAATTTGACATTAGAATACCTGGTTTTCTGTATAATTGATCACACACATTGTATGCATTTTCCATACCATAACCATTTATTTCTTTCGGTCTGCTTCATGGTTGCTTTTGATCGAACATTTGATGAGGTTTAGGACTTTATTGTGATGTACTTTGATAGTTTTCCTGTTTTGCCCTTTACTTACGGTATGATTAGAAGGACATCCAGGCCAATTTTCTTTACTTTATCATCTTTTTCCTGTTAATGCGGTTGTTTTGATTTTTTTTTTTGAACATGTCACAAAATTGACCCTCAACTTTGTTGCTTTGCCAGCATGCAGCTAGGTATCTTGCCAATCAGGATTGGGTAAAAAATGATTCTCTGAAGACAGTGGAGAACACAGCTGTAACATCTCTTAAATTGTTTTCCCCCCCATTTGAACTCTTTATATAATCTGATCTTATCTCTAATATGCTCTCATTCTGTTCCCTTTTGTTTTAGATACCCATTATTATGCTTGTGGTGGAGGTTCCATACGATGCTATCACCTCTTCTGCTCCTATTTTACAATCTCCAAAAGGGAAGTCGTCTTGTACAGATGGGGAAAATGGCAATGTTGTTTATTCTGATATGGTTCATTCAGAAGATTCAGCAGTGCGAAAATGCTCCCCAATAAATAGTGACATCGCAAAGGATTCCAAATCAGTACGTCTTGACATCAGCTTCAAGACCCCATCACATACAGGACTCCAAACTTCTGAACTGGTAATTTCTTTTGATTATGGAACTTTGACTGTCTTTGTGATTGGCCGAAAAGGAAAAGTGGATTTACTTGATTGCCTTCAATTGTGGATATTAATTATTATCTTAAGCTATCGTCCATCTTATATCCAAGAGAAATAAAAAAGCATCCTGAAGCTTTGATATGATTAAAGAGGCTGGATATCCTGTTTGTTCTGATAAAAAAAAACTTCCAAGAGTTACTTCTGAAAATTTACCAAGGATGGATGGAGAGAAAAGCTTTAAGAAGCGAAAATTGAATTTGATATTTATAATTATTGTTGGAGCAAACCATTTTTTTGTGGAAAAAATGGGAAGGCAAATGGAAACCTGATAGTCTGATCAATAAGAAAATTGAAGTAACCAAAAAAAGAATGGGAAATATTTTTGTTGGAAATGGAGAAGGGTGTTGACTGTTGTTTTGGTGGGAGGAGAGGGGTATGATCTATGTTGTCTGGAGGAGAGATGTTAGGATGCATAGAGAAAGGCAAAATGTTTGGCAGTGGGTGTGGGGACCTCCACTAACACAAGGAGGGAGGAAAAGGGGCTTTGTTACGTGAACACATTTATGAAAAACCCAGGGGGCGAACCTAATTGTCTTTAGGGTGGCAAATTAATTTTTTTTTTTCATAATTAATGTGATTTAATTGCTAATTTCACAACGACCTGTCTCTGACATTCTTTGGTCCCTAGGTTGTTTGATTTCAGTGTGTTAGTTTTGCTGTTCAGGAAGCAGCAATCCTATCTCTTGTAACTGTTAATCCATTCATGTCTGCGTTGGTTTTGATTGACCAATATTGCATTATACTGTTGCCTATAGGTTAAGGGTCTGACAGAACAATTTCCTGCTGTTACACCTCTTGCTTTGGTGCTAAAACAGTTCTTGGCAGATCGAAGCCTTGATCAGTCCTATTCTGGCGGCTTAAGTTCCTACTGTTTGGTATGCATTCTTAATATTTTCACATGAAATTTTCTTAGAGGCCTCTTGGTTCAGAAGTAACTCAGATGGGATTTACATATTCCAAGAAATTCTTTACGTGTTTACTTCTTTATATCCTTCTATCAAATTACCCAACACAATTTAACTTGCAATTTTTTTTTAAAGACTCAATCATGTGATGCTAAGTTGTAAAAACAATATACTGGTCATGCTTTAATTGAGTATTGAGTAACCTGATAATAAGGATAAGCGACTGCATGCAAGTTTTTTTCCCATTCTGTTGTCCAAAATTTGATGGACTTCTGTAAAATATCTTCATTTAGTATTCAAGGAAGCTGGTTTCTCACCTTTTGGATGTTTATTACTATATAAATTTTCTTATTTGTGAAAAATTGTGCATAAGCTGGATTTCTATTATAGGTGTTGCTAATTATACGCTTTCTTCAACATGAGCACCATCTGGGCCGGCAGATTGACCAAGTAAGATTTGGTCCCTCCATTACAATCCAAATTTGTTCTTATTGTAATATCTTTCTGCTGATGATAAATGAGGATTTTACTTTGGTCTTAACCAAATATTACTGCTTATCATAATTTTGTTAATGACGAGATTGTGCTTAATATAGGAGCTGGCACAGTTGAATGTAGTTCATTCTTCTTTTATTTGATTGAATGTTTTCATTCTTAATTAACATATGATGTGTTGGACTTCCTTTTATATGCTATTTTGTTCTGGGAGTGTCTTGTTCTGGTATTTTCACCCATTAAAAAACTAATGCTTTGAAACCAATTTGCTTGGTTATTAACTAGTTATGGAAAATGGGGTAGTAGTTGAATCTGATTGGGATGGGTATTATGCAAGCATGCATGCATTAACATATAAGTAATGACAAAAGTACATTGATATAAATACAAGTATTAATGCATGCTTGTGATTTAAACATACATATGGAAGGTCTGTTCTGATTTGAAAGTCAAATGACATACACTTTCATGTCTGGTACCTTTACAGAATTGGTTTCTTAAAGAAGCTGAAACAATAATAAGATCAGAAGTTTTTAAATGTCTGGGAAAATGTCTTCATGTGAAAGATAATTATAACATGACACGTGAAACTTCAAAATAGCTATATAAGTTATTATACAGACATTCATGCTTGCTGAAGCTCCACTGGAATTTCATCATAACTTGGGAAAGGCATTTATATTTTAGTGGTTCTGGGAAACCATGGAAGCTTCATTTGACCTCCTATATGACCAGGGACAATTAAATATAAGCATAATTAGAGGATGGCTTTTAGATGCAATAAATTTAAATTCTTTCCTAATGAAAGGTTTTTTCAATAAAAATTGATTGCTGTGATGGTTACTTACACATTTACTTATTATTGTGATTTTGTTATTATTTTTCATACCTTCATAATCTAGGTACTATGTATCTCAATATTTCAGTGTTAGTGAGTGACTGGGTATTGATTTCAATGCTTTGTTTAAATTAAGAATGGAGAGTAATAATTCAGCGATATTTAATATTTGAATCACTCGCAAGTGTTAGGCTCACATGATAACTGACTGTAACTATCAAGTACAATTTCTCATTCTCCTGCAAGAGACAGATTTCTTCTTGACAAGTCAATTTGGAACTTTAACACTTCATTTAAAATCAGATCCTTGGTCAGCAATACTTGAAAGTATAAATACAAATGGCATGTGCATTTGATTGGCCGATATAATTTTTTCTCTTGACAACTTCCTCCATTTGATTTCTCCAGTTTCTAAACAAGTAGGACTGTGTGTTTTATGATATTCTTTGGTTTGTTTGGTTGGGGAGTGATTTTGATATCTTCAAGGGCATATCTTTGCCTTCAAATCTGTTATGGTATGGAATTTTGCATTTGGCTACCCTTTGGTGCTCTACACGTAAATGAGACAAGATGAAATAAGAACAAGGGCATATAAACCTTATTTATTCGCATTCCAACTCTCTCTATCTCAATTTTACAGCATCATGTGCTCTAATTTATTCATTGCAGTCTGCAGAGGATCTGAACTCTCGATTTAGAGTGATTTAAGGGATATTCAGTTTTTTCCCCCTGGACAATTATCAGTCCATCTACTTGCACAGTTAAGAAGTCTCATGGCCAAACTACCATATGTTGAGCCAGTCAACTGCTGATTTGCATATCTCTTTTCTCACTAACTCCTAGCTGCCAAAGCATTTTTATTCTGTTTATCTCAGATTCCATGAAAATGTATCCATGAAGAGCAAAGCTTTCTCATGGAGGCTTGTACTTATAATAATATTGCTATTTTTTTCCATTTTTTATTTTTTAAAAATATCTGATCGCTATTTAATAAACTTGTTATTATTACCTTGCAGAACTATGGAAGCCTTCTAATGGATTTTCTCCACTTTTTTGGGTTAGTGAACTTTCTTGTTGCAAATGGTAAACTGTTGATACCTTGCCATCATGAAGTTTTTAAGACAGTTTTCTTTTCCCGCCTTTTGGTTTGCCCCCTTTTCAGGAATTTATTTGATCCCCGCCAAATGAGAATTTCTGTCCAGGGAAGTGGAGTTTATCTGAAAAGAGAAAGAGGTTGTAGGTAATAGTGAACTCAAGCCTTTTTTTTTTTTTTTGGTATATGTCGTGGTATCCTTTACACTTTATTCCTCCCCTGATATTGACGACCAACTACTTGACTTTGTAGCATTGATCCAATACACATAGATGATCCTCTTTTCCCAACGAATAATGTGGGAAGAAATTGCTTCCGCATACATCAATGTATCAAGGTAATGGTTATATCGTAATTACCAACCAAGGTGTTTTTCTAGTTTAAAATTGTTTGTCTATGCCGTGATAACTAGGATGATAAATTATTAATGAAGTTGGATGTCTTGATCTAAATTTCTCATTATAATGCTCCAAAGAATGCTTAAAAAATTTAGCCTTTTTCTGCTTGGTTATTGCTGTATCTTTCATCCTTTTGATGGTTATTTTGAAGTGTTGGGCTGATAATTTAGCCTTTTCCTAGTTATGTTTTTTATGCAAAATTTTTGGTGCAGGCATTTTCAGAAGCTTATTCCATTCTTGAAAATGAACTCTCATTCCGAAATTTTAATGGAAATGTTGAAGAGTCATGTTCAAGGCCACCTCACCTACTGCTTCCAAAAATCATCCCAAGTCTTGATGTATAATAGAGATTCTCATTACTGAAGAGTTTGTCTGGAAGGTACTCCTCCATTCATCAATGATGATATTTAATTTTAATTTTAATTTTATACTTAGTTCTTGCAATCTCTATGTACCTGAGAAGTTGCTGCTAAGAAAAAATAAAGGTTAAATTTGTATTTGGTGCCATAAGTTTACTTATTGTTTCAATTTGGTCAGTCAAGTTTGCTTTGCGCCAGATTGGCTGCTGTTATTCAAATTGGATGTATCCTAAACTTTCATTTTCGGTTGCCGAGTTACACACTGCATGCCATATTAACTGTATTGGACCTTTTTTTATTTCTATCTCTTTTCTGGTCTGGTATGAGACTTGTTTGCCAGCAAAGCTATATGTTTATGATACATATGATATGGTTTTGGCTGATGTGACCAAATTGGAATCAAGGGCTCCAAATGAAAATGATTCTAATTAATTGTGGAACCAAAATACTAATTCAACCAAAAATAAATTTATTTTGAAATTTTTCTTTGATAATAATGATATCCAAATGAGGAAAAAACGAAGGGGAATATTTAGGGAAATCTATCTCTTTGCTTTTTGTAATTTGAGATCAGTTTTCTTGGCTTTTATCTCAAAGTGCTGTTTCTAAAAAGTATTTACCATTTATTGAGACCTAGACTGGTGACGAGGTTTATATTGTGAGCAAAATTGCTTTCTACTGCTAGTCTCTGCTGTCAACTCTTCCTACACTTCTTGTCTAGGCATGAAAAGAAAGGTAGAATGGAGCACCTTGAATGCAGTCATTCTTCAAACAAAATCCCCCCTTTCTGTTATTATTCTTTCCATTTGGCAGCCTTAAGTTGCACATTTAATAATCTACTCCTACACGGAGAAATAACTTGGCAGCTTTAGAACAAGCCTTTTATGTATTTTTCTTTGGTTTTTTTGTTTTTTGGTGGGGGGGGGGGTTGTGGTTTGGAGGGTTTTGAATCCTGGACAATATTCATGCCTTGCCCTGCCCTCATTCCTTAAGGCTGTGTGTGGTAGGCTAGAATGCTGTTGAGGAAAATGGAATTGGAAAAGGATTCCACATTAAGCATGTTTGGTAGGACTGAATCAAATTCCCTAGAGAATTGGATTCAAGGAGAAAGGTCAGAATCGGATTCCTCTCTGCCCATGATGGAATCAAGGCTTTTCCATGAATTAGTTCAGAAGGACGTCTCTGCCCTTCAGTTCCTTGCCCTTCAATCTCTGCCTCAATTGTACCTTCCCGTTTCTGTCGTACCTTCACCACCCCATCTTCACCCACCTCCGATGCCATTGTTGCTACAATGATCTACGATCTTCTTTGGTCTTCACCTTCTTCAGACTCCTATCTTCTACAACCTCAACCTTGGTCTCTGATTTCCATCTTGGTCTTCACCGTCACCACCACCACCACCACCTTATTTTGTTTGGCGTGATGATGAATGTTCAGTCTTCATCTTGTTCTGTAGTCTCTGTCCTCCCGGTTGATGAAATTGTTTTGATGGTCTTGTAAATCTGAATGTGATATTTGATTTTCTTTTATCACTTGCATGCACACTTGTAGGTTTCTTGTTTAATGTTTTGAATGCAATTGATCATAACTTATATACTACGAAATTAAATATAAATCTTGATTGGCAACATAACCTTCCTACTAATCAAACTAGTCTGATATGGTTTCCTTTTGTGATAGGTTTGTGAAAAATTATTACCTACCTTACAAAAGTTGGCCTATATGGTGGAAGGAAACTATGCAGGTGAAATCAACTTAAGATTTGTAGATGTTCAAATAATAGATTAAATTTTGCAGTTTGTTTATGGATAACTATGATTCATTGATGTTTATCTTATTTATTGTATCATGGTTACATAAGTTGCCACATTTCCATGTTTATCTGTCATCATATTTCCTTGGTTTTGGTTTATACCCGGAAGAGATTGTCAGTTGAGTGAGCATATGGTTGTCCTTGTCTTTAGAAATGATATTATAATGTAGATTTGTTCTACGGAGGTTGTTTCATATTTGGTTAATTCCTTTTTAACTTCTTAAAACCTAGGATTAAGAATAGTCTTTTTTTAAAATAAAATTTTGGGATTTGAATTTGGGTTTCTTATACGAATTTTCCATTTTTTTTAATATTAACCGATTAGTTCACCTTCTTTGTGTTTAAAATCAGAATGTTGTCTGATTATATCCAATTTGCTGTGCCTGATTTCTGGCTACTTCTGCTTCTAAGCTGTACTTGCACCAATATTGGTTTACAGCAAGTGCAGCAACACATTGCGGCCACAGGCACCAACTGAATGATTCTGTTTCAAATGACAGGTTAGGCTTCTTCTAAACTTGTATTATCATTCTATATCTGCAATATTTCATGTTGGTCAGTAAAAATCTGTTTGATCTGTTTAGAGAGAAACACCTTGAAATTCAAGCTTATTTTGTCTCTCATTTTTAGATGACTATCCAAACTCAAATATGATTCCAAAATGTAATTTGTTATAGTAGTGAAAATATTTCTGATTAAGTACATTTGCTGCCACTTATTTAGTTTTTCTTCAAGACTATATGGTGGATCTTTATTTTGCTCCAAATAATGGTATTTTAAAAAATATCAGGGTTTGTATGAGGTATTATTCGAGTTCACGAGTAAACAAGTCTCTGGCTGGTCCCAATAAATTGGAGTTTCAGGTTGCATCATTCTTGGTTCTGAATCTGGTTGAGGTAACTGACTATCCGATGGAGTTATTTAATTTAATTTTATTTTCATCCGTGTATGTTTTTTCTCACTCCTCACTGCTGGCTTTCATCATTTCAGGGATTATTTCAAGAATAGAACTTCATCTCTGTGCATAAACGTGATTCTTACCTAGTCGCCTTGTCTGGGGTGGATACTATTGATTGAGAGCGAAGCGGGTTGGGTGATAAATATCCGTGTAAAAAAATGCAGAACCAGCTCGCCCGTTATAATGTTGAATTTTAAAGAATGGAGGGAACGAGGCGTGGTAAAATTGTCCGAATCCATCTTCTCGTGAATCTGACCCACATCTCACTCTAGTTCATGAGTTTTGATCAGACTACGGAATCCCTTTGGCAAATGAAGATTAGGGATTGTGATAGTGTGTGGATATTGCAAGGGATCCAATTCCTTCCTTTCTATGGCGCTTTATTATCTCATATTTGCTTTTCGTGAAAATAATACCAATTGAAGTGGAGCGATTCTTCAAACAACAAAAAGCTGGGTCAACTATTCAATCAAATGATATTGAGCATGTTTCCTAGAAGCAAGTAGTGTGTAGAATCGAAGGCAAACATAGCTTTGCTTATATCATGTGAAGAAAATGCCATGTACAACGTGCAGCTCTTAAAATGATTACATGGTTACATGATGTATGATGGGAAAATTTTATGGTGATATATTGCTTATTTTGCCTTTGAATCATGAAATGAAAAGCAGTTAAGTTCGTTAATGGTTAAGAATTATTTCGAGCTTCAGAGTGTTGTGTATTGGTGCTGTTATTCTCTCTTACCGTTCACAATGTCGTGTAATTTCCTTTTATCTATGCCCTCACATCAAAGGCTAAGAAAATACCTGCGAAGACAAGCAATGCCAAGGAGATCTTAAAGGCAACACCACTGATAGCTGATGATGAGGATTACAGGATAGGTGTTAATGACTTCTTGAGATCCTACCTTAATTAAAGCTTTAGGGATTTCATTTTGCCAATATTTATGTCAAGTGCTTTTTCGGATCCTCATTATTATCTCCTATATAATGCACGTTGAGTTCTAGCATTTTAAGAATAGTTTGAGCTTGACTACTCAAACAAGTCATTAACACCCAACTTGTTATTCTCATTTTCAACCATCCCTTTTGCAACCTTGTAAATTGGATGTTGAGGTATTTTTGCCTCCAAAATTTTCTTGACACCCCTTGGTTACCCAGTGTTTTTAGCCCCTAATTTGGAAAAGAGATACGGGTCAGTTCTAGATAGTCCGGATTTTATTTTTTTCTTAAAAAATTATTTTAATGGGTACACAATCTAGAATAAAGATAATATAATATTTTAACAATCATTTTTTTTTTCAAAACATGATTAAAAAAAATCATCATTTTAAAAAAAAATCTAATCTGGACCCTCGATATTTGACAAGCTTATGGCGGACCATACCTGGTTTCCCTTGATTTGTGTACATTACAAGGTACTGCAAAGAGGTAAAAAAAGGAAAAAATATTAGCCCCAATTAAGAGGCTTTATTTCGGTCAAACTTCTAACAAAATCTGAAACTTCATTGCATCTCTTTAGTTTAAAATAAAAAAAAGATAATGATACTATTATTTTATTTTTTTTATAAATACTCTTATTTGTCTCATGAATTTCCTTATTTTTCCTTATTTATCTTGTGAATGACCAAAATGTTTTTAAATTCTCGAGCATTTTTAAATTCATTTATTTGTTTTATAAATGTCTTTATTTATTTTATAAATGACTAAAATATTCTTGTTAACTCCATTCTTTCTTGTGAATCCCTTTAGTTGTCTTCCAAATGCTTTTATTTGTATTTAAATGTCCTTATTTAGCTTGCTAATGCTCATATTTATCTTATAAATGCTCTAATGAAAAAATAAAATGCATAATTGTCTTTTCATCCATAAAACTTAATTTCATTTTGACCCAAAAGAGTGCAATAAAATTTCATAATTTTTTGAAGTTTGACTGAAATAAAATCTCTCTATAGGGGCTAACTAAAATTTTCCCTAAAAAAAAAAAAAGATCCAACTGAACAAAGAAATGAAAAGTTGATAAAACCAAAGCAACTATCATAAAAACTATCCAAGCTACCAGACCCAAGAAGAAAAATAAACGAGAATAATTCAAAAGAAACTAAATGCTTAATCTAAAATTACTTGAGTCCTCTAATTTTAAAAACCAATTGCTTTGATTCTCCAACAACGACACCAAAAACTTGATGAACAAAAAATGCGAACACCTATAGATTGGATTAAGGAAAAAAAAAAACATTTACCTATAGACAACTAGCGACTGTCTTATTTTTCAGGCGAGGAAAACACGTCTTAAAATTCCACGATAAGCTAATAATATTTATACAGCTTTTCAAATTACAGTTGTGAATGGTCACTTCCTCCTAGCTTCACCCTCCTTTTTTCCGTTTCCAGATTAAAATTCTGAAAGTCTTTCAAGCTGATGAAATATTGTTAAAATATAAAGTCTTTCTTTTCTGCTCGTTCGCGCGTGATTAAGTTTCTCAACCATGAATGAAGACAGCACGGTCTCCAAAAGCTTCACCCCATATCATCACCACCTCTCAGAGATCACTCTTCAGCCCTCATCAAATTCATCCAAGAAATCAATGTCTTTAGGAGGACCCCTTTGAAGTTTCTCTTGCAGATCAAGATTCTTGGGCAATACAAGTTCAACACCCTCACCTGACAAGTGGAAATATCTCTCCAGTACCATCTGGAAAACAAAAAAAGTCAGATTTCAGTTGCTCTAGAGCTGATACGATCATACAAATACTTAGAGAACCCAACAATATTATAAATGTCCATATATGATTTGAATTGTCACATGGAACATGTGCCCAATATATATGAGCAACTTTTTTGTTTTTATGGCCAGTACTTTGTAAATGCACTAAATGGTTTACCAGGGCATAAAATATAGAGATCTCAAATACATATGAATATTTGCAATCAAGCATTGTATTCACTAACCACGGCAGCAAAAGCATCAAGTTTCCTTTGCTGAGAGGACTTGCTGAGACCCCTGAAAGAGTTGCTAAAATGTTAATTCCCCAACAAAAGAAAGAATACATGCCATACAAGAATTTTTCTGCTCATACTAACTTCAGTGGAATCTGAAGAGTTACACAGGTGTGAGGTCAACAAAGCATCTCTCACCACGGGCAAAAAGGATTTACTGCCTACAGAAGTAATTCTTTTTCTAAATGCAACGTTGCATACTTCCTCTGTTCCTAATTATAAGATAAAATTTTGGGGGATATGATGATTGTCGCCTACATGACACCCGCTAAAGGATTTCTAATCATTGCTTTGAAAACAAAATGCCATCAGGAAGTTCCAAGATTCTTTTCCCATCAGTTCCCTTTCATGCAGGACCTACAAAATTAACATTATAATGGTCCTATACAGAATCTGTTTGCACTATGATCTCCTGTAAGCTTTACTTGATAGCACCCCAGATACCAAAATTATCACACTAACAATGCCATAGATAACACAACACCCACCTTTATATTGTTCATGATACTAAAGGAACAAGTGAATTCACTCAAACAGGAAAATAATTCCAAAAAGAAGTACAAGAATCCACTAAGTTATATAAGTTCCACAGCATTTACATGTTAATCATTCGATCCATTGCTTCTGTTGTTGTCCCATGTTCATCCTGCAGATACACTCTCCAACCCCTGAAATTTAAAAGCTGAGTTATAACATCAGCATTTTAAATGGCTATATCAATTCAAAGAACATAGAACATCCAAGCAGACGTTGTTACAGAAACATCATTCAATTTTAATACTCAAGTTTAATTAGACAAGCTTCATAATACATTCTTCACTGTTCTTCCCTTTGGTATTAGATCACACTTGGGATAATGAGTGATATTATACTATGATTTAAAAATGGCAGTGTCAAATCAGCTAGTTTTCAAAATGCCGAGGCAAGGAAATCATTTGCCAGCCTAAATGTGGAGGAACATGGAAACTTGAGTGATTCTCTGGTCAAGAACTTGGGTCTAAACTTGGAAGCAAGAAACAAGTGACTAATTTTGCAACTCTCAGATGGATGTGAAATATTAAACAGACACTAAGATAGTTATCAGCACATTATGAACATTTCAATCTATATCTCCTTTTGTGGAATTTGGAAAACAAGCAAAAGCTGCATCGCGTCTCTGACCTCTCTGCTGCTTGAACTGCAAGCCTTCCAGCAACGCTGCGAACTTTGTTTGATTGTGGCGTTTCCTTCCCATCAGAAGATTTAGGAAGTCCAACAATAAACTCATCAGCTTCCTAACATAATTAAAATCATCTATCACTAAAACAACATATTTAAACTGCTATGGATCCTCAACCACAGAATTACAAGCAGTGAGAGAGAAAAGGAAAGTAAAGATTTGGACCTCCTGTTCTGCAATCTTAAGAAGCTGGACCTCAAGCTTCTGCCCTCGCAATTCCAAAACCTAGAGCAGCTATATGATTATGAGACTGGATGTATGATTAAACACAATAAATTTCATTGGTTGCTACAAATTAGTCACAGTTCAACATTACAACAAGAAGCTTTATCCCGGTAAATGGGATTTGCTACATGAATTGCAATGTTAGCAAGCCTTATCCCACAATGCAGTAAAACTCCCAGAAAATAATCGTGTCATAAGGATGTACAATATTCAATAACCAACGTAACAGGTACTGCTATCACAGTAAATGTACAAAAAGTGTAACTGATAAGCATGGAATTTACGCTGCATAAGGAACACCAGCAATGTCACACATTATCAAAACATGAAATTAACTGCAACTTGTGTAACATGACTCACATCAAAACTAAAACTAGGAAGAGATTCCATATTAAAAATCGTTCATATAGGGGAATTACAATGTCAAGAACTTTGCATTATTAACATACAAATAGACGCAGACAACGGTAATTCAGGCTCACGTGTTCTTTTCCTTTTCCTGCAGACACTTCACAATAAACCCCCACACAATTCTGATTTCAATATTTTACTTTCGACCCTTTTAATAGAACAGAGACTATGGGGGAAAAAAGATAAAGGGCTAACAATTGGGAGCATTACGCGCTCACCACTTTGGACTACTTAAATGATGAACACAGGAACATTTTATAGTCAAACATTAAACCCAGGATCATTGAAATTTTAATTTCCGAAACACATTGACATGGATAATTTGAAATCCACCAGTTTTTATGGATAGGGATTTTTTTTTTAAAAAAAAATATTTCAAGCTCAAAAGTTTGATTCATAGTTTTTAAATTACTTGAGAAATAAAAATACCAAAGTTCATATGTTATTTCATAATATGCTAAATTTACCCAAATTCAGACCCAAACAGAAAAAAAGGAAGAAAGGAATCAATTGCTACCGTCAATGGACGAACAGCGAAGCCTTTACTGAGGGCAAGACCCGTGCGAGCCAATCCCAAGTCGAGTCCAAGGCTGAAACCTCCTCTCCATTGTGGGTCTCTCTTGCGGCGAAGGGCATTAGGAGGAAGTTGTTCTAATGTCAACATTGCCTTTGCTCCATTTTGAGATGAATACTGTTTCAAGGAAAAAGAAGTTGTTGTTGTTGCATTGAGAGGAACACGCAGTTTAGAACAGAGCAACGGATTCGGAAGAGGCAGAGGTCGCAGATGTTGCGTCTGACATTGGAGATGGAAAGTCGACATTTGGCTTCACATTGAGCAAATCTCCTCATTCCTGGAGAGGAATTTGGAGTGGTGGTCTCGTCATTTTTTATTTTTGCCCAGCTATTTTCCTTTCTTCTAGTTTTCACTCCTCATTAAAATAAGAAAAAAAAATTGTTTTTCTTACTATTTTTTCCTTCCCACGTTTTCTTTATCTCTAAATAAGGATAAGAATAATATTTTTAGGTTTCATTTTTTTATTTTATGAAAAAAATCCGTTACTATAAAATATAATTATACATTAATTATTTGGACAAAAAGCCTTATAACTTGTTCCTCTAGTTCACCAATAAAAAAAATGAATCTTTGACATTTTTAACACATAATCAATAACTCTGTTATCAATTACTCCTCCATCTATCTCCATCTAGTTTTTTTTTTTTTTTTTTGGACTAGTTGAACCCTGCCTGTCGCTAAGCATCTCCAACGGCGTTCAAGAATAGCGAATGCGGCGATTGTGAAGAGAGTACGATGGCTATCATGAAGAACTTGGCTAAAATAAGTCTATGGAATTGACACAAATAAGGTTTTTTTTTTTTTTTTTTTTGCTTGTATTAGCTTTCCCTTGGGATCAATTTTCTCAAATTTCTTGTTGGAAAATTTAATGTTTGAGAATAATAAGTCAAACTCACTGTTAGCACGTTTAAGAAGCCTCTGTTATAGTATTATGAGTATATTATGAGTATTTTGATGCTGAGGAAATAGATGTTCTCAGTGCACCTTATGTGAAAATAAATATGTTCTCACCTCCGGAGATGTTTAGTGACATATAGGGTTCGACTAATCTGAGAAAAAAAAGAATGGAGACAGAGGAGTAATGGGTAATCGAGTAATTGATGATGTGTTAAAAATGCCCCGGTGTCATTTTTTGTTGGTGACTTGAAGGAATTGGTTATAAGACACTGGATATAAGTTTTGTCCTAATTATTTTTGTATAATTTTGTCCTCAATTAATGATAACAATCACAGGGACAAATAATAAAACAAATACTAATTGTTTTTATGAATAGAGTATTTTAGTCAAATTACTTCAAAGTTTACTACTATATTCTAAATTATTTGATTATTTTCTTAAATTGTATTTTGAAACGGAGGTGACGTTTGACTAGCCCTCTTTCTCATTGTTATCAATTCTTACCCTAATACAATAAAAATGTGTAAAGTTTTCCCATAGGAAAAATCTAAGGTAGCTAGATGCTAGACTTAGCAGGAGAAGAGTCTTGGCCATGGAGTGATTCTCAGAAGAGTGTGAAGCCGGTCCTCCAAAAGAAAAGCAATCAAGACTTGGGAAATATAGTTGACGTTGTTATAAAAGCAACCGTCCTCTACCAGATAGAGAAAAGCAGCTGAGAATATATCAGCAGAGTTGATGTTGCTGCAATAAAAGTAACATAATATCCTCCGAAAGGAAGAAAAAAGTAGTTGAAACTTGACAACAGAGTTGATGTTGCTATAGTAAAGCAACACGTCCTCCCATAGAGAGAGAAAAGTAGTTGAGAATGGATAAGCCGAGTTGATGTTCTTACATTTACATGTCCTTGTACAACACTCAAGGTTCTAAGCTGAATAGTCAGAGTAACCTTTAATTTATTAAGAGCTTCAACGATAGATTTAACAAGTTTTTGCTGATAATCACGTTTATTGAATTCCCGTTGGGAGAGATGCTTACATTTAATGTCTAATAATGTCTTAAATAGGATTACTTTTAATAAAATGATACATGTATTTAAAAAAAAAACTAAAAACCCATACAAAATGGGCACCTAGAAAAAAAAGGTTATTTAGAGATAATGAAGAACCACAAGACTAAACTGCATAGGATGCTTATACCTATAAGAAATTGCCGGGCCACCTATTAATGATAACGAAGCTTAGCGTAAAGTTTTCTCCCTTTATATATATGAGTTAGCACCTGTAAACTAATAATAAGAAATTAATTTATAAGTGAAATACTATAAGAGAGGAGAAGATACAAATGTCTTATGAGATTATTTGAAGGGATTATGTGGAAGGGAGGAGGGGCTCTTCTTTTATAGCTCAAGGAGCCCCCTTCACATTCTCAACCCACCGATGTGGGACTTAGTTTTAACACTCCCCCTCAAGTTGGAGCATATATATTGATCATGCCCAACTTGTTACAAAGATACTCAACTCGTGTCCCATTTAAGGCTTTTGTCTGAAGATCTGTCAGCTGATCGTTTGATTGCATGTGTCCTGTAGATACAACATTCTCTTTGATATTGTCACGAATAAAGTGACAGTCGATTTCAATATGTTTTGTACGCTCATGGAACACAGAGTTCGATGCTATATGAAGTGCTGCTTTATTGTCACACCATAGTTTTGCAAGCAATGTCGTAGCGACGCCAACTTCCTTCATGAGTTGAAATACCCATACAATCTCTTATACTGATTGTGACATGGCTCTGTATTTTGCTTCTGCATTTGATTTTGACACAACACCTTGCTTCTTACTTCTCCAAAATATCAAATTTCCACCAACAAACACACAGTACCTGTAGTTGATCGTCTTGTAGCCTTAGATCCTTATGATCCGCATCACAAAAATACTCGACTTTAGTATGCCCATAATCTGTATAGAGAATGCCACGACCTGGGGAACTTTTCAAATAATGTAAGATATGCTCTAAGGCTTCCCATTGTGCTACTGTTGGAGATGTCATGAATTGACTAAGTACACTGACCGAGAATGTTATATCAGGACGAGTTACTGTCAGATAGTTCAGTTTCCTAATGAGTCTTATATATCTCTCAAGATATGCAAACGGCTTCAGCTTCTCTAGATCAATCTTCTTCTTTAAGTCATCAGGAAGCTCATCAAACATGCTATCATTAAGATCCAGGAATGGATTCGATATCATGGGAACGCTGCTCGATGCAGCTCCAAGCTTTCCAGTCTCCTTTAAGAGATCGAGAACATATTTCCGCTGAGTCAAAAGGATGTCCTTCTTGCTTCTCAAAACCTCAATACCAAGAAAGTACTTTAATGGTCCTAAGTCTTTTATTTGAAAGTGGGAGTTAAGAAAGACTTTAAGTTTTGAGATTCCAGAGGTGTTATTCTCAGTAATCACAATATCATCAACATACACTACTAAAAGAATCATGCCTGCATTGGACTGCTGATAGAACACAGAATGATCACTCTTACTTTGGCTCAATCCAAACTTTTGAACCACATTACAAAATCTATCAAATCAGGCACGAGGACTCTGTTTCAGACCGTATAACGACTTTCTAAGATAACATACTTTCCCACACTCTCCTTGAGCAACAAAACCAGGAGGTTTCTCCATATAAACTTCCTCAAGAAGATCACCATTCAAAAAGGCATTCTTAACATCCAACTGATGCAAATCTCAATGATAGGTGGCAGCTAGAGATATAAGAAGACGAACGGAAGTGAGTTTAGCAACCGAGGAAAAAGTCTCAGAGTAATCTATACCATAGGTTTGAGCATAACCTTTTGCAACAAGCCGAACTTTCAGTCGTTTTAAGGAACCATCAGCCTTAGTCTTAACTACAAACACCCATTTACATCCAATAGCCTTCTTCTTAGAAGGTAGATCAACAAGAGTCCAAGTACCAACTTTGTCAAGGGCCATAATTTCTTCTTCAATCACAGCACGCCAACCAGGGTAGGCTAAGGCTTGGTGAAGGGTGGTAGGGGTGGAGATGGACTCAAGGGTGGCCACAAGGGAAGCGGAAGTAGGGGACAAGTGCTGGTAGGACATAAAGGAAGAGATATGATAGGTACATTCAGCGTATCTTTTGGGAGGACAATGAGGACGGGTACCTTTCCGGAGGGCAATAGGCAGGTTATCAGATGAATCAGCAGCATAATTAGGGACAATTGGATCAAGGGCAAGAGTGTCAAGATTTGGGGAAGCAGGAGTAGGGACTAGGGAGACATGAACAAAATCTATTGGCGAAGCAGTCACTGGCGAGGGCAAGGCATTGTTAACATCAGGACCATCGATGATATCAGGTTCTGAAACAGCAACTTGTACTGGTAAGACAGGGACACGATAAACCAGGACATCATCAGGCTCATCAACAACAGAGGGAGACTCAGATAATATCGAAGACTTAAAGAAAAGAGACGACTCATGAAAAGTCACATCAGTGGACACAAGATAACGACGAAGATTATGAGAGTAACATCGATAAACTTTCTGAATTCGAGAATAACCAATAAAGACACACTTTAAGGACTTGGGATCGAGTTTACTAACATTTGGATGAACATCCCAAATGAAGCAAAAGCACCCAAAATTTTTTGGATCAATAGGAAACAACTTAGTGGTAGGAAACAGAACAGAATATGGAGCATCCCCACTAAGGACAATCGAAGGCATACGATTAATAAGGAAACATGCAGTAGACACAGCATCAACCCAAAAAGATTTTGGAACACAAGAGTGAAACTTGAGAGCTCTGGCAGTTTCTAAGAGATGACGGTTCTTTCTTTCTGCAACACCATTTTGAGCAGGTGTATCAACACAAGAGGATTGGTGAAGAATGCCATGACTGTGCATATAATTAGTGAATGGGGCGGAAAAATATTTTTTTGCATTATCACTTCGAAGAATTTTCACAGGAGTATTAAACTGAGTTTGAATTTCAGCACAAAAATTGTGAAAATGCGTAAACAATTCAGAACGCTGTTTCATTAAGTAAAGCCAAGTGGTTCGAGAAAAATCATCAACAAAAGTGACAAAATATCGATAACCAGTTTGAGACAAAACTGAACAAGGACCCAAAACATCAGAATGAACTAACTCAAAGGGGGACGCGGCTCGTTTATCGACTCGAGGTGCCAAATGAATACAATGGTGTTTGGCAAACTGACACGACTCATAATCTAAAGTAGATACAGAAGAAAACTGAGGATATAACCTTTTTAAGGATGAAAGTGACATATAACCTAGAAGATAATGGACATCAAAGGGAGACAACCCACCAGAACAAGCAACAGAACGTGGCACCTGATTATCAAGGATGTAATGTCCATCAGATTCATAGCCCCTACCAATAATTTGTTTTGTCGAAAGATCCTGAATTAAACAGTGGTCAGGGAATAGTGTGATAAAGCAATTCAAATGACGAGTCAGTTTACTGGGAGACAAAAGATTAAACATAAGATTGGGAACATTAAGAACATAAGATAGCGAAATGGATGTAGTTGGTTTAACAGTGCCTGATTCAAGTACACGGATCGGGGAACCGTTGGCGACAAATATGGAGGATGGGTTGGCATAGAGAGCATACGATGAAAATAAATGATGGTTACCTGTCATATGGTCGGTAGCACCAGAATCAATGACCCACTTCGTGGAAGTAGTAGCAAGACCAGAGGACCAAGTACCTGTAGCTAGGCTCCCTGTAGATGATGGACTCGAATCAGAATGATCAGATATCTGAGCAATATGAGAAAGATTATGCTACTGATCACGTTGCTCTTTATGTTGTAATTTACGACAATTTTTCTTCATATGACCAGGCTCCTTGCAATAATTGCAGATAAAACTGCCAGAAGACATATTCGGAGTACTAGGGCCTTGTTTAAACACATAATTCTTGTTGTTAAAGGAACCACACCTAGCAAAAACACTCGCATTGTGATCAACAGACTGGCAAACCAAATTATCAGCACGAAGAACCCTTGAGAACACATCTTCAGGAGATGGAAGCTCCTGATTAGACAGAATTTGAGAGCGAACATTCTCATAAGAGGAGTCAAGAGCTTCAAGAAAACTGATGATATCAAAGTTCTTCAATTCAGCAATAGAAAATTAACCAATAAGTAAAGAGAAAAAATATTCCAATGAAATATCGAAGTATCACAAATTCCAAAATACCACAAATAGAGCAAACGAGGACCTCTAGATCCTTTAACCAAATGTAACTACAACCACCAAGGGTAAACACCCTCAAACAGAAGCAAGACCCAAGAAATAGAGCATAAACCACTGACCGTATCACAATGAATAGTGCCGAGATGAACAGTACTAAGAATAGTACCCTCACCGGAATCTGGAAATTCCCTGCCCGATGAATAGTACCAAAAATAGTGTTGATGAACAGTGCCGATGAATAGTCCAAACAGTCAATGAACAATATCCGATGAACAGTATTGCTGATGCAAATGCCTGAAAATAATTCTTTTCTGATGTGGAAGTTTAGACTATGCTGCAACCACAGAGCATACTCAGACAGAACCAGGCTCTGATACCATGTAAACTAATAATGAGAAATTAATTTACAAGTAAAATACTATAAGAGAGGAGAAGATACAAATGTCTTATGAGACTATTTGAAGGGGTTATATGGAAGGGAGGAGGGGCTCTTCTTTTATAGCCCAAAGAGCCCTCTCACATTCTCAACCCACCGATGTGGGACTGAATTCTAACAGCACCCAACTCCTTGATCAATATCAATGGCCAAGTTAGGTTGCATTAGACATGAAGCATAGAAATTTGCATTAGACACTAAAAATCTAGGTCATTGAGTGTAGCTGAACAATTAGATGCTCTCCACTCCCTTTGAAAATTTCCTTTTTTTCCCTTTTGGTCGTGGAAAATTTCTTCTAAATACCTGACTTTTTTTTTAAATATTTTTTCGACCATAATACTCCTTCCAATTCTACTTATACGTAAGAGACTAAAAGCTAATAAATGGGTTTGTGTTTTGGTCTTGAATGTAAAACCTCAATATATCTTATTTTTAATTTTTTTTTCTTAAACTCTCCATATTGATTATTGCATATATTAAAGAAGTTTTCTATTAAAAGAGTATACTCAATGCAAATAATTAAAAGGGGCACCCAACCCCTTGATTAGTATCACTGGCCAAGTCAATTTACATTAGACATGAAGCATATAAATTTGCAATGTTTTGGAACCCGGATCGGATCGGTCAGTTCGGCCCGGGAACCGGCCACCAAACCGGGTCGGTCCGGCCCGGGAACCGGCCACCAAACCGGGTCGGTCCGGTGATCGACCCGGTTTGGTACTTTTTTTAAAAAAAATTAATTTTTTTAAATTTTTCTTTAGAATTTCATATTAATAAGCCTAAAATATTCAATTTCTCACCGGTTTAACCCTAGTTTGACTCCGATCTAACCCACTAACCCTTGACCCAGTACCCCGACCGGTTCAATGACCGGTCCGGGTTTCAGAATCTTGAAAATTTGCATTAGACACTAAAAATCCATGCCATTGAGTGTAGTTGAACAATTAGATACTCTCCACTCCCTTTGAAAATTTCCTTTTTTCCCCTTTTGCTTGATGAAAATTTCTTATAAATACCCGATTTTTTAAAAATATTTTTTCCATCATAATACTCCCTCCAATTCTACATATACGTGAGAGCTAATAGATGGATTTGTGTTTTAGTCTTAAATGTAAAACCTCAATATATATTGTCTTTAGTTTTCTCTCCTTTAAACTCTCCCTATTGATTATTGCATATATTAAGAAAATTTTCTATTAAAAAAGTATACTCAATGCAAATAATTAAAAGGGGTACTTTAGCTAGGGATGTTAACTCACTTTTTTTTTATAAATAACTAATTTAACTAATTTTCTTACTCTATATAAATCTGTTATCTAACTCATACATTTAGAACATGAAGAAATTATAATTTTGAAACCTAGGACATGTATAGTTTTCTTTATTTTTAATACATATATCGTTTTGTACTGTTTGAATTTTGAGTCTTGATTTTTCGGATATTGCTGTAGTTATGAGCACAAGCCCAAAGAAAAAGTTGATATTAAAAGGCTAGCATGTTTTGTGGGAGAGTCTCTTAAGGTCTGTTTGGTATGAGGGGAAGGGAGGGGAGGGGAGGGGAATGAGGGTATTTTACTCACCTCCCATTGTTTGGATAACTAAAAATTTTAGGAGGGGAGGGAAAATTTTCTAAAATTCTCCCTCCCCTCCCCTCCTAACCCTCCCCTCTAAAAGTGGGAGAATTTGAAGGGAAATGTTAATGTTTGAACTTAAATTGACTAATATGTCCATACCATTTTAAAATATTCTCACAATACCTTTCTCATTATTTAATTACAAAATTATAATTTTATGTATTAAATTCCTTATATAATTATATTTTATTAAATATGTTAGAAAGTTATTAATTACAAATTAAATGAAATAAGAGCAAAATTGTCCATATAAAAATATTTCTCCTCCCCTCCCCTCCTATACCAAACATGCTACTATTAAAATCCCTCCCCTCCCCTATCTTTTTTTCAACCCAAACAAGGTAAAACAAAATCCCTCTCAAACCCTCCCCTCCATTAAAATCCCTCTCAAACCCTCCCCTCCCTTCCCTTCCATCGAGCTCAACACAGCCTTAAATTTATAAACCCTATGTTATTTGAATTTTCTGACTTGGGACTCATAATAGAAACTCATGATAGAATAGCTTGTAGACACATGAAGTCATCAACATACATACATATTGAAGAAATTTTAACCGGCAGCTTGAACTGTAATGAAAATAACTGTTTGTTACGCATATTGTCATCTATTCGTTGTTTAATTTATTCTCCTTTTCTTCTGAGACAGTATCGTTATCTTTTGGATTGGAGTATGGACATTAATTAAACTGAAAGTTCTAAATTTTAGGATAATACTAACATCAAATGAATGCTAAAATCTTTAATGACAAATTTTAATTTCACTTAATAAAAGAATGATATTTAAATGTTTTAGTTAGCTATTATCTAATATATATATATATATATATATATATATATATATATATATATATATTGATTTATCCAAAACTGAAAGAAGCATGTTTTTTATGGCCATTTGACAATGCTAAAGGGAATTATTATCTAAATAAACCCCATTAAGACCAGGTGAGATATAGCTCTTCATACAGGTTTTATTAACAACCCGAACAAGTAATTTCCTGAAAATTATAATTGGCAAGACCTTTCAGGAAATTCTAATGCTTTAAATCTTTCTCCAAACCTCTATTCTACCTAATTGTGACATTCACAACTTTCTCATATCTGCTCAAGATTGGACAATAATCTACATGTGAACGGTTAAGATCCGAAAGCATACTTCTTGAATTGTTACAATTTTCCTTGGTTGTGGCAAAACACACTTTCATATGGGTGGAACTTCAAATCCTCATTTGTTTTGCTTTTCCAATTTGAGACTGATGCTACATTGGGTTACTCAAGTTGTGTCAACATTTTTTCCACCTATGAACCACATCAACATCGCAAGAAGAATTTGCTCAATGATGTCCTTATCCATTTAAATTTCAGTGGCACCTTAAAAAATGATGTTCATTCACCACTTCAAAAGACTTGGTAACGCGGATCAACTTACGGGTTGGGCAAGTTGCGGGCTGAAAAATGTCGCCACCAAGCAGGTTACCACTTTTTACTTTTCTTTGTCTTATATATATTTCTATGTTTTTTTTCCTTTATGCAATATACAAAATATAATGAATTATTTTTCTTTACCATCCTAAAATATTGAAATATATCATTGACAATTTCAAACATCAAATATTTAAATTCTCTAGAACATTACAAATATAAAGCATCTAATTCAAACATGATTTATTGGTAAAAAAAAAATTAAAACATGATTTCCAAATGAAATGATCAACACAACAATAATGAATCATCAAATCATCTTTAAACAAATGTTCGCAGTCATTCATAATCAATCAAATATTCTATTTTGAAATTGACAAAAAATAAGGACAGAATTAAAGGTCTTTAAAAGCTTAAATTTTGAATAATGGCTCACTAAACATAACTTCAAATTTGATATTGTGCTCTATTTTAATAAGTGTATGTACATTTCAGGTTGGAATCAGTATATTATTGAAATTAAAATGTCATTTGGAAAATCATGTTTGAATTAGATACTTTGGTGTTTGTAATGTTTTGGAAAATTTAAATATTTGATGTTTGTGATTATCAATTATGCATTTTAATGATTTAGGCTTGCGAATTTTTTTTTTCATATTTTCATGTATATTGCAAAAGGAGAAAATAAAAAAAAATAGGTGTGTGCGTGTGCGTGTGTGTAGATATAAGTTGTGGGCCACGGGCCTAAGCTAAAGTAGGCCTCATTTATTTTAGCCCAAACTCTCCATTCTCGGTAGGTTAGTGGGTTGTGCCCAGATGCTTAGGTAATATTAGCGGCTCTAGCTTTAGTGTTCTTCTAGTCCTCCATCCCTTGTAAAAATATGTTGCATTGATTCCCCATCTCCTAAACTCTATTCCTCTGAGAAAAAAAAAAAAAAAAACTCTATTGCTCTAATTTTAGTCCTTCATTTTAAAAAATCATTTTTTTTTCAATCAAAAAACACAACCTCCGTATCCATTCAATATATAAAACCTCACACATTAGCTTGGCTTGACTGAGTCTCCCTTTCTTTTTCTAACACACGTTTGATCACAAAATATAAATTCCACATGCTCACTTAACATGTTTCATCATGACTTCACAATCCTCGTACTGCTAGCTAAGCTAGGTTTAGGTTTAGAGTATCGCATAATTTAATTATACTTACATTCTGTTATATATAAAGACTTACAAGTCGTGCATACGTATGCGTAATGAATTCTACATATTTTATTTTTTTGATAGATTTTATCTCTCGAATATTTAAAGTTCACTTTTAGTTTTTTTTCAATTAAAACTTGTTTTATTATATAAAATAGATTGTTTCTAGTCCCTTTTTCAGTACTTGTTGGTTTTAATTATTTTATTTAACGAATTTACAAATCAAGTATTTAAAAGGAAGTATATAAATAATGAACTTTTAAAAATAATCATTTTTCTTGTTTAATCGAGAGTTTCCCTTTTTGAAATTTAGAGGGTAAAATGTTTTCGTCTCTCTCAATAAGTGCGCTTTCCGATACTCAAACTTCTGTTCTTTTCTCTCAACAAGGTCCTTAATTTATAAGGGCTGTGTCTAAGATTTTTGCCTCTAAAGTGAAAGCAGGCCTAAAAGGACTAGCCTTGTAGGGCTGATGGCCTAAAAAAGCCGGCCCTGTAGAGCCACGGGCTAGCCCTTTTAGGCCTATATATATATTTTTTATTTTTTAAAATTATTTATATAATAATATTATTATTGATTTTTTATATTTTGTTAATGATATTGGAAATACTTAGTTGATATTATATTTTTTAGAATTAAGTTTCATAAGAATATCTTGTATTAAGAATCCTAAAAATTAAAAATTTATAAATGATTTTTCTTATTTTATAAGTATTCTTACTAATTTCGTATTTCTTGACTTATTTTCTGGTGATTGTTTTGTTTATATCTTGTGTTGTTTATTTTGTTAACTACTTATACTTTTCAAGACATATTTATAAGAAATATTTTTAATTTTGTTAAGTCTTCTCATTAATTATTTGTAATTATGATATGCGTACAACAATTTACCTTTGATTATGACTTAATGATTGTGTTTGTTTGTTGCATGATGCATACGGTTTATACCCTAATTTTGACAATATTTATGTGTTAAAATAAGACTTTCATTGTTGTAATTTTTTTAAAAATAAAACTGAAAAAAAGTAAAAAATTGTTAAAATAGCTTCGGCCTTGACCCTTATGCTCACTTGCCGGGCCTCAAAAAATTACTGTTTTTCTTTAGCCGGTCTTTTTAGACCTTGACCCATGAAGGACTGACACTTTTTACCCGTTCTACTTCTTATGCTTTTGTGTGAGACTGTGAGTTATTTGTGGAAACTATTTTATCTTTGATTATGAATTAGTAACTATATTTGTTTATTGCATGAGGCGTGTAGTTAAATCTTGTGAAAAGAGCTTCTGGTTCTGAGGGCCGGCCCTAGCCAGCATGCTCTCGGGCAGGGCCTTGAAAAAGTATCAATTTTTCTTACTCTGGACCTAAAAGGGCCAGCTCTTTTAGGCCCTGACCCGTCAAGGGCTAGCCCTGATTCCTAGCTCTAGGTAAGAACTCTTACCACCTCAACCAATAATTTATTAGTAAAATAATAATTATTTTAATTTGTATTAATAGCATCAATATATGGTGGTGCTAATTCATCCAAACTACAATGAACAAATAAACATTTTAATTATACGTATTAACGTATATAATAATAAGATTAGTATTTTTTGACCAAAATGATAAGATTAGTTCAACAAACCAACATTACTCAAAAAGGTATAATCGGCTAAAATAATGATGTATGACTGAGTTAATGAAAAAAGAAAAAAAAATTCAGTTATTTTTACGCCGAACAAATCAAATACTCCCTCAAGTTTTATTTATAAGCAACTTTTTCTATCATAGGTCTAGTCTTTTTTATAAACAACTTTCATTTTGTGTCTGAAAATGTAAGCTCATTTTTTTCGTTTTACTCTTATTAAATACATATTATTTATAATTAATTATCACACACACCAAGAGTTGTATTCAGGAGAAAGAGAGAACTCACTAGGTGAATGAAGTCAACAAAATATTGGGAAAATTTATTTACTATCTCTCATATTTTTTATACATTCTCTCTCTATTTTCAAAAATAGGGGCATATATGGAAAAAATGACATTTTTGATACACTTATTGCTTTTAACTACTAATTCGTTTTGCGCAATTAAGGAGAAAGTTGCTTATAAAATAGGACTAGATCTAGTACTAATAATCCATTTTAGTAGGCAGCTGCATATATATATATATATATATATATATATATATATATATATATATATTGTTTTTATGTAGACCCTTTCTAATACTCCCTCTGATCCCAAAATATAAGATATAGTTGAGTTTTTTGGAGAGGTCAAATAAGTTAATTAAATTACTTTAAAATATTTATATATATTTTTTATTTTTCTCTAAACTATTTTTCCTAATTTAAAAATTGATATATAATCTAAGAATACACAACATATGATATGAGTTCCTTGACAGATGACAGTTATTTCCAGACCATTATTGTACCCAATCTTCCCATTCGATCAGAAGAAACCCTAACCCTTTTCTACTAATTGTATTCTATGTTTTCAATTTCTCATAGTAGATCATAATTATATGGATTATGACTCCAGATCATTTAATCGCGAGAGGTATATATAAGGGAAAATTCCAAAAAAAAAGCATGTGAAAATGGAAAAGGACAAGTCTGACAACAAATTTGCAAAATCTCAAATCAATTAGGTGTCAGTACGGACAATGAATTTGGGATTTAGAAATTTCGGCGAAGAGACAATTTTGTCCTTCAGCTCTCCCTCTCTCTCAACTCTCAATAACAACACCGGACTCTTGATTAACAACACCGTCTTCTTCATTAACAACTTCAGGGATAAATTTAAAATTAACAAGTTTTAGAGGTCAATAACAACACCGATGTCTATATTAACAACACCGTATTTTAGATGACAGTGTTGTTAATCAAAAGTCCGGTGTTGTTATTCCGAGTTGAGAGGGAGGGAGAGCTGAAGGGTAAAATTGTTTTTTCGCCGAAATTTCAAAATCCTAGATTTTTTATCCGTACTGACACCTGACTGATTTGAAATTTGACATATTCATTGTACTCACCTATCTTTTTCCATTTTCACATACACTTTTCTGGAATTTTCCCTATTTATAATGCAAAGTGCTCCACAGCTACTCTTTATTATATAATTAATCAGAGATTAAGAATGTATTTATTCCAATTTCCAACACTCTAAACTCAAGATATTTTGACTTATACATTTATTGCGGTGTAAGAGATTGTGCGGCTCTTGAATTAAGCCTGAAATGCAGCCAACATATTTGTCAGACACTTAGACCACACATAACTCTTTAGCAGATTATCCCAACTACCAAACGCGGTGTAATGAAAGAAGCTAGACGCGATAGATTCAAACCATATTGCCCGGTAACACTCAGACGTACCAATAAAATATATAAAATCATTACATTTGTTATAAATTAAAATTAAGGTGATTCTCACTATTATCTTCATTAATTACACTATCATTATTAAATATGAGTATATATGACAAAAATTATTTAATACCCTTAAAATTTTGAAATATGTTTTAAAAAGGACTGAGAAAAACCTTCTAAAAGATGCCCTACGATAGGAAGCCGATTAGTAATATTTTTCGATCTCTTCCTTATTGATTTGCTTACCACAGTGTATCTCTTTATACTAGTTATTTGAAACGTCCTCATTTGCTTCAATTTGTGCATATCCATATGTTAAATATATCTCTTCTTGTTGGACAAAAATATACTGTAATCTGGATATTATGCATCTGCTGATTTCTTTGAATTTTCCCTCCCCGCGTGCCTCTTTTTATGCTTGTTTTCCTTCCACCAATGCAATTCAATATGAAACACTCTATGTACGAATCATTATTTATTATGGATAGGAACCGCAAATGTTGCTAAAGCCATTAGTGCTGTTACTGATGGTATCTGATTATGAATATGCAATTAGAGTAAACTTGATAATAAGATTCAAAGCATGCTTTCATTTATATTAAACTTCTTGCTAGTAAACTTGATAATAAGATTCAAAACATGCTTTCATGTGTAAGCAACGTTTAAGAGTCTTGATTGAAGATATTTTTTTTTGAGTTTGGGAAGAGTGAGCGACACGCAGTGTAAATCCACATGGGACCTACCTACATCTTTTTAATTTTCTCGTTCCCACTGAAGTTTCATCTCTTTTGTCGATCCAAACTTCGCTCACACGTTTGGCAACTCATGTAATAATGGAGTATGGGATGTGCTCTCCTTCATGATATGATGCCAATAGTTGGATTTTGGTTTGATGCGATAAAATTCATTTCATTCCCTTTCATTTCGTTCATCAAATTTTCTTTCACTTCAAATATGGGGATAGACCCATCACATGCCGATGCAGAACCCATGCCAAGTTGATCATGCTGCAGTACTTTGTACGTACACGTGGTTCACACAAGCTAACATGACATTTCAGTCTTTATCATCGTGGTCCTGAAGCAAATAATTGCATCATATTAATGAAGTACTTTAATTTCATCCTACGTTAAATTAATTTTTTTATTTAATCCCTGTAAATTTTTAGAATTTTTTATTTAATCCCTTTAATCTATGGTTAAAGTGCAAATCTACCCATAAATAAAGTTTCCCCAAAATTGCATTGGCACCATTTTATTTTGTTCGGTGCAAAAATATACACGAACTTTTAAAAATGGTGAAAAAGGATAAAGCAGTTAATTTGGGTAAATTGTCTGTTACTTTTATATTTGTGGGGTCTACAAGATTCACTACAAAAAAACTGTCAATTTTCAACGGAATTTAAGACGAAAAAAAATTCCGTCGCAAAAGTTGTCCAAAAACTGTTGGAAATTCCGTCGCAAATTTTCCGACGGAATTTCCCACGGAAAAAGTCTATCGGAAATTCCTTTGCAAATTGGAATTTCTGATGGAATTTGCGACAGAAATTTTCAAAAAAAAAAAATCAAAATTTGCGACAGAAATTTGCCACAAAAAAATCAGAATTTGCGACGGAAATTTCCCATGGAAAAATTTCATCGCAAATCAAAATTTCTGACGGAAATTTTCTGTCTTAAATTTTGTCAGAAATAGGATTTAATTACTTTTTTTAATTTTTTTCTTATGATTTATTTAATTAATGATTAATCTATTTATTATGTATTAATTCTCATCTTCTCTGTATTTCTTCCTCTTACTAATTTTCAAGTTTATGACTTTCTTGAGAAATCTTTGTTTGGTTGGTAGGAAAAGCCGAAATAAAAAAGGTTTATGCTAACCAACGTTTTTGAGAAATAATCAGTCATTGAAGTTGCATTGAAATTTTAAAATCTATCAATGAGCTTTTAAGAGAGTTTTAGAAATCTGAATTGATAATTCTTGAAGCTGGATTGTAGATCTACAAGTGAGCTTCACCATTTTAATCCTTATACCTAATTTTTCTTAATCTTCTTGATTGAGAGCATAAAATGATATAATCATCACATTTGAAAAAGAGAGAGATAGGGAATTCACATTTATTAAAAATTTAAATTTAAATTATTATGAGAATCATATGAAAAATTGAATTCGTATCATATACAGTGATTTTGTACCAAAATATTTAAAGGATTGAGTTTTAAAAAAAATTCTATTAATACGTAATTTTTTTATTTTTAGCATCTTAGAAAAAAAAGTAATCAATATTCTACAATTTAAAATAGATCCCATTGAAATTTGTAAGCGTATTGACTTCATTAATAATTAAGAGATCAAAATAAAAACTTACGTAAAATTAGAAATATTAAGTAGATTTTATTTTTTTAAAATAAGACTAACATATAACCATTACTGATAGAATGACAAAATATTAATTAATTGTGTGGTATGAATTGAGTATGAGAGAATCATAACAAGCTCCAAATGAGAATTCCGTCGAAAAGCCTAACGTAACGTTTTTGGCCAAATATTATTACTTTATGATTTTATGCCTCTATATATCAACATTAATATATGTTAAATCAAATGAATTTTTTTTCTAAGAGAATAATCAAAAAATAATTCAAGCATGCCATGCCATGATAGTATCATTGAAATAAAACTCATTTATATCAATATTAGCTTAAACTAGAATGATTTTTCTTAACACATAAATGTGATTTTTTCAAAAATAATTTAGTTAATACTTCAAATTTTAAATTTATTATTATTTAATATGAATTAGTAATATTAATTACTATTTTTTAACAAACAGTGTGTAAATTTCATATACGTCTATGGATATTTTAGAAAAAAAAAATGCAAAAGGCACTTAAAATTTTATAAAATGGTTTACATCAATGCAAAACTCTCCAAAAAACCTCTATATGTGTGGGTGTGTGAAATATCGTAAAATGTATACTTAATATATTTACTTAAAATCGTCTAAAGATCGTCAGAAATTCCGTCAGAAAGTTTTTGATGGAAAACGTCTGTAGGAAATTCTGTCGCAAATCCTAACGTAACATTTTTTTATGGAATTACAGATGAAAATTCTGTCGGAAAATTTGACAAAATTTATTCGTAGAAAATTCTGTCAGAAATATGTGTTAATTAATTTTTTTAAAATTTTTTATGATGATTTATTTAGTTAATGATTAATATAATTATTATATATTAATTATATTATAATTTAAAATTTAAATTATTATTAAATTATAATATAATTTTCATAAAAAAGCTATTAAATTATACTATAAATAAAAAAATTATTAATTCATATTTATTATTGAAATTAATATATATATAAATTTTTGATAATATACTATATACAAATACAAATACAAATACAAATAAAAATTTAATAAATACAATAAAAATCAAATATATAATAAAATGAATAAAAAAAGATATTAATAATAAAAATTTAGATATAATATTTACGTAACAAAAATAAGGAAACTAAATTGTAATGTTTAATAATATATGATTTGGCATTTAAATCACATAGGTTCTTCTTAGCTCAACTGGCAAAGGCACTGGTACACGCGTGAGAGGTCATTGCTTCGAATCTCAACTTGGTCACAAAATGCAACCAATTTGTGCTATCGACATGTGGCGGGCAACAGAGGGTGACACGTGGCACACGATGGAGGTTGACACACACACACACACACACACACATATATATTTGAATTTCTTAAGCAAAAGCTGTCAATATGGATACTTGAGTTGTTAATATAGACACTAAAGTCGTAAAAAATATGAGATTGCTGGAGCTCTGGTAAACCCTATTTATGATTTTAGTATACATATTAATAATTCAAGTATCTATATTGACAACTTTTCATTATGGCATAGCCTATTTAAGGTGGACGTATGCAATTGAACATTTCATGAAGATAATGAAAGGGTTTGTGAAAAATCGGAGTCGTTCGGAGGGTTGCATTGTTGAACGATATATCTGTGAAGATGCCACTGAATTTTCTACCACATACTTAAAGCATGCAAGTTATATTGGGCTTCCTGTGTTTTGGCATGAGAGAAGAAGGACTGATGGGGAAGGTATTATGGTCAGGAAAATTGTAACCATCTCAGACCAACAGTTGGAGTAAGCGCATACCCATATGTGTTGCATAACTCTGAGGAGGTTGACGAGCACATGCGCAACCATATGCATCAAATTGAGAGGGAAAATCCCTACAAAAGAGAAAGATGGTGTGGTCAACAACACAATAAACATTTTACAATATGGTTTAAAGATTAAGTCCTTGGCGAGTATAGAGCTGATCCTAAATCAGTTTTTAGCAAACTGAAGTTCTTAGCATATGGTCCAAGCAATCAAGTGACGTCTTACGTAAGCCCCATCTTCAATGGCTTCACCTCTTACACCAAAGTACAAGATGATTGAAGCAAAATGAAAAATAATAGTATAACTCTTATAGCTAACGCCATGCATGTATCGACTTCCAAAGATAGAAATCCTATCTATGTAAGGATGTCATACTTTGGGGGTGATTAATGACATTTGTGAGTTGGATTATATCGAATTTCGGGTTCCCATTTTCGGTTGCAAGTGGGTTGACAATAATCACGGCTTGAGAGTTGATGACTTATGCTTGATATAATTGAATTTGAATAAGGAATGGTATAAAGAAGAGTCTTTTGTTGTGACTTCTCAGGCTAAACAAGTGTTTATATCCATGATCTTTCTAAATATGGATGGTCTATGGTGTTTTTTGAAAAATAAAGTGATCGATGAGGAGATGGGTGGAGTTGAGGATGATCCATTCAGTAGGAGATCACTTGAACCATTAAATTTAAATGAAGAAGATGCTTTATACGTCAGACACGATCATAATGAAGGTATTTGGGTTTCAAAGAGGGGAAAATTACTACATGACAAGAAGACAAGAATTCAAGCTAAAAAAAGTAACTTACAGAAAGCTAAGACTAAGAAATCAAAAATAGGCACTTAATTTATATGTTTTAATTGTGTATTGTTGTTTTCCTACTATTGGGCTGGGTTAATTTCTTTGTTTTTATGGATGATTTATAAAAGAAGGTGGAAATCGATAGTAGCACCCTCTAATTTTTTTTAAAAAATATTGTAGATATTTAACAGTTATTAGCTAGAAATCATAATACATGTTTTGAAATTACCTAAAGGTTTCTTACAATAATTGTTATATATGTAACAATAGAGCAATACATTATGGGTGTTATATTTGAACTGCTATAAAATTAAACTTTCCCCTCTATTTAAATGTCTCTCCGCTTCTCCATATCATTCATTAGCACACTTATCTTAGCCTCTTAGGTCAAATGCAAACCCTTAACACACCAACCTCGGAACCCCACTACTCCAATTGTGACACCCTTCCATAACTAACCTCACCGGCTCTTAGTTCCATTAAATCAGAGTAAGCGAGTGATAATTGAAATAAACTAAAAGCCGTTCTCTTTATTTACACTAGAGCGATCCTCTTATTACATTAGAGCGGTCCTCTGCTTTCAACGATCATTCATACATGCTTATATATACACATATACATCAACCCATACAAGGCTATCAAATGTAAATCCATTACATTAGAAAATCTTCTCCTCATCAATTCCTCCTTCGAGCATAACTCCATGCATCCTTCAACCTGTCTAAAATGGTTGTTTGGGAGGAGTGAGATTCGAGAGAATCTCAGTAGAAAACATTATTGCTATGCATGGTAGATATATATGAATGAATGACATGCTTACCTCACTATTTCATGCCAACATAATGACATGCTGCGTGCTCGATGTTATGACATACTAATGGCCATTGCATAAATATAACAGAGCTTCACTACATCAAACATGTTTAACACAAACAGGCATAGCAGTCACATACTCAATGCAAGACATACATATCATGCACATGCAGGAAAGGTAAGTTTACTACCTGTAGGACTCCACGTCCTTCCTCAAACCATCGTCTGTGCTGCGGTTCGGGCACGTCCGTCCATTGAGTCCTAGAATTCCAAAACATAGCATACATGAGTCACTACTCATCCTTATAACATTCTAGACTTGTTTTAGTTGATAACTTAGCCCAATTATGCTAAATTACCAAAATGCCCCCGGAAGCCCGGCCCAACTGTACTTTACAGAAATTACAACCTAGGCCAATCCTACACAATTTCACGTGTAAAATCCATTTATGACTTCAGATCAGTCAAATTCAGGCCTGAATAATGAAAATACCCTTGATAGCCTTTACTTAAAGCCTTTAAGGGGTAATTTGGTCATTTCACACTCCAGGCCTTTTCTCACTTTCCCTTCAACATGAACCCTACACAATTTGCTCTTCTGAACTCAATGGAATCATCAAATTGATGAAATTTCAACTCATGGCTCACGCCCCACGCATGACAGCCAATATAGAGTTCTCAGAAGAGTTGTGTCGGTTTCTCCCTTTCTTTAACTTAATACCCTTCTTTCTACTTCTTATTACATGATTAGCCGTTTAGACATCCATTGGACATCATTTCGGCCCCCAAAACACAAATAGAATGAGATATGAATAGTACCCTACTCTCAAAATACTTATCTAAATGATAAATCGAAATGGTAGAAAGGAAGCTTACGCTTACCTCTACACTTTTCTGAATTTGGTTAAGAATTCTGGCGCTGCTCTGGCCGGCTAGACGGCACCAACCATCTCCAAAAGAGAATCCAAAACCATAGAATCAAAGCTCAGGATGAGTAGAGTAATGTTTGTACTGGGTACTTAGAGAGAAAACGCCATTTCGGTCGAGTTCCGACAAATTATCACTTTCTCTCTCTTCTCTCTCTCCTCTGCGTTCTCTCGTTCTTTCTCCGTTCTCTTTCCCTTTCTTGTTTTGTTCTGATTCATTTCTCTTTCTTTCTTTCTTTCTCTTTTAATCCGCAAGAGAATGTGAATAAGAATTGATGATGATTGGTGATGATTAATTAAAATCATCCAAGTGGCTTACCACCAAGTGATCCAACTATCATGTCACTTGCATAACAAGTTTCATTTCTCTTTTCCTTCATCATTCCATCAATATTAATGAGAAATAAGAGAGTATAATTCACTCTCAAATTATCCCATTACATCACCTCAAGTGGTCAACCAAAGCCTTAAGCTTCTCTGCTTATTGACTTTACTTGATAATAATTCACCCGCTTGGGCTTATTAATCATCAAGTAGTCATTTCGCTCCTTTTAATTTCCATCCAACTCAAATCATAGGGAATATTAGGGAAAAACCATCATTTCTCAACTTTTGGAAAAATTACCATTTTGCCCTTACCTTTTATTTCCATTTTAATACCCAACAATATAGAGGAATTTTGGGATAGATATTATTCCTTACTTGGACATTCGCTAAACCGGGGTCTATCAGTCCACTTAATCCAGGTTTAACCTCAAGCCTTTAATCTCAAAATTCAGGGTATTACACCAGTCATCTTTTCTGATTGTGACCATCATTTTTAGTCAAACCACTCTATATACAAATCCTTTTCCATGCTTCTTAGTGATAGCTGCTCGAGTTGCTGTGCAAGCCTTAACACACATTTTCATTTATTACTTGCACTTTTGTTCTTTAGTCTTAGTCAGGTCGCATTTCTTTGCGTGGTCTATTCTAATCATATGGAGGTATGACTTCCCTTCTCCATTCTACATTCTCCACTTATATCCACTTCATGTTTTGTAGCTCAGTTTTGACCTAAGTCGTGCTCATATTTTGTATTTTGAAAAATATTTGATATAAGATTCCTCTCATATTACAGGAAATCGTTAAAGATTTACAAAGATTTTTCTATGTTGATTGTGTGGCAGATAGCCCCAAGTGGTATATCGTTGCTACATGACACATGCATAACTTATAAGGGGATTATGATTCACAACTGTCTCTACAAGCCACATGTATAACCTATAGAGGGATAACATGATTCACAACTCTCTTCTCCCTCAAAATCATGTTAGCCTAGAGAGCTAAAGGCCGCCATCGATCCAAGTTAGCTTTTCTAGTATCTACCACAGAATGCTCGTAGGAGGAGCTATGCTTGTGCTGTGTGCTTGAACTTGTTGCTTGGCCTAACCACCTTATTGTCATATCATTTATGACAAAAAGGGTATACAATGCGCGCACGCGTATTAGATAGAGTTTTTGCTTTAGCTTTTCTTATTGGATTTAATTGTATAATAGAATAGAAACTCACATCCAGTATAGCCATGTAATTTGGGAAGGATCAAGACATTCCCAGCTTTGTGGTTAGGCTCAATGAAACTCCCTACCATAAAGGGCTCAAGGGGTATGTAGTCTCGAGTAAGACTTGATAGAGAAGGAGAGATTAGATCTATAGAATGCCATATCATTTCTAACGAGAAGGAGCATATGGCATACTATAGATTTAAGTCCTCCTTCTCCATCAAATCTTCTTCGAGGCTGCATACCCGTTAAGTCCTTCACAGTAGGGAGTTTCATTAAGACTAATCATAAAGCTAGGAATGTCTTGATCCACCCTAAATTATATGGCTATACTCGACGTGTGAGCTTATGTTATACAAATTTGTGTACAATTTTGTTTTGTATAAATGCAGTGGCAAAAGGAGAATCCCCATTTTTTTTAAAATTTCCTCAAAAGTTAACATTATTAAATAAGAACCATTGTATATTTATAGACTATATATGACAATTGTTTCATTAAACACGTTAGCATTTATAGCAAATCAATAACGGTTGTTATATAGCTACCATTATGTATGCTACATTTTTACATAACGATTATTTTGAAAGCACCATTATATATGTTACAAAGTTTTATAATGGTTGTTCACTTGAGATCGTTATTTATTATGACAGCATTATGTACAACATAGCCTCATCACATCTCAATACATAAGGGGTATTATAATAGAACCATTATAATAGATAAAAAATAAATCACAGTTTAGAATTGTAAAATATTTACGCTGAGCTTTTATATCGCCCACACATATGGCGGTTCAAAACCATTATGTATGAAAGTTAATAACTGTTATATATCGTGGTTTTTTAGTAGTGTATGTGTGGTTTATAGATGAATATTTCATTTACTTGTGAATTAATATCTTCTTTATTTAAATATTGCGTTCTTAGAATTATATATGAATTTTTGTATAATTTAATTAAATGTTATTATTTTAGTTATGATTAGATTGACATTATTTCAATTACAATCAATGAATCACTATCTTAATCAACTTAATTGCCAGTCCAATTTTCAGTACTTTAATATTTATGTACCATCCTTTCACATGCTAATGAGTATAGGTTTGATCCAAAGCTCCTTTGTAATTGACAAATTTTTGGTTCACTAGAATTAATTCAATTGCTTATTATTTTACCAATAAGAATGGGGACCATCTTTTCAAACTCAACAAAGGTAAATGACTATTTTAAATGTGTTTTGAGGGATGTGGAGACTTCTCTCTCCCCCCTATCTATCTATATAACTAACCATATATCCATCCATCCTATCCTATCCTATCTATCTATTTCTCTAAGGCGGGGCATTACTTCTACTTCATCATTTAGGATCCTAATCATTCATCTTCCGCTTTAAGGACTTTGATTGTTGTATATGAATGGAAACCAGACATGTAGATGGAAAAAGTCTTATGTTCATGTATGGATTTAGGTTATAGGTCATTCTTTCTTAGATTTTGATGATTGCAGTATGCACAAGTGTGGTGGTACACCTATTAAGGTTGTGCTTCCTGATTGTCTTAAGTCTGATTGTTGTTTTTAACTAAAATCTAGCGGGGTTAGTAAGTTTTCTTTTCTTTTTTATTCACATGTATTTTGAGGTAATCTTTTTTGGTACTATTGGGCACTAAATGTGAGCACCTTTCCCAATAAAAATTTAAACTTTAGCTTGTTATATTGTGAGGAACGGCCTCCTTAATTCTATGAGGAACTTTAGCTTATTACATTGTGGGGTAGTTTGGCCTCTCTTAAAATTACTATACAAGATTGGTGCTATGATCCATATGCAATTTGAAGTTATTAGGCCTATAATAGCCTAAATAACTTAGGTGGGTTAGAGTGTCTGCAAGTTATAGGCCTAAGTCCAACACTTCAAGCCCCACACATACCTACTTCTCTATGTATATTAAAAGATAGGATCATATTATGTAAGTTAAGAGATTACACTAAGATAACGATATCATCTTGCTATCATTTCATATTTTTATTATTATTATTATAACAGATCATGTACATAATTATATATTCATCTCATCATCAATGAATAATACACGTCTTCAACCCTAAATTTTTACTTTAGCCATTTGTCTTTCTTGATATCAGAGCCTTTTCAGCTAATGCCTTTACAAAATCATCCAGTCTCAGCCACACCACCTTTGTTTCCTCTAACACCTCAAATGCAACTCAATAACTCACTTCTACCATCTAGTAGATGTCGTCGGTTTCTTCAACCTTCAGCAGTAGCACTGTCTAGTTGGATAGGCAAAACTATACCTTTTCGAGGATAACCACTATAATGCCCCTAAAAATAACATAAGATAATTAAATCATTCTTAGTTGACATTTTAATTATTTGTCGTAGACCTTTAACAAAATAATATTGGTAGCTTGTTGGTACTTGAAGCTGTTGTGTACTCTACAGTCTTGAGTTTAAATTCCTATATGCCAAAAGTGGTATTTTATTTTGATATGACACTGAAATTTCTATAATGCCCCTGTACCTTAAAAAAAGAAAGAAAGAAGAGAACAAATAAAGTGAGCACCATACACACACACACACACACACACACACACACTCTCTCTCTCTCTCTCTCTCTCTCTCTCTATCAATTTAAAAAGGGAAGGAAAGGAATAGAAGTTTCAAGAAACTCTACCTTGAAAAAAATCTCACCACCATCCTCCCTATTTTTTTTCCTTCTGGCCAGCGAACATAGTGGGAAAAGGAGAAGGAAGATTTCTAGGAACCTTTCAGGTATGTGGTTCCATGTTCTTCCTAGTTCAGCGCCATCTTCTTTTCATTGGTAGTTGTGCGTTCGAATCTGTGGTGGATAATTTCAGGATCTGTTTGGAATTCTTGCTTTTCCTCTTCCTTCAGTGAAATCCTTTACTGTGATGTGTGTGCATGCTTGATGTTTGATCTCTTCTCTCCTCCTTCATGTTATTGCTTCTGTGCGTGGGTGACTATGCATAATTCTATCCTCCTCCTCCTCCTTTTCATGTGCGTTGTGTCCTTGGGGTATGTATGGTATATTCTTCCTTTGTTTTCTAATTGCTGTTCTTTTTCAATATGTGCATAATGCTGTAATTTCCCTCTATATTCTGTTTTATGCGTGTGGAATGGGAAATTGTGGTTTCTATTAATTGGTGCTTGGGTGAACTTGTATCAAGGTTTAGTGATTAAATAGGGATGGACTTATAATTGTAATGTTTGAAGTTTGAGAGCTGTGATTTTAAGACGAAGAACATTTTCAGAGCTTATTAAAATTGAATGCACATTGAGTGTTCAAGAAAATATTTGAAAGAAGGAGAATATTCTTAGAGCTTTGTTAAGATTGAATGCACATTGAGTGTTTGATAAAATGTTTGAAAGAAAGAGTTTAGCTTTTGTTTGGGCTTTGAAATTAAGACAAGTTTTGTTCAGAAATGGAATCTGGAACCTTTATAACTTTATAAGGGTGTTGGAAAGAACGTTGATGGGACTTCAATAATTAAGTTTGTTTATTCTTATATTAGTTATTGGAGGCATATAAAGTGTTTGATGAAATGTGTGGAATTGAAACTATGATAATTTTGTTTAGATTAAATGGTTTGGTATTGAATTTCATATGGGAATTGCAATGAAATAAATGGTCTTAAAAGGAAACTAAATGAGAAGAAGATTATAATGAAAAATCTAGTTAATTATTGGTTATAGACAGTCAAATTGGCCGTAAATCCCAATGTACATGTTTGTATAGGGTAGTAAGACCTGACAAGCACTTATTGCAATATTGGGCTGATCAATGCCCCTGTCGTGTTCATGGATCACACAAATCGAATTTTCTGTCTGTATGTGGACCAATTCGTGATATTCTCTATTAATGATATTCTGGCATAGTCACGAAGTAGAACAGAACATGAACACTATCTGAGAACCATGTTGAATACATCGAGTGACAAGTACCTCCATGACTAGCTAAGTGAGTATGAGGTGTGGTTATCGGAAGTTAAATTTCTGGGCCATGTAGTCTCATAGCAAGGGGTCTTAGCATATCCAAACAAGGAGGAAGTAGTAATGAACTAGAAGAGGCCATAAATAGTATTTGAGATACATAGTTTTCTAGGTCTCACAGGCTATTATAGACGATTCATACTGAACTTTTCCAGAATAGCTTTTCCATTGACTAAGCTAACATAAAATACTCAGTATTTTGTGTGGGACAATAATTGCGAGAAGAGCTTCACCGAGCTGAAACAAAAGCTAATGACTACACCAATTCTGACAATCCCGAATCCGCAATTAACCTTCATGGTTTACACAGATGCCGGTGGGCATGGATTGGGATGTATCCTAATATAGTAAACCCATGTAGTGGCATACACATCATAATAGCTGAAGCCTCACAAACAATGATATCCAATACATGATCTTGAGTTGGCAGTGATTGTATTTACACTAAAGATCTGAAGACACTATCTCTATGGGGTGATCGTAGAGCTGTACTACGACTATAAGAACTTGAAATATTTGTACGATTAAAAAGAGCTCAACATGCGGCAGCGCAGGTGGATGTGGTTACTCAAAGACTATAATATGAAGATCAAGTGTCATCTAGGTAAGGCCAATATAGTGGCAGACGCATTAAGCCACAAGACAGTGTAAGTGACAACCCTTATGATTCATGAGCAGCAGCTAATTGAGAACTTTTGAGATCTCAACCAGTCAAACTAGATAATGATTAACAGCAGCAATATCACTTAGGCAGAGAATGATTTAAGAATGGATATAGAAGAAGCTCAGAAACAAGATAGGCATACTCAGTCTATCAAAAATCTAGTTGCAAATGGAGGAGCATGACTTGTCACAAAGTAGGCTAGTCCGGTACCACAAGTGGATATATGTTCCACCGCAGGCAGAACTGAAGCGACAAATCCTTGAGGAGGCACATAAGAGTAAACATACTTTGCATCTAGGAGCAACTAAGATGTACTACAATATAAAGTCTACGTATTGGTGGCCAGGCATGAAAAGGGACGTGACAAGGTTCATTGCTTGTTGCCTTACTTGCTAGAAATTCAAAACTGAGCATCAATGACTTTCAGGGCTACAACATAACCTAGGAATTCTTGAGTGGAAATGGGAGAGCATCACCATGAATTTCGTGACAGGATTACCAAAGGTCTGAAATCATGATGCAATTTGGGTGATAGTAGACCGATTCACGAAGACAACCAATATTCTCCCAATCAGCATTCACTACTCTCCCGATAAACTTATAGACATCTATATTAAGGAGATAGTATGCCTCCATGGTACAGCAAAGAACATTATCTTAGACAGAGATTCTCAATTCACCTCTAAGTTTTGGAAGGTGGTATACAAGGCTTTGGATACCAAGCTTCGATTCAGTATGACCTATCATCCTCAGACAGAAAAGTAAATGGAGAGAACAATCCAGACACTAGAAGATATGCTCAAGGCATGTGTAATTGATTTCAAAGGAAGTTGGGACCAGTTCTTTTCCTAAGCGAAATTTACATACAAAACAGCTACCATTCGAGCATCTAAATGGCTCCCTACGAAGTGTTGTATGGAAGGAAGTGTCATTCACCCTTGTGCTGGACTGGGCTTTCTGAGAGGAAAATGTATGAGCTAGATATTGTTGATCAAACAACAGAGCAGATAAAGCTGAGGAAGACATGCAGAAGCATTTTCCAGAATTTATGAGTCAGTACTTGTAACAAATTTTGGGGATGAAATTTGTTTAAGGAGGGAGAGTTGTAACACCCTATTTTTAGACACTAATATTCCTCCTATGTAATTAATATATTTAATGGAATAAAATAGTGAATTGTGGTGTGCATTAACTTACAGAAATATTTCAATTGCCGGTTACACACAATTTGGGCAAGTAAGGACCCAAAGAAGCAATTAATGTCTACATAAAGGCTTACTATTGTAACCAAAATAGGAACATAAAATGACATGATTAATGGCCTAATATACATGTCAAAAATTGGCCAAAACAAAGGGAAAAGAGTATGACATGAATTTTCATAAAAAGTGTGGGTAAAATGGTAATTTTACCATAAAATAAGAAAAAAATATTTCCCCCCTAATATTCCCAATAATTTTGGCCAAATGGGAATTAAAAGGAGGAAAATGGCTACTTAGTAATTAATAAGCCTATTTTGGAGTATTATTACTAAGGAAAAAGAAAATCAAAGTTGGGAAAACAAAGTCAAAAGCAAGAAGGAAATTTTGGCCAATCACAAGAAGGTCAAAAGGTCAAAAAATATATGAGCTTGATGAATGAATTGAAGAAGCCATTTAATTTCCTTTCCCTCTTAGAATTTTGCTGGAAAAAGGGAAATAGCAAGACAAATACACATATAAGGGTATATTAAAGCAAGAAGAGGAAGTCAAAGCAAAAAGCAAAATTATAAGACTTTACTAAGGCAATGCAAGGAACCAATGTCTATACCTTTTTCCTCTTATGTGCACGGTCAAAAAGAGAGAAGAAAAGGGAATATGTATTATTATATGGTTAGTTCATATTAAAGCAAGAAGGAAAGAGGTCAAAAAGTCCAAAGGTCAAAAAGCTTAAGACTTTGGTCAATAACTTGTGAGATGTCATTATGGTATATTCAATAAAGCAATATATACTCTCTCATTTCTCATTAAATTCAACAGAAAAGAGAAGCAAAAAGGGAACTGGAAATTATTTGTAATATTATATAAAAAACACAAATTTTGACCAATAGGAAATAACACATGTAAAGCAAGTTTGGATAATCCTTTAAGTCATTAACCCTTCTTCTTCTTCCATTCATTTCAGTCACAAAACTAAACCAAGAGAGAGAGAGAGTGAACTCAAGAACAATCCAACAACTTCAAGCACAAAGAGCTAGGGTTTCATCAATCCAAGGTAAGAACTTGCAAAACCTTGTAATTTTTGCCTCCTAGTCACTCTATAACCTCTCTTAACCTCTTCTACTCCATTAAATCCATGATTTTCAAGAAAAACCAAGAGCTTAGAGAGAGAAAAAAATTTTGTCCAGGAGAGAGAAAGAGCAAGAATCAAGAGGTAATCACCAAAACTTGCTTCTCTTGCCTTGTTAGATGTTGTTGGTGTGGTTGTTGGTGGATATTGTCATGTTTTCCCTTATTTTCAAATTATGGGCTGAAGCTACACCTTAGGGAAATACTGCCCAAATTTCCCCTAAACATTTTCATTTAGTGTTTAAGTAGCTAATCATGTTATTAGAAGTAGAAAGGAAGTAATTAGGCAAGAGAAAATAATAAAACAACATAATCTTCCTAAGAACCCTAACTTTATATTTTGAGCATGAAGTGATGAAGGAGTGTGAATTTTGTAATTTTAATGATCCTATTGTCTTTAGAAGGAACAATTGTGTAGGTATGCAAGTGTTCATAATTTTTGGATGTTTATATGCCAATTTGGAAATTTATGAAGTGTGTATGTACATGTTGTTTGATCTGCCCCTGTGGGGCAGTGATATTGTGTGTGGTATTTCATAGGTCAAACCTTGTCCAAGAATTCTGAAAGTTTCCAGGATTAAATCAAAGACATAGAGATTGAATTTGATAGGTAGTTTATAATTTTTAGACATGTACATTGGGAGATATGGATTTTTGAAATTATGCCCTGTTTTCTGGAATGCAAACTGGAACAGTGAAGTTTGATGAATTACTGGGAGTTATTTTTTTGTATTGGTAAAACCTAAATATTTTTCCTAATATTTACATTGAAATAGCTTCATTTAGGCCTTAGAATCAATCAAATTGGATTTTTTAGAATTAATTATAAATTTCCAAATTTGACTGAAAAATCTGCCATTTTCTGAAAAACAATGAAACTGCACTGTACAGAATTGTATTGTGCAGAAACTGTTATAATTGCATTAAGTAACTAGCATCACCTAATTCAAAAGCAGTAATTCTACAAGTAATAACTAGTTACTTGTAAGTTTAATTTTTATAGGAATTGGTATAGTCCGAGCCGAAACACCAAGTGTTAGACAAACAACAAAATTTGGAAAAGATTCAGGTAGTAACTTCTTCTTACATATATTATGTGATTCCTATTATGTTGTATATGTCATTCACTGTAACATGAGCTACTATCTTAGACACACCAATTTGCCATGTTGTGGTCAAGGATCCAATAGGGGCGCCGAGTAGACAAGGGTGCGAATATGTCATTTGGCCTTGGGCAAGTGTACACACTAGTTTGATCATCTTACATGACATGACATTGCATATCTATTTTCACATTCTATATGTTTGTAAGCATGTTGCTACTGATATTCCCCCGATCTCATTCTTTTTCAAAACAAAACTATACTGTTGAAGAGGGTGGCTCGAAAGGCAAGATGGTGGCTTCCAATGATTAGGGTCCCAGAGCCTTCTGTTGCTGCTATAGTTATTTTTGCATCTAGTTTCTACTACTTTTGAATGCTTTGTATATTTGTATATATTTATCAAACCTTATGGGGATTCTCTTGTAATGTAAACTTGTACTTAATATTAGTATGTTTCCGCTATTTTTATATGCCTTGTGGAACTTTATGCTTATCACTCTGCGAACATCGAAATGTTAAGGGGTCTAACAATAAAGGCCTTAGAATGTGAAATGGCACAACTACCCTTAAAACCCTAAATTAGGGCTATCAAGGATAAATTTGTAATTTGGGATGGAATTTAACTAATCCGAGATCAAAAATAGATTCTACACACGAAATTCTATTGGATTTGCCTGGGTTATAATTTTTGGTGAAGTATAGTTTGACGAGGTATAAAGAGACTTATACCGGGTCCCTAGGGGCATTTTGGTCATTTAGTGTTTTTGAGTCAAGATAACTAACACATTGAGTTTAGAATGAGTTATGAATAAATAATAACTTATTTATCCTAAATTTTAAATTTTAGGATGTATTAGTAGCTTGAGCTGGATAGACAGAGTTGGACCGATAGACAAGCAAGGAAAGGGCACGTTCCAGGTAGTAACACTTTCTTTCATATACTATGTGATTATCTGTATGCTTTGTGTATGTCATCTTCTATAACAAGAGCATAGTGCCAGGGGCACATTAGCTTAGTTGTGGTCTAGGACTCAACAGAGGTGTAGAGTGAAACCAGGGTTTCAAACAGTAGTTTGGCCTTAGATAGTATACACACAACATTTTCATCTTACACAACATGGTGCATGACATATTTATTTTTGTAATGCCCCACTGTTTTACCAATATTCCTTATATGTATATTTGTGATATTTATTGGAATAAAATGGTGAATTGTGGTGTGTGTAAATTTACAAAAATATTTCAATCTTTGGTTACATATAATTCGGCCAAATGAAAAGAAATGAGAAAGGGATGATTTACTTCGGTAAATCATAAAACATTAGGGAAAAATGGTAATTTTGTCATAAGGTGAGAAATAAATATTTTTCCCTAATATTCTTAATATTTTCAGTTATATGGGAATCAAAAAGAGGGAAAAGGCAACTTGATAATTAATAAGCTTATTTTGGTGAATTATTATCAAAGAAGGTTAAATAGTCAAAAGTCAAAGGTCCAAAAGTCAACAACTTGTAAGTTGGTGTGACACCTTATTTCTAATAGCCTCAGATGAGTACAAAAGAGTAGTGAAATCCATTGTGGAACTAGGATTTGACCCTGGACTACCCAACTCAGGATTTGAACCTAAGGTCGAGAGGGTTTTTTAAAGGGTAGAAAACTTTTCTATCATTCCACAAACCTCACTACGTCACTAATGACTCATTGGCTCTTAATTTCAATATATCAGAGTACAGGTGAGCGTTTTTCTTTTAATTAAACTAGAGCTATTCTCTGCTCATGCTACATTCATTCGTTCATGTACATATACATCAAATGTATAACTTCTCATAAAATACAATAACCAAAGTATTTACATCAATATAAAAGATAGTGCCTTGCACTATACTCTCCACCTCACCTTCATATCTCCTCCGTGCATCTTTCCATGCATCCTTTACCTGTCTAAAATGGTTGTTTGGGAGGAGTGAGATTCGAGAGAATCTCAGTATTAAACAATACCACTATGCATGTAAGATATATATGAATGCATGACATTCTTGTCTACACAACTTCATGCCAACATAATAACATATTGCATGCTCAATGTTATGACATACATATGGACATCGTACAAATATAATAGAGCTTCAATCAATCAAATATGCACAACATAAATAATCAAAGCAATCACATAAATCAATGCAAAAACATACATATCAAATACATGCAGGCTAGGTAAGTTCACTACCTGGTGGACCATAGTCCTTCCTTTTGTTTTCTCTTCCTCCCACCATTAATGCTTCTTGGAAATTCTTCCATGCCCCTTCCTCCATGTAAATTCTTCTATACCTCTTCTTTCTTGACTTCTCCATGGCCCTAGATACCCAATCACATCATTAGAGTCATGATTGTGGGTCATTGGAAGTGTATATTAAGGCCCAAGAGGTTAGGAAGGGATAAATAAGTCAATTTCATTCAAAAATATGAAATACTGGAATTTATGGGTATTGGCCATAGCCAAAAGTGGTTGGCCGCGGCCAAGGTCAGAAACATTTTGCTGCGGCTAAGAATCTCGCTGTTCAGAATTTCACCGTCTTAATTCTTGGCCAAATTTGTAAAAATCATAACTAAATATTTAAGTCTAATTTAAGGGAAAAATATACCCATAATCTAAAAGAACTTCCATAAGTATAGAATTCCATTTAATTGAACATTGCTCCAGAATTGCCTAGATTCACATGACCAGAGTTTGATAAATTATAAATCCTAGCATACTTGTCTAAATATTTTATATTACCTACCATTTTAAATATTATTATGTATGCTTTAAGTCTGAAAATTTTCATTGTCATTGGACAACATTCAACCACTCAAAACACATCACAAAGACACTGCCTCCATAAGACAGATTTCACAATGTGCACCCTTTAACTTCTAAAACCTTCAAATTCATATACAAGTATCAAATATTCATGAACAATTTCATATCTATACAAATTTTCCTTCTAAATCCAATAGAATCATAAAAATTACCAAATTCTCAACCCATTACCACATCATAATACAGGGGAAAAATCAAATTCTTAGGTGCAGTATGTTGTTTTCTTTGGCTTAATCACTTCTTTTCTACTTCTAATCAAATAATTAGCTATTTATACATCATATAACCATTGAAAATACCATTTTAAACCAGCCATGAATAGTACCCAACTCCCCATATACTCATCCAAACAACAAACTAATCGGTTTAAAAGGAAGTTTATGCATTCCTCTACGCATTTCCGTAGACGATTCAGAATTCTGGCAACACTCCGGCCTTTGAGATGGTACCAAATACCTCCAAACGAGAATCCAAAATTGTAGAAATAAAGCTCGTGATGAGTAGAAGAAGATTCGTGAACGGAACTTTGACAGAAGATGCTAATTCGCCAGTGTTTCGGCGGCTTGAAGTTTCTCTCTCTTCCTCCTCCATTTTTCGTCAACCCTTTCTCTCTCTTAATTCTAATTTGCATGTAGGAAATGATGAAGAAGATGATGAAATAATTGTTAAATGAATTAATCAATTCACTTTGCTAAGTGTCCAGCTCCCATTGGTCCAAAAATCTCATTTTCGCACAATATGCTAAATATGGCAGAATTTTCATCAAACTTTGAAATTTCATATCTAATTTTTTAGATATCCAATTGGGGTGGTTTTAAAGGATATGTGACCATTATTGAGTCTAGTTTTAAGAAAAAATATAACCTTTGGCCAATTGAAATTTCAATCTTGTCATAATTTTAATCTTTGAATGCTGTCCCAAAAAATAATTAATTTCATTAGGCTAACTTCAAAAATTCATTTCTCTTTGTGTATAACTCTAAATGACTCATATGACCTATAAAATTAAATATTGATAAGTCTACTTTCATTCTGAAAAGTTTCATAATTTTTCAAAATCATTTACCCATCAAAAAATGTCACACAATCACCATTGCCACAGCGGGAATTTCATCGGTAGCAAAATTACTTTGTGTATGACTTCTAATTGCATTGTTTTGTCTTCCTCAAGCTCTTTAATTAACTATAATATTCCCTTTAATATCCAAGGATATAAATGAATTTTAGAAAATAATACCATGTCCCACTAGGACATTTAATAAATCAGGGTCTAGCAGTCTCGTTAATATAAGCTTAATCTCAAGCCTTTTGTCCCAAAATTCAGGATATTACAGTTGGCACAATAGGATAATTAAAGATCAATATTTTCTCTCTTCAATTCTTATCATTTTCGGTTAAATAAGAGAGCATGAAGGGAAATGGAATAATTAGACAAAATTAGAAATATAGACCAATAGGAAAGTGCCACATGTTAAACCATTTGACTATTTGATTATATCATCAATTCCCTTCATCGTTTCCCTTCATTTTTGTGCCAACTGAACCAAAAGAGTGAAGGAGAGTTGAGGATGGTGAAGAAGGAAGAAGGCAAGGAAGAGCTAGGGTTCTCCAAAATCTAAGGTAAGAGGCTTGTAACGTTGAGGTTTAAGCTTCCTAATCCTTCCATAACCTCTTTTAATCACTTCTACTCCTTTGGAATCATGGTTTTCAAGACAAAATACCAAGAGAAGGGAGATAGAATGTAGACATGTAGAGATAGAAAGATGATGAATCAAGAGGTAAATCTCCAAACTTGCTTCTATTGCTTTAGTTGATGCTATTGGTGTTGTTCTTGGCTTGGTTTGGGTGTTTTGTGAAAGATAGATGACAAAAACTAAGGGACCTTACTATCCAGGTTTCTCCAAACCGTGTCTAATGAATGTATAAATAGCTAATCATGTAATTTGAAGTAGGAAGGAGGTGATTAAGTTGAGAAAACGAGAAACCGACATAACTTTTTTGAGAATCTTAAATTTCTGCCTTGTTCTTGGAATGTTGAAGGAGTAGGAATTTAGTAAGTTTGAAACTTTCATTAAGTTTAGAAGGAAACATTATGTTGGGTTTGTGTTGATGGTGAAGTGAGAAAAGCCCAAGAGTGTGAAATGACTAAACTACCCCCTTAAAACCTTAAGTAAGGGCTACAAAAGGGCTTTTTTGTCATTTGACACTGAATTTGATCAATTTGAGATAAAAAATGGATTATACATGTGAAATTGTATAGGATTGTCCTGAGTCATAATTTTGAGTAAAATATAATTAGACCGGGTACAAAGGGGTGTAGACTGGGTCTACAAGGCATTTTGGTAATTTAATATTTTTAGGCTAAGTTTACCAATAGCAAGAGTTTAGAGTAATACATGGATGAGTAATAACTCATTTATGATATATTTGGGGATTGAAGGAATTGACGACTGTCTGGAGTCTAAGACTTGCCCGAGCTTAGATAAACGAGAGGAAGTTGCTAGAGGAAAGTAACCAAGTAGTAACTTATCTTTCATATGTTATGATATGCAATGTATGATTTGAGTGCTCATCAAGAATTGTTTGACATATTCTGAATATACGGGGTGGTTACCCGGAGCCTATCTGCATGGGTGGATGTTCAGGCCAATATAACGCTCACTGATGTACGAATGGGTGCTTGGGGCCTATTTGCACGGGTATCCTCAGGCCTTGTAATATATCTAGCACTATGATATCTTATAAACTACATGTTATCCTGAATGCTGTTATGATGATTATGTTAAATGATGATTGTGTAACATGCTTTGTGATGTTATAATTGTATGATTGGCATTATGTTACTACTGAGATTCTTTTGAATCTCACTCTTTTTCAAAAACCCATTTACAGTACATGGAGAGAGTTCTAGGGGCAAGAGGAAAGTAAATGCAGATGGCTAGAGGATTAAACACTGAAGATTTTAGCTTTGTTGGTCGTCTATTTCTATATCTTTGGATGTTTTGGGATATATGTATATGATGTATATAGATGTGTAAGCATGACAAGATTACAAGAGTAACCTAGTTGATGAATGGTATTTTGGATAAGTAATTACGCTTTCAATTTTAATGAAGAATCTATAACTAAAGAACTTATCATGATACGTAAGTAGAGACACGCTCGCATACTCTGATAAAATAAAATTAAGTACCGATGAGACTTAGCGAGATAGTGAACGCGTGTGGAAAAGATTTGAGAAAAGTTTTACTACCCCTAGATTTTCTTTCCAGTCCCAGGTTATAATCCTGAGATAGGATTGGAATTTGTGAATGTTTCCTAATCTGGGACTTGATCCTAGTTCCATTAGTGATTTCACTACTATTTTGTACTCATCTGAGGCTATAGGAAATGAGGTATCACAATTTTCACATCATATATGTCTGATTGTATGTTACTACTGAGATTCTTTGAATCTCACCCTTTCCTTAAATGTATAAAGTTTCCAGTAGCAGGCAGCGGCTCTAAGGATAGAACTATGAGTTTCCGGCAACTGAAGGTTCCAAACTGGTACGAGAGGAGAGACAATTGGTTATCTGAAGACATTTTATTATTTTAAGGTCTGTAATTATTCTATACACCCCTATGGGGAATTCCTGTATATAAACAAGCATAATGTATCAATAATATCAGTATTTATGCTATTCATATGTGCCCACTAAACTATGCAATTTCTACTTTGGTTAAGATCAATAATAAGATGGAGTCTTACACAAACACTACTCTATTTTCTAGCTGCAAGAACAAGTGAAGAAGATGACATGAAACCTTGAATTAGGACTCAAAACCTTAGAGATTTTGATTCTATGAACTCCAACTCTCATGCTCTATTTTATTGACAACAAAACTGAACCAAAACAAATTTTAAGCTTTATGGTCATAGTGATTATATCCAGAAATCTCTCAATTTCTAGCCACCAAAACCACAAAAAAAACCTTAAGTTAAATGGAAAAAACTAGAAAAGAGTGTAGGAGACTCACCTACACAAGAATCTGGCCTTGCATGTAAGGATCAACCTCTTTTACTTCCACTTCCGGTGAGATTCTCTTGGTGCTCAAGTTCTCTCTCACTCTTTCTATCTTTCTCTCTGACTAAAATGGTGAAATGAGAGAGAGTAAGTGACGATTTTTTGTTTTAAGTGAAGTATGTATGTTGAGTGGGTAGGTCGGGTTTATTTGGGCTAATTGAATTGAAGATTAAGATAAGAGGAAGTGTGTTTTATGTAAGTATTGGGTCGGGTGTGTGTGTGTATATAAGTGTATTTTTATCCTATTTGACCCACTCACTAGGCTCTAAATTTCCCACTTTGTCTAATTTACAACTCCTTAAATTTCTTAGGTTCCATAGTTTGTCTTCTCTTTAGCCCAATTTTAATTTTAGGGTTCGAATAATAAAGTTACTAATTTTTCTCAAATTTCTAAATCAGTATTGGCTCATTATCTAATTTTCATAAATTAATCCTTAATAATTTTTAAGGATTTTCTTTCTTAATTAGCTTTATAAAGCCTTCAAATAATTTTTCTGAAATTTTCAAGCCAAATTATGACCTCTAATTGTTTCCCCTCGAATTTTTAGGAAAATAGGCCTTTAAATCCCAAAATTAATCTTTAACACAATTTAAATTTTCTTTTTCTTTTTGGGAAAATAAACCCTTTTACTAAATTTCGGATGTTACAATTCTCCCTCCATAAAATAAATTTTGTTCTCAAAATTTGATACATGCCTTAAGGCATAAAATCTGAATATTGCTTTCTTCCACTTCTCGGGTTGCTTCCTTAGGAGATAACCCTTTCTATACCACTTTTACAAATGGTATGCTTCTGTGTTTGAGCTGTCTTTCCTGGCAATCAATAAATTCATTTCAGTTTTACTTCAATCGTAAGATTATCTTGTACACTAGTGTCTTCATGTTCAATAACATGTTCAGGGTCTAGTTGGTATTTCTTTAATTATGAAGAATGTTCAGATTTGGCGCTAAAGCTATCCGGTATACCACTAGTCTAATTCATGACAAAATTTTGAAAGGACCAATATAGCTAGGGCTTAGCTTCTTCATTTTTATTAGCCTACCAATACTTATGACTGGTGAAACCTTTATAAACATGTGTTAACCAACCCTAAATTCCATAGGTCTCCTCCTCTTATAGGCATAGCTTTTATATCTACTCTGTGCCGTAAGGTGTAATATCCCAAATTTTGGGATTAGAAACTTGAGAATAAGTCTGAATCAAGTAGACTACCAAGCCCAAGTTTAGTAAGAGTCCCAAAAGTATTCGGGGAGTTAAATGATTTTCGGTTACTATATCTGGGTAGACAATAATTTTCTCAATTATATGCGGGCTCTGAGGTTTTAGTTTAGTCAGTGAGTACATGTGGCGCCCTTAGGGGGAAAAAGAGCACTTGGCGTTATCTTATAGGACATAGGTGCTCATGGCATCATTTGGATGGTTTCGGTATATGTGATGCAGTCTCGAGTAAATCCAGAGTAGCATTTTGGGGGAAAGCCAAGTAGGATTATGAGTAAACACAGATAAAGTAATTTTGATAAAGTAAGTCATGATGACTAATGATGAAAACACTTTATGGTTGGTATCACAAGAAAATGACAAGTGTCCTCTCATCATGACAAAGTACCAATTGACTTTTGAGTTAGCTTGATAAGAAGGTGACAATTGTCCCTCATGATGACACTTGCTTTTTACCTTTTGTGTTGGCATCTCTAGAACATGACACCTAGCGAGTGAGTAAGGGGAATCCACTTGTCCCTAACCCAATCACGTACTTGAATTTCCTGAACACCAAACCTGGGAGTCAGGGGAATTCATCAGGTCTCTCCTTCCCCTGACAAGAAAGGACGCCTAGAGAGAGAGGAAAGAGAAAAGAAGATGTGTCAAGGACACAAGTAATCTTATGGATAGATCACTTGACATATGTCGCCTTAAGGAGCTTGGGATAAATTAAGATCAAATCTCAACCCTTCAATTTGTTGGGATTGGTAGGCACACAGCAGAAGAATTAAAATTTAAAATTGTAAAAGTTTACCAATCCCAATTGTGGATCTATCAAAGGCATTTAAATCAAGTTAGAAAGAGTTGTACCTTATTCATGTTTGTTTGAATGCCTACAATCATCGACATATTACGAGTTCTCAAATCTTCATGCTTGGTTGCTCCTGAAATAATTTCCCCGGCATCTACATATCCGCTAATTCTTCTTAAAAGAGCATCAATCTCTATGAGTATGAGATTAGTCATCCCCAACATCAACATGCCAGCTAGTTCTTCTTGGAGTTTTTCCTTTTTCGATCTTGAGGAGCCAACTACTTAGATTAGCTCCTTCTACTGGTATCCACACGAACAAGACCCAATACCGGCAGCATGCTAGCACCTCGAATATCCTTCTAGGGTTTTTTTGTGGCTCTCTATTTTTTCATCATCTGTAGAAAACCCTAGCTTTTACCTTTTATAACTAGTTAGGGTTATCTATTTTATGATGGATATTGGATTTTTAAAATTAATCTTAATTAATTTCAAAATCATTATCATATCAATTAACACTTAATTGTTTTGATAAGCTAATTAAATAAATCTGGTTTAATTAAATCTGCCCAACAGTTTTAATTTAACCTATTTATTTAATTAGAATAAAGAGCCAATCGAATTAGATTTAATTTATCTATATAAATTAAATCTGAGATATTATCATATAATATCTTTATATATACACAATATAATAATATTATCATATATATAATATATATTATGAGATAATATATATATATATATATATATATATATAATATAATATTATCATATATATAATATATATTATATATGTATGTATGTATTTTAAAAATACATATGTGTATATATAATATTATTAATTTTATTTTCAAATATAAATATATATATATATATATATACACACATATAAATATTTATCAAATAAATATTCACACAACATGTGTATAATATATATATATATATATATATATATATATATATAATACCCTAGATTAAACATTGTATTCATTTAATCTTATACGCATTTTAGATTCAATGAATCTGGACATTATAGCTCGTGTTGGGCTATTCTTGTGTGCGACCCTGTAGGCCCATACGAATTGGCAGTGGGCCAATGACTATACTAACCCTCAAGTCGTAAGCGGCTTTTAGCAAGATATTACGATTACCCAATTCATATGAGGATCGACAATACGATACAACCTGTCATATAACCATATCACGTCCCTTTTGTCACACGATATTTTAGTCAAGGATGAGGTATGGAGAATGTCATCCTCCTATTTTTGACCATTACTTTCTCGATCCATGAGTAGTCTGAAAATAGAAATGGAAACTCCTTTCCATTGTAGTATGGCCATACATTTCTCAGACTCACTCATCGAGGGGCCCAATAATATCTCTCTACTAATAAGAGGGATAAATTCCATCTTTACCATTTACATTCCTCTGCATGAAAACCACTAAGCCCGATTGTATCCTTTATCATCACCCGGTTAAAGGTGACTTTTGACTAAGTCAAAGCTTAGTGACTCTCATGTAGGAATCCATGATTATCTCAGTTCAAAGGGAATTGTGACGTGGTTACACAAGAGATAAGCTTATAACTTGATCCATGCAGCTTTCTCATAACGGGTCGGTCCAGCACCTTGTACTCCTGCAAGTGCCTAAGACTTTGATTCATATCCCCATAGCTTATCAAAGTCACACTAGTCTTATTTCATCTTTGCTCCCTGATAGATGACCGACCAGGGACATTTAGGACAATCATTATGATTTATCCAAGGATACAGTTATCACAGTGAACATGCGAATAATGTGATAACTAAATGGTGAAATTCATTGAATAATAATGTTCAAAGTACAATGATTAGCCCCTAGGGCACAATTTCCAACATCCTCCCACTTGCACTAGGTACAATCATTAGTTTACCTAATTCACATTGTCCTAACATGACACTCATGCTTTGCCTGTGCAAGCGGCTTAGAAAGAAAATCAACAACATTGTCTTCTCCTACTAGTTTGCATATTTTTATATCACCTCTATCATTAATTTCTCTGATAAGATGAAATCACCTGAGTATAAGTTTGGTCCTTAATAGCTTTGCTATTGTCACAGAACAAATCTATTAGATTTGGGATGGTAGGCACCACCCCTAGTTCAATAACAAACTTTCTAATCTAAACGGTTTCTTTAGCTGCATCCATTTCTGCTATATACTCAGCTTCTATTACAGAATCTGCTACAATACTCTACTTGTAGCTCTTCCAGCTTACTGCACTACTATTCAAATGGAACATATATCTAGATTTCAATCTAATATCATCTCTGTATAACCAATTACACAGAGCTCATCATCCAATCCACCATATACCAAGAATAAGTCCTCAGTCATTCTTAGGTACTTTAGGATATTCTTGACAGCAGTCCAACGACCCTCACTACTTTGACCTAGGCCTATTAGCTTCTTGGATCTATCTCTATAGATCCTAATCCCTAGGATATAAGTGGCTTCGTCTGAGTCTTTCATCGAGAACGACTTACCTAACCAAGACTTCACACCCTTCTTGTAAACACAAGGCTCATCAATATTTTGAATGAATCCAAACTCTTTGACTACTTTATTAAAACAATGATTCCAACTCCGAGATGCTTGTTTTAATCCACAAATGGATCTTTGAAGCTTGTATACCTTACCAAAATCTTTTGGACGCATGAAAACTTTAGGTTGTGTCATGTACACATCCTCAAGGAGCTTTCCATTAAGGAAGGCTATTTTGACGTCCATCTTCCATATTTCATAATCATAATATGCTGCGATAGCAAGAACGATTCTGATTGATTTGGCCATTGCAACTGGGGAAAATGTTGCATCATAGTCTACACCATGAGTTTGAGTGAATCCTTTAGCAACTAGTTGTACCTTGAAGACATTTTCTTTGCCATCCATGTCAGTTTTTCTTTGAAAAACCCACTTGCACCAAATGATTTTTACACCTTCGAGTAGATAGACAACTAAGGTCCATACCTAATTGTCGTACATGGATTGCATTTCAGACTTCATGGAATTTAGCCATTTCTAGGAGTTTGGTTCCATTATAGCTTCTAGATAGGCGGTTGGCTCATTCTACTGAATGAGCAACACATTACGGCTTCTAGTAATAAAAAATCCATATCTCTGAGGTTGATGCCGTGTCCTATCAGACTTTCATGGGCCTTGTGTTACTTGAGGAGGCTCAACAACTTGTTGTTAGTCTTCTCTGTTTTCCATTTGTGGTTATGTGCTATCTTGTGACTCTCGAACTTCTTTGATATGTACCTTGCTCCCACCATTTCTTATAGAGATAAACTCCTTTTCTAGAAAAATTCCGTTTCGGATAACAAATACTTTGTTATCGGTGGGATTATAGACATAGTATCCCTTAGTTTCCTTTGGATACCCCACAAAAAGGCACTTTGAGGATTTGTACGCTAATTTATTAGAGGTTTATTTCTTAACATAAACCTCACATTCCCAAATTTTGAGAAAAGATAAATTAGGTTTCTTCCTAATCCATATCTCATATGGTATCTGTTCAATTGCCTTAGATGAAACACGATTTAGTGTGAACACAGCTGTGTCTAGGGCATAGCCCCAAAAGAACGGTGGAAGATCTGTTTAACTCATCATATATCAAACCATATCTAATAGTGTTCGATTCCTCTTTTTAGAAACGTCATTCCATTGTGGTGTTTCGGAGGAGTTAATTGTAAGATTATCCCACAACTCTTAAGATGGTCAATAAACTCCTGGCTCAAATATTCACCACCTTGATCAGATCGAAGTGCTTTAATTATGTTACCAAGTTGGTTTTGTATTTCATTTTGGAATATTTTGAAAATTTCAAAAGATTCAGATTTATGATTCACTAGATAGATATATCCATATCTACTAAAGTCATCCATAAATATAATGAAGTACATATAACCTCCTGTGGCAGCTATATTCATTGGTCCACATACATCTGTATATATGAGGCCCAATAAATAAGTGGCCCTCTCACTATACCCAGTAAAAGGGGGCCTTTGTCATCTTTCCTAATAAGTAAGATTCACATGTATCATATGATTCAAAATCAAATGATTTAAAAAATCCATCTTGATGGAGTTTAGAAATGTGTTTCTCATTTATATAGCCTAGACGATAATGCCATAAGTAGGTTGGATTCAAATCGATTGACTTGATCCTTTTTAGTTTTTCTTTTCAGATCTTCGAGGTAGAGTTTGTAATTCCTCTTCCAATGAATGAGTTCATTGTAGAAGAAGCATACTCCTTCCTTTGGTGGCTTTACCTTGTTGGCTGCAAGCTTAGTTTGGGCTTGTTTGACTCTTTGGTCCTACCACCTGAACCATTACCCTTTCCCTTACCTTTCCCTTTCTTTTTTTTAATACCCTTTCCTTTACGAATCATCAAAATATTGTTGGGCTTTTCTTAATGTTATGCTCAACAGCTTTGAGCATCCCATGTAATTCAGAAATTGATTTCTCCATGTTGTTCATGTTGTAGTTCATGACAAATTGGTCATAACTTTCTGGAGTGAGTTCAAGATTAAATTTGTAGCTAACTCCTGTTTCAAGGGAAATTCAAGCCTCTCAAGGTCATCAATATAGTCCTTAATCTTTAACACATGTGTACTAACTGATGCACCTTCAGCCATCTTGTAGGAATGTAAGGCCTTTGTGGTATCATACCTCTCTTGCATTGCCTGTTGTGAAACATTTCCTTGAGATGCACAATTATCTCATGAGCCTTCATAAATTCTAGATCTCTTTAGAGGTCTGGAACCATGGTGACAAGCATTAGGCAACCTACATCTATAGAGTTGTCCTTATGCTTCGTGTAAGCATCTTTCTGAGCTCTTGGACCATTGGCTGCAGGCTGTTTAGGAATAGGTTGATCTAGGACATATGCCTTTCTTTCCTACTTGAGAACTATTCTCAAGTTCCTAAACCAGTCAAGAAAGTTTTTCCCATTGAGTTTGTCCTTCTCAAAGACTGATCGTAGTGATAGTATAGTAGTATTACTAGTCGACATGATTCTACAATTAAAATTTGCAAAGTTATTTAGTAATCTCCCACTAAATTAACAACCCTCAATGTAATAATTAGTGGGCTAAGATTCACATTTCGCTTAAATTTAAGTCCACTTTGGCAGGACGCTTAAATTCAAGTTATTTAGGTAGGTAACCTCTTTACCAATTACATCATATGTAACTCTTAGATCTTTATAGGATTCATGATATGATCCGTCATGTTTAATCCCATCCAATGCCTTGAGACCCAAAACCATTTTTCTAATCTTAATTAAGTCAAAACAATAATGAATCATTGTGAGTAGCACCATTACTCACCCTTGTTTCACCAAGATAACTCAAATGCATACACTTTGGTGGAACATACAATTGAGCGATCTAGGTTTTAACAAGTATTCTTTAATTGACGGCATTATGACTTAAGATTTTATTTAGAGGGCTTAATCAATTATTTTTGTTTATATGAATGCAATTGTGGTTGTATCTCATACAAATAAATACATAGACACAAAAGTATGCATGCAATGATATAATCAAGAGCATAATTCAAACATGACACAATATGGCTCGCCTAACCTAAAATCCTCCCAAGCCAATGAGAGGACTTCTCTAAATAATAAAAAGAAATACATTGAGAGAAACCTCATTTAAACATACGAGGGGAGTGTGATGAGAAGAGAATGTATATCGAGACTATTTAGAGGAAGGCACGGCACGCAGGCCGTATTTAAATATTACAACTGTAATACCCCATTTTTCACCAATACATTTATGTGTATATTTGATGTATATTTAGTGGAATAAAATGGTGAAAAATGATGTGAATGAATTTATGAGAATTTATGGAAAATATTCCTATCGCCGGTTACGCGTAATTTGGCCGAATAAGGATGTAAGAAGGTGATTAATGTACCGATAGAGGCCTATTATTGTAACCAAAGTTCAAGGAATTTAATGACATGAATGATGGTCTCATTTAAGTGTCAAAATGGGGTTAAGCTGAAGAAATAGGTGAAAAATGATTTATTTCAGTAAATCATTAAATGCAGGGGTAAAGTGGTAATTTTGCCGAAAAGTGGAAAATAATTATTTTTCTTCAAATTCCTGAAAAATTGAGTTAAATGGGAATTAAAAAGAGAAAAATGACTACTTGATCATAAATAAATCAATTTTGGTAAATTATTGTCAAGAATGGTCAAATAGTCAAAAAGTCAATGACTTGATCAACAAGTTACGAGATGACACAATGGGATATTGGGAATTCAGATTTCTTATGCAAATGTCAGCTGGAATAAGGGAGTATGAAGGGAAATGGAATTAATTAAGGAATAATGCATTTATGGGCCAATGAAAGGGTGACACTTGTCACACTTAATTAACCCTTCATTATATTATTATTCCCTCATCTCTTCAACTCCATTATGCTGATCAAACTGATCCAGAAAGAGTGAGAGAGAGCTTGAGAACGAGAATCAAACGTGAAGCACAAGAGGAGCTAGGGATAAGCCAATCTTAAGGCATGAGACTTGTGTCTTGTGATCTAAGGCTCCTAATCTCTCCATAGCCTCTCCTCCTCACCTCTTTATCATTGATTTCCTTGTTGGACAACTGAATCAAACGCTGGTGGTATAGAGAGAGAAAATGTGTAGGAGAGAGAAAGTTGAGGAAAATTAAGAGGTAACTTCTCAAACTTGTTCCTCTTGCTTGATTAAGGTTAATAGAGTTGTTTTGGGCTTGATTATGGTTCATTTGGTGTAAGATAAATCAAGAAAACTGAAGAGAACATAATGTGTAAGTGCCTTTAAATCAAGTCCAATGAATGTCTAACTAGTTAATATATTGGCTATAAGTAGAAAGAAGGTGATTAGGCTAAAGAAAACGAGAATCCAACACTACTTTTCTGGGAATTTATTTTCCCTTCCCTGTGTTGGACATGGAAAATGGATAGAAATTTGATAATTCTGATGCCTCTATTGGATTTAGGAGGCCAAATTGTGTAGGGTCTATGTTAACCTTGAAGTGAGAAAAGCCACGGAAAGTGAAATGACAAAATTACCCCTATTAAGCTTTATTTGAGGGTTGTCAAGGGTATTTTCGTCATTTGAGCTTGAATTTGGCTAATTCCAAGGCTAGAAATGGGTTCTACATGCAAATATGTGTAGGAATGACCTAAATTATGATTTTAAGGAAAATGCTGATAATCAAGACCTAAGGGGTATTTTGGTAATTTGGCACCATTAGGCTAAATTTACCAATATTATGAGTTTGGAAGGATGTATGGATGAGTAATAACTCATTTGTGGTATTTGAAGATTTCAGGACTTGACAACTGGTCTGGCCTCAGTAGTTGCCCGAGCTTGAATCGAGTGGGAAAGTTGCATAGAGGAGCAACTAGGTAGTAATCGTCTTCATATGACATGACATGCATATGTATTATTTGTATCATCATAAAAATGTCTTACATGTTTAGATTGAGTGGAGTGATCACCCGGGGCCTTCCAGAGGTCGGGTTGAAACTCAGGTGAAATGTTCATAAATGCACGAGATGTACCCGAGGCCTATCTATGCACGGGTGCCCCTCGGGACCAAGAGAACCTGTCTAGCGCGATGTCAGTTATGAGATTGTATTATATGCACTGTGCACATATGCCCTCACAGGCTAAGAACTTGTCTAGCGTGATGTCGGTTTATGAATTGCATGTTTTGCACTAAATAATGTTATGATGATTTTGTTGATGATTGTGTGAGTAAAGCATGCTTGTGTGTGTTATCTTATATACTTGATTGCGTTACTACTGAGATTCATGTAAATCTCATTCTTTTCCCAAAAACAAATCTCTAGTACAGGAAGGAAGCTCGCGGGGCAAAGAGAAGGTAAATGAGGAAGAGCTGAAGCCAAGCAGCGGGAGAGCTTAGTCTGGGTTGTCTAGTCCTTTATTTGGTTTCTAAGAACTTTTATGAGTTTTGGGTTTGTATATGAAGTGGAGTAGTGAGAGGATATAATTATTGTAAAATGAATTGTGTATGAATATGCTTATATGTGAATATTTATATCCAACAGAGGCATTGTATAAAGTTCTAGCATTTTAGCACTCTGACGTTTATATTCGGTGAGTATTAGCTAATTGGTACTCTACCGTAGTGTTGAGGAATAAGGTATCACAACAACCCTTGTAAAAAGTAAAGCCATGTTGTTCACCATACCCAAACAATTTTGAGAAGTAAACCACAACAATCAACAATTGATACAATATGAAAAGTAATAAATGTTGTGATTATGTTATATCGAGCTACGAACAATTAGCTACGGCAGTCCCGCTAGACTTCCAGATTTTTCACCTTAATTTGAAAAATCATAATTAAATCTAGAAAACTCCAATTGTAGTGGTTCAAAGTTCTATATGACCCTCATTAGGTCTATTTTTGACGAAAAATATAGGTTTAAAAAATTATAGGTACAATTTTCCCAAAACTAAAATTAATCATTGCTGCCATAGAAAACATTCCAGATTCAGAGCCTAACGTCAAAAATTGATATCTCCTAATGTGCTGATCTGAATTGCAAAAATTATATATCAAATTAAAGCTTATGATGTCTAATTTCATTCTGAAAATTTTCAGAATTTTCAGATAATATTTGGTCATTCAAAAATTCCTCACAATCACACTGCCTCCAAAAAATGAAAATCTGGGAGCACTACTACTATAACCCAATCTTTCTAAAATCATGATCAACTTATATATCACATATATAAGCACACAATAAGTACTAAAACTCAGTTTAAATGCACAATTAACCTGGCTCTGACACCACTGTTGGGATTAGTAGGCACACAGCGGAAGAATTAAAATTTAAAATTGCAAAAGTTTACTAATCCCAATTGTGGATCTATCAAAGGGATTTAAATCGAGTTAGAAAGAGTCGTACCTTATTCATATTTGTTTGAATGCCCACAATCATCGACGTATTACGAGTTCTCAAATCTCCATGCTTGGTTGCTCCTGAAATAATTTCCCTGGCATTTACATATCCGCTAATTCTTCTTAGAAGAGCATCAATCTCTATGAGTATGAGATTAGTCATCCCCAACACCAATATGTCATCTAGTTCTTCTTGGAGTTTTACCTTTTTCGATCTTGAGGAGCCAACTACTTAGATCAGCTCCTTCTACTGGTATCCACACAAACATGACCCAATACCGGCAGCGTGCTAGCGCCTCCAATATCCTTCTAGGGTTTTCTTGTGGCTCTCTATTTTTCATCATCTGTAGAAAACCCTAGCTTTTACCTTTTATAACTAGTTAGGGTTATCTATTTTATGATGGATATTTGATTTTTAAAATTAATCTTAATTAATTTCAAAATCATTATCATATCAATTAACACTTAATTGTTTTGATAAGCTAATTAAATAAATCTGGTTTAATTAAATCTGTCCAACAGTTTTAATTTAACCTATTTATTTAATTAGTATAAAGAGCCAATCGAATTAGATTTAATTTATCTTTATAAATTAAATCTGAGATATTATCATATAATATCTTTATATATACACAATATAATAATATTATCATATATATAATATATATTATGACATAATATATCCGCTAATTCTTCTTAGAAAAGCATCAATCTCTATGAGTATGAGATTAGTCATCCCCAACACCAACATGTCAGCTAGTTCTTCTTGGATTTTTGCCTTTTTCGATCTTGAGGAGCCAACTACTTAGATCAGCTCCTTCTACTGGTATCCACACAAACAGGACCCAATACCGGCAGCGTGCTAGCGCCTCGAATATCCTTCTAGGGTTTTCTTGTGGCTCTCTATTTTTCATCATCTATAGAAAACCCTAGCTTTTACCTTTTATAACTAGTTAGGGTTATCTATTTTATTATGGATATTGGATTTTTAAAATTAATCTTAATTAATTTCAAAATCATTATCATATCAATTAACACTTAATTGTTTTGATAAGCTAATTAAATAAATCTGGTTTAATTAAATCTGCCCAACAGTTTTAATTTAACCTATTTATTTAATTAGAATAAAGAGCCAATCGAATTAGATTTAATTTATCTTTATAAATTAAATCTGAGATATTATCATATAATATCTTTATATATACACAATATAATAATATTATCATATATATAATATATATTATGAAATAATATATATATATATATATATATATATATATATATATATATATATATAATATTATCATATATATAATATATATTATATATGTATGTATGTATTTTAAAAATACATATGTGTATATATAATATTATTAATTTTCTTTTCAAATATATATAGACACACACACACACACACATAAATATTTATCAAATAAATATTCACACAACATGTGTATATATACATATATATACATATATATACATATATATGTATATATATGTATATATATATATATGTGTGTGTGTGTGTGTGTATAAAATACCCTAGATTAAACATTGTATTCATTTAATCTTATACGTATTTTAGATTCAATGAATCTGGACATTATAGCTCGTGTTAGGCTAATCTTGTGTGCAACCCTGTAGGCCCATACGAATTGGCAGTGGGCCAATGACTATACTAACCCTCAAGTCGTAAGCGGCTTTTAGCAAGATATTACGATTACCCAATTCATATGAGGATCGGCAATACGATACAACCTGTCGTATAACCATATCACGTCCCTTTTGTCACACGATATTTCGGTTAAGGATGAGGCATAGAGAATGTCATCCTCCTATTTCTGACCATTACTTTCTTAATCCATGAGTAGTCTGACCATAGAAATGGAAACTCCTTTCCATCGTAGTATGGCCATACATTTCTCAGACTCACTCACGAGGGGCCCAATAATATCTCTCTACTAATATGAGGGACAAATTCCATCTTAACCATTCACATTCCTCTGCATGAAAACCACTAAGCCTGATTGTAGCCTTTATCATCACCCGGTTAAATGTGACTTTTGACTAAGTTAAGGCTTCGTGACTCTCATGTAGGAATCCATGATGATCTTAGTTCAAAGGGCATTGTGACGTGGTTACACATGAGATAAGCTTATGACTTGATCCATGTAGCTTTCTCATAACGGGTCGGTCCAGCACCTTGTACTCCTGCAAGTACCTAAGACTTTGATTCGTATTCCCATAGCTTATCAAAGTCACACTGGTCTTATTTCATCTTTGCTCTTACATAGATAACCGACCAGGGACATTTAGGACAATCATTATTTCATAGCTTATCAAAGTCACACTGGTCTTATTTCATCTTTGCTCTTACATAGATAACCGACCAGGGACATTTAGGACAATCATTATGATTTATCCAAGGATACAATTATCACAGTGAACATGCGAATAATGTGATAACTAAATGAATAAATTCATTGAATAACAATGTTCAAAGCATAATGATTTGCCCCTAGGGCACAATTTCCAACACAATTCCCTTTATCTTTTTGAAAAAGCAAGGAGGAGGGGGAGAAAAATATGAAAAATCCAAGAAAATAGAAAGAAGAGAGAAGGTGGATGAATAGTAAAATATCTTAAGCTCTGGAGCCCATTCTGACCCTGTATCGCCATTTTTGGCCAGTAAGCCGTTCACAAATGCTATTTTAATAACAGAGATCTTTCTTTCTATGGCCTTAGTTTTATGATCATAGGTGTTTTATGCCATTTAGTTAGCCAAAGTGCCACCGGAATTCCGAACTGGTTGTAGAATCGTGAAGAGGTAAGCCTAAGCTTCATTTTGATCCGGTTGTCTTAAGGTTTTGATAAGTTTTCTAAATCTCTTGGGGCATATATATATTTCATCCAAGATGATTTTTTTGGGTCTAATGGTGATTTAAGCTTAAATATGATGAAATAATGTGTTTGATGATTAATGATGGTGTTAGACTAGTTAGTGGTCAAAAACGCAAACTTAGTTGTTGTTAGTTTGGGTCTATGGTTCAGCTAGAATGAGAAAACATGGAAGGAGTATGATTTCGGTATTTTTGATGTCACCATTAGATTCTGCAAGAAAAACGTTGTGGGAGTAGCCCCTGGTTATAATCTTGAATGAATGAGAATAAAAAACCAAAAGTTGGAATTTTAGTAAAGTGCTGCCAGATTTTTTTTTCTGGAGGCAATCCATTTTTCACGTATTTTTGACCTACCAAATGATATCCAATGGCTATGAAACATTTATGATTTCAATTAGACATGATAAGCTTTAAAATGATTGATAATATGAGGCAATTAGATTAGTATATTAGAAGTTATAAGTTTTTGAAGTTAGGCAATTAAAATTGGGATGTAGTAAGTATTTAATGGGAATTCTTGATTTATGTGAGCACAAGTGGCAGTGGGAGGAATTTTCCCCTAAAAATAGACTTAATGAGTGACACAAAATTTTGAACCACATAATTTGGATATTTATAGAAAATAGTATGAATTTTCAAAGTTGATTGAAAATTCTGTCAGGCTTTAGCTTTTGTGCGAAAATAAGAATGTAAGGGCAATTGGTAATAAAGTTAACTTCCAAGGGTTAAGATACGCACTTGGAGTTAGTGTAGGCCCATTAGCTACACATTAGAATTTATGCATTGACTTTAAAGATAACCAACCTAAGTGTTTTGAGTTACTAAAAATTAGGACAAGTAAAAACTCGCTTGTCCATGAATTATAAATTATAGGATTTGACATTTTCTCGGAACACCTACGACATTAGGAACAAGAACAGAGTTTGGGAAGGCTGCCAGGTAGTACAACTTACCTAACTTGCATGTAATTTATTTGTATGCTTGAGCACTGATATATGTGATTACTTTGCTGAATTGTGTGAAGCATATTTGAATGATTGAAGCTCTGTTTCTATTTATGCTATAGCCATGAGTATGCTAAATGAAGCATTGAGCATGTAAATTTGTTATTATGTTGTCATGAATTCATGTAAGGCAAGCATGTCGTGCATTAAGCATTTATCTTGCATGCTAAGTAGTATTTTTTTCTACTGAGATTCCATTGAATCTCACCCCCACAACCAACCATATAGGCATGTGAACACAGGAGAGGAATGCAAAACGGTATGCCAGAAGAAGAAGTTGCAATGAAGAATAGAAGAGTAGTATGTGCTAATTTATTATGCAAATATTAAAGTTTGATGTAGTTAATTGTATAACTTGTAAAATGGATGAATGTTCTCCTAAACATGATAAATGAACTAGGAATGGGTAATCGCATGGTGCGAGCCCATCAGTTAATAAATCTTCTACACATAAGAATAAGCAGAGAAATGAGCAAAGAATTACTCTGATTAAAATAATAAAGGGAATTAAGGAAAGATGAGTCACAATGACTAGGGATCCACGGTGAACAATCTTTGAAAATTTTTAAGTTATTCAGAAAACCCCCTTCAAGTGCAGGTTCGAATTGTCAAACCTTTTAATATTTTGACATTTATCAGAGTAATAACGCATAGTTTAGTAGGCGAACATAAATAGCATAAACATACTAATATAAAAGTACTTGATTACAATACAGGAATCCTAACAGGGTTTGTACATAATATTTAGAAATCCTAAAAGATGATATAAAATAGCACATAACCAACATCAACACTGGGACAGGATCGGAACTCTCAGTTGCCGGTATCTACCTCTTTGCTCTTGGAGCTGCTTCCTCTAGTTGAATAAATTTTAAATTTGTGGAAAGCGATGAGATTTATACGAATCTTAGTAGTAACACATTATAAAATGTGATAAATAAACATGCAATATACCATATCATGTAACAGAAATAAAATATTGTAAACTTGTCTGTTTACTAGCCATACTGTATTAACTATTCATGATCAAATGACTGTTTGACCCCTACTTGCTGTAATGTTCTGAAGTAGTACATAACTTTCTGTCCGTACTTATCTCACTACCTCAGCTGGGTCCCATTTGGCCTGATGGTACTTGTACTTTTCCCACCGGGGTGATATTTATGCTTTTCCCACACCACAACTAGGTTTTGTAACATGGAATTCGTATCATAGAACATGGCAATACAAAGCATATAAACAATCACATAGTGTATAAGAGATAGAGTTACTATCTGAAATCTTTTCCAGTTGTTAGTTAGTCTAGTCTAATAATTCTCTTTCCGGCTTGAGTGAATGTCAAATCCTAAAATTATAAATTTATAATAATAAGTTATTACTCATTCATATCTTGTTACTAAATTCATATGGTTGGTTATCTTTATCAAAAACACATAATTATGAAAATGCCCTTAGGAATCCAGTCTAATTCCCTTTATATCCAGTATAACTGTACTTTACCAAAAAATATGACCTAGGCTATTCGTATACAATTTTGCATGTAGAATCCATTTTTGACCTTAATTTTGCCAAAATCACACTCTATTTTCCAAAATACCCTTGGCATCCACATGTTAGGGTTTTAGGGGTAAAATTGTCATTTCACACCTTAAAGCCTCCATACTCTATTTTTCACATATTCCCTATACAATTTTTCATTCTAAACACAATGTAATAATCAAATCCATCAAATTTCAGCCCAAACATTGAAAATCACCTCTAGGTAAAATTTTATAAAAAATGGAAAAATTGGAGTTTCATGTTTTCTTTCAACATAACACATTCTTTTCATCTTAAATCACTTCTTAAACCCTTTAATCACACTTTCTACATGAGTAATCAAAATTTGGGAAGCACCTTCCCTAAGGGTTTATGCCTTCCAAATTACAAAATCATGACAGCCAAGCCATATATTCACTAAATCATCATCAACATCTATGAATCAACAAGTAAGACAAGATTTCTTGAATTACCTCTTGATTCTCTTCCTCCTCCTCTTGAAATCATCCCCTCTTCCTCCTTGTTCTCTTTGATTTGCTTCTTGATTCATGTGATTCAAGAAGGATATAAAGATTAGAAGAAGTTTCTAAGAATTTCGAAACAAGAACAAGTGAATTTGCACCAACACTTACCTAGTTTTCCTTCTTGAACACTTGTCTCTTGCTTTTGCTCTTTGTCTTCTTCAAAATGCTATTCTCTCACTTTTTTCTCAACTTGGCCAAAATTATGGCCCTTTGGAAGAGTTAAATAGCTCTTAAAAATATCACCTTCCACCTCCATGAAATAAGAATTAATTAATGGAATTTTTGCACCTGTTTCTTGACTTTTTGTTTCTTCTTTTTCCACTTGGCCAAAAATGCATACACTTGGCTTTATTTTGGTCCAAGTATTTATTTTCCCTTTCCTTCTTGCGTTTTGACCAAATTGGTCCTTAAATTATGAATAAATAATAGGCTTCTTGATTTATTAGCCAAATGACCTTTTTGCCTTTACACTTCTTCACTTTTTGAATTAAATGTTGTCTTCCTTCTTCCCTTTTTTTTTGGCAAAAATTTACATAATAAATTCGGTAAAAAATTGTACTCTTCCCTTCTTCATTTTGGGCTACAATATTATGCTTTTAAGAATACAAAATTGGGCTTTTATGTCTTAACTTAGCCAAAATTTTACTTGGTAACCCTTCTCTAGATGCTGGATAGACATCTAACTTTCAGGTTTATTACTAAATCTAGAACCTCAACATCACACAGATCAGAAATCACTTTCCTTAATTATACCCAATAGGTACGCTAAAAATCAAGATCAATAGCGTTTATTCTAACCTTCAAGGTATTCAGGCAATATCCTCAATGTAATATTCCAGATTTCGAGCCTAGGAACCTGAGGATAAGCCTATATCAAGTAGACTACTAGGATGAGTTTAGTGAAGTTCCCCAAGAGTATTGAGGAGATAGAATGATTTTCAGGGACTATATCGGGTAAAGAACGAGTCTCTAGGTATGTAATATACCAAATTTGTACTCAGTAGACTTTGTATATATTTAAGTAGTGGAATAAAATAATTTCCAATGTTTACCAAAAAGCATACAAGGACTAAGAATCCTAAAAGCCAGTGTAAATGATATTAGCACAATCGCATTGGGAATTTTGTATGGAATTAATTTCGATTAATTAAGGAAAATAATTAATTCCTCCAAAATGTGCCTAGTGAGATACAAAATATAATTTGATCCTAGAAGGAAAAGAGAAAATGGTGTATGGAAGAGAAAATATAATTTAATAAAATAGTTAATGGCAATTTAATAAACATTGTCATAATCATGGGAAAAAGAAATAATTGCTAATTGATCTTGAGGTTAAAAATTGGAAGCAAAAATTAAGGGCTAAGATTTTTCTGTTGGAAAATGGAGTAATTAGGAGGATCAAAAAAACTATTTTCTCCTAATTAAGCCAACCAATTCAGTTAAATTGGAAAGGAAAAAAGGAAAGAGTAGTTGGAAACTAACCAAATGGCACTTTAGTAATATTTATACCAAACAAGGGCAAGTTGGTCAACAATTTCCCCCCATTTTTTTCATAGATTTCAGTCAGTATGCGGAGAGAGGGAATGAATGAAATAAAACAAAAAGTTTCCCCCTCTCACATTCATTTTGGATGACTTGAGCAAGAACAAGAGAAAGAAGGAGAAGTCAAGAACAATAGGTAAGTTTCTCTCTAGATTTTCACTTGCTTCCTCACATTTCTAGCAAAAATGTTCTTCATGAACATTATTCCCCTCATCTTAAGCTTCAACTCTATGATTTTTTTAATGAAAAGGATGTTTCTTGAGCTATTTTCCAAGACCTAAAGTGGTAGAAGCAAGAAACAAAGCCTAAAAGAAGCAAGAGGTAATTTAGGACATTGTTTTGAGCTAAGTGTTGCTATGATTTGTAGAGTTTTTGGTTTCTCACTTTGGCCCTAAGTTTTGGTTCATAAGAGGAAATATGATTTTATTTCATTTTGGTCTTGTAAATGATTAAATAGGGTGTTAAAAGATGAGTATAGAAAAGCTATGTACTAAAACTTGAACCTTTATGATTGTTGCTTATGGGAGGTTGTTCGGTCAGAGGGGGAAAAAGTGGAAAAAGAAGTGATAGTTTTTCATTTTAGAGTTCAACAATGGCTTCTGCATGAAAAAAATATATGAAATAACACGTGGTTGAGATTTTTGGGTGACTGTGCTGAAAATACCAAATTTTGGAAACTAAGGTTCTATGCTGCCAAAAATTGTTTTCTGGAGGTAATAATTGTTTGTCATTTTTTTGAATAATGAAACCTGGTCCAAATGCTTTGTAACTTTCCAAAATGAAACTAGACATATTGAAATTTATTTTGATGGGTATAATGTAATTTTTGGACCATTGGATTTAGAGTTATGAATTTTTAAAATTTGGTCTTGTTTCTGGAACCAAATCTAGAACAATTGAGGTTTGGAAAATTTTTGTGAATTTTGTGTTGGTATTTTCTAGACAATGATATTTTTCTATACAAAGATACCTAAATAGGGTTAAAATGTGCTTAAAACCAATCAATTTAGGGTTTTCTAGAATTATTTATGATTTTTGAAATTTAGACATTGAATCTGGAAGTTGTCCTGTGGCAGACTTGTTATGACGTATTTTTGTCTAACCAAATGGATTCCAATGTCTATGAGATTTTCTACAAATAAATTAGGCACAAATTTATTTAATTTTATGGGTAATTAGTAATAATTGGACAAGTACATTGGGAGATACAAATTTTTTAATGTTTAGTAATGATTCTGGAAGCTGTCTTAGGACAGTGGAGAATAATCATGAAATCTAGAATTGTTTGCATGGTGACTGCTAGAGTAATCATTTTTTTTATAAACTAGACTTAATAAGGGTCACATAAAGCTTCAAACTACCTCATTTGGAATTTTGTAGATTTAGTTATGATTTTTGGAACTTTTGTCAAGAAACAGGGTATTCTTGGCCGCAGCCAAGAACCAAATTTTTCCAAATTTCATATTTTCTAGGATGAGTTGATTAATATGGTCTTTCCCAACCTTATAATATCCTGAATTTTGGGCCTAGAGACTTAGGAATAAGCCTGTATCAGGCAAACGACTAAGTCCAGTTTGGGAAGAGTCGCAAGAATGATGAGATATAAAGAGACTGCAGGGACTATGCGATTTGGCCCTACCAGGTAGAGGGCTTGGTATTTGCAAGCAGTATGATTAAAGTGTCGGTGCAGATGTGTATAGGACATATATGCGGTGCCATTGGGTTGGTAGAAAGAGGCCATCTAACTATGTCATGAGGTAAGGGACCGATTAGTCGGGCAAAATAGGCTGGTGTAGGTGTGCACATGCCATTTTTGGGGCATACATGTATACGCTGCGTTTTTAGAGTGGATGCCAATATAGGGCACCATGCAGGTCTCATGTACACACTCTGACCTGGTGTCATTTGATGGGGCTCGGTATATGTGTCACAGTCCCGAGAAAAACTCGAGTAGAATCCCGAGGAGACACCGATAAAGTAACTTTAATAAAATAAGTAATTATGACTAACTTTTATGTTGGAAGAGTGAGGAGGTGACAAGTGTCCCTCATCATTACACTCACCTTTATGCTTTTGTGTTGGCATCTCAAGAGCGTGCCACCTAGCACCTGATTCAAGAAATCCACCGATCTCCTGCTCGGTCACATACTTGACTTCCCAAATACCAAACCCAGGAGTCCAGAGAAATTGACAGGTCTCTCCCTTCCCTTGACAATTATAGTGCCACCTAAGAGAGAGAAAAAGGGAAGATCAAAAAGTAAGTGACATTTGTCACCGAATCAGTAGAATACTGGACAAATGACACCACAACATCATGACACGTGGCATGAATTTTTTCAAAGCTCCCCCTAGCAATTTAATTCAGCCATCTGCCTAAATATTCATAGAAAAATCAGAAAAAATTTGAGAAATTGGAAGAGGAAAGAGAAAATGTGAATAGTAAAAGTTCTTGAGCTCTGGAGCTGATTTCACCAACGATTCAACGTTTTCTCTCATAGTACCCTCCAAAAAACCTTCTTCTACTCATCCCAAGCTACATTTCTACAATTTTGGATTTTCATTTGGAGGTGTTTGGTGCCGTCTTGCCGGCCGGAGTACTGCCGAAATTCCAAATCGATTGCGGAAACACGTAGAGGTAAGCGTAAGCTTCCTTTTAAATTGATTGGTTTGTTGTTTGGATGAGTTTTTGTAGGGGTTTGACACTGTTCATTTTTCATCCAGGGGTATTTTTGGGGTTTAATCATGTATTTATGGTTAGATTATGATTTATGATGATATTAGACCAAGTGGTTGGACCAAATTCTGTTTTAGTGAATTATTTTCTTGTGAGATTTTGTTTTTGTTAGAATAGGGCATGAAGAAGGAAAGGGAATTTTCTAAATTTTAGGTTTCTAATGTTGGGATTGGTAGGCACATAATAGAAGAATTAAATTTAAAATTGCAAAAGTTTACCAATACCAATTATGGATCTATCAAATGCATTTAAATCGAGTTAGAGAGAGTTGTACCTTACTCATGTTTGTTTGAATGCCTACAATCATCAACGTATTGTGAGTTCTCAAATCTCCATGCTTGGTTGCTCCTGAAATAATTTCCTCGGTATCTATATGTCCGCTAATACTTCTTAAAAGAGCATCAAACTCTATGAGTGTGATATTAACCATCCCCGACATTAACATGTTGACTAGTTCTTCTTTGGAGTTTTGCCTTTTAGATCTTGAGGAGCTAACTACTCTGATCAGCTCCCTCTACTGGTATCCACACGAACAGGACCCAATACTGGCAGCTTGCTAGCGCCTCCAATGTCCTTCTAGTGTTTTCTTACGACTCTCTATTTTTTCATCATCTGTAGAAAACCCTAGCTCTTATCCTTTATAACTAGTCAATGTTATCTATTTTATGATGGATATTGGAATTTTAAATGAATCTTAATTAATTTCAAAAATCCTTATCATATCAATTAACACTTAATTGTTTTGATGATCTAATTAAATAAATATGATTTAATTAAATCTTTCTAACATTTTTAATTTAACCTATTTATTTAATTAGAATAAAGAGCCAATGTAATTAGATTTAATTTATCTTTATAAATTAAATTTAAGATATTATCATATAATATCTTTATATATATACACAATATAATAATATTATCATATATAATATATATTATATTATCATATAATATAATATTATCATATATATAATATTTTCATATATAATATATATTATCCAATAATATTATATATATATGTATGTATGTATTTCAAAAATACATATATGTATATATAATATTATTAATTTTCCTTGCCAAATATATATATATATATATATATATATATATATATATACATATAAATATTTATCAAATAAATATTCACACACACACGCACACATATAATTCGTCCACCCTAGATTAAACATTGTATTAATTAAATCTTAGACACATCTTAGATTCAATGAATCTGGACATTATAGCTCGTGTTGGTCTATTCTCTTATGCGACCCTGTAGGCCCATACGAAGTTGGCAGTGGGCTAATGACTATACTAACCCATAAGTCATAAACAACCTCTAGCAAGACATTATAACTGCACAATTTATATGAGGATCGACAATATGATACAACTTGTCATATAACCATATCGCATCCCTTTTGTCACATGATATTTCAGTCAAGGATAAGGTATGGAGAATGTCATCCTCCTATTCCTGACCATTACTTTCTCGATCCCTGAGTAGTCTGACTATAGAAATGGAAACTTCTTTCCATCGTAGTATGGCCATACATTTCTTAGACTCACTTATTGAGGGGCCCAGTAATTTCTCTCTACTAATGTGAGTGAAAAATTCCATCTTGACCATTTACATTCCTCTGCATGAAAACCACTAAGCCCCGATTTGTAGCCTTTATCATCACCCTGTTAAAGGTGACTTTTGACTAAGTCAAAGCTTAGTGACTCTCATGTAGATATCCATGATGATCTGAGGTCAAATGGCATTGTGACGTTATTATACATGAGATAAACTTATGACTTGATCCATGCAGCTTTCTCATAGCGGGTCGGTCCAGCATCTTGTACTCCTACAAGTGCCTAAGACTTTGATTCATATCCCTATACCTTATCAAAGTCATGTTGTTCTTATTTCATCTTTTCTCCCACATAGATGACCGACGAGGGACATTAAGGACAATCATTATGATTTATCTAATGATACAATTATCACAGTGAGCATGCGAATAATGTGATAACTAAATAGAGAAATTCATTAAACAACAATATTTAAAGTATAATGATTGGCTGCTAGGGCACAATTTCGAACATCCTCCCACTTGCACTAGGTACAATTATTAGTTTACCTAATTCACTTTATCCTAACATGACGCTCATGCTTTTCCTGTGCAAGCGGTTTAGAAAGAGGATCAGCAACATTATCTTCTCTTGCTACTTTGCATATTTTTATATTACCTCTATCATTGATTTCTCTGATAAGATGAAATCACTTGAGTATATGTTTGTTCCTTAATTGCTTCGCTAGAACAAATCTATTGGATTTGGGATGGTAAGCACCACCCCTAGTTCAGTAATGAACTTTCTGATCCATACGGTTTCTTTAGCTGCATCCGATGCTGCTATATACTCAGCTTCTATTACAAAATCTGCTATAGTACTCTACTTGTAGCTCTTCTAGCTTACTGCACCACTATTCAAAAGGAATATATATCCAAATTGCAATCTAAGATCATCTGGGTAAGTTTGGAAACTTGTATATGTATAACCAGTTACAAAGAGCTCATCATCCAATCCACCATATACCAATAATAAGTCATCAGTCATTCTCAGTTACTTTATAATATTCTTGATAGTAGTTCAACGACCCTCACTACCTTGACTTAGGCCTATTAGTCTCTTGGATCTATCTCTATAAATCCTAATCCCTAGGATATAAGTGGCTTCGCCTGAGTCTTTCATCAAGAAAGACATCCCTAACAAGGACTTAACACTCTATAAGTTAGGAATGTCATTCCCAATGAGTAGGATGTCATTTGCATAAAGCACTAGAAATACAACTGTGCTCCCACTAACCTTCTTATAAACACAAGGTTCATCGATTTTTTGAATGAATTCAAACTCTTTGACTACTTCATCAAAATAATGATTCCAACTCTAAGATGCTTGCCTTAATCCATAGATGGATCTTTGAAGCTTGCATACCTTATCAAAATCCTTTGGACGCACGAAACCTTCAGGTTGTGTCTTGTACACATCCTCAAGGAGCTTTCCATTAAGGAAGGCTATTTTGACGTCCATCTGTCATATTTCATAATCATAATATGCTGCGATGATAAGAATGATTCTAATTGATTTGGCCATTGTAACTGAGAAAAGGTTTCATCATAGTCTACACCATGAGTTTGAATGAGTCCTTTTCCAACCAGTCGTGCCTTGAAGACATTTACTTTACTATCCATGTTAGTTTTCTCCATGAAAACCCACTTGCACCAATGGTTTTTTACACTTTCAGGTGGATCAACAACTAAGGTCTATACCTAATTGTTATACATAGATTGCATTTCAGACTTCATGGCGTTCAACCATTTCTCAGAGTTTGGTCCCATTATGGCTTTTAGATAGGTGGTTGGCTCATTTTGCTCAATAAACAACACATTACGACTTCTAGTAATCAGAAATCCATATCTCTGAGGCTGATGTCATGTCCTATCAGACCTTCATGGGCCTTGTGTTACTTGAGGAGGCTCAACAACTTGTTGTTAGTCTTCTCTATTTTCCATTTGTGGTTATGTGCTATCTTGTGACTCTCGAACTTCTTCGAGATGTACCTTACTCCCACTGGTTCTTTTAGAGATAAACTCCCTTTCTAGAAAGATACCATTTTGGATAACAAACACTTTATTATTGGTGAGATTATAGACATAGTATCCCTTAGTTTCCTTAGGATACCCCACAAAAAGGCACTTTGAGGATTTGTGTGATAATTTATCAGAGGCTTGTTGTTTAACATAAACCTCACATTCCCAAATTTTGAGGAAAGACAAACTAGGTTTCTTCCTAGTCTATATCTTATATGGTGTCTTTACTGCTTTAGATGGAACACGATTTAGTGTGAATACAGTTATCTTTAGGGTATGGCCTTAAAAGAATGGTGGAAGATCTGTTTGACTCATCATAGATCAAATCATATCTAATAGTGTTCAATTCCTTCGCTTAAAAATGCCATTCCATTGTGGTGTTCTTGGAGGAGTTATTTGTGAGATTATCCCACAACTCCTAAGATGATCACTAAACTTGTGGCTCAAATATTCACCACATCGATCAGATCGAAGTGCTTTAATTATTTTGCCAAGTTAGTTTTGTACTTTATTTTGGAATATTTTGAACATTTCAAAATATTCAAATTTATGTTTCATTAGATAGATATATCCATATCTATTAAAGTCATCTATAAATATAATGAAGTATATATAACCTCCTCTGGCAGCTGTATGCATTAGTCTACATACATATGTATATATAAGGCCTAATAAATGAGTGACCCTCTCACTATGCCCAGTAAAAGGGGCCTTTGTCATCTTTCCTTATAAGTAAGATTCACATATATCATATGATTCAAAATCAAATGATTTAAAAAATCTATCTTGATGGAGTTTAGAAATTTGTTTCTCATTTATATAGCATAGACGACAATGCCATAGGTAGGTTGGATTCAAATTGATTTACTTGATCCTTTTGGTTTTTCTCTTTAGATCTTCATGGTAGAGTTTGCAATTCCTCTTCCAATGAATGGGTTCATTGTAGAAGAAGCATACTTCTTCCTTTGGCTGCAAGCTTAGTTTCAAGCTTGTTTGACTCTTTGGTCTTACCACTTGAGCCATTATCCTTTCCCTTGCCCTTGCCTTTCCTTTCTAACCATCAAAACAATGATGTGCTTTTCTTAATGTTATGCTCAACATCTTTGAGCATCCCATGCAGTTCAGAAATTTATTTCTCCATGTTGTTCATGTTGTAGTTTCTAACAAATTGGTCATAACTTTCTGTAGTGAGTTCAAGATCAAATTTGTAGCTAACTCTTGGCTCATAGGAAATTCAAGCCTCTCAAGGTCATCAATATAGTCTTTCATCTTTAACACATGTGTACTAACTGATGCACATTCAGCCATCTTGTAAGAATGTAAGGCCTTTATGGTATCATACCTCTCTTGCATTGCCTGTTGCTGGAACATTTCCTTGAGATGCACAATTATCTCATGAGCCTTCATAAATTCTAGATCTCTTTAGAGGTCTGGAACCATGGTGACAAGCATTAGGCAACCTACATCTATAGAGTTGTCCTTATGCTTCGTGTAAGCATCTTTCTGAGCTCTTGGACCATTGGCTGCAGGCTGTTTAGGAATAGGTTGATCTAGGACATATGCCTTTCTTTCCTACTTGAGAACTATTCTCAAGTTCCTAAACCAGTCAAGAAAGTTTTTCCCATTGAGTTTGTCCTTCTCAAAGACTGATCGTAGTGATAGTATAGTAGTATTACTAGTCGACATGATTCTACAATTAAAATTTGCAAAGTTATTTAGTAATCTCCCACTAAATTAACAACCCTCAATGTAATAATTAGTGGGCTAAGATCCACATTTCGCTTAAATTTAATTCCGCTTTGACAGGACACTTAAATTCAAGTTATTTAGGTAGGCAACCTCTTTACCAATTACATCACATGTAACTCTTAGATCTTTATGGGATTCGATCATCATATAATCTGGCATGTTTAATCCCATCTAATTCCTTGAAATCCAAAACCGTTTTGATGATCTCAATTAAGTCAAAACAATAATGAATTTTGTGAGTAGCACCATTACTCATGCTTGCCTCACCAAGATAACTCAAATGCATCCACTTTTGTTGAACCAACATTTGAACGATCTAGGTTTTAACAAGTATTTATTAATTGATGGCATTATGACTTAAGATTTTATTTAGAGGGTTTAATCAATTAATTTTGTTTATATGAATGCAATCGTGGTTGTATCTCATACAAATAAATACATATAAACGCAAAAGTATGCCTGCAATAATCTAATCAAGAGCATAATTCAAACGTCATACAATATGGCTCGCCTAACCTAAAATCCTCCCAAGCCAATGAGAGGACTTCTCTAAATACGAAAAAGAAATACATTGAGAGAAACCTCATTTAAACATACGAGGGGAGTGAGATGATAAGAGAATGTATCGAGACTATTTAGAGGAAGGCATGACATGCATGCCATATTTAAATATTACAACCCTTGTAAAAACTAAAGCCATGTTATTCACCATAACCAAAAAATTTTAAGAAATAAACCACAAGAATCAACAATTCATATAATATGAAAAGCAATAAATGTCGTGATTAGGTTATATCGAGCTACGACAGTCCTGCTAGACTTCCCAGATTTTTCACCTTAATTTGAAAAATCATAATTAAATATAGAAAAAATTAATTGTAGTGGTTTAAAGTTCTATATGATCCTCATTAGGTCTATTTGTGAAAAAAATATAGCTTTTAAAAAATTATTGGTATAATTTTCCCAAAACTAAAATTAATCGTCACTGCCACATAAAATATTCCAGATTCAAATCCTAACTTCAAAAATTGATTTCTCCTAATATACTAATCCGAATCACACATATTATATATCAAATTAAAGCTTATGATGTATAGTTTCATTCTGGAAAGTTTCAAGATTATTAGACAAGATTTGGTCATTCTGGAAAGTTTCAAGATTATCATATAATATCTTTATATATATATATACACAATATAATAATATTATCATATATAATATATATATTATATTATCAATATAATATTTTCATATATAATATATATTATCCAATAATATATTATATATATATATATATATATATATATATGTACGTATTTCAAAAATACATATATGTATATATAATAATATTAATTTTCCTTGCCAAATATAAATATATACACATACACATATAAATATTTATCAAATAAATATTCACACATGTTTATATATATATATATAATTCGTCCACCCTAGATTAAATATTGTATTAATTGAATCTTAGACGCATCTTAGATTCAATGAATCTGGACATTATAGCTCATGTTAGGCTATTCTTATGTCCGACCCTGTTGGCCTATACAAAGTTGGCACTGGGCCAATGATTATATTAACCCATAAGTCGTAAGCGGCCTCTAGCAAGACATTACTACTACCCAATTTATATGAGGATTGACAATATTATACAACCTGTCGTATAACCATATCACGTCCCTTTTGTCATACGATATTTCGGTCAAGGATGAGGCATGAAGAATGTCATCCTCCTATTGCTGACCATTACTTTCTTGATCCCTAAGTACTCTGACTATAGAAATGGAAACTCCTTTCCATCATAATATGACCATACATTTCTCAGACTCACTCATCGAGGGGCCCAATCTCTCTACTAATGTTTGGACATTGCTCAAGGGAAGCAGCTAGGTAGTAACTTTGTCTCTCATATGTTATAAGATACACTGCATGTTTTATAGATTCATCATGAATTTTCTGGCACATTCTGTGATGTGTGAGTGGATGCCCGGGGCCGATTGCATGGTTAACACTCGGGGCCTTGTGATATACCTAGTGCTATGATGGGATGTGAATTTCATGTTATGCTATGAATGTTGTTGCATGCTCTGTGATGTTGTATCTATATAATTGACTATCTTTTACTACTGATATTCTTTTGAATATCACCCTTTTTCTATAAACCAACTTATAGTACAAGCTCGTAGCTCAAAGGGCAAGAAGGTCAGCACGGATAGCTAGAGGTTGAAATTGCATAATTTATTTTCTATGTTCATTGTCTGTTTTAGTATTTTAGATATTTTGATCTGTATAAGGTGTGTATAACTTTGTAACCTTGACGATAGTACAATAGAAGAACTAGTAATGCTAGTAGCCTAGTAACTTTACCCTGAGTTCTTTACCCCAGTTGCTCTATCCATTTGTTGTCATGGACAGTTGTTGATAAAATGCCCTAGTTGCCGACAATTTTATCATAAACTTCTCCTTACTGGAGCACCATATGACCTTCTTTCCCTTTATTTTTGGTTGATTTTTTAATATGTTTTGGGCCAAAACTTATGCTCTTCCATACTTAATTTTAGGTTACAATGTTAGACCTTTATCAAGATAAAAATTGTGCTTTATATCTTACTTGGCTAAAATTTCATGTGACCACTATTTCCAACATTTTGGCTACTTCAAGTACACCAAAATTAACCATTTTATTCCTTTGAGTATAAATAAATATACAAGGATTTTTAGTGAATAAAATTTGGGTTATTACAGCTCTGCCCCTTTCAATAAAATTTTGTCCTCAAAATTTCATATATCATAAGATTTAACTATACTGTTAGGAGTTACTTCTTATTACTCATCCCATTCTTTGATAACTATGTGTTGTTCTCAAATCATATGAAGTATGGTGGGTCCTTAACCTACAGGTCTCAGGATCGAAACTTGGCTTTTTCAAAAATATCAAACCCCTTAATATTTTGACATTTATCAGAGAACTAACGCGCAGTTCAATAGGTATACAGAAATAGAAAAATTATCTAATATAAAATTCTTGATTACATTACAGGAAATCTCCATAGGGTTTGTACAAAATATGATACAAATCCCAAAAATACAAGGATAAGCCAACATATAGCCAACAAAAATTTTTTTGATCAGCACCGGACCCTTAGTTACCGCTATCTGCTGCTTTGTCCTTTGAGCCATATCCTTTAGCTGAATAAATTTTATTTATGGAAAGGGTAAGATTCAAATGAACCTCTGTAGTAACATGCTATCAATCATATAAAATGCAAAAGATAAACATGCAATGCATCATATAATAATGATGTGCACATGTCTGTCAATAAATGTTCAGGATCAAAGTGATGATTTTGTCTAGATCAAAATGATCGCCTTGTCCCTACTTGCCACACAGTGATCACATCAATGTTCTGAAGCAGGCACCAACCTATCCGTACTTGCCATAATAATGTTCTAGAGTAGGCATTAACCTGTTCGTACTTGCCTCAGCTGGGTCTCACACCACAACGAGGAATCTCATCAATGTTCTAAAGCATATGCTTTTTGTGATACCCCACTTTTTGACCAATATTCCTTATATGTATATTTGTGATATTTAGTGGAATAAAAATGGTGAATTTTGGTGTGTGTAAACTTATAGAAATATTTCAATCACCGGTTACACATAATTCGGCCAAGTAAGGACACAAAGAGGCAATTAATGCCCAATTAACAGCCTAATATTGAAACCAAAATTTGATCATAAAATAAAAGAAATAATAGCTTCATACAAGTGTCAAAAATTAGGCCAAACCCAAAGAAAAGGAGCAAGAAATGATTTATTTCGGTAAATCATAAAACGTAAGGGCAAAACAGTAATTTTGACATAAGGTGGGAAATAATTATTTTTTCCTAATATTCCTAATAATTTCAGTTAAATGGGAATTAAAAAGAGGGAAATGGTCACTTAGTGATTAATAAACCTATTTTGGAAAATTATTATCAAGGAAGGTCAAATAGTCAAAAGTCAATGATCCAAAAGTCTCAAATTATAAGTTAGCATAATGGGATAATTGAAGACCAATATTTTCTCTCTTCAATTCTCATCATTTTTGGTTGATTAAGAGAGCATAAAGGGAAATGAGATTAGTAGAAAATATTATACATAAAAGTCAAATTGTGGACCAATCAAAAGCTAGCATATGTTAAACCATTTGACTAACTTAATATATCATCAATTCTTCATCTTTTTCCTTCATTCTCGTGTTGAACTGAACCAAATAGAGTAAGAGAGAGTTGAGAATGGTGAAGAACAAGGAAGAACTAGGAAAGGCTAGGGTTCTCACAAATCAAAGGTAAGGAAGTTGTAATCTTGAGGTTTAAGCTTCCTAATCCTTCTAAAACCTCTTCTAATCACTTCTACTCCTTTGGAACCATGATTTTCAAGATAAATCGAGGTTGTGGAGAGAGAGACAAAAAACGTGTAGAGAGAGAAAAAGGAGGAATTAAGAGGTAAACGTACAAACTTGCTTCTCTTACTTTAGTTGATGCTATTGATGTTGTTCTTGGCTTGGTTTTGAGTGTTTTGTGAAAGATGGACGATAAAACCTAAGGGACCTTGCTATCAAAGTTTCTTCAAACTATGTCTAATGAATGTCTAAATAGATAATCAAGTGATTAGAAGTAGAAAGGAGGTGATTATGTAAGAGGAAACGAGAAACCGACATAACTTTTCTGAGAACCTTAAATTTTTGACCTGTTGTTGGTGTGTTGAAGGAGTAGGAATTTGATGATTTTGATGATTCTATTGGCTTTAGAAAGAAAAATTATGTAGGTTTTGTTGATGGTGAAGTGATAAAAGCCCTAGAATGCGAAATAACCAAATTACCCCTTAAAACCCTAAGTAGGGGCTGCCAAGGGCATTCTCATCATTTGGCCCTAAATTTGACCAATTTGAGGTCAAAAATGGATTATACACACGAAATTGTGTAGGACTAGTCTGAATCATAATTTTGAGTAAAGTACAGTTAGACCGGGTAAAAAGGGGTGTAAACCGGGTTTACGGGGGCATTTTGGTAATTTAGCATTTTAAAGCAAAGTAAATCAATAGAATGAGTTTAGAGTAATACATGGATGAGTAATGACTCATTTATGGTACATGGGGATTGTAGGATTTGACAACTGTCCGGAGTCTAAAACTTGCCTGAGCTCAAGAAAACGGGAGGGAGTTGCTAGAGGAAAGCAACTAGGTAGTAACTTGTCTTTTGCATGTTTATAATATGTAATGTATGGTTTATATGTTCATTAAAAATTTTCTGACGTATTCTAAATATGTGGGGTGGTTTATATGCTCGGGTGGACGCTCAAGCTAGTGTAACGCTTACTGATGCACGGGTGGGTGCCCAGGGCTTATTTACACGGGTATCCCTTGGGGCCTTGTAATATATCTAGTGCTATGATAGCTTATAAACTACATGTGATGCATTGAATGCTGTTGTGATGATTCTGTTGAATGATGACTGTGTAGCATTTTTTTTTATGTTATATTTGTATGATTGGTATTGTGTTACTACTGAGATTCTTTTGAATCTCACTCTTTTTCAAAAACCCATTTACAGTACAGGGAGAGAGCTCTAGGGGCAAGAGGAAAGTAAATGCAGACAGCTAGAGGATTAAACACCAAAGATTTTAGCTTTGTTGGTCGTATCTTTGGATGTTTTGGGAAATATGTATATGATGTATATAGCTGTGTAAGCACGTCAGGATTACAAGAGTAACCTAGTTGATGAATGGTATTTTGGATAAGTAATTACGCTTTCGATTTAAAAGAAGAATCTATAACTAAAGAACTTATAATGATACGTAAGTAGAGATACGCTCGCATACTCTGATAAAATGGAATTAAGTACCGATAAGACTTATCGAGATAGTAAACGTGTGTGGAAAAGATTTGAGAAAAGTTTTAATGCCCACGGATTTCCTTTCCAGTCCCAGGTTTAAATCCTGAGATAGGATTATAATTTACGAACGTTTTCCTAATCCGGGACTTGATCTTGGTTTCACCTGTGATTTCACTACTCCTTTGTACTCATCTAAGGCTATGAGAAATGAGGTATCATACTTTTCTGTTCATACTCACTTTAGCTGGGTCATACTGGCCTTATAGTACTTGTGTTATTCCCATGGGGTGGCACTTGTGCTTTTCCCACACCACAACAAGGAATTATGTGTTAGAGCAAGCTTTTCACCCAAGAGGGGGGTGAATTAGGTGATTACAAAATAATCAGAATTTTAAATACAATTTATAAAACTTTAAGGCACAATAATAAAAAGGAAGAGATATCACCAAGGTTCACACAGGGGTTTATACTGGTTCGGTCTCAACCACTTGACCTACGTCCAGTCCTCAGAAATCCTTCTGAGCCTTTCACTATATCTTCCAAGATTCAATGGGTTCTTGGCACCACAGTACAATCAGCAAGTTCCTCTGGACACTCGCTCTCCCTTACACAAGGTAATATTAAATCCTAACTTAAGGTTCCTCAACCTTAAGTTATCACTATTGGAAATAAATGTGTATGACTGACAAATCTCTCTCACAGAGTGTATAGATAAAAACTGAAATACGAATGAGGATTTGAAGCACTTGTAAAAGTATTGTTTGCAATGTATTCAAGCGTTTCTCTTCGTACTTTTATTTTTCGAATGGCTGGACATATATATTAGAGGCTTTGAAGAACGTTGTAAATTTTTCTGTTGATTCAAAGATGCTTCTGACAAATGTAACAGTCTTCCGTTACTTATGAATTTTGCTGCCGCCCATGAATAGTTGTCGTTTGAATGGAGAGTTCAGTTACTCGTCATGTGTGTGATGGTGGAGTACAGCTGTAATACACTTTGAGAATATTACCGTTAGAAAATATTTGAATATCATCAGAGTAATATGATTCACTGGAAGTGTTTTCTGAAAATCAAGAAAACCATCGGGAGTGATCTTGCTTTCACCAGAGATGGATTTCAGCAACTGAGATCGGAATAATATGTCATATGATTTTGACAGTAATCTGGAGTAATTAGTAATAATTATCAATAACAAAGATTAACTAACAAAATTTGTTGATTTCCATAAGAGTAGTTTACAAGTGGATCATAGTGATTGTTTGAGAGTGTTACTAGCATTAGAAAACATTACTGGAGTGAATATGATGTCACTGGAAGTGATTTGGAAAACATTAAAAACTTCTGTCAGTGATTACAGACTCACTGGAAGTGAACATGAAATTTTCATATTCTACTCGAGTGAATTTGGAATCACTGGAAGTGATTTTGTAAATAGTGATTTCTTCTTGCAGTGATTTTCAATCCACTGGAAGTGATTCAGCGAAAATACTATATCACTCGAGTGATTCAACATCACTGGAAGTGATAACAGTAGAATATTCTTGCAGTGATTTGTATTCCACTGGAAGTGATTTTGAAATTTTCAGGTATCACTCGAGTGATCAGGCATTCACTGGAAGTGATTTCCAAAACAGTGAATTTTTCTTCCAGTGTTTTCAGATTCACTGGAAGTGATTTGGCAAATATAACATATCACTTGAGTGATTCAAGATCATTGGAAGTGAAATCTGTAACAGTGATATATTCTTGCAGTGATTTCTCAATCACTGGGAGTGATCTGGCGCATCACTCGAGTGATTACACATATCACTCGAGTGATCTGGTTATTTACCATATCACTCGAGTGATTTTAAAGATCACTCGAGTGATCTTGATTATCACTCGAGTGATTAGCTAAATCACTCGAGTGATCTTGCTCAGATCACTTTTATCACTTCCTTTGCTGATATAAAATCCATGGACTTCCAAAACATGATTTGTTATCATCAAAACATAAAATCTAACATTATGCAACACAGGCTTCACAATGGCCTACCTAGACTGGGTACCTGTTGGCCTTAGAGGTACTTGTGCTTTTCCCATACCCAGCTCTAGGATTTACCGCCATTCAAATATCATTGCACAGAACATGGAAAACAATGCATATTAATAATCACATAGAATATGAGAGATAGAGTTACTACCTAGGCTCCTTTCTAATTGCCTAGCTACTATCGGTCCTTTAACTTTTGTTCGGCTCTAGCAAATGTCAAATCCTAAAATTACAAATTGATAACAAATGAGTTATTACTCATTCACACCTTATTATAAGGCTCATAAAGTTGGTTATCTTTACCTAAAAATGCATAATTACCAAAATGCCCCTAAGGAATCCAATCTAATTCCTTTTATAATTGGTATAATTGTACTTTTATAAAATTTATGACCTAGGCTATTCCTACATAATTTTGTGTGTAAAATCCATTTTTTACTTTATTTTTGCAAAATTCACACTGCATTTATAGTTTTACCCTTACATTTCTTGAATTTTTGTACCAAGTACTGTTTTTCTTCTTCCTTTTTTTTATTTTGGCCGAAATTTTCATCATAAATTAGGCCAAAAATTATGCTCTTTCATACTTAATTTTGGGTTTCAATATTAGGCCTTTATAATTGGGCTTTATATCTTACTTAACCAAAAATTTCATATAACCACTATTTTCAACATTTTGGCTACTTCAAGTGCACCTAAATTCACCACTTTATTCCTTTGAGTATAACCAAATATTCAAGGATTTTTAGTAAATAAAATTTGGGGTGTTACAACTCTCCCAACGGCAATAAAATTTCATCCCCAAAATTTCAAACATCATATAGATTTAACTATACCTCGGGGAATAACTTCTTAATACCCATCCTATATTTCCCATTACTCAGTCTATCTTTTCCTTATGCAAGCTCATGGAGCATATAGCTCAAATCATTATAGATATCACAAATATCGAGCGTCGATGGCTCTCATGCTATGGATCTGGAGTCCCTAGAATTCCACAGATAGTTCTAAGTAGCCCTCAGTAACTATCAGAGTATATTCCTTGGACTAACTAGTACCTTATTATAGCGCTAGGCAACAATCACAATGCTAGGAATATTGGCCTTACAGTCCAGAGCCTTTGCCCTTTGAAAACTGTGCACACCGAGTCTTACCGTCTTGAGCCTCTACTCGTTTCAATCTAAATGCTTATCAATTTTTTAGCCTAAGGACACACCGGTCCAATAGGTTTTATAGCCTTTGGACATAGTCTAACATCTATGCCAAATGCATATCAGCTCTTACAATCTTAGATCACACAGTCTAACAGTGAGTCCGAACACATTATAGGCCTTGTCCTCTATTTCTCAAACCATTACTATGTTTATGTAATGTTCACAAGGCACATTAACAAACCATCCAATCACCGCAATCATCATGAGAACATTTCTCAATCATAATATGGGACCATTGGTCTATACCAAATATTTAGTCTCTTTAGTCTCAATGTCACGCGAGCATCTACCCGTCTTATACTGAGCCAAAGCATTTGATTAAATAGTCATATAATCTTATAGGTGTCTTCCTAGTATATTCTGAATACTCACACCAGTCTATAGACACACTGGTCTACAAGGTCTTAAGGCATCTCATAATAAGTCCGTATATTTATTAAACGAATACATGTGACGGTAAACACATATATGCAGAACTATTGCATAAAATACAAGACAAGAGCTTCTTGACTTTCTCTATTGATATTCTTAGATCATTTTCTTCCTGACTGACATTACTATCAATGATCAAAATTTGATTAGACAGATTAAGATCCCTAACATTTGTGATCAGTTTTACCCATGGACCATTAGGGCTGTCGCCTGCATTGTCTTGCGGCTCAATACATCAGCAATTACATTAGCCCTTCCTGGATATTATTTATTTTCTAGGTTGTAATCTTTAAGCAACTCTATCCATCTACGCTGCTACATACTCAACTCTTTCTAGTCATACATATATTTTTCAAGGCCTTGTGGTAGCAGTACAACTCTAAGGTTGCCCCGTAAAGATAATGTCTCCAGATTTCCAGTACATACACACAATTGCTGCTATCTCAAGATTCATTAGCTGAATACTTTAGTTTGTGAGGCTTCAGCTGATGAAAGGCTCTTGCTATAATTCTATCCTGCTACATTAGGACACATCCTAATCCATGCTCCTGATCAGTTTGAATTACAAAGGAAACAGAATTCCTTAATATTGAGTAAAATGAGAAGGAAAATTTTATTGAATAACGGGCATACTACATCTGATTGTCTTGATACTCTTCTTACCTCAGGTATCATGATGGTGACGGGTGGAGTTCGAACAAGATGATATGAGAACTGAGATTAGAAAGGGAAGAGGAGCTAGCCTCCAACCAGTTTACATATTTTAATAAGGAAATAGAACAACACCAAATTAAGGAAAGCAACTTGCTGAATTTATACACTGATAAAAATGTTAGCAGTAAAGGAACATTTGGTAGTGGGGATTTTACCTATGAATATTAGAAAATGGGAGGTCTAACTAGGTGAAAGATAAAAAGCCTTATCAGTTTCGTAACTACAATAACCAGAGACCTCTGGGAACATAACCTGTTGGAACTACGGCATGACCCATCATCATGGAAGGTCATATGGTACTCTAGTAAGGAGAAGTATCTAATATAATTGTTAGCAATCGGGGTAGTTAGTCAACAACTGTCCATGGCCACGAATGGACAGAGGAGTCAAGGAAGAGAACCCAGGGCAGAGTTTTGCCCTGGCACAAGAGGAGGCCAGAAAGTCTCTGGAACTAATGTAAGGTGCGATTCTACCTAAAGGCAATTCCGTACGAGTATTATATAATTCAGGTACTAGTCATACCCTTATTGCATATGATTGTGTGAGACTGCAGAAGCAAGAGGGGTTAATTACCCTAATCCATGATACATGATAGTACAAAAGTCAACCTTAATTTTCTTTCAGCTACTAAAGCTGGGAGATGTATGTATAAGGGTTGTTAGGAGTACATACTATTTCCCTCTGTGTGGTTAAAGATTGGAAAGTACCTAAAACTAGTCCAGTGGTAGATAAATTATCTCCAAAGGATATTAGTGGAGTTTGTAATTGAAATTGAGCCTGGAGAAGGACCAACATCCAAAGCCCTATATAGAATGGCAGAATTAGAGAGCAAATAGAGGAGCTATAAAAGAAAAGGTGTTTTTCAGACCCAATGTTTTACTATGGGGAGCTTCAATGCTCTTGGTCAAAATTAGAAAGGGCAAAAGCTCACGGTTGTGACACTACTATGGAAAGTACTTTTAACATATATTTTTAGGGCCTTTTAACTTCTTTTTATGGGGGGATATGATAAGTAAAATATTTGCATATTCATTTTCTCTTATATGATGATTTTGTGGACTATATTTGAGCTGAATGTAATCAATTTGGGTGTAATTAATAAATAAATAATGATTTTCTTACAGCCATGGATAGTACCGGATTAAAAAGAATTAAAGAGGGCATTTAAGGGAAGTTACTATTCACTATAAACTGTTCATGCGGGACTGTTCACTGTTCACTGTAGCAGTTTCACTGTAGCGGACGGTGTGGTCGGTTCACTGTAGCAAAATCACTGTAGCAGTCCGAAAATGAAGCCTATAAATAGAGCTTCTTGGCACCCTAAAATGAGGAGGAAGAAGAGGAAGGAAGAGAGAGAGAGAGAGAGAGTTTCTATTTTAGAGAGAGAGTTGTTATTTTTAGAATTTATTTCTTGCATTTTTTTTACTTCTTGCATTCCTCCTACATGGATGGTTTTACCTCCTATATGGAAGGCCTAGGTAGTCCTCCTTTATGGATGGTATAGGTTGCCACCTACATGGATGGTTTTACCTCCTATATGGTAGGCTAGATTTTCCATTTTCATGCATCTTGTAGTTGTATTTTATGTTTTTGTAATTAATTTTTATGCAATATTTATGATGTTTGTAATATATTTTGGTTTTGTTTTTAATTTTATCATGAGCTAAATTTTCCTTTTCCTAGGGTGATGACGTAGCTTACTAATGACGGATTGAGTCTTAACTTATTAAATCTAGTTTTAATTTTTCCTTCATGATTGAGTTTTAATTATTGCTCTTAATGCTTACAATTGATTGGCCACCTTTTGGATGATTTTAATATGCATGTTGAGACCGGAAGGTGATACATGTGTGTGGATCCTATAATTAAAACCATAATTTGCATATGAAATAGGAATATATTCATATGGGTTGTGTAGTCTTAATTGAGTTCCATAAATCTTAATGCATGATTGATTGCTTAAATTCATATAGGAATATATTGGGTTAGCAATTAATTATAGAATTACTTGACCTTGGAAGAGGCTAGTAATTAAAATAGGGAAACTCGACTATCAATCATGTGGAATAAATAGGACTAGAGTAGATAAGTGATTCAATCCGGAATTTATTAAGTGAAATCTAATCCCTAGGGCTTTTTCTCATATTTGTCTTTATATCACTTGTATTCATATTTCATCATTTCTATCTTGTAATCTCAATCACAACTAATCAACCGACTAAATAGAATTAAAATTACCAATTTTGGTACTTAGTGATCAATCCTCGTGGGAACGATACTCTACTCACTTCTATATTACTTGATTACGACAGTGTACACTTGCACTTCTAAATACACCATCCTACACTCGTAACAAGTTTTTGGCGCCGTTGCCGGGGACTGTCATTAATATCAATACCAAGTAATTTTAATACTAATTTGGTCTTCATATTACATTTTTTTGTGTCTTTTGTTTCTTTTCAGGTTTTTGCTTAGTATATGACCAGATCGAAGAAAACTGAATTACAACCTTGTGATTCTGAGATCGAGAGAACTTGTCGAAGAAATCGGAGAGTTCAAAAGCAGTCTACTTCTATCAATTCAATGGCAAATCCGGAAGGAGAAGCAGTAGATACCAAAACACTCCGTGATTATGCAACACCAACAGTCATGGAGATAACTTCTGGAATCAGAAAACAACCAGTAGCAGCCAACAATTTTGAAATCAAGCCTGCAATTATCCAGATGGTGCAAGCTAATCAGTTTGGTGGTTTATCAATAGAAGATCCCAACACACATATAGCTAGCTTCCTAGAAATATGCGACACATTCAAGCATAATGGTGTTACTGATGATGCTATTAGACTTAGAATTTTCCCTTTCTCACTCAGGGATAAGGCTAAGAGCTGGTTACATTCTCTACCAGTAGGAAGCATAACTACATGGGATTCCTTGGCACAGAAATTTTTGGCGAAATACTTTCCGTCAGGAAAAACTGCAAAATTGAGGGAAATTACCTCATTTTCCTAGCATGAACTAGAAAGCCTTTATGAAGCATGGGAAAGATACAAGGAGTTGCTAAGGAGATGTCCTCATCATGGGTTACCAGATTGGTGGACACTGCAAACATTCTACAATGGGATGACGCATACCACCAGAATTCTTATAGATGCTGCAGCTGGAGGATCTTTAATGAGAAAAAATCTAAATGATGCCTACAATTTACTTGAGGAGATGGCGGCAAATGCATATCAATGGCCTTCTGGACGTCATAATTCAAAGAAGGTACTTGGAGTGTACGAGCTGGATATCCTTAAAACTTTATCTTCTTAAGTTGCATCTATATCCAAGCAAGTGAGCTCATTGACTAGTCAAGCAAATGCAATCAATACTCCTCATGAAACCTGTGACCGATATGGAGGACCTCATATGAGTACGCAAAGTCAAGATGGACATTCATCCATACCTTCTTAGTCGGAGCAAGCTCATTATATCGGAAATCAAAGAAATGACCCATTCTCAAACACTTATAATCCAGGTTGGCGGAATCATCCAAACTTTGGCTGGAGGAATAATCAAAATGTGTTTAAACCGCAAGGGAACTACCAGCAACAAGCTCTTCAACCACCAAATCCACCACAACAAAAAGTGAATGTGGAAGATGCACTGGCTCAACTAACCATGAATACATCTCAATTCATGGCTAGGACTGATGCAACACTCAGAAGCCACGAAGCCTCAATAAAGAACTTAGAGATCCAAATGGGCCAAATTGCAAATATGTTGAATTCCAGACAACCTGGTACTCTTCCAAGTGACACTGAGAAAAACCCAATAGAGCATGTGAAGGCTATTGCATTAAGGAGTGGGAAAGAATTGAAAGATCCTGTAATTCTACATAAGAATGACGGAGAAAAGAAAGAAAGTGAACAAGAAAAGAAGGAGGAAGAACAGAAACCTCAAGAAGATGATGTGGTACCAGGAAGAATCGGCTTTCCAGATAACCCTACTCCATATGTACCACCAGTTCCATTCCCTCAGAGACTTGTGAAGGCAAAGCTAGACAAGCAGTTTAAGAAGTTTCTGGAGGTTTTCAAAAAGTTACATATCAACATCCCTTTTGCAGATGCTCTTGCCTAAATGCCTAGTTATGCAAAATTCATGAAGGACATTCTCTCAAATAAGCGTAAGCTGGAGGAATTTGAGACAGTTGCACTTACTGAGGAGTGCAGTGCCATTCTGCAAAAGAAACTACCACCAAAGCTGAAAGATCCAGGAAGCTTTTGCATACCTTGCACCATAGGTCAATGTAACTTTGAAAGAGAACTTGTGACCTGGGAGCAAGTGTAAATATCATGCCCTTATCTGTCTACATAAAACTTGGTTTTGGAGAGGTGAAGCCTACCACAGTTTCACTACTTCTTGCTGATCGATCAATTAAACATCTAAGGGGTGTCTTAGAAGATGTTCTGGTGAAGGTAGACAAACTCATATTTCCAGCTGATTTCATCATACTCGACATGGAAGAAGACCAAGAAATTCCTATCATTCTTGGGAGGCCATTCCTAGCAACTGGGAGAACTTTAATAGATGTGCAACAGGGAAAGTTGACTTTACGAGCTCAAGATGACCAAGTATCTTTTAACATTTTTAAGGCTTGGTCATGTCCAAATGAAGGTGACACCTGTTACAGAGTAGATACATTAACCAGATGCATAAAAGACGTGGTGAACAAAAGCTGCATGAATCAACCACTCGCAATGGGAATAGTAGATGTTTCAAAATCAACTAATCCTGAAGTACACAAAGAATATTGGGCAATAAAAGCCTTAAATTCTGACTTAAAGGCAGCTGGTAAGAAGAGACTTCTCCAACTCAATGAGCTTGAAAAATCCAGACAACAAGCTCATAAGAATGCAAAGTTATACAAGGAGAAGACAAAAATGTGGCAGGAAAAAAGAATTTTGAGGAGAGAGTTCACGCCGGGATAAAAAGTTCTGATATGCAACTCAAGGTTGAAGCTCTTTCTGGGAAAGTTGAGATCAAGGTGGTCAGGACCTTTTACTGTGGTTCAAACATGGCCATATGGAGCTGTAGAGATTCAAGATGGTGATCGAAAATTCAAAGTAAATGAGCAAAGGCTGAAAGAATATAATGACGGTGCACTCAACACTTTATAAACTGTCATTACTTTGGAGGAAACAACAGGTAAGTCCTAATTTTTTTTAAAAAATAAAAAAATAAAAATAAAAAAATAAAATAAAATAAAATTTTTTTATTGGTTTGGTCTTTGTCTAGCTAAAGACATTAAAGAAGGGCAGGTATTTGGGAGGCAACCCAAAACTTCTTTTCCTTAATCTTTCATTTTTCTTTCTTACTTACTGAAGCACACAAAACTGCATCTTTAAATTTTAGTCTCATCATGGAGGAAATTATTGTAAAGCTTAAGAACAGGTTCCCTACTCTTCCCAAAGATGTGCTTAGGAAGATCTATAGCTGTCGACTTGAAAGAATGAAAACATTCAAGCATTTGGGCCTTCCTGAGGATGTCCGTTGGATCATTGAAGCTAAGGTACGTTTAATAGGTGAGATTCATGATTCATTTATTAAACCTATGCCAGGTATGGGAAGAAGCTCTTACTCCAAAAAGAGAAGAGCTAAAAGAATGAAGGTTTGTCTTAAATGTGCAAGGTGGAACTGTGATCAGCGCTGTCGGAGCAAAGGTATGGTTTCTATAAATCGAGAAGATAAAATCCAATTTATAAAGGATGGACTGAGTAAGGAGTCATTGGATGATATCATTCAGACTCTTGAGACGCATCCTAGTGGCGATGTTCATCATGTTCTTCTTGATTTATTAGACATATTCAACAAAGAAAAAGAGCACTACCGTCTTGGGAATCTGACGTTAAAAGACCCTGTTTTCCAGTTTATAAGAAAACTGGATGGGAAGCAAACCCTCGATTCATAGAAAGCGTTTAAGCCGTTACTGGACATAAAACCAGAGGAAGATGTGAGCCACAATCACAACTACTGTACATAATCTTACTTTTGTCTAATCTGTCTTATCTTTTTCAGTAACTTTTGACTTTCTTTACTCACTTTACTTAATTTCTTGGCACAGTGGCTCACTAGTCATTCGTGTCAAAAATATTTTTTTTCAAATTTTTTTTGAAAAATGTGTGATTTGCATAATTTTGTTGTCGCTGTTTTTGTAATATAAATATGTAATCTTCCATTTGTAAAAAAAACACAAAATGTCTGAGAGAGAAAAAGAGAGAAGTGGTATCACTCTAAAATGCAGTTTTAAATCTATATGCATTTTTGGTGAAACTGACTCAGGAAAGGATGGAGAGTTTATACCTGCAGCCAACGAACTGGGACGTGCATTAGCTGTAAGAAAGATCAATTTTGTCTATGGGGGAGGTATTCAAGGCCTGAGGGGAAGTGTGGTTATTGCTGCAATCATGAATGGTAGTAAAGGTTTGAACGTAAGGGTGAAGGAGTTAGAAAATCACATCTTCTCCTTAGGGCAAGAGTTAGGGGTTTCAAGTCTGCCTGAACGAATGGGACGTATGTTTTACAGTGCTGATGCTTTTATCGCTCTACCCGGTGGTTTTGAAATGTTAGGTGGGATCTCTAGCATTGCATATTGGACTAAATTGAACTTTCATAAAAAACCATTAGGATTGTTAAATGTTAATGGTTTTTATGATAACCTGTTGTCTTTTCTTGATCATGCTGTGGAAACAGGATTCGTACCCCAAGCGACTCGTCATTCCATCATTTCTGCACCAACTGCTGATCAACTACTAGATAAACTGCAAACCTATGAACCTCAACCAGATCTATTAGTAAAAGAAAAAGGTGGGTAATCTTCAGATAGCAGTCAGAAGCAGAATCCAGATACCACTCTCCGGTTGTAAACTTTCCTTAATCTTATTGGTTTTACTCTTAGCATTTTGGTTTACTTTATTGTTTGTTTATGTTTTCAAAAAAAAAACCTTTCTTTAATTTTTAGAAGACATTGAGGACAATGTCTGATTTAGGTAGGGGAGGATTATTAAAAAAAAAAGCGCATAGTTTCTCCATTAGATAGTTAGTTAGTAAAACCATTAGATGTATGGGGTATGCATAGATGGCAGAGTAAAGAGTTATTCTTAACTCTTGAGACGCATCTTATTAGTTGTATTTTTTTTTAATATTTTGTTATTTCATCTTTAAAAAAAAAAGAGGTTCAACCTAAAAAAAAATTATTTAAGTGTTTTTCAATGATTTTAAGAAGTATATAAGTTTGAAGCATGGATCAATTGAGTTTAGAGATTTTATAGCATGATTGAACAATTGATTGTTGAATTTGGTGATGAATTTTGAGACTGAATGAGCTGAATTTGAAAGTCCCTAACCGTGAGCTTTTGAGCCTATATGATCAATAGTGATTATCTTTCTTGTGTGTGATATTCACCTATTAAGTTGTCACTCTAGAACTTGCTTTAAATCTAGTTGAAATTACATGTCGCATGCACATTCAAAAATGATAAAGGCATTCATTTTGTTTAGCCAGAGCCAAATAGCCAACCTTGAAATTATACCATTGATAAGCCCCTTTGAGCCTAATTGATTATTTCTTTATTCTCAACCCATTAATATGTGTTTTAATGATTTATCAAGTGCTTTCACTGAATTCGAAAGATTAACATAGCATTTGAAATTTTTGTGAAATGGGCTTTTGACAAGTGTGGGGGTCTATATATCATCAACCACAAAAGTGCAGAAGTTGTTAAAAAAAAGAGAAAAAAAAGAAAAAAATGTAAATTATGGGTTGTTGGGATAAGATAGGCCAGGTTTATTCATAAGATGACCCATTTTTCAATTGTTCTATTTACTTAGTAAAAATAGCCCTTCATATCACTTTTTACATTCCTTTTACCTTAACCCCATTACAACCTTTAATAAGTCCTTTTGATTTGAATTATGCATGTGAATTAGGTAGTGGAGATTGAGATTTTTGGCAAGCTTATGGTAGTGCAATTTTTTCAGGTGAATTTGAGCGAAACACTTACCCTAAAACACTTTAGAGATTGAGAGAATGAGCCACAATTATGAATTCGGTTCATTTATTTTCAAATGAAGTTACCAGTTTATACTTTTGTTGATTCAAGAATACTATGATCTCTTTATTCTTTAATTGTGTCCTTGTTTATGACTTGACACTTCTGATTTTGTTGGAAGCACTTATTAGTTACTCTTTCTTGTCCGAGGACGTCCAAGAGCTAAGTGTGGGGGAATTTGATAAGTAAAATATTTGTATATTCATTTTCCCTTATATGATGATTTTATGGACTATATTTGAGCTGAATGTAATCAATTTGGGTGTAATTAATAAATAAATAATGATTTTCTTGCAGCCATGGATAGTACCGGATTAAAAAGAATTAAAGAGGGCATTTAAGGGAAGTTACTATTCACTATGAACTGTTCATGTGGGACTGTTCACTGTAGTAGTTTCACTGTAGCGGAAGGTGTGGTCGGTTCACTGTAGCAAAATCACTGTAGCAGTCCGAAAATGAAGCCTATAAATAGAGCTTCTTGGCACCCTAAAATGAGGAGGAAGAAGAGGAAGGAAGAGAGAGAGAGAGAGAGTTTCTATTTTAGAGAGAGAGTTGTTATTTTTAGAATTTATTTCTTGCATTTTTTTTACTTCTTGCATGCCTCCTACATGGATGGTTTTACCTCCTATATGGAAGGCCTAGGTAGTCCTCCTTTATGGATGGTATAGGTTGCCACCTACATGGATGGTTTTACCTCCTATATGGTAGGCTAGATTTTCCATTTTCATGCATCTTGTAGTTGTATTTTATGTTTTTGTAATTAATTTTTATGCAATATTTATGATGTTTGTAATATATTTTGGTTTTGTTTTTAATTTTATCATGAGCTAAATTTTCCTTTTCCTAGGGTGATGACGTAGCTTACTAATGACGGATTGAGTCTTAACTTATTAAATCTAGTTTTAATTTTTCCTTCATGATTGAGTTTTAATTATTGCTCTTAATGCTTACAATTGATTGGCCACCTTTTGGATGATTTTAATATGCATGTTGAGACCGGAAGGAGATACATGTGTGTGGATCCTATAATTAAAACCATAATTTGCATATGAAATAGGAATATATTCATATGGGTTGTGTAGTCTTAATTGAGTTCCATAAATCTTAATGCATGATTGATTACTTAAATTCATATAGGAATATATTGGGTTAGCAATTAATTATAGAATTACTTGACCTTGGAAGAGGCTAGTAATTAAAATAGGGAAACTCGACTATCAATCATGTGGAATAAATAGGACTAGAGTAGATAAGTGATTCAATCCGGAATTTATTAAGTGAAATCTAATCCCTAGGGCTTTTTCTCATATTTGTCTTTATATCACTTGTATTCATATTTCATCATTTCTATCTTGTAATCTCAATCACAACTAATCAACCGACTAAATAGAATTAAAATTACCAATTTTGGTACTTAGTGATCAATCCTCGTGGGAACGATACTCTACTCACTTCTATATTACTTGATTACGACAGTGATAGCAAGTCCATTGAATCTAGCGAGGCCTTCTCTCGAAGGCTCTGCTTCTTTCACAAAATTCTCTTGGCCAAATCGCACATTTCTGATATCACCATTCAGAGTCACTTCTCAGAGCCAATATTGAAGAGCTTCTTGATTTTCCAGGGTAATGGAATCGTGGTGTTGAACCTTTCACTATTGAGCTTAGTGCCGTCTTTGAAAGCTTTGGTGAACTTGGTTTCTGGAGGTGAGGAAAGCAACTACGCAGGGTCGAATCCAAATGCTATCCTACAAATATTGTTGAATGTAAATCGTTGGAGGATATCTTAGAAATCAAGAATAGCGGCGGAAGAGAGAATGGGAATGAGGTGGTCAGAGAGCTTAGTGTCAATAATGGTTTTGACGAATTTAAGGAGAGATATGGTGTTGAACTCGTGACTGGAGAGTTTGTCTGGAACTTCCAGATGTGATCATTAGAGTTAAAGATACCGTTTCTAAGGAAATTATCGAGTGCTCAGTGGGGGTTGTAGCCTTTGTGGTAGATGGGGAAGTGGGTCTTAAGAATATACTGGACGACAGCAAGATTGGCTGTGAAAACCTGGCGGGATCCGAAGGAGCGATAGAGGGTGAAGGTGGAGGAGGAAGAGTGTAAACTTAGGATGAGGCGGAGGAAGGATAAGCAAAACCAAAGACTTATGCTTGGTGGGGGTTGTAGCCTATGTTGGAGGCAATGGAGAAAACATAACCAGAGAGAGGATAAGCTTGGGAGGAGGCGGAGGGAGGGTGGTCCCAAATTCAAACTTGTATGAACAATGTTTGTGGTCCCAAAGTCAAACTTATCTCACTTATCTGAACCACTTGTAAGGCGTCCCTTTTGATTTTGGGGACATCTAAAGGTCCCTTTAGCCTCCCCAAAATATAAAAGGGACACCTAAAGGGTCCCTTTAGGCGTCCCCAAAATCAAAAGGGACGCCTAAAGGGACCTTTAGGTATCCCTAACAACAATTGAGATGTTTAAAACTTAAAGTCTCCTTCCTATATTATGGAAATGCCACTGCGTTTTCTTTTTACTTCCCTTTTTTAAAAAGGGACGCCTTCTAGGGTAGTAAAATATATTTTTTGTAGTAGTGTGAGACTAAGAATACCGAGCAGCATCCCAAAGGTGTAAAGCCCAAAAAATTTTGGCCATTATCCTAGAACAATCAGAAGGTTGAAATAGAATAAACTTTGTAATGAGAATTTTTCAATGGACTGTATGTACTTTGAATGCTAAACTTAACTATTAAGGTCTTATGAATGATTGAGAAATTGATTATACTCATGTGTATTGACAAGCAAAGTAGAACATGAAAAGCATTTGAAAGCAGTGTTGAGCATATTGAGAGATAAGCAACTATATACCAAGCTAAACAAATGTAAGTTTGGCTTTCAGAAGTTGAATTTTTGGGCTCTGTAGTCTTAAAAGAAGGGGCCTCAGTGGATCCTAGCAAAGTGGAAGCAATACTAACTGGAAAAGACCAGAGAATATTGTTGAAATATATATTTTTCTTGGTCTTGTTAGTTATATATATAGAATTTATCCAGTAATGTTTTGCCTTTAATAAGGTTGACATGAGAACTCAACATTCTGTATGGGATCATAGTTATGAGAGGAGCTTCACAAAGCTGAAAGAAAGTTTGACAACAATAATTAATGTTGATCATTCTCAATTAGCAATTGACCTATGTGGTCTTGATTTGCAATTGACCTATACGGTCTATGATAATGTGAGCAAGCATGGATTGGGATATGTCCTGATGCAGCAGGATAGCATTGTGGCATGATCCTCTCGTCAGCTGAAGCCTCACAGACTAAAGTATCCTACTCATGAATCTTGAGATGGTAGCAATTGTGTGTACACTAGAAATCTGGAGACATTGTCTCTACGGGGCACCGTAAAGTTGTACTACGACCACATGAGTTGAACATGAGACAGCGCAGATGGTTGGAGTTACTTAAGGATTATAACCTGGAGATTAAATACTATCTAGGAAGGGCTAAAGCAATTGCAGACGTATTGAGCTGTAGGATAGTGTAGGTAGCAGCCCTAATGATTCAGAATTGAAATTGATTAAAAATTTTAAGGATCTCAATCTATCTAATCAAATTTAGATTAGGGGCAATAATATTAGTTAAGTAGAATATGACCTGAGAATAGCGATAGTGACAGTCAAGAAACTTTTGTTCTCATATCTTATGTAACGATCCTGCACATATGTGTTTACCGTTAAGTATATTTGAGTTATGAAAATATGGTAGGAAAAAAGAGCTATTGGGCTAGTATGTTCATGGGTTATAAGACCTTATGTGCAATTAGGGAAGAGTCGTAAGACCTGCTGTGTAGCCCAAATTCAAGATTCTAGGCAATGACTCGAGGCATGAAATTTTGGGAATAACCTGATCCATGAGAGCCCAAGAAATATCCCGAAGGGGTTGTAAGACTTGAGAATGACGGAACAATTAGTCCTAAGGAAATAAGACCTGCAAGTACAAGCTGCACCAGAAGTAGCTTGGGGTGTCTTGAGCTAGGTAGGCTTAAGGCAAGAAGCCTATAAATACACCTTGTATGGAAATTTCCCTAGGTTATAAGATCTAATGAATATCCAATAGCGTATGGACAGTGTGTCCTATGATTTCTCATTAGGCTGTGTGTCCTTTAATTGCTTAAGACTAATTAATTGATTGTTGATAAATGGTTGTTCTTATATGGTTCGCAAGCATTGTAAAAGTGTATGAATGGTTGAGTAGCAAGAATTGGAGCTTGAGATGTGCTTAAAATAACTATGACTATATTGAGGTTATAAGTTTTGATATGCATCTAGCATGGATGAGGTAAGCAAATTGATAAGCATTCAAATTGTGACGAGCGGTGGCTTGGTACAATAAGACTCAGTGTGCAAATTTTCAAGGGGTAGAGGCTCTAGAATGTAAAACCAATGTGCCTAGCATTGTGGATGTTATCGAGCGCTATGTTATTGGATTAGTGAGTCTAAGAAATGTGTTCTGATGATTACTGAGAGCTATTTGGGACTATCTGAGAGTTCTGAGGACTCCAGACCTATAATATGAGGGCTATCGACGTTCGAAATTTGTAAGATTCATAATGATTGTGTTGCATGCTTTGAGAGCTTGCACAGGAAAGACATAGATTGAGTTATAAAAGAATGGGATGAGAAATAAGAAGTAACTCCCTACAGTATAGTTAAATCTATACAATGTCCGAAATTTCGAGGACAAAATTTATTGACGAGGGGAGAGCTCTAATATCCTAAATTTTATTCACCAAAAATCCTTGAATATTTGATTGTACTTAAAAGAAAAAATGGTGAATTTGGTGCACTTTAAGTAGCCAAAATGTTGAAAATATTGATTATGTGAAATTTTGGTCAAGTAAGACATAAAGCATAATTTTTGTCTTGACAAAGGCCTAACATTGAAGCCTGAAATTAAGTTTGGAAGAACACATTTTTTGGCCCAAAACATATTGAAAAGTCAGCCAAAAATAAAGGGAAAGAAGGAAAATGGCAATTGGTTCAAAAATTCAAGAAATTGTAAGGGTAAAATAGTTATTTGACTAAATAAATTAAAGCCAATATTTTTCCCATTTTAATAGGCATAAAGTCGGTCAAGAAGGAAAGAGGCAAGGGGAAATGAAATTTTTCCACATATTATTCCATGTGGAAGAAGAATGTGGCATATGGAAAAAGAAATAATAAAATATAATGACATGTGCAAAAATTTCAATAAAATAAAATATTTTTGAGGAGGTGGAAAGTGCTTCTTCAAGAAGCTATTATATTCATCCAAGGGGCCATAATTTCATCCAAGGAAGGGAAAAGCAAGAGAGAATAGGGTTTTACCATATATATGGATATGTGGAGGCTTAAAAAACAAATGGCAAAAGAAGAAACAAGAAATTGGCAAGTGTTAAAAATTTAAAATAAAAAAAATATTAAAGTTAAGGAGGTGGAAGGTGATATTTTATAGGCATATTTTAGCCTCCTTAACCCTCATTTTCGTCCAAACAATAAGAGGAGAAGAGAGAGAGAGAGCAAAGCAAAAACAAGAACAAGAAGGAAGCTAGAGAAATGAAGAAGCAAAATAAGGTAAATAGTAAATAAAATTGCTTGTTTTCTCCTCCAATCTCTTGTAAACTCTCTCTAACCTTCATATCCATCTTAAAAACATGTAAATAAAGAATAAAATCAAGAGAAAATCAAGGAGAAGCAAGGTAAGCTTGAGAATTTGTTGTCTCTTGATGATTTATAATTGTTCTTGGAGTTGTCGTGGTTGTTTGGCTTGTATTAGCTTGATTTTGTGAATTGGGATGCATAAGGGGAGATGCTGCCCAAACTTTGATTAGTTATTTGCAAATGGTATTTAAGTGGTTAAATAAGTGATTAGAAGTGGAAAGTAGGTGTTTTGTTGAATGAAAATTGAAAACTTCAATTTTCCAAGGATTATGTAATTTTCGGTCAGACTAGGTTTCTAGGTGTTTGAGATGGAATTTAATGGATTTGATTATTTCATTGTGTTTAGATTGGAAAATTGCGTATGGTACATGTGAAAAATGGAGTTTGGAGGCTTTAGGGTGTGAAATGACAATTTTGCCCCAAAACCCTAATTGGTGGCTGTCATAGGTAAAAATAGAAATGTAGTGTGATTTTACCAAAAATGAGGTTAAAAATGGATTCTACATGAGAAATTGTGTAGGAATAGCCTAGGTCATAATTTTTGGAAAAGTATAAATATAACGGGTATAAAGGGAATTAGACCGGATTCCCTGAGTATTTTGGTAATTTAGCACTTTGGGTAGAGATAACCAACAAAATAAGCATTGGAATAAAGCATGAAAACTCATTTACTAATAATTTGGAAATTTTAGGATTTGACATTTCCCTGAGCAGGACAAAGGCTTAAGCACCAGTATTAGCTAGGCAATTGGGAAGGAGTTCATGTAGTAACTCTATCTCTCATGTTCTATGTGAATGTTAATATGCATTGTTTGCCATGTTATGTATAATGACATGTGGATGGCAGTAAATCCTAGAGCTGGGTGAGGGAAAAGCACAAGTACCTCTTGGCCTAAAGATATCCAGTCTAGGTTAGCCAATATGATTGATGAGAAGCCTGTATGGTATAATTCTTTGCTGGGTATGAGAAAAGCACAAGTATCACCCCATGGGAACAACACAAGTACCATGAGGCCAAGGGGGACCCAACTTGAGGTGGGTATGGACATGTTGTTGTCTACTCTGGAACAATATTAAGACAAGTACGGATAGAGAAGCATCTGCTCCGGAAGATTGATGAGATTCCTCACTGTGGTGTGTGAGACCTAGATTAGGCGAGTACTGGCAGGTTGATGCATGCTCCGAAATATTGATATGCTCACAAGTAGGCAAGTAGGGATAAGGCAATCATTTTAATCCGGATAAAATCATCACTTTGATCCTGAACATTGATTGACAGACAAGTGCAAATCATTATTATTTGCTGTATTGCATATTTACTTTTCACATTTTATATGATTGATAGCTTGTTACTACTGATATTTGTTTGAATCTCATTCCTTTCCATAATTCAAAATTTATTCAATAAGAAGAATCGACTTTAAGGTCAAAGATGTGGTCACCAGCAACTGAGGGTTCCTGTCCAAAGCAAGAGTTTAGAGTTAGTTATCTGTGTTGTTTTTGTGTAATTTGGGTTTTGCAATTTATTATGTACAACTATGGGGGATTTCCTGTAATGTAATTAAGAATTTTATATCAGTATAATTATACTACTTCTGTATATCCATTGAACTGTTCGTTAATACTTTGATAAATGTCAAAATATTAAGGGGTTTGATATTTTTGGTATTATAGCATGTTAAGCGACCCCTTGATTGAGGATTCTTACTCGATAAGATTGTAGACGAAGTCATGGCTCTTACCCCACATGGCTAGGGCGTGGAGTCCTGGTTGCCATAGTCAAGAGGCTGGGCATAAAACATGCGACTGATGTACCTTATGTCATCTACTGGAGGGGCTGACCAGGTTAGGCATGTGTAATGCACTGACGCTAAACATTTTTGGTATCAGAGCTTGCGATTCTGGTAATAACATAATAGTATACTAATAAGATCTTGATTACGTTGTAACAGGAAACATGAATGGAAAAGGTGCCAGTTGTGTAGATCACCATTGTCGATGAATTAACCCCCAGAGGACAAGCAGATACTTAAAGGGCAGCCAGTATGACCATATCAAGTTAGGGGGACTCAAGAGATTACGAACCTCGAGGAAGTGGGTATGATCAAGGCCTATATTCAGGCCTTATTCCAGACCAGCACTGATAGTCAATTCATCTGTTGGTGATTCTGAGCAACCGTTGTCTGTCAGAATGGAGTTAGATCCATATAGAGTTACCAGTTCTAAAGTTGACTCCATACACATGGGATATGATCTGTGGCCAGATCAAGAGTTGTGGGGATGCATCAATAATATATACATGCGGGCTCCATATACTCGGGATACTCGGATAACCTAATATGCACAATATGTGCATGATGTTGACACATGGTGCTTGAAGTAGGGATTACTCAGTATAGAGTTCCTAGATGAATATCATATCCATATGACACTAGATTTCTTCCTAGACATTGCATTCTGGACACGGACGAAGAACATCATTATAGAGTGGGGTCCACATGATAGCTTTATGGAGTTGGTGGATCATATGACCGAGTACGTATTGAACTATATATACTAGTACCAATATATGACTTAAACATAATATTTGTTAGCCCGAAGATGGTTGACCTGACTAATTAGGACAAGCGCAGTTTAGGGGTTTCGATGCTTGGAAGCTGTTGAAGTCAGTACTAGAATTTGTGCACCGATACATTAAGGTTAATCGTACTCAGCCCAGGGGAATCGAAGGATGGGTGATCCTTTAGGAAGTTTTGAAAATGTTAAATCATGAAATGCAAAAGAGTAGGAATAAGTTGTATAGTCGTGGATGGGCTGTATATTATATATAAAAAGTTTTCCCTAAACATTTATAAATGTCTGATGTATGTTATTATTGGACCATCTGTGTGATCAAACTTTGTGAAATGACAAAAATACCGTTGTGAATATAAGGAAATTTACCTCTCCTTTATTTTAATGTAGTAAGACATAAAGATGGTAGGACAAAAAGGTAGGGGTGTTGGGCAGGATTAAGGAGTTAAACCTGACCCAATACAGTAGATAATAGGCATGTTTATTGAGCAACATATAATAATTCATGAGCTAAGGGACGAGCTGCGAAAGGTGCAGTAGAAACAAAATAAAGATAAGGAAAGAGGAAACAATCCTGATAGCTATGGAAGTGAGCACGTATAGCCTGAGAACCCTGATTAGTAGCCTTCACCTAGGCCTTCGCTTGGACTTGCTGTTGAGGGGGAGGGTTTGCAGACGTGGGTGACATGATTTTGCCAGCAACAACTGTGATACCTCATTCGCTTTAGCTACAGTTGAGTATAAAAGAGTAGTGAAATCACGCGGGAGACTAGGATTTGAACCTAGAACACCCAACTTCTGAGAATACTTATAAAATCCCTTGCCTCAACTTAGGATTTGAACCTAGAGTTGAGAGGGTAATAGAATTTCCATAATCAATTTCATAAAACTTCACTAACTCGTTAAGATTCACCGGCTTTCCCTTTTTATTATTATTCATAAGAGTTTGTGAGCGAACCTCTGCCGACTTTATATAATCAATCCCACATACACATTTCATTGGCGATAGGAAGCAAAACTACTAACTTTCTACCATTCATTCACTAGGTTATCTTTACAACATATATACCATATACATCTTTTGCTTCATATACAATCCTAAGACCTAAAGCATTCACAAAAGACATAACGTAACTAGACAACCGTATAGCTAAAAATCCTCAGCATCTCAACCTCTAGTCATCACCGCTTACCTTCTTCTTGCCCCTCGAGCTTTCTAATTGTACTGAGGGTGGTTTTAGAGAAAAAAGGGTGAGATTCGGAGGATTCTCAGTAGTAACACTAGTTAATCATATAAAGATAACACATAAAGCATGCTTCACACTCGTCAATAAAAAAAATTATCATAACATCATTCAGTGCATTTAATACAATTCATAAACTACCTAGCGCTAGGTGAGTTACTTGGCCCCAAGGGTTACCCGCGTAATAGGCCCCGGGCACCACTCGTGCAATTATGAACATTATAACCTGAGTGTCAACCCGCGCAAAGATAGGCCCCAGTGACCACCCCATATAATCAAAACCTGTTAGACATTTTGTGATGATTTCAAACAACACACAAAGCATGTTATGTCATATAAAGACAAGTTACTACCTGGTTACACTTCTTTTGCAACTTCTTCTCGCTTTTCCAAGCTTGGGCAAGTTCTAAGTTCCAAATGGTTGTCAAGTCCTGGAATACCCAAATATACCATAAATGAGTCATTACTCATCCATGTATCATTCCAAACTTATAACACTGGTAAATTTAGCCTAAAAATGTAAAATTACCAAAATACCCTTAGAGACCAGGCTTAACCCTTTGTACCTGGTCTCACTCCACTTTACCAAAATTTTTGACTTAGGCTATTCCTACACAATTTTATGTGTAGAATCTATTTTTAACCTCAAATTGGTCAAAATCAAGCTCAAATGATGAAAATGCCCTTGACATCCCTTAGTTAGAGCTTTTAAAGGGTATTTCAGTCATTTCACTTTTCGTGGCTTTTCTAGCTTCGTGGTCAACATAGACCCTAAACAATTTTTCCTCCTAAACCCAATGGAAGCATTGAAATTATCAAATTCCCACTCATTTACCACATCCAACACAGGGCACCCAATAGGATAATCAAAAAAGTTGTGTCAGATTCTCGTTTTCTTTAGCCTAATCACCTCCTTTCTACTTATAATCAAACTATTAGCTATTTAGAAATTCATTGGAATTGATTTGGAGACACTTGTATATTAAGGTCTCTTAAATTTTCTTGAATTATTTTGTACCAAAACACCCAAAATCAAGCTAAGAACAACTCTAATAGCATTAATCAAGCAAGAGGAACAAGTTTGGAAAGTTACCTCTTGATTTCTTGCACTTTCTCCCTCCTGCACGTTTCTCTCTCTCTCTCCACAACTCTTGATTCAGCTGAAAATCCATGGTTCCAAGGGTATAGAAGTGAGTATGAGAGGTTATGGAGGGATTAAGTAGCTTAAAATATGAGGTACAAGCCTCTTACCTTGATCTTGGATGAACCTTAGACCTTCCTCTTCTCTTCACCGACTCTAGCTCTCTCTTACTCTTTCTATTTCAGCTGATCGTGAATGAGGGCTGAAGAAATGAAGGAAAGATGATATAATAAAAGGATTAAATGAATTTGGACACTTGGCACTTTCTAATTGGTCCAAAAATGTAATATACTTTAATTAATTTCATTTCCCTTCTCTCTTCATGTTTCAGCCGTAAATATGCATGAGAATTAGGAGAGATTATATTAATCTCCAACTATCTCATTGCCACCTTGTAACTTGTTGACCAAGTCTTTGACTTTTGGACTATTTGACCATTCTTATCAATAATTCACCAAAATTGGTTTATTAATGATGAAGTAGTCATTTTACTCTTTTTAATTCCCATTTAACTCAAATTAGTAGGAATATTAGGAAAAATAATTATTTCCCATTTATGGCAAAATTACCATTTTGCCCCTACATTTCATGAGTTACCTTAATAAGCCATTTTTCGCCCATTTCTTCGGGTTAACCCCATTTTAACACTTAAATGAGGCCATTAGTCATGTCATTCAATTTTTCCCAAATTTTGGTTACAATAATAGGTTATTGTACATTAATTTCCTTTTTATATCCTTTCCCGGCTAATTTACGTGTAACCTGCAATTGGAATATTTTCCATAAATTCATATAAATTCATACACACAACATTTCACCATTTTATTCCACTAAATATCACAAATTCACATACAAATAGAATTAGTGAAAAGTGGGATATTACAACAACCTTCTGTCTTCCAAGGGATGTTTGATCCTTTGATGGCAGAGGATTAGTTGTCTTTTGGAGAAAATTTCTCGAATTCTAGAATGCTCAAATAATATCAAAGTTCAACTGGAAATCTATAAACTAGAGGAGTGATCAAACCCCTTAATACTTTGACATTTATCAAAGTATTAACACATAGTTTAATGGGCATACATAAATAGCAAAATTATATTGATATAAAATTCTTAATTGCATTATAAGAAAACCCTACAGGTTTTGTACATAATATAATAAAAATCCCAAAAATACAAGAAAAGTTGACTGATAACCAACAGAAAATTTCTTGATCAGCACTGAACCCTCAGTTATCGGTATCTGCAGCTTTGCCCTTTAAGCCATTTCCTCTAGTTGAATTAATTTTATTTATGGAAAATGTGAGATTCAAAAGAATCTCAGTAGTAACATGCTATCAATCATATAAAATGTGAAAGATAAACATGCAATTCAGCATATGATACAACATATAATATTGTTGTGCACATGTCGGTAAATCAATGTTCAGGATTAAAGCGATGATTTTGTTCAAATCAAAATGATCACCTTGTACACACTTGCCACACCGTGATCACATCAATGTTCTAGAGCAAGCACCAACATGTTCGTACTTGCCACAATAATGTTTTGGAGCAGGCATTAACCTATTCGTACTTGTCTCAGCTAGGTCTCAAACTACAGCGAGGAATATCATCAATGTTCTAGAATAGATGCTTTTCTATCCGTACTCGCCTCAGCTGGGCTCACTGGCCTCATGGTACTTATGCTTTTCCCATGGTGTGGTACTTGTGCTTTCCTATACCCAGCAAGGAATTATGCCACACAGGCTTTACATTAGCCTACCTAGATTGGGTACCTGCTAGCCTTAGAGTTCCTTGTGCTTTTCCTTTAAGGTGGTACTTGTGCTTTTCCCATACCTAGCTTTAGGAATTACTACCATTCATATGTCATTACACAGAATATGGCAAACAATGAATATCAACAATCACATAGAATATGAGAGATAGAGTTACTACCTGAAATCCTTTCCAATGCCTAGCTAGTCAGTCCGCTAAGTTATAATAAATCAGTTATTGCTCATTCATGTATTATTCCTAAATCATATAGTTGGTTATCTTTACCCTTAAAGTTTAAGGTAATTACATTGTGCCATTACCTTTTTTAATTTTGCACATTTACTAAAAGCTGGTAGAATTTTAATCAAACTTTGAAAATTCATAACTTATTGTACAGATGTCTAATTATAGTGATTTTAAAGGCTATGTGATCCTTATTAAGTATATTTTTAAGAAAAAATATTTATCTTAGCCAAATGGATGCAAAACATTCAAGAATTACCATTTATTGGACACTATCACAAAAACATGCCAGTTTACTTGGCTAATTTCAAGAATATATAACCTTTAGTGTACATATCCAAATGACTTGAATGACCTATGAAATTAAATATTGATATGTATAGTTTTATTATAGAAAAGCTCATAGTCAGTGTACACTATTAAGCTACTAAAAACCATAATACAAACAGACTGCCACGCAGGAAACCCTAATTGGCAGTCAAAATTCCAGTTTTACAATTTATGTTCCAATGGTCCAGAATTTGTAACCAGGGGCTATTCACACATAGTTTTTCATATAGAACACAATGGTAACATCAAATTGATCAAATTCTCATTCCTTCTTGATGTCTTGTTCAGACCAAAAATTAAGGTTTAACATAACAATCCACCAATTCATATTTTAACCACCAAACTTAGCTATATGATTCCAAAACCGCATATAATCACATGTATATAATCAAAACTTCATGATCCCTAGAAAACCCTAAATAACCAAAAATTAGGGTAGCAAAGGAAAATCCTAAAAAATCCACTAACCAACACAATATATATCTCAAAGTAAAGCTCTTTTTCACCTCTTGCTCTTTCTTGAGCTCTTTTCTTGATGCTCCAACTTTGGCTCTTGCTAGAAGTATCAAAACATCTCCCCTTGAAATTATAAAACTATAGAAATAAAGATTTCATCATAGGGAACAATTTTTATGAAGAGTGTTTGAGGTAGAAAGGTGATTTACATGGTCAAAGTCTAAGTAGAATATAATACATTTTTTGTGTCTTTCTCTTTGCTCTTTGCCTTCTTCCAACTTGTTTTCTCTCTTCTTTCTCTCTTTGGAAAAAAATATGGCTTCTTGAAGGTTTCAAATGGCTCTTCAAGAAGCTCCCTCCACCTCCTTAAAATGTCATTTATTTAATGGAATTTTATCACATGTCTTGCAATTTTTAATTCTTCTTTTTCTACTTGGCTTACAAGACTTCCACATGTCCTTTTATGTGTCCCAACCATAGTTTTCCTTTTTTTCTTTCTCTCTTGGCCATCCAACAACACATGTTAAGGGGGGAAATATTAGCTTTTTTATTTTATTAGCCAAATGACTATTTTACCCTTTCATTGCTTGAATTTTTGTACCAAGTATTGTTTTCCTTCTTCCCTTTTCTTTTTGGCCAAAATTTTCATCATATATTGAGCCAAAAATTGTAATATTCGATACTTAATTTTAAGCTACAATGTTAGGCCTTTATCAAGACAAAAATTGTACTTTATGTCTTACTTAGCCAAAATTTCATGTAACCACTATTTCTAACATTTTGGCTACTTCAAGTGCACTAAAATTCACCATTTTATTCAATTGAGTATAAGGATTTTTGGTGAATAAAATTTGGGATGTTACAGTATCCAGACCTTAGATCAATTTTTGAGAATACATAGGAACCAGACAACTGATCTAAGAGATCATCGATTCTAGGAAGTGGGTATTTGTTCTTGTTGGTCACCTTATTCAACTCTTTGTAATCAATACATAGTCTTAGGCTTCCATATTTCTTTTTGAAAAATAGCACCAGAGCACCCCATGGTGATACGCTGGGTCGTATAAACCCTTTCTTTAAACACAGTTTATTTAGGTAAGATAATTATTTAGCATGGAGAAACATCAAAACAACCAATACTCCTTAAGTTTTCATAACCTTATCAAATTAACTTCTTTGGGTAGCACCCACTTATAATAGAAATGTTTTAAATTAAAGATCAATGCTTAAGTCATCATCTCCAGGTTTCTAAGCACTCTTTTAGCTTATTGGCTAGCTAGGAAATAATAGCATAATTCCATTATTTCTAATTTCTATGATTTCTGTATACTTAATAAGCACTTCAAGTACCTAAGTTGCATAGCTTATTGCTTAAAACCCTTGGCTCTACATAAAAAGTATCAAAATTGTAAGCTATATGCAAATTTCTACTCCTTCATTTAATTCAATCCTCAACTAAGTTTCTCCAATCGTAACTTATACATAACTATACTATTTATTATCTCTAAATAGTATTAAACAACATCACCACATATTTTTCCAACTTCCAAAAATCCTATTATTTCCACACACACACACACACACAACATCTACAACAACTTAAATCATATCTTAACATTTACAAACTCATAAGCATTCTAACATAAAAAATGTTTTGAACTAATCCTCAATCAAAATTTTGAAAATTCTATAACTTAGCAATAATGATATTGGAGTCCTTAAACACATTTACTTACCAATTTGAAGCCTGAATAATATAATACTTATAGATTTTTGGCCATAAAGTTTGAAATCCATAGACCTTGAACATCATATAATTATTCACTCTAACCTTTAATCAAAGGTTTCAATCAATCAGCACCCTACAAATTATTATCAAAGACAAGACTTAGTTGCTTATATGTCTCTTCATGCTTGAGTAAATCTATTGATATATTTGAAAATCATCCAACTTGATTTTCTTTGGTACTTGGGAAAGAGAAGGACTAGGTTAAAGGGATGTTTTCATTTCACTATACATCAGGCTTGTCTGATGGTTTTGGACAATATTTTTCAGTAATTTATAGAATATGATTGTCTAAAGTGTAACTCAATTGCATTCTACAAGTCAATTAAATGTTTCAAATTTCCAAGTCACTTATCAATTCATCAAAACATACCCTTTTTCATATGAGCAAAGCATTCTAACCTATTTCCAGAACCTTTGCTTTGATACCACTAAGTGACACACCCTAATTTCCATAATTAGATGATTTTTATACATATTGAATTCAAACTACCAAGCCAGGTTTGATCCTGGTAAGAAAAACACCTTTGAAAATGATTGAAAACCCAGTACAAACACATGATTCGAACTTGTAAATCAATGGGCTTTCCTAAAAAAATTAAAACTTTCAAAAACAGTTATTTAGTGGTTCATAAACTTTATTATGACTCATTAATTCTTAAACCTATTTAATTTACTTAGAGTACTTCTCTGCTCTTATCCTAGTCTATTAGTGGTTAAACTATGGGCCCTTAACATACAATTGCCCATCTTGATTCAATTATTGTACTTGATATTATTACCATTTTGTTATGCATATATGGTATGCATGCTATACTACTACTACTACACTACTACAGGTACTATCTTCACTATATTTGTATGTGTGTGTGTGTGTAGACACACAAAACATGTAGCCATATAAGGCTATTAAAACTCCTAAGTCTCAAATGTAATATACAGATTACTAACATAAAATAATTTCTTATTCTCTACCTTCTTATTTCTCTGCAATAACTACCTCCTTGACCCTGGAGCTGCTAGCTTTGGCTGTAGGTCATTTAAGGGAAAGGGTGAAATTTATAAGAATCTCAATAGTAACAATAGTCAATCATAAGATATGCAAGTTCACAAAGCAAGCAAAAAAACCGTTATATATTTAAGCATTCGGCAATTAACATGTAGTACAACATCAATCATAGGACTCAACAGTCCAATACAATACAACTGGTATAACATGTCTTACAACCTAGGGATATACCACATGCAACACAGAGACACTCGTGAGAATCTCAAGGATACACCCTATGCAACATGTGCACCTCGGGTCTTATGGCCTTACTCTAAGTGCATATTCGGTCTTACATCACAAGAAAACACCCCATGCAACAATACACATCGAGACTTACGGCTTCGGTGTAATATCCCAAATTTTATTCACCAAAATTTCTTGTGCATTTGTTACATTAAATAGAATAAAATGGTGAATTTTGGTACACTTGAAATGGAAAAATATTATAAGTAGAGGTTATATAAAATTTTGGCCAAGTTAAGACATAAAAGCCCAATTTTTGTCTTCTTAAAAGCTTAATATTGTAGCCTAAAATTAAGAATGGAAGAGCACAATTTTGACCCAATTTATGGTGTGAATTTCGGTCAAAAAGGAAAAGGAAGAAGGAAGACAACATTTAATTCAAAAATTGAAGAAATGTAAGGGCAAAATGGTCATTTTCTAATAAATGAAGAAGCTCTTAATTTCTTCATAATTAAGGAGCAAAGTTGGCCAAAGAAAGAAAAAGGGAAAGAAAATGAATTTTTGGACATAAAACATGCTAAGTGGAAGCATAGGAAACCAAGTGGAAAAAGAAGAAGCGAAAACTAAAATATCATGTGCAAAATCCTATTAAATTATTATTATTTTTAAGGAGGTGGAAGGAGATATTATAAGAGCCATTTAACTCTTCCAAAGGGCCATATTTTCGGCCAAGTTGAGAAAGAAGAGAGAGAATAGCATATTGAAGAACATAAGCACAAAGAGGAGAGACAAGAGATCAAGAAGGAACTTAGGTAAGTTTGTAAGCAAAATTCAATTGTTCTTGTCTTTAAATCATTAGAAACCTCTTCTAATCCTCATACCCTTCTTGAAATCACATGAAGCAAGAAGAAAACCAAAGGGAAACAAGGAGGAGAGGGCAAGGGTTTTTAGGAAGAAGAAGAGAAATAAGAGGTAATCCAAGGAACCTTGTTTAACTTGTTCATTAGTAGTTATTATTGGTGTTTTGGTTGATTGTTTAGCTTGGTTGTCATGATTTTGCGTTTTGGAAGGCATAAACCCTAAGGGGAGGTGCTTCCTAAATTTTTATTAATCATGTGGGAAGTGTAATTAAAGGGTTTAAGAAGTGATTTAAAATGAAAAGAAGGTGTTTTGTTGAAAGAACACATGAAACTTCATTTTTCCAGATTTTTCTTGATTTTTGGCCAAAGGGAGAATTAGTGTTTGGTCTAGAATTTGATGGATTTGATGATTCCATTGTGTTTAGAATGAAAAATTATGTAGGGAACATATGAAAAATAGAGTATGGAGGCTATATGGTGTGAAATGACAATTTTACCCCTAAAACCCTAACATGTGGCTGCCAAGGGTTCTTTGGGAAATGTATTGTGATTTTGGCAAAAATAAGGTCAAAAATGGATTCTACAAGCAAAATTGTATAGGAATAGCATATGTCAGAATTTTTGGTAAAGTACGGTTACAACGAAAGGGAATTATACAAGATTTTTAAGGGCATTTTGGTAATTGTGTTTTTGATAAAGATAACCAACCATATGAATTTAGGAACAAGACATGAATGAGTAATAACTCATTTATTATAAATTTGGAATTTTAGGATTTGACATTCACTCGAGCTGGACAAGGAATTATTAGACTGGATTAACTAACAACTAGAAAGAATTTCAGGTAGTAACTCTATCTTTTTTTGATCTTATCCTCCAATATCCAGCACTTTTTTTTGACTCCTGGCTTCTTTGGCATGGGTCACCGAGCAACTGATTAGTTTGGACGGGGACTTGTGGGACCCTTACAGGTGGCAGCCCCTCCCAATAAGTTTTAGCACTGCTACATTCTAAGGCATGAACCTGAGACCTTGGTTATGCTGGATCAGCACCCTTTCCAACTGATCTAAGTGCTTGTTGTTGTAGTAACTCTATCTTTCATACATTATGTGATTGTTTATATGCTTTGTATTGCTATGTTCTATGATATGAATTTCATGTTACAAAACCTATCTATGGTGTAGGAAAAGCACAAGTACTATTATGCCAAGTGGGACCCAGCTGAGGTAGTGAGACAAGTATGGACAGGCAGTTGTCTACTCCAGAATGTTACAGCAAGCAGGGGTCAAATAGTCATTTGATCCTGAACATCAAGCAAGCAAACAAGTTTACAATACTATATTTTTGTTACATTATATGGTGCAATGTATTTTTATTTATCACAATTTATATGATTGATTGAGTGTTACTAATGAGATTTGTATGAATCTCACCCCTTTCCATAAATTTAAAATTTATTCAGCTAAACGAAGCGGCTCCAAGGGCAAGGAGGTTGATGTAACATCTGACTTTTTAGTAACCAATATTCCTTGTATGTAATTGTGGCATTTAAGGGAATGAAATGGTGAATTAAATAGTACATTAAATGATAAAACAAGGCAATTAGTGGTCACACATAACATAATTATGTTTGGAACAGAAATTGTAAAAAAACTAGATTTGCTACTAATGTGTTTTCCTGCATGGCAGTTTAGTTTTGTGACAATTTTAAATAGAAAAATGATGTCCAATGCCTATGATATTTTTCAAAATGCAAGTAGACTTATCAAGCTTTAATTTCATAGGTCATATAAGTCATTTGGAGCTGTACACAAAGAGTTATATATTTTTCAAGTTAGCCAAGTGAAACTGGAAAGTTTCTGTGGCAATGTCCAAAAATGGTAATTCTGGGAATTTTGAGCATCTAGTTGGCTAAATTATATATTTTTCCTTACAAATAGACTTAATAAGGTTTACATAGACTTTGGAACCACAACAATTGAACATCTATAAATAAGGATATGAATTTTCAAAATTTGATGAAAATTCTGTCAGTTTTTAGGCAAGGTGCAAAATTAACAAGACAATGGCAAAAATGTATGGCCAAAATAGTCATTTGGCTAAATAAAATAAAAATCCAATATTTTCCCTTATTATTATTTGTGGGATGTCCAAAATGAGTGAACAAGAAGGAAATGATCATTAGGTGATAAATATGCCACAAGTTGAAGCAGTATGGACCAAGCAAATTGAAGTTTTAAAAGTCTAAAAAAGAGGCTACATGTATTAAAAATGCTATTAAATATTATTATGTAAGGAGGTGAAAGATAATACTTTAAGAGGTAATTATCTCTTAAAGGGCCAACATTTACAGTGGAAGAGTAAAAACCATACCATAAATTAAACTACCTTTGGTTAGACTAACCAAGGCAACTTTTCAAGACACCATCACCTTTTGACATCTCATCTTCGCTTACTTTCTTGGGAGCAATTTTTGGCCAAGAGAATTGGAAGAAGATCAAATGGATATTTATTCAATTAAACACTCTCTCTCACCCTCATCTATTAGCTAAAGTCGGCTAAATAGAGAAATAGAGACACAGAGAGAGAGAGAGAGAGAGTTATTTCAAGAAGCAAACACAAAGCAAAAGAGCAAAGGTGAAGAAGGCAAAATTCAAGGTAAGTAGGTGGAATATAAAGTGTTTATGCCATCTAATTTATGTAGAACCTCTTCTAATCACTACTCCTTCATGAATATCATGTTTAGAAAGCTCAAAATCAAGAGAAAAGGAGGAGGAGAGGGATTTCCTAGAGGGAGAAGAGTAGAATCAAGAGGTAATCTCAAGAACCATGGTTATCTTATTGATTATGTTGTTGTTGGCTTGATTTGTGGTTGTTTTGGTTGATTTTATAAATTTAGGATGATGAAACCCTAAGGGATTATACTGCCCAAATTTCAAAAAATCATGATTTATGAGTATTTAAGTGGTTAATCATGTGATTATAAGTGAAAAGGAAGTGTTTAACTAAGTGGAATCAAGAAAATCCATGTTTCTCTTTAACTTTTAGATTTTGTCCAGGGGAATTTTTGCCATATTGGAGCTAGAATTTGGTGTTTTTAATGATTCTATTGGATTCTATATGAAAAATTGTGTGGGAATACATGTGTTCATAATTTTTGGATATATATATATATATATTTATATGAAATTTTTAGAAGTTAAGAGGAGATGTTGTTAGATTAGTTTCTCAGGAAGCAGTTTGGTTGTGAAATAATTTTTGACTGTCAGACCTAGTTCAAATATATGAAACTTTAAAATATTAAAGTAGACATTTAGAGCTTTAATTTGATAGGTAGAACATAACTTTTGGACTAGTAGATTAAGAGATATAATTTTTTAAAGTGGAGCCTTGTTTCTAGAATGCAATCTAGAACAGAGGGAGTTTTGTGAATTTTTGGGGAAATTTTGGTAATATGGGTCAAACTTAAATAGTTGTACATAGGCTTTGAAAATAGTCAATTTGGAATTTCCTGCAATTAATTGTTATTTTTCAAAGTTGACTGAAAATCTGCTAGTTTTCTAGAAAATAGTGAAACTGCATTGTGCAGAAACTGTTGTAACTGCATTAGATAACCAACAAACTATGAGTAAAGGAAGTAATAACACAAGTAATAACCATTTACTTGTAACTTTAATTTTATAGGAATTGACAATAGCCCGAGCTGGAACAAGGATTTTGGATAAACAGTAGGACTAAAAAAGGATTCAGGTAGTAACTCTTTCTTTCGTACATTATGTGATTATTTGTATATTTGTGTATGCCATCTTCTGTAATATGAGCATAGTTTTTGGGACACGCATATTAGCTTAGTTGTGGTTAAGGACCTAAGAGAGGCGCAGAGTTAAGCTAGGGTTACAAACAGTTGTTTGGCCTTAGACAGTGTGCACACAAAATTTTATCATCCTACATGACATGGTGCATCATATATTTATTTTCACAGTTTGTATGTTTGAAATGCATGTTGCTACTGAGATTCGCTCGAATCTCACCCTTTTTCAATATTACAAATATTATAGATGAGGTTAGCGGCTCGAAGGGAAAATCAATGGTTATCAATAAATAGAGTCTCGGTGCATTAGAGGCTACCACTAGTTATTTATAATTGTAATTTAGTTTCATTTGAATACTTGTACATTTGTATATATTTTTCAAACCCTACGGGTGAATTCTTGTATTGTAAACAAGTAATTAATGTCAGTATGTTTCTGCTATTTTTGTATACCTACAGACTGTGCGCTTATTACTCTGTGAATATCGAAATGTTAAGTGGTTTTACATTTTTGGTATCAGAGCTTAAAGCAGTTCTGGCATTGTTTGCATAGTGAGAGTAATCATATGTTACGACGACGATAGAGGAGGGGATCACCACTGTCGGTGATCTGGCCCTTGAGGACCCAGCTGTAATACCTTATTTCTAATAGCCCCAGATGAGTGCAAATGAGTAGTGGAATCAGTTGTGAAACCAGGATTATCTAAACTTACAAATAAGTTCACAAATCCCCAATCTCAACTCAGGATTTGAACCTGGGATTGGTAAGGGTTTTTTAGAGTAATAAGAATTTTTCAAATAATTTTACAAACATTCACTATCTCAGTAAGTCTCATAGGCTTTTATTTTCATCATATCAGAGTATGCGAGTGATCATCTGCTTAAGTCTTACGTTTAATACTTTAGTCATAGTTTCTTTTACTTTTGGAAGCATTAACCCAATATAAATTACTATCTAGGTACTAGGCTACTGGCATTACTAGTTCTTCTACTGTACTTCGTCAAGCTTACAAAGTTATACATATCTTCTATAGATCAAAATATCTAAAATACTAAAAACATACAACTAACATAGAAAATATATTCTGCAACTTCATCTACTAGCTGTTTATGCTTATCCTCTTGCCCTTTAAGCTAATAGCCTATACCATAAATTAGTTTATAGAAAAAAGGTGAGATTTAAAAGAATCTCAATAGTAGTAGATAGTCAATCATATAGATACAACATCACACAGCATGCCATAAAGTCATCATATAACAGAATCATCACCACAACATTCATAGCATAACATGCAGTTCACATACCATCACAGCTCTAGGTATATCATAAGGCCCCAAGTGTCACGTGTGCAATCGACCTCGGGCATCTACTCGCGCTATACAGAATGTGCCAGACAATTCATGATGAATCTACAAAACAAGCAATATATCATATAACATATGAAAGACAAAGTTGCTACCTAGTCGCTTCCCTTAAGTGATAACCAATTACTTCCTTTAGCTCGGGCAGGTCTTAGACTCTGGATAGCCATCAAGTCCTATAATTAGAATTATGGATGATGAGTTATTACTTAATCCAATCATTTTTTGTATAATGTAAGCTAATTTATTCTTGGTTAGCTTGTTGGTTGTCATTTGAGTCACTTAGGTTGCCCTTGAAAGTCCTAACAAAGGCCCATAATGTTGGGAAAGACCATACCAATTAAAACCTCTTGGAAAATATGAAATATGGAATAATTCGGGTCTTGGCCATGGTAAAAAATGCATGGCTGCGGCCAAAATAGGTCAGAAACGTTTTGGCCTTTTGGCTAAATTGTTTGGCCTTTAATAGTCTTGGAAAAGTTTGTGCCACGTGTCAGCTTCCTATGGTTCCATTTTTCCGGTGAGCCAATGATTCGGCAGCATGTGTTAATTGCTTTTTGGTCTTCCCTTTTTCTCTCTCTTAGGTGGTACCATAATTGTCAGGGGAAGGGAGAGACCTAACAATTTCCCCGGACTCCCAGTTCGGTGTTTTGGAAGTTGAGTATGTGACTGAGCCATAGACCAATGGATTCCCTAAACTCAGGTGCTAGGTGGCACGCTCTTGAGATGCCAACACAAAAGGCAAAAAGGACACTTCATGATGAGGGGCAAGTGTCACCTTCTAATTGTGCCAACCAAAAAGTAAGGATGGTACTTGTCATCATTGTGTGTATTTTAAGGGACATATGTCACTTTTTCAAGAAGCCACCATAAAAGTTGTGCCATTATGAGTCATCATTACTTACTTTATTAAAGTTACTTTAATAAAGTTATTTTAATAAAGATACTTTATCGGTGTTTACTCGAGACTCCACTCAGGTTTTTTCTCAAGACTGCGTCACACATATTGATGCTCATCAAATGACACCAGGTTGGAGTGTGTACATGGGCCCAGCATGGGGCCACATACTGGTGTCAGCTCTAAAAACGCAGGGTACACATGTACATTTTGAAAATGGTATGTGCACACCTACACCGGCCTATTTCGCTCGACTAATCGGTCCCTTACCTCATGACATAGTTGGGTGGCGTCTTTCTACCAACCCAATGGCACTATATATATGTCCTGTACACATATGCACTGACACTTTAATCATACTACTTACAATTACCGAGCTCTTTACCTGGTAGAGCCAACTCACATAGTCCTTGAGAGCCTTTCTATATCTCATCATTCTTGTGACTCTTCCCAAACTGGGTTTAGTCGTTTTCCTGATACATGCTTATCCTCAAGTCTCTAAACTCAAAATTCGGGATATTACAATTTTCCCCCTATTTGATAAATTTTGTCCTCAAAATTTTGAACATCATATGATACTATCTGTACCTCAGGGAATCATCTCTAGGCACTCAGTGTATCTCTTTTATTCTAGCTCTTTCATTTGCAAGCTCATAGAGCATGCAACTCAATAATCATATTCTTAACACAATCTCAAATAGTATTCAGTACTCACCATATAGCTTTTTCATTCATTCTGTTTACGGTATGTAGCATTCAAACATCAGACCCCCTGGTCCATCTCCACAGCACTAGGTTGCTTATTGCCTCTACGAGACTCTCCCGGATCGCACTATATGTATTTCAAGCCTTACAGCTCATTCAGCTCCTACAATACTAGATATTCTAGTCTTACTTCCTAGGGGATTACCTCCCCATACCATAGGCATCTTAGGGCTTATTGCCTCGACTATAATTTGGTATAGTCTGAATGTTCTGCTAGCCTCAAAATATATTCTAGACACACTGGTCCAATGTCACCGCGCCAGTCAAGAACTACAGTGCTAGACACAAGTCTTACGGCCTAGGGACACTCCCCTATGCAAACTTACACATCGGGTCTTATTACCTTGAGCCTTCACTCAGCACCATGTTCAACACATCATATTTTACCGACCTAAGAACATACTAGTCCCTCATGTCTTATGGACACTCAGTCCATCATCTTTACTGAATACATATCGAGACTAACTACCCTAGGATACATAGTCTACTAGGTATTCTGAACTTATTACCAGCTCCATCTCTTATCCGTTAAGCCATTCATACTCTTATGTAATGTTCACAAAGTATGCTAAATAGATCATCATCACGACTTTTATCATAAGAGCATTCGTCACGTTAGCATATAGCATAACGACACCTACTGGACCATTAGTCTCACAAGTCACATGGCCCCAAGTGTTCTCCTGTGCAATAGGCCCTGGGATTCCACTTGTGCATAACAGGAGTTTCTATGTCCCCAAGTGTGTACCTGTGCAGAAAGACCCCAGGTGACTCCTCGTGCATAACATAAATCTCCATAGCCTAGGCATCCACCCCCGTAAATAGGCCCCGAGAGACCACCTCACAAATTCTGAATACTTATAAGGTCTGATTGTCTAAGGACACACTGGCCCAATATGGTTTATGGTGACACATGTGAATAGAGATTGGGATGAACCCTAATGTAGTAAGGCATAATGGTAGTGAATACTTCTCGACAGATATAGCCTCACAGAATCAACTACCCCACTCATGTGGTAAAGCTAGCCATAGTTGATTTTGATATGAGAATATGAGATAAGTACAGACAAGTTGATGCCTGCTTTGAAACATTTATGTGACAAGTAGGGATATCATGATGTGATAAATAAGGATACCACAATGTGACAAGTAGGGATAAATCAATCATTTTGGTTTGGAACAAAATCATCGCTTTGATCCTAAACAGTGCACACCGTACGAGCCGTAAGGGTCAAATAGTCAGTTGATCTCGAACCCTAAATAGACAGGTATAGTTCAGGAAGAAATATTTATAGATAGAGATGGTTACAGGTAGTCATGAGTACATATAGATATAGTGGCAGTAAGTCATAATGTGCATGTTTAAACAAGGCAGTAAGACCAAAATATTCAGAGTTTAGAGAATAGAATAACATAAGCCGTAATGCTAAATACGTTGAGCAGTGTTCCAATAAGGCAATGAGGCCTAGAGTTTCTAGTGGACTGTGTATCCATAGAACATAAGACCTGTTGGACTAGTATATCCACAAGTTAATGGATTTCTAAGCATTCAAAGTTATGTTGAACAAAGCATAGAGGCAATAAGACCCAAGGTACATGTTTGTATAGGACAGTATCCCTGATCAGTAAGTGTCAAACCCCTCATTATTCTGGCATTTATCATAGTGTTCACACGCAGTTTAATAGGCATACAAAAATAGTACATTATAGTGATAGAATATTTTTTATTACCATACAGAAAATCCCTACAGGGTTTATACAATTTACAATACAAATCCATCCTGAGTACACAGAAATATTAATTGATAACCAACGATAAAATCTTGATCAGTATCTGTCCTTCCATTTCAAGCTTCTGCCATATTGCCCTTGAGCTGCTTATACTTGCTGAATAAATTTTTACATTTATGGAAATGGGTGAGATTCATATGAACCTTAGTAGCAACAAATATCAATCATATAAAATGTGAAAAGTAAACATGCAATGTAGCATTTATCATGATGCAATAATCAAAATGTTAAGCATATATCCTGACAATGCTCAGGAACCAAAAGATGATTTTGACATCAAAATCATCATCTGTTCTTGATCTACACAAATATCATCTTATAATGTGATCACAACAACTCGGAGCAGGCCTATACCTGTCCATAATCATCATAACCTGGAGCATGCCTATACCTATCTGTACATATCACAACTTGGATCAAGCCTATACCTGTCCATACTTATCAAGCAACTCAACTGGGTCTACCTGGCCACATGGTACCCCAAAGATTCCATGGGGTGGTTTAACTCATCACCCACACCCAGAGTGTGATACCTTATTTCCTATGACCTTAAATGAGTACAAAAGAGTGATAAACTCATTAAGTCTTACCATTTTCTTTCTTTTCATTTTAGCAGAGTTACAAGCGATTCTCTGCTTAGTTCATTAGCGATGGAAGAAAAATACAATCTATCATTGTAACATGTCAAGTTACAAGGCATTTACAGTATATACATCCCAAAATATATTCGTACACAACAAAAGTTATGCAAAATCATACAACTAACAATACTTCAATCTTCGGCGCTCACGCCTCTATCCTTCCCCATTTACTTTCTGCTTGCCCCTCGAGCTCTCTCCCTGTACTGGAGGAGGATTTTATAGAAAAAGGGTAAGATTCGAAGGAATCTCAGTAGTAACACATGTCAAACATATAGAGATAACATTACAAAGCATGCTTCACACCCATCAATAAAAAAATATCACAACATAATTTAGTGCATTTAATGCAATTCATAAACTACCGTAGCGCTAGGCAAGTTACATGGCCCCGAGGGGTACCCGTGCAAAGATAGGCCCCGAGCACCACTCATGCAATTATAAACATTATATTGGCCTGATTGTTAACCCGCGCAAAGATAGGCCTCGGGTGATCACCCCGTATAATCAAAATGTGTTAGACATTTTGTGATGATTTCAAACAACATACAATGCATGTTATGTCATATGAAGATAAGTTACTACCTGATCGCTCTTCTTTAACAACTTCTTTTCGCTTGTTCAAGCTCGGCAAGTTCTGCGTTCCGGACGGTTGTCAAGTCCTGAAATCCTCAAATATACCATAAATGAGTCATCACTCATTCATGTAAAATTCCAAACTTACAACATCGATAAACTTAGCCTAAAAGTGCTAAATTACCAAAATACCCTTAAAGACCCGGTCTACACCCCTTTTTGTTTCCGGTCTTACTTCACTTTACCAAAATTTATAACCTAGGCTAATCCTACATAATTTTACGTGTAGAATCCATTTTTAACCTTGGATTGGCCAAAAGCAAGCCCAAATGATGAAAATGCCCTTAACAGCCCTTAATTAGAGCTTTCAAAGGGTAATTCAGTCATTTCACTTTTTAGGGCTTTTCTCACTTTGACATCAATATAGACCCTATACAACTTTTCCTCCTAAATCCAATGGAAGCATTTTAATCATCAAATTAATACTCATTTACCACATCCAACATAGGGCAGGGAATTTAGGTTCCCGGAAAAGTTATGTCGGTTTCTCATTTTCTTTTGCCTAATCACACTATTAGCCATTTAGACAATCATTGGACTTGATTTGGAGAAGCTTGACCATTAAGGTCTTTTAGGTTTCATGAGCTATCTTGCACTAAAACAACCAAAACCAAGCCAAGAACAACTCTAATAGCATTAATGAAGTAAGAGGAACAAGTTTGGGAAGTTATCTCTTGATTTCCACCACTTTCTCTCTCCTCTACGTTTTTGTATCTCTCTCTACAAATCAATGGATTCAAAGGAGTGGAGATGAGTAGGAGAAGTTATGGTAGGAAGCTAAAGAGATGAGGAAGTAGTAATATATGATTTAGCCAATTACTTTGACAAGTGGCAAATGATCATTGGTCCAAAAATGTAATTTCTCATTTAATTATTTCATCTACTTTTCCCTTCTCTATTATGCCAAATTTGCGTGAGAAATGAGAGTGAAAATATTAATCTTGATCTATTCCATTGCCATCTTGCAATGGGTTGACTTTTACACCTTTGACTTTTGACTATTTCACCTTTCTTGATAGTAATTCACCAAAATTGGTTTATTAATGATCAAGTATTCATTTCTCTCTTTTTAATTCCTATTTAATTGAAATTATTGGGAATATTAGGGAAAAATAATTATTTTCCATTTTATGAAAAAATTACCATTTTGCCCCTAATTTTATGATTTACTGAAATAAATCATTTTTTGCTCATCTATTTGGCTTAGCCCAATTTTAACACTTGAATGAGGCCATTTCTTGTACCATTTTATACTCCTATTTTGGTTACAATATTAGGTCCTTAATTAAACATTAATTGCCTCTTTTTGTCCTTACTTTGTCGAATTATGTGTAACAGGTTATTGGAATATTTCCATAAATTCATGCATAACCTTTCGTCTAGCTCAGGAAAATACCAAATTCCTAAAATTCCCAAAGTAGTTTCAAATGAGTTATTACTCATTCATACTTTATTCTAGAATTTACAAGTTGGTTATCATAGCCCAAAATTGCATATTTACCAAAATGCCTTTGAGGAACCCGGTCTAATTCCCTCTTTACTCGGTATGTTTGTACTTTTTCAAAAATTATGACCCAGGATAATCTTACATATTTTCATGTAGAATCCATTTTGAACTAAAATTAAGAAAATTCCAGCCCAAATTACAGATTTACCCTTGGCAGCCCTAACTTGGGGTTTCTAGGGCGAAATTGTCATTTCACATTCCAGGGCTTTTTACACTTCACACTCAACATGAACCCTACACAATTTTTTCTTATAAACACCATGAAACTATCAAAATAATGAATTCCATTCCTAACCCTTAGTTCTCACTCTGGCCAAAACATAGCGAAATGGATTTTCGTGCTTTTAATCATTAAAACACCTCCTTATCACTTGTTTCTACTTATTTAACCTTCCAATCATCAATTTTAACATAATCAATGGAAATTTGGGCAAAATTTTCCCTTAGAAAATTGGACATCCCAAATTTACAAATTCACCACAAATATCTAGATTTCCAGCCAGAACACAATAATAACTCAATCTTGAACAAGAATACTAGAGTTTTCACAACTTACCTCGTTCTTCCTTGGCCAAAAACTTGCCCCCTTTCTCCCTTGAGTTTGACTTAACCAATAGCTATTCAAAGAAATTAAGGAGACTAAGAAGAAGATTCATGAGCTAGAACACAAGAATAGGTGGAGATTTCTACTTACTTACCTAATTCTTGTCTCTTGGATCTTATTTCTTCTTCCTCCTCTTCTTTCTCTTTAGCTCTCTTTCTATCCTTCTTCTTTACTCCTCTTGGCCAACTTGGCCATTAAATAACCAAGGGAAGAGAACTTTAGAGTTCTCTAGAGCTATGGACATGTATCCCCATAATAATTATACTTTATCCAATTAAATCACATGTTGCAAATTAAATATATATTCTATTGTATAATACTTTTAGGAGCTTCCATCTATCCATTCCATGTATATTTGTACATAAAATTACCAAATTTTATTTATTTGGTCAAAACGACCATTTTGCCCTTACAATTTTTTCCCTTTTCGCAATAATTAATTGTCAAAAACTTTGAAATTTCATATCTAATTGTATAGATTTCAAATTGGGGTGGTTTTAAAGTCTATGTAACCCTTAGTGAGTCTAGTTTTAGGGAAAAATATAACCTTTGGCCAATTGGAATCTCATCATTTCCATAATTTTCATTTTTGGACGCTGCCACAGAAAAGTTACAGTTTCGTTGGGCTAACTTCAAAAATTCATATCTCCTTGTGTACAACTCTAAAAATTCCATATGACCTATAAAATTAAATCTTATTATGTATAATTTAATTTTGGAAAGTTTCAAAATTTTTGGACACCATTTACTATTTTAAAAAAGTCACATAATATAACTACCTCACAGGGAAATCCACCGGCAACATCCTTTTCTTATGTATTAGATAATTATGTTGTGTGTGACCCTTAATTGCCTTGTTGTGTCTCTTGATATGATCTTTAATTCACCAGTTTATTCCCTTAATACTACTAAGGTATAGAGGAATTTTGGTGACTAAAATTTAGGATATTACTGTAAGACCTGACAAGCACTTTGTGCTATATAGAACAATATTGAACACATTAAGAGATAAGAAACTTCATGCCAAGCTGAGCAAGTGGGAGTTTTGGTTGTTGGGAGTTAAATTTTTAGGCCATATAGTCTCACAACAAGGGGTCTCATTGGATCCAAATAAGGTGGAAGCAGTACTAAAATGGAATAGGCCATAAACTATTTTTGAGATACGTAGTTTTCTGGGTTTTGCCGGGTATTACGGATGGTTTATACATGATTTCTCCAAAATAGCTTTGTCATTGACAAAGATAACATAGAAAACTCAACATTTTGTATGGGACAACAGTTATGAGAAGAGCTGAAACAAAAATTAATAATAGCACCAGTGTTAACAATTCCATATCTGCAGGTAACCTTCATGGTTTACACATATACCAGTGGGCATAGATTGAGATATGTTCTGATGCAACAGGGCCAAGTAGTGATATATGCATCCCATTAGTTGAAGCCTCACGGACAGAGATATCCCACACATGATCTTAAGTTAGCAGTAATAGTGTTCGCACTAAAAATCTAGAGACACTATCTCTATGGGGCGACTGTAGAGCTGTACTACAACCACAAGAGCTTAAAGTATATGTATGATCAAAAAGAACTCAACACATGACAGCGCAAGTGGAGGGAGTTGCTCAAAGATTACAATTTGGAGATCAAATATCATCCAGGAAAAGCTAATGTAGTGGCAGTTGCATTAAGCTGTAAAACAATGCAGGTGGCAGCTCTCATCACAAGCAAAGAATGATTGAAGACTTCAGAGATCTTAATCTGTCGAATCAGATCATGATTAATAGTAGTAATAATAGTCAGACAAAGAGTGATCTGAGAGCAGTTATAGAAGAAGCTCAGATGCAGGATAGACGAGCGTAGTCTATCAAAGATATGATTGGAAGGGGAGAGATTCAAGAATATGATTTGTCACCAAGTAGGCTAATCAGATACAAGAAGCGGATATACGTTCCCCCATAAACAGAGTTGAAACGATAAATCTTGGAAGAAGCATACAAGAGTAAATATAATTTACATCTAGGAGCAACAAAAATGTATCATAATCTGAAGTCCACATATTGGTGCCCAGACATGAAAGGAGATGTGATAAGGTTTGTTGCTCGTTGTCTTACTTGTTAAAAGGTGAAAGTCGAGCATTAACAACCATCAGGGCTCCTGCAAAACCCTAAAATTCCTGAGTAGAAATGTAAGAGTATCACAATGAATTTTGTGACAGAGATCCCTGATTTACTTCTAAGTTTTGGAAGGCCGTGCATGAGGCTTTAGGTACTAAGACCATAATTAGTACATCCTATCATCCTCAAACAGACAAATAAACAGGAAAAACAATACAGGCGCTAGAGGATATGCTAAGGGCGTGCGTACTAGATTTCAAATGCAGTTGGGATCAATTCCTTCCACTTGCAAAATTCACATACAACAACAGTTATCACTCGGGAATTCAAATGGCTCCATATGAAGCATTGTATGGAAGGAAGTATCAGTCACGCTTGTGTTGGACAGAGCTATATGAGAGGAAGTTGTATGGGCCGAATATAATTGATCAAACAACAGAGTAGGTCAAGTTGATAAAGTAGAGATTGTTGGCTGCTCAGAAAAGGCAGAAGAGCTATGCCGACAAGAGGCAAAAACCTCTATAGTTTGAGGTCAGAGATCATGGCCGGGTACATAGAGGTTTCACCTATTACTAGTATTAGCAGGGCGCTAAAAGTGAAGAAGTTAAGCCCTAGGTACATTGGTCAATTTGAAATCTTATTGAAGATTGGGCCAGTAGCGTACTAAATAGCTTTACCTCTAAGCTTGAGTAAGCTGCATGATAAATTTTGGGGAAGCCACCAGGGAAGCTGAGTGAGACAAGCAGAAACGTTACCCAGAATTCATGAGCAAATACATGTAGCAAATTTCAGAGACGAAATTTATTTAAGGGGGAGAGAGCTGTAACATCCCACTTTTTAGTCACTAATATTCCTTGTATGTAGTTGTGCATTTAAGGGAATAAAATAGTGAATTAAAGAGCACATTAAATGAAAAAATAAGACAATTAGTACTCAAACACAACATAATTATCTTTGGAATACAAATTGTAAAAAAACTAGATTTGCTGCAAGTGTGTTTTCCTGCATGGAAATCTAGTTGTGTGATATTTTTAAATAGGCACATGATGTCGAATGCCTATGATATTTTCCAAAATGAAATTAGACTTATTAATATTTAATTTGATTGTCATATAAGTTACTTAGAGTTGTACATAAAGAGTTATGTATTTTTCAAATTAGCCAAGTGAAACTGACAAGTTTCTATGGCAATGTCCAAAAATTATAATTTTAGGAATTTTGATAATCCATTTGGCTAAATTCTATATTTTTCCTTAAAAATAGACTTAATAAGGGTCACATATCCTTTAGAACCAAATCAATTGGACATTTATAAATAAAGATATGAATTTTCAAAGTTTGATAAAAATTCTGTCAGTTTTTAGGCAAGGTACGAAATTAACAAGACAATGGCAAAAATGTATGCCAAAATAGTCATTTGGATTAAAAAAATTAAAAGTAAATATTTTCCATTATTATTATTTGTGGGACATCAAAAATGAGTGATCAAGAAGGAAATGATTATTAGGTGATAAATATGCCACAAGTTGAAGCAATATGACCAAGCAAATTGAAGTTTGAAAAGTCCAAAAAAGAGGCTACATGTGTTAAAAATGCTATTAAATATTATTATGCAAGGAGGTGAAAGATGATACTTTAAGAGATAATTATCTCTTAAAGGGCCAACATTTATGGTAGAAGAGTAAAGACCATGCCATAAATTAAACCACCTTTGGTTAGACTGACCAAGGCACCTTTTCAAGACACCATCACTTTTTGACATCTCATCTTCCCTTACTTTCTTAGGAACAATTTTTGCCAAGAGAATTGGAAGAAGACCAAATGGATATTTATTCAATTAAAAACTCTCTCTCACCCTCATCCATTAGCTAAAGTCAGACAAATAGAGAAATAGAGAGAGAGAGAGAGAGTTATTTCAAGAAGCAAACATGTTACGATGTGTAGATAGTTTATTAAACAGTGCAAGTATACACTATAGTAAATAAGTAATATAGAAGTGAGTAAAGTATTGTTCCCACCAGGATTGATCACTAAGTACCAAAATTGGTAATCTTAATACTATTTAGCTTATCGATTAGTTGGTGATTGAGATTACAAAATAAAAATGATTAAATATGAATGCAATTGATATGAAACAAATATGAGGAAAAGCCCTAGGGATCAGATTTGAATTAGCAAATTTCAGATTAAATCACCTATCTATTCTAGTCCAATTTATTTCACATGATTGATAGTCGAGCTTCCTTAATTTAATTATAAGCCTCTTCCAAGGTCAAGTAATTCTATAATTAATTTCTAATCCAATATATCTCTATATGAATTAAAGAAATTAATCATGCATTAATATCTATGGAACTAATTAAGACTACATAAACCATATGAATATATTTCTATTTCATATACAAGTTATGGTTTTAATTATAGAATCCTCACAAATGCATCTCCTTCCGATCTCAACATGCATATTGAAATCATTTATAAGATGGCCAGTCAATTGAAAGCATTGAGAACAATAATTAAAACTCAATCTTGAAGGCAAAATTAGAACTAGATTTAATAAATTAAGATTCAATTCGTCATTAGTAAGCTACGCCATCACCTTAGGAAAATGAAAATTTAGCTTATAATGAAATTAAAAATAAAACCAAAATAAATTGAAAACTTCATAAACATTGCAGAAAAATTGATTATTAAATTCTAAAACATAAAGATACAACTACAAGATGCATGAAAATAAAAACATTTAGCCTTCCATATAGGAGGTAAAGCCTTGCATGTAGGTGACAACCTATACCATCCATAAATGATGACTACCTAAACCTTCCATAAAGGAGGTATTCAAGAACAATAAAATGCATGAAATTAACTTTAAGATGGTGTGTCTCCTTGTGTCTTTCACTCCTCTATTTATAGATGAATTGGGTGCAAAAATTTCCACTTGTTAGGTAAAAATCTTAACTATAAGCCACTAACGTTGACCTTGTGACCACCTTACTCCTTGATTGCAGCCAACTTTTGACAACTAAAATAATGGAATCTCACATTGTCATCTTCATGAAAGTTGTAGATCTGGATCTTAGATTAAAAACTTATATGAGAGCTCCTTATTTCAACATTTGTAACTTCAGTTATGGCCAAATTAGTAGACAAAGGTCATGCTTAGATAAATTCACATGCTCAACTTCTAAGCAAACTTCGGAACTATTGAGGGCAGAACTGGGTTTTAGCCTTAACATCAAAGTTGTAGGAATTTTTCTTAGCTTTCTATCTTATAAAGAACATCCCAATCTGACATCTAGAGCTCCAGATATTTCCTAAATACTGGAATAGGGTCAAAATTTAATATTTTCAATTAATTCTATTTTATGTCAAAATCATTATTTATTTATTAATTACACCCAAATTCTTTACATTAAGCTCAAATATCATCCAAAAAATCTTCTGATAAGGGAAAATAAATATGCAAATATTTTACATATCAAATTCCCTCACACTTAGCTTTTGGAAATCATCGGACAACAATGAGTGACTAATAAGTTCCTACTACGCTTTCAAAAAAATCAGAAGTGTAAAGTCATAATAAAGAACACAATTGAAGAATAAAGAGATCATAGTATTCATGAATCAACAAAAGTATAAATTGGTAACTTTATTTGAAATTGAATGAACCGAATTCATAATTGTGACTCATTCTCTCAATCTCTCAAGTGTTTAAGGGTAAGTGTTTCGTTCAAATTCACCTAAAAAAATTGCATTACCATAAACTTGCTAAAAATCTCAATCTCCACTACCTAATTCACATGCATAATTCAAATCAAAAGGACTTGTTGAGGGTTGTAATGGGGTTAAGGTAAAAGAAATGTAAAACGTGATATGAAGGGCTACATTTAAGAAGTAAATAGAGCAATTGAAAAATAGGTCATCTTATGAATAAATTTATCTCATTACAACAACCTACAATTTTAATTCAAATACTTAATATCTTTTCTTTTCTTTTTCTCTTTCTTTTTTTTCCTTTTCCTCTTTTTTCTCCTTTTTTCACCCTTTTTTTATTTATTTATTTATTTTCACATAACTTTTGCAATTCTATAGTTGATGATATATAAACCCCCACACTTGTCAAAACCCAATTTCACAAAAAATTCAAATGCTCTGCTGATCTTTTGAATTAGGTAAAAGCACTTGATATATCATTAAAACACATGTTAATAGGTCAAAAATAAAGAAACAAGCAATTAGGCTCAAAGGGGTTTATGAACGATATAAATGCAAGGTTGGCTATTTGGCTTTGGCTAAAGAAAGAAATAAATGCCTTTATCATTTTTGAATGTGCATGTGATATGTAATCTCAACTAGATTTAGAGAAAGTTCTAGAGTGACAACTTAATAGGTGAATATCATACAAAAGAAAGATAATGATCAAATAGGCTCAAAAACTCACAGTCAGGGTGTAATGTCCCAAATTTTGATCACTAAATATCATGTAACTATTATAGTATTCCATGATAATAGAGCATGTAAAGTGGCAAAACAAAGCCTACAAAGTCACACACAACAAAATAGTTGTTATACAAGATAGTTGGTGTATTCTTTGTTGAGGCAGTCGGATTGTATGCCACTTTTAAATTAGTAAATTACCTTCAAAAATTATGAAACTTTCCATAATGAAATTTTACATGATAATATTTAATTTCATAGGTCATATGGAGTTTTTGGAGTTGTATACAAGGAGAAATGAATTTTTTAAGTTGACCCAGTGAATCCAGCATTTTTCAATAGCAGCATTCAAAAGTAATAATTATGGGAATGGTGAGCTTCTAGATGGCTAAAGGTTATATTTTTCTCTAATACTATACTTAATAAGGTTCACATATCCTTTAGAACCATCCTAATGGTATATCTACACAATTAGATATGAATTTTCAAAATCTGGTGACAATTCTGCCAATTATTGTGAAAATGAGAAAAGTTGCAAGGGCAAAATGGTCATTTTTACCAAATAAATCAATCTTGGGAATTTTCTGAATAAACACTATGGAATGGACATATGGAAGAAATAAAAGAATCTTGGAGAATTATCCAAAGAAATATCATGGAATAGATAATAATATAAAATTGTCATATGCTTAAATTAACATAAAATGTTAATAAATTAAGGACAAGTAAGCAATTTCTAGTGAACTCCATAGTTCTCTATAAGCATGGAAATTTTATGTTTTTGATGATTCTATGGTGTTTAGAAGGGAATATTGTGTAGGATTCATGTATAGTGTAAAGTATGAAAAGCCTCAGATTGTGAAATGACGATTTTGCCCCTAAAACCCCAAGTTTGGGCTGCCAAGGGTATAACTGTAATTTGATCTATAATTTTCCTAATTTAAGTCCAAAAGTAGATTCTATACACAAAAATATGTAGGATTAACCTGGGTCATAATTTTTGAAAAAGTACAAAAATACCAGGTAAAAAGGGAATTAGACCGGGTTCCCCAAGGGCATTTTGGTAAATATGTGATTTTGAGTTAAGATAACCAACTTGTAAATTCAAGAAAAAATTATATATGAGTAGTAACTCATTTGCAATTACTTTGAGAATTTCAGGAGTTGATAATTACTTGAGCCAGACGGAAAGTTAAAGACTGGTTATAGCTAAGCTTTGGAAAGGAGTTCATGTAGTAACTTTATCTTTCATATACTATGTGAATGTTAATATGCAATGATTGCGATGATCTGTTCAATGTATTGCTTGTGGTGTTGAAACTCTCTGGGTATGGATGATGAGTTAATCCACCCCATGGAACCTTTGGGGTACCATGTGGCCAGGTGGACCCAGTTGAGTGGCTTGATATGTACAGACAGGTATTGAGCTGCTCCAAGTTATAATGAGTACAGACAGGTATAGGCCTGTTCCAACTTATTATGTGATCACATTACATAGGTGAATTCCATGTTGAATTCCTATGTACGAGATATGATATTGCAGATCAGGAATGGATGATCATTTTGATCCAGACAAAATCATCATTTGGTTCATGAGTATTGTCAGATAGGCCTAGGCATTTTGATTGCTGCATCATGATAAATGTTGTATTGCATGTTTTCTTTTCTAATTTTATATGATTGATATTCTGTTACTACTAAGATTCGTATGAATCTCACCCTTTCCATAAATTAAAAATTTACTCAACTAGAAGAAACGGCTTAGAGAGCAAAGTAGTGGATATTAGCAACAGAAGGACTGGTGTTGGTTCAAGAATTTCTTTGTTGGTTATCTAAAAATTTTTCTATGTAGTTGAATACATACAAACCCCTTGGGTTTATCTGTAGTGTAATCAAGAATATTGTATCAGTATATTGTACTATTTATGTATGCCCATTGGACTGCGCATTAATACTCTGATAAATGTCAAAATAATAAGGGGTTTGACATTTTTGGTATTAAAACATGCAATTCTGGAAATGACATAATAGTATACTGATATGGTCTTGATTACGTTATAATAAGAAAGATGAATGGAATAAGGTGACAGAAGAACATATTATTGGTAAATTTTCTTGAAGGACTAGAAGATTCCTAGAGGGTAGACTGGACGACTATGCCCAATGAAAAGTGGTACGAGGAAGCTGTAGGCTTCAAGGAAGTAAATGGGGGCTTCAAGCTACAAGCCCCAACCCAAACCAGGCTCGACATCCAAGTTATTTGTAGATGATGTGAAGCAACCGCTATTCATGGGAATGAAGTTAGATCTATATAAGGTTACCTGCTTTGTATTAGAACTTGTACACATGGGATACGACCTACAGTCAAATCAAGAGTTGAGAAGATGAATTAGGATTATGTTTATGTGGGCTCTCGGTGTCAGGATACTTTAACCCCCCTCAGTAACATAGCACATGTATGATATTGATATATTGCATTAGAAGTAAGAATTTTATAGTATAGAGTTCTCGTACAATGATCATATTCATATGGCATAGAAATTTTCTTCGCTACTGCATTCTAGACATGGAAAAGGACCGACCTGTAAAGTATAACCTATATGATACCCTTATGAAGATAGTAGAACTTAGGACCAAGTATGTATCAGATTATATGTACTAGTACTGATAAATGATTTATACATAATATTTAGACACCCGAAGATGGTTAACCCGATTAAACAGATCGAGGGCAATCCAGGAGTACCGAGGTTTGGAAGCAGTTGATGCCAGTACAAGCATTTTTGCTTCGCTACATGAAATTTAAGCGTGTTCAACCCAAAGTAATGGAAGGATGGGTGATCCCCTGGGAAGTTATTAAAAATGTTAAGCCATAAGATGTAATGGAGTAAAAGCATGTTGTAAAGTCACCTATAGTAGTGTAGTACCTAAAAGTTGTTCTGTAACTAATGTAAAAATCTGTGATAGGTTAATATTGAAGTATATATGTGTTTAAACTTCTGTGAAAGGACAAAAATGCCCTTGTAAACATGTGGAATATACCTCTTCCCTATTTTAATATAGGGAGACATAGAAATAGTAAGATAAAGAAGTAAAGATGCGAGGTAAGGTCAGGGAGCTAGACCTGACCCAATACAGTAGATAATAGGCGGGTTAATGAAGCAGTATGTAATGGAAATATGATCTAAATGACAAGCTATGAGGAGTGCAGTAAAAGTAAGATGAGGATAAGGAAAGAGGAAACAATTATGGTAGCAGGGTAATGAACGTAGATAGCTTATAAACTCTAACCAATAGCCTTCATCTAGGGTTTTTCTTGGACCAGCTGTTGATAATGAAAGTCCACAGACATGGGTGACACAATTCTGCCAGTAATGATCTCCTACTTCCAAGGGAAGTTCGATCCTCAAATAGAAAAGGAGTAGTGGCCTCATATAGAGGGAATTTCTAGAATTTTACTAAAGAGCAGCTGATAATTCATAAACTAAAGGAGAAGGCAAATTGATAGGGAATAACACATTAAAGGGATGCGGATAAACAAGAGTAAAGGAAATCCCCAGGATTCTATCAGAGTGGCTCAATGGAAGCGTAGTGGGCCCATAACCCATAGAACTCAGAAGGCTGCTAACTACAAGAAAACAAGGATGGCCAAGGCTTGTGTCTAAGCCTCACCTGAGTTTGGTATCAACAACTAATACATCTATGGGTAATGAGGTGTGAGTACAGATATGGTAGTACAGAGATTAAGATCAGGACTAGAAAAGGAATTAGTCTCCAAACAATACATTGAATTTAATAAAATAGTGGAGTAACATCGAGTCATTGGAAGTCAACTTATTTAGTGAGTATACAAGCAACAAAACGGATACTAAGGGAGCAATGCATGTTGACATTATGATTAACCCTATTATTCAAAAAGTTCTACAGTACTTTAGTTAGATTATTAATCTATTATAATGTCAGCAAGCAAGGCATTTGGCCAGTAACTACCCACAACAACAATGGATAGGGGAGCTGAGGCAGAGAACTCAGGGTAAGATTTGCAATGATACAAAAAGAAGCCAGTAAGTCTCTAGAACTACTCTACAATACGAATCTACCTAATGGTAATTCCGTGTAAGTATGGTGTGATTAGATGTTAGTACTTCCTTAATGACATATGATTAAGTGAGATGACTACCCTAAGTACACAATATTTACTCCATGAAAAAAAAAATTAAATTATATCTACACCTATAGGTGTCAAATCCATTAGGATAATGTTTATGAAACATGTAATAAACATTAAAGGATAAGCATTGGCAATAAACCTGATTAGCTTATAATGGTATGAATTGGGAGTAATTGCTAGTAATGGTTGATTGATGATAACGATGTTTCGCTAGATCGTGGAAGCAAAGTTATTTAACCTAATTCACAATCATACATCGATGCAATCTTAAATTTTCTCCTAGCAGTCACAGTTGAGGGATCTCTTTATAAGGAAGATTAAGGGTGCATGATATTTTAACAAGCATATTGAGGTTGAAATCGCACTAAAAATATCTTGATAATAAATGGATTCCTTGAAATATTTTAAAGGATGTTAATAAGATGCCTCTGAAAAGGAAAACAGAATTTATAATTGAGATCAAAATCTGGAAAGGAGATCGATGCTTAGACCCTAATATGGAATGATTTCAAGTTAAGTGGCAAAATTGATAGATAAGTATTTCACTCTGTGGAGCTCAATGCTCTTTGACAAGAATTAGCAAGGTAGAAGCCGAGAGTTATGGGCAGCATTCTTGAATAGATGAAAAGCTAAAATAAAAAGAATTGTATGACTTGAGGAATATTACAATAGACTATATGTCCTATAAATGTGGAATTTGACCAATTAGGTCTTGTAAGCAAATGAGAAGCAATGATGTCTTGTGTGATTACTAAACAAGGTAAACCCCGAAGGGTACTTGAATGCATTACAGAGCACATTATGGGATAAGAAATTCTATACCAATGTGAGTTTTGGCTTTCAGAAATTAAACACCTAAGTCATATAGTCTCATAAGAAGGGAACCTATTGGATCCCAGTAAAAGTTGAAGCAGTACTAATTGGAAAGGCTAGAAAATTCTAGTTTTTTGAGTCTTAATGATTATTTTGAATGAGTTATATGGTATTTCCCTAGTATTGTTTTTCCTTTTAAGGCCGATGTGATAACTTAATGCTTTATGTGGGATGATAGTTATGAGAGAAGCTTCATAAGGCTGGGAGAGGGATTGATGATGATATTGACCTAAGTGGTCTCGATTTGACCTCTGTAGTCATGATTTGTGATTGGCCTGTGTGGTCTTGAATTGCGGTGACCTATATGGTCTGTAATAATGTGAATAAGTATAAATTGGAATATATCCTAATACAGCAGGATAACATTGTGGCATGAACCTCTCGTCAGCTAGAGCCTCACAAACTAAGATATCCTACATATGATATGATAGTTTCCACTGTTTATGTATCAGGGAAATATGAAGATATTATTCATACGAAATGCCATAGAGTTGTGCTGCAACCACTAGAGTTGAAATAACTGTGCAATTATAAAGAGTTGAACATGAGATAGCATTGATAGATAGAATTGCTTAACAATTTTAACCTGGAAGTTAAATATTGTCCATAAAGTGTTAATGTGATTGCGGATGCCTTGAACAACAATAGTGGAGATCAAGGAACTTTGTTCCCATATTTAATGAAGTGGCTTGGTCTGTATGAGTTCATTCGTAAGCTTATAAGTGTTGAGAAAATACAGTAGACAGTAAGACCTATTGGATCAGTATGTCTAAAGGCTAGAAGACCTTCAGAGCAAACAATGAAACACCCTTCCTTACAATACCTCACCGGCTCTTAGTTCCATTAAATCAGAGTAAGCGAGCGATTACTTTAATAAACTAAAAGCCATTCACTTTATTTACATTAGAGCGATCCTCTACTTATACAACATTCATACCTATAAATACATAGAATACAAATAGTAGTACACCGCACTACGGTCTTCTCTTCCGTGCATACTTTCATGCATCCTTCAATCTGCCTAAAATGGTTATTTGGGAGGAGTGAGATTCGAGAGAATCTCAGTAGCGAACAATACCACTATGCATGACAGATATATATGAATGTGTAACACCCCAATTTTCAATCACCCATATTCCTCCTATGTAATTGAAACACCTAATGGAATAAAATGGTGAATTTCCTATTATATAGGTCAAAAATTGGCCAAACCAAAGGAAAAGAAGCAAGAAATGATTTATCGGGATAATAATAAATTGTAGGGGTAAAATCGTAATTTTTCCAAAATGTGGGAATCAATTATTTTTCTCTAATTTTCCTAATGATATCAATTATATGAGCACTAAAAAGGAGGAAATTGCTACTTGATAATGAATAAGCCCATTTTGGTCAATTATTATCAAACAAGGCCAACTAGTCAAAGTTAAAGAATAAAAGTCAACAATTTGCAATATGACAATGGGATAGTGAGATTAATATTTTTCCTCTCTTTTCTCATGCAATACGGTGGAATGATGCAGCAATAAGGGAAATAAAATAATCAAACAAGAAAAAGAATTGTAGACCAATGGAATAGTACCACTTATTAAGTTATTATATTAATTTAATATATTATTCCTTTCCTTCATTCTTCATTCCATTCCTCGTCCAAACTGATCAGAAAGAATGAGAGAGAGAGCTGAGAGGTGGTGGAAGAACGAGAAGCAAGAAGAAGCTAGGGAATTCTTCAAACTCAAGGTAAGAAGCTTGAAACTTATGATTCATGCTTCCTAGACCTACTATGATCTCTCTTGCTCATCTCTTCATCTTTGAACCATGGTTTTAAAGAGTTACCAAGAGGAGAGAGAGAAAACATTCAGACGTTGAGGAGAGAGAAAGTGAAGAAACTCAAAGGTAACTCTCCAAACGTGATTCTATTGCTTAAATGGATGCTAGTAGTGTTATTTTTGGATTAGTTTGGTTGTTATTGGGAACGAAAGATGAAGAAACTCCAAGAACTCTGAAATTCAAGTTTCTCCAAACCTTACCTAATGATCATGTCAATAGCTAATAGTTTGATTATAAGTAGAAAGGAGGTGATTAAGTAAGTCAGAACGAGAAACCGACACAATTTTTCTGATAACTTAAAATCTGAACCCTGTGCTGAACGTGATAAAAGAGATGGAATTTGATAATTCCAAAGATTCTATTGGGTTTAGATGATGAAATTGTGTAGGGTTTATTTTGATGATTAAGTGAGAAAAGCCCAAGAATGAGAAATGACAAAATATGCTTTAAAACACAAATGAAAGGGTAACCAAGGGTATTTTCATCATTTGACCCTGAATTTGACCAATTTGAGGTCAAAAAGGGATTCTACACGCGAATTTGTATAGGAATAGCCCGTGTCATGATTTCTGGTAAGGTCCAGATAGACCGGGGCTACAGGGGCATTTTGGTGATTTAGCATTATTAAGCTAAGTTAACCAATATCATGAGATCAAAATAAGGCACAAATGAGTGATAACTCACCTATGATATTTGGGTATTGTAGGACTTGAGGATGGTCCGAAGTTTAAGTTTTCCTGAGCACTAAATTGCGAGGAAAGAACATAAGGAAAGCAATAAGGTAGTAACATCCTTCTTACATATACTATGTGATGCAACTATGAATGTCATACATGTAACATGACCTAGTGTCCTAGACACACCCATTCACCATGTTGTGGTCAGGGACCCAACAGAGGCACTAAGTCGACCAAGGGCAAACGTAAAGTTTGACCTTAGGCTAGTGTACACACATACGTTGGATCATCTTACATTTCATGACCTTGCATATCTATTTTTTGCATTTTATTTTATGTAAGCATGTTGCGACTGACATTCTCTTGAGTCTCATTCTTTCCAAACAACAAAACCATTTCAGCTGAAGTAGGCAGCTCAAAAGGCAAGGTAGTGGCAACCGGTGATTAGAGTCTCAGAGTTTTGTTGCGATTATAGCGGTTTCGCATGTACTTAGTTATTATTGTGTTGGTACTCTTTGAACATGTATCTACATGTGTTATCAAACCCTTGAGGGTAATCTTTGGTAATGTAAACTAATATGATGTATTTATATGTTTCCGCTATTTTGTATTCTTTTTGTTACTAAATATGCTTATCGCCCGTAATTATTTATCCTTACAAAAGGGGCGTTACAAATGCATGACATGCTTGCCTACACTATTTCATGCCAACATAATGAAATGATGCGTGCTCGATGCTATGACATACACATGGCCATTGCACAAATATAATAGAGCTTCAACCAATCATACATGTTATACACAAATAGGTATAACAGTCACATAATCAATACAAGACATACATATCATACACATGAAAGAAAGCTATGTTCACTACCTATCGCACTTCATGTCCGTCCTCAATCCATCATCCTTGCTCCATTTTCGGGCACGTCCATTCGTCGAGTCCTAGAATTCCAAATACATTTAATGAGACCCTACTCATCCATATAACATTCTAGACTCATTATCAGTTGATAACTTAGCCCAATTACGCTAAATTACCAAAATGTCCCCGGAAACCCGGCCTAACTGTACTTTTACAGAAATTATGACCTAGGCCAATCATACACCATTTTACATGTAGAATCCATTTATAACTTTATATCAGTCAAATTTAGGCCCGAATGATAGAAATACCCTTGACAACTCTTATTTAGAGCTAAACGGGGTAATTCGGTCATTTCACTCCCCAGGCCTGTTCTCAATTCGTCATCAACATGAACCCTACACAATTTACCCGTCTAAACTCAATGGAATCATCCAATCAATGAAATTCTAATTCATGGCTCACACCTGACGCATGATAGCCAATATAGAGTTCTCAGAAGAGTTGTGTCGGTTCCTCTCTTTCTTTAACTTAATATCTTCCTTTCTACTTCTTACTACTGCTGGGATTCGTACACGTAGTGGAAGAAATTAACCATTTAAAATCCTCAAATCCCAATCATGGATCTATCAAAGACATCTAAATCGAGTAGTTAGAATAGTACCTTTGTGGTTTTCGCGCTTTCGATCTCTATGAGTCAATACTTCTGATCGCCTCCCTCTACCGGTATCTACACGAACAAGACCCAATGCGACAGCATGCTAGCTCCTCTGAGATTCCTCTTTAGGGTTTCTTATGGCTCTCCAAATCGTCCGTACAGCCTAGGGTTCTCTAACCCTTCGAATTTTATAATTGATGTAGGCCGTATTAGATTTTCAAAATTTAATCTTAATTAATTTTGAAATTCAAATTAAATTAAATAAATATGATTTAATTAAATCTGTCTAACGGATTCAATTTATCATATTTATTTAATCTAAATAAAGAGCCAATAGATTTAATTTATCTTTATAAATTAAATCTAAGATATGATATATGTATTAGCTTTAATTATTTAATTTATCAAATAAATTAAATATAAAACTAACACCTTATAATAATATTATAATATGTATATAATATTACTACAATTATTATTTTTTTTCAAATATATATATATATAAATTCATCCACCCTAGGTCAAATATTGTATTCATTGAATCTTAGACACATCTTAGATTCAATGAATCTGGACATCATAGCTCGTGTTGGGCTATTCTTATGTGCAACCCTGTAGGTCCACATGAAGTTGGCAGTGGGCCAAAAACTGTTCTAGCCCATAAGTCGCAAGCAGCCTCTAGCCAAACATTGCAACTACCCAATTCATATGAGGATCAATGATACGATGCAACCTATTATACAACCATGTCACGTCCCTTTTGTCACACGATATTTTGGTCAAGGATGAGGCATGGACAGTGTCATCCTCCTGTTCCTGACCATAACTTTCCCGATTCCTGAGTAGTCTGACTATAGAAATGCAAACTCCTTTCCATCTTAGTATGGCTATACATTTCTCAAACTCACTTATCGAGGGGCCCAGTAATATCTCTCTACTGATGTGAGGGACAAATTCCATCTTGACCATTCACATTCCTCTGCATGAAAACCACTAAGCTCGATCAAAGCCTTTATCATCATCCGGTCAAAGGTAACTTTTGACTTGGTCAAAGATTAGCGACTCTCATGTAGGAAACGATGATGATCTCAGGTCAAAGGGCATTGTGACGCGGTTATACATGAGATAAGCTTATGACTTAATCCATGTAGCTTTCTCATAGTGGGTCGATCCAACACCTTGTACTCCTAAAAATGCCTAAGACTTTGATTTGTATCTCCATACTTCATCAAAGTCATACTGGTCTTATTTTATCTTTGCTCCCGCATAGATAACCGACCAAGGACATTTAGGATAATCTTTACGATTTATCCAAGGATACAGTTATCATAATAAATATGTGAATGATATGATAAGAAAACGGAGAAATTCATTAAATAACAATAATGTCTAAAGTATAATGATTGGCCCCTAGGGCATAATTTCCAACATCCTCCCACTTACACTAGGTACAATCATTAATTTGCCTAATTCCCATTATCCTAACATGACGCTCATGTTTTGCTTGCGTAAGTGGCTTGGTAAGAGGATCAGCAGCATTATCTTCTCCTGGTACCTTACATATTTTTATATCACCTTTATCATTGATTTCTCTGATAAGATGAAATCGCCTGAGTATATGTTTGGTCCTTTGATGTGACCTAGGCTCCTTGGCCTGCGCAATAGCACCGATATTGTCACAGAACATATCTATTGGATTTGAGATGGTAGGCACTACCCCTAGTTCAGTAATGAACTTTCTGATCCAAACAGCTTCCTTAACTGCATCCGATGCTGCTATATACTCAGCTTCTGTTGAAGAATCTGCTACAGTGCTCTGCTTAGAGCTCTTCCAGCTTACCACACCACCATTTAGAAGAATATATATCCAGACTGCGATCTGAGATCATCTTGGTCAGTTTGGAAACTTGCATCTGTGTAACCAGTTACACAGAGCTCATCATCCAATCTACCGTATACCAAGAATAAGTCCTTAGTCCTTCTTAAGTACTTTAGGATATTCTTGACAGTGGTCCAATGACCCTTACCTGGATCTTGTTGATATCTGCTGGTCATACTTAAGGCAAATGAGACATCTGGTCGAGTACATAGCATGGCATACATGATGGATCCAATGGCAGAGGCATATGGAACCTTACTCATGCGGTCTCTTTGATCAGGTGTACTAGGACACAGATCCTTACTGAGATGGATGCCATGAGACATAGGCATGTAACCTCATTTTGAATCCTGCATACTGAATCGATGTACTATCTTGAATATGTATGTGCTCTGACTTAGGCCTATTAGCCTCTTGGATCTATGTCTATACATCCTGATCCCCAGGATGTAAGTGGCTTCGCCTAAGTCTTTCATTGAGAAAGACTTTCCTAACCAAGACTTGATACTCTGCAAGGTAGGAATGTCATCCCAATGAGTAGGATTTCATGTACATAAAGCACTAGAAATACAAATGTGCTCCCACTAACCTTCTTGTAAACACAAGATTCATCGATATTTTGAATGAATCCAAACTCTTTGACTACTTCATCAAAATGATGATTCTAGCTCTGAGATGCTTGTTTCAACCCATAAATGGATCTTTGAAGCTTGCATACCTTACCAGAGTCCTCTAGATGCACGAAACCTTCAGGTTGTGTCATGTACACATCCTCAAGGAGCTTTCCATTAAGGAAGGCTGTTTTGACGTCTATCTGCCATATTTCATAGTCATAATATGCTGCAATGGCAAGAAGGATTATGATTGATTTGGCCATTACAACTGGGGAAAAGGTTTCATCATAGTCTACACCATGAGTTTGAGTAAATCCTTTTGCAACCAATAATGCCTTGAAGACATTTACTTTACCATCCATGTCAGTTTTTTCTTTAAAAACCCACTTGCACCCAATGGTTTTTACACCTTCGGGTAGATCAACCAAGGTCTATACCTCATTGTGATACATAGATTGCATTTCAGACTTCATAGCACTTAGCCATTTGTTAGAGTTTGGTCCCACTATGGCTTCTTGATAGGTGGTTGGCTCATTGCATTCAATGAGCAACACATTACGACTTCCAGTAATCAGAAATCCATATCTTTAAGGTTGTTGCCATATCCTATCAGACCTTCGTGGGCCTTGTGTTACATGTGGAGGCTCAACAACTTATTGTGAGTCTTATCTGTTTTCCATCTGTGGGTCTGTGCTATCTTGTAAGTCTCGAACTTCTTCAAGATGTACCTTGCTCCCACTGGTTCTCTTAGAGATAAATTCTCTTTCTAAAAAGATATCCACTTTGTGATCAGTGGGATTATAGACATAGTATCCCTTCGTTTCTTTAGGATACCCCACAAAAAGGAATTTTGAGGATCTGTGCAATAATTTATCAGAGGCTTGTTGTTTAACGTAAACCTCACATCCCCAAATTTTGAGAAAAGACAAACTGGGTCTCTTCCCAATCCATATCTCATATGGTGTCTTTACAACTGCCTTAGATGGAACACAATTTAGTGTGAACATAGCTGTTTCTAGAGCATGGCCTCAAAAGGACGGTGGAAGATCTGTTTGACTCATCATAGATCAAACCATATCTAATAGTGTCCAATTCCTCCACTCAAAAACACCATTCCATTGTAGTGTTCCTGGAGGAGTTAGTTGTGAGATTATCTCACAACTCTTAAGGTGGTCAATGAACTCTTGGCTCAAATATTCACCACCTCGATCATATCGAAGTGTTTTAATTGTTTTGCCAAGTTGGTTTTGTACTTCATTTTGGAATATCTTGAACATTTCAAAAGATTCAGATTTATGTTTCATTAGATAAATATATCCATATATACTGTAATCATATATAAATGTGATAAAGTACATATAACCTTCTCCGGCAACTGTATTTATTGGTTCACATACATCGGTATGTATGAGGCCCAATAAATCAGTGGCCCTCTCACTATGTCCAGTAAAAAGTGCCTTTGTCATCTTTCATAATAAATAACATTCACATGTATCAAATGATTCAAAATCAAATGAGTTAAGAAATCCATCTTGATGGAGTTTAGAAATGCGTTTCTCATTTATATGGCCTAGATTTCAATGCCATAGGTAGGTCAGATTCAAATCATTTGCCTTGATCCTTTTGGTAGTTATGTTATAGATGTTTCCATTATTAGGATGTTCTAAATTCAGAAAATAATGACCAACATGCAAATCACCATCAGCATAAAAAAATGTCATTACTATAAATAGAACATTTACCATTCCCAGTAATGGAAGTAAAACCTTCCTTATCCAAATAAGAAAGAGAAACAATGTTACTACTCAAAGAAGGAACATAAAAGCAATTGTTCAAAATTAACAAAAGCCCACTGGGCAAAACTAATTCATAAGTGCTTATGGCTAAAGCAGCAACTCTTGCTCGGTTTCCAACTCGTAGGTCCACTTTTCCCTTCTTCAACTTTCTACTGTCCTTGAGACCCTGCACATTTATACAAATATGAGAACCACATGCAGTATCTAATACCCATGTAGAGGAAGCAGAAAAGTGAATGTCTATAACATAAATACCTGAAGAGATAACTTCGCTATCCTTCTTAATCTTTTTCAGATCTTCAAGGTAGAGTTTGCAGTTCCTCTTCCAATGACTATGTTCATTGTAGAAGTAGCATACTCTATCCTTTGGAGGCTTTTCCCTCTTGGCAGCAGGCTTAGTTTCAGGTCTGTTTGACTCTTTGGTCTTACCACCTGAGCCATTACCTTTTCCCTTTCCTTTTCCTTTCCTTTTCATACCCTTTCCTTTCTGAACCATCAAAATAGTGCTGGACCTTTTCTTAATGCTCTGCTCAGTAGTTTTAAGCATCCTATGCAGTTCAGAAATGGATTTCTCCATGTTGTTCATGTTGTAGTTCATGAAAAACTGGTCATAACTTTCCGAGAGTGAGTTCAAGATCAAATATATAGCTAACTCCTGGCTCATGGGAAATCCAAGCCTCTCAAGGTGATCAATGTAGCCTTTCATATTTAACACATGAGGACTAACTGATGCACCTTCTGCCATCTTACAGGAATGTAGGGCCTTTATGGTCTCATACCTCTCTTGCCTTGCCTATTGCTGGAACATTTCCTTAAGATGGACAATCATCTCATAAGCCTCCATATGTTCCAGATCTCTCTGGAGCTCTTAAACCATAGTGGCAAGCATCATGCATCCAACATCCACAGAGCCATCCTTATGCTTCATGTAAGCATCTCTCTGAGCTCTTGGAGCATTAGCTGCAGGCTCGTCAGGAATGGGTTGATTAAGGACATACGACTTTCTTTCTTGCTTGAGAAAATTCTCAAGTTCCTGAACCAGTCAAGAAAGTTTGTCACATTAAGTTTGTCCTTCTCAAGGACTGATCGCAGTGATAGTGTAGCAATATTACTAGTCAACATGATTCTACAATTAAAATATGCAAAGTTGATTAGTAATCTCCCACTAAATTAACAACCCTTAATATAATTAGTAGGCTAAGATCCATATTTGGCCTAAATTTAATTCCGCTTTGAAAGGACACTTAAATTCAAGTTATTTAGGTAGGCAACCTCTTTACCAATTACATCACAAGTAACTCTTAGATCTTTATGGGATTCGATCATCATATGACCCGGCATGTTTAATCCCATCTAATGCCTTGAGATCCAAAACCATTTTGATGATCTCAATTAAGTCAAAATAATAATGATTTTATGAGTAGCACAATTAATCATGCTTTCCTCACCAAGATAACTCAAAGGCATCCACTTTGGTGGAACCTATAATTAAGCGATCTAGGTTTTGACAAGTATTCATTAATTGACAGCATTATGACTTAAGATTTTATTCGGAGGGCTTTGATTAATTAGTTTCATTTGTGTGAATGTAATTGCGGTTGTATCTCATACATATAAATACAAAAGTATGCATGTTATGATCTAATAAAAAGCATAATTTAAACGTGACACAACATCACTCACCTAACCTAATGAAACTACGCGTTTTGGGCAGAGGAAGAGACGACGTCGTTCTATGTCATGATCTGAACATTTCAATAGACCACACAAAATGACATCGTACTAGCCTTCTTCTTTAAGCTTTGGATCCCTAAAATCCAATTAGAGACCCAAGTGACCCGGTTGTTATTCAATAGGCCGCAGAAACTATTCGAAACAACCATACGAGTTTTAGTTTCAGATCTCATCTAGAACCAAGATCACAAGAACAACAACGCTAATCAGAAGAAAATATGTCGCATATGATTGAAACAATTTCTTATAGACATATTAGTAGATAATCAAAAATAAAAATCACATATAATCAAAAATGAAAATTGAATGCTCAGATACATATTCAGACGCATCTTATAAACATACATATATATCCCATATATATATCACACGTACAAGAATATAAACTCAATTTAGATGCACAATTGACCTGGCTCTAATGCCACTGCTGGGATTCATACATGCAGCAGAAGAAATTAACCGTTTAAAATCCTCGAATCTCAATCACAGATCTATCAAAGATGTCTAAATCAAGTAGTTAGAATAATACCTTTGTGGTTTTCATGCTTTCGATCTCTATGAGTCAATACTTCTGATCGCCTCCCTCTATCGGTATCCACACGAATAAGACCCAATGCAACAGCATGATAACGCCTCTGAGATGCCTCTCTAGGGTTTCTTGCGGCTCTCCAAATCATCCGTACAGCCTAGGGTTCTCTAGCCCTTCGAATTTTATAATTGATGTAGGCCGTATTGGATTTTCAAAATTTAATCTTAATTAATTTTGAAATTCAAATTAAATTAAATAAATCTGATTTGATTAAATCTGTCCAACGGATTTAATTTATCATATTTATTTAATCTAAATAAAGAGCCAATAGATTTAATTTATCTTTATAAATTAAATTTAAAATATGATATTTGTATTAGCTATAATTATTTAATTTATCAAATAAATTAAATATAAAACTAACACCTTATAATAATATTATAATCTGTATATAATATTACTACAATTATTTTTTTTTGAATATATATATATATATAATTCATCCACCCTAGGTCAAATATTATATTCATTGAATCTTAGACACATCTTAGATTCAATTAATCTGGACATCATAGCTCGTGTTGGGCTATTCTTATGCGCGACCCTGCAGGCCCACATGAAGTTAGCAGTGGGGCAAAAACTGTTCTAGCCCACAAGTCGCAAGCGACCTCTAGCAAGACATTGCAACTACCCAATTCATATGAGGATTGATGATACGATGCAACCTATTATACAACCATGTCACGTCCCTTTTGTCACACGATATTTTAACAAGGATGAGGCATGGATAGTGTCATCCTCCTGTTCCTAACCATCACTTTCCTGATTTCTGAGTAGTCTGACTATAGAAATGGATACTCCTTTCCATCTCAGTATGGCCATACATTTCTCAGACTCACTTATCGAGGGGCCCAGTAATATATCTCTACTGATGTGAGGGATAAATTTCATCTTGACCATTCACATTCTCTGCATGAAAACCACTAACCTCGATCAAAGCCTTTATCATCATCCGGTCAAATGTGACTTTTGACTTGGTCAAAGATTAGCGACTCTCATGTAGGAAACGATGATGATCTCAGGCCAAAGGGCATTGTGACGCATTTATACATGAGATAAGCTTATGACTTAATCCATGCAGCTTTCTCATAGTGGGTCGATCCAACACCTTGTACTCCTACAAATGCCTAAGACTTTGATTTGTATCTCCATACTTCATCAAAGTCATACTGGTCTTATTTTATCTTTGCTCCCGCATAGATAACTGACCAGGGACATTTAGGATAATCTTTACGATTTATCCAAGGATACAGTTATCATAATAAACATGCGAATGATATGATAAGAAAACGGAGAAATTCATTAAATAACAATAATGTCTAAAGTACAATGATTGGCCCCTAGGGCACAATTACATGATTAGCCGTTTAGACATCCATTGGACATCATTTTGGCCCCCAAAACACAAATAGAATGAGAGATGAACAATACTCAACTCTCAAAATACTCATCCAAGCGACAAACTGAAATGATAGAAAGGAAGCTTACGCTTACCTCTACACGCTTCTGAATTTAGTTTGGAATTCCGGTGACGCTCCGGTCGGCAAGACGGCACCAACCACCTCCAAATGAGAAACCGAAATCATAGAAATAAAGCTCGGGATGAGTAGAAGAACTTCTGTACTTGGTGCTTTAAGAGAAAATGCCATTTTGGTAGAGTTCCGGTATATAACTTTCTCTCTCTTCTCGTTCTTTCATTTCTCATTCTCATCTGTTCTGATTTCTCTTTCCTTTCCCTTTGAATTTGACCGCAAGAAAGAATGAGAATAAAGGAATATGAAGGAATGATGATTTAATTAAATCATCCAGGTGGCCTTTACTCAATTAGTCCACTTATCTCATTTCTTGCACATCAAGTTTCCTTTCTCTTTTCCTTCATCATTCCACTAATATTAATGAGAATTAAGAGAGTATATTTCACTCTCAAGTATCCAATTACACCACCTCACGTGGTCAACCGAAGCCTTAAGCTTCTCCGCTTATTAACTTTATTTGATAATAATTCACCCGCTTGGGCTTATTAATCATTAAGTAGTCATTTCCCTCCTTTTAATTCCCATCTAACTCAAATCATAGGGAATATTAGGGAAAAGTCCTTATTTCTCAACTTATGGAAAATTACTATTTTGCCCTTACCCTTTTATTTCCATTTAATACCACAGATATTGTGGAATTTTGGGAAATATACCATTCCTCACTTTGACATTTGCTAAACTAGGGTCTAGTAGTCCATTAAATCCAGGCTAAACCCTAAGCCTCTAATCCCAAAATTCAGGGTATTACAAACAAGGCAAGGTTGTAAGACCTACAGTGTAGCCCAAATCTTGAGAATTTAAATAATGAGTCGAAGTATAAATTTTAGAAAATAACCCAATGTAAGAGAATATAAATAATATCATAAAGAAGTAGTATAACACCAGAGGATAATGGAATAATAAGTTCCAAGATTATAAGACCCCTAAGCATAATTTGCTTGAAATATTACCCAGATTATAAGACCTTATAGGTATACAATGATAGATGGCCGATGTGCTCTATGAGTATTGATGGACTCTGTGTTATGTGATTATTAAAGTTAATAAGCTTATCGTCGCTGAACAAGTTATCTTTGCATGTTTTGTAAACAATATATATAAATGTATAAATGGCTGAATAGTAAAAGTTGAAATTTGAAATGTGCTCAAGAAAGCTGTAAGTTTGTATTGAAAGTTATAAATCTGGAATTCCATTCAGTATAGACATTAGACTGAAAGTCTAAAGGCCATAAAACCTATTGGACTGATGTGTCTTTAGGTTCGTAAATTGAGAAAACTTTCAAAATGTGCTGAGTAGAAGTTAGATATGAGAGAAACTTAGTATGTAAACTTGCTAAGAGAAAAGGCTCTGATATAATACTGGAGTAGTAAGTCTAAGAAATATATTTCAATAAATACTAAAGGTTGTTTGGGGGATTATTGGCAAAATTCTGAAAGAATTATAGAAAGTGAGAGCTACCATTACTCAACATTTATGAAATTTTTAATGGATATATTTCATACTATGTAAAGTTGCACTGAAGGGGAGAGGTTAAGTTATAAAAATATGGAATGAGCATAGAGCAGTAACTCCCCAAAACATAATTGAGTCCATACAATGTCCCAAAATTTTGAGGACGAACTTTTATTTACGGGGGGAGAATTGTAATGTCCCAAATTTTGATCACTAAGTATCATGTAACTATTATAGTATTCCATGATAAAAGAGCATGTAAAGTGGCAAAACAAAGCCTATAAAGTCACACACAACAAAATAGTTGTTATACAAGATAGTTGGTGTATTTTCTGTTGAGGCGGTCGGATTGTATGACACTTTTAAATTAGTAAATGACCTTCAAAAATTATGAAAATTTTCAGAATGAAATTTGACATGATAAGATTTAATTTGACAGGTCATATGGAGTTTTTGGAGTTGTATACAAGAAGAAATGAATTTTTGAAGTTGACCCAGCGAATCCAGCGTTTTTCAGTAGCAGCTTTCAAACGTAATAATTCTGGAAATGTTGGGCTTCCATATGGCTAAAGGTTATATTTTTATCTAAAACTATACTTAATAAGGGTCATATAACCTTTGGAACCACCCAAATTGGATATCTACACAATTAGATATGAATTTTCAAAATATGGTGACAATTCTGGCAATTTTGTCAATTATTGCGAAAATGATAAAAGTTGCAAGGGCAAAATGGTCATTTTGAGCAAATAAATCAATCTTGGGAATTTTCTGAATAAACACGTATGGAATAGACAGATGGAAGATATAAAAGAAGCTTGGAGAATTATCCAAAGAAATATCATGGAATAGATAATAATATAAAATTGTCATATGCTTAAATTAACATAAAATATTAATAAATTAAGGACAAGTAAGCAATTTCTAGAGAACTCCATAGTTCTCTATAAGCATGTCCATTTTTTCCAAAGAGTAAGATATGGGAAAAGTGGAAGAGAGCTAGGGAGAAAGAAAGAGGAAGGGAGAAACAATAATCCAAAGGCCAAGAATTAAGTAAGTAAGTAGAAATCTCTACCTATTCTTGTGTTCTAGCTCATGAATCTTCTTCTTAGTCTCTTTAATCTATTTGAATATCTATTGGATAAGTAAAAAATCCAAGGAAAGAAAAGTTTTGGCCAAAGTATAGAGGAAGAAGAAAAAGCGAGGTAAGTTGTTGAACCATGGAATTCTTGTTAGAAACTGAGTTATGACTGTGTTCTAGCTAGCTATTTTGTTGTTTTCACAATTCTGCAAGTTTGGGATTCCAAATTTCTAAGGGGAGATGCTGCTTAATTTCTATTGATTATGTTAAATTGATGATTGGAGGGTTAAATATATAGATAAAAGTGATAAGAAAGTGTTTTAAGAGTTGGAAAGCATATGAATCTATTTTTCCTTGAATTCCCCAACATTTTGGCCAGCATGAGAACTAAGGGTTAGAGCTAGAATTTTATGTTTTGATGATTCTATGATGTTTATAAGGGAAAATTGTTTAGGATTCATGTATAGTGTAAAGTGTGAAAAGCCTCAGATTATGAAATGACGATTTTGCCCCTAAAACCCTAAGTTTAGGCTGCCAAGGGTATAAATGTAATTTGAGCTAGAATTTGCTTGATTTGAGGCCAAAAATAGATTCTACACACAAAAATATGTAGGATAATCCTGGGTCATAATTTTTGGAAAAGTACAAAAATGCCAGGTAAAAAGGGAATTAGACCGAGTTCCCCAAGGGCATTTTGGTAAATATGTGATTTTAAGCTAAGAAAACCAACTTGTAAATTCAAGAATAAAGTATAAATTAGTAGTAACTCATTTTCAATTACTTTGAAAATTTTAGGAGTTGATAATTACCTGAGCCAGACAGAAAGTTAAAGACTGGTTATAGCTAGGCTTTGGAAAGGAGTCCAGGTAGTAACTTTATCTTTCATATACTATGTGAATGTTAATATGCAATGATTTCCATAACATGCAATGATTGCCATGATCTATTCAATGTATTGCTTGTAGTGCTAAAACTCTCTGGGAGTGGATGATGAGTTAAACCACCCCAAGGAACCTTTGGGGTACCATGTGGCTAGGTGGACCCAGTTGAGTGGCTTGATATGTACGGACAGGTATTGACTTGCTCCAAGTTATAATAAGTACGGACAGGTATAGGCCTGTTCCAACTTATTATGTAATCATATTACATAGGTGAATTCCATGTTGAATTCCTATGTACGAGATATGATATTGCAGATCAGGAACGGATGATCATTTTGATCCAAACAAAATCATCATTTGGTTCCTAAGCATTGTCATATAGGCTTAGGCATTTTGATTGCTGCATCATGATAAATGCTACATTGCATGTTTACTTTTCGTATTTTATATGATTGATATTCTGTTACTACTAAGATTCGTATGAATCTCACCCTTTCAATAAATTAAAAATTTACTCAGCTGGAAGAAACGGCACAGAGAGCAAAGTAGCGGATATCAGCAACAAAATGATTGGTGTTGGTTCAAGAATTTCTTCGTTGGTTATCTATAAACTTTCCTATGTAGTTGAATACATACAAACCTGTTGGGTTTATCTGTAGTGTAATAAGAATGTATCCGTATATTGTACTATTTCTATATGCCCATTGAACTGCGAATTAATACTCTGATAAATGTCAAAATAATGAGGGGTTTGACACAGGGGCTTTCAAATTTAGCTCATTCAATCTCAAAATTCATCACTAATCTCAATAATCAGCTGTTCAATCATGCTATGAATTCTCTAAATTCAATTGATCTATGCTTAGAACTTATATACTTCTTAAAATCATTGAAAAGCACCTAGACAATAATTTTTTTAAGATGAAACAAAAACATGCAATTAATGAGATGCGTCTCAAGAGTTAAGAATAACTCTTTACTCTGCCATTTTTGTACACCCCATGCATCTAATGGTTTTACTAACTAACTATCTAATGAAGAAATTATACTTTTTTTACTACTCCTCCCACACCTAAATCAAACATTGTCCCCAATGTCTTCTAGAGTTTAGAGAAGGTTTCTATTTAAAAACATAAGCACACAATAAAGTAAACCAAAATGCTAAGAGTAAAACCATAAGATTAAGGAAAGTTACAACCGGAGAGTGGTATCTGGATTCTGCTTCTGAATGCTGTTTGAAGATTGCCTACCTGTTTGCTTGACTAATAGATCTAGTCTAGGTTCATAGGTTTGTAGTTGATCAAGTAGTTGATCAGCAGTTGGAGAAGAAATTATGGAACGGCGAGTAGCTTGGGGTATGAATCCTATTTCCCCAGCATGGTCAAAAAAAGACAATAGATCATCATAAAAACCATTAACATTTAACAATCCTAATGGTTTTTTGTGAAAGTTCAGTTTAGCCTAATATGCAACGCTAAAGATCTCATCCAATATTTCCAAACCACTAGGTAGAGTGATAAAAGCTTCAACATTGTAGAACATACGTCCCATTCATTCAGGCAAGCTTGAAACCTGTAACTCTTGTCTTAAGCAAAAGATGTGATCTTCCAACTCTTTCACCCTTACACTCAAACCCTTGATACCATTAATGATTGCAGAAATAGCCACACTTCCCCTTAGGCCATGGATGCCTCCCCAGTATACAAAGTTGATATTTCTAGCAGCTAATGCACTTCCAAGTTCTCTTGCTAAAGGTAGAAACTCTCCATCCTTTCCCAAGTCAGTTTCACCAAAAATGCAGATATATTTAAATTGATATTTTAGTGTGATACCCTTGTTCTTTTCTTTTCTCTCAGACATTTTGTGTTTACAAGTGGAAGAGTGCATATTTATAATGCTAAAATAGCGACAACAAGATCAGACAAATCATACATTTTTCAAACAAGTTTAAAAAAATTTCTGACACGAATGACTGGTAGGCTTTTGAGTGAAGAAATTAAATAAAATAAGTAAAGAAATTCAAAAATTATTGAAAAGATAAGACAAATTAGACAAAAACATGATTATGTACAATAGTGGTGATTGTGGCTCACATCTTCCTCTGGTTTTAAGTCCAATAACGGCTTAAACGCTTTCTATGAATCAAGGATTTTCTTCCCATCCAGTTTTATTATAAACTGAAAAATAGGATCTTTTAACGTCAAATTCCCAAGATGGTAGCGCTCTTTTTATTTGTTGAATATGTCTAATAAATTGAGAAGAATACAATGAACATCACTACTCAGATGCGTCTCAAGAGTCTAAATAATATCATCCAGTGACTCCTTACTCAGTTCATCCTTTATGAATTGAATTTTATCTTCTCGATTTATAGAAACCATACCTTTGCTCCGACAACGCTTATCATAATTCCACCTTATACATTAGGATAGACTTGCATTCTTTTAGCTCTTTTCTTTTTGGAGTAAGAACTTCTTCCCATTCCTGGCATATGTTTAATAAATGACTCATAAATCTTGTTAGATATGATTAGTTTTGATGATGCCAAATATAGATGTCAAATATTAAGAGAGCAAAAGTTTGCAAAATATACTTATCTCTTATATTGACTAACTATTATATTTAATATTGTATATCTTATAGATTAGTCAAAGAGATTGGAGAATGAAGAGCTTGAAGAATTAATGGGAATATCAAGATTCAAGCTTCTAGAAGAAATACTGGATGTTTCTATGCTCATAAGGGAATTAAGAAGTACTGTAGCAGTACTGTTTGGCACTGTAGCACTATCACTGTAGTAATACGGTTACTGTAGCATCGAGTGATTTTTAATAATCACTCGAGTGATTCTGGAAAAAATAAAAATCACTTTAGTGATTCTCTAATTCACTCGAGTGATGTTCAGTGTTTCATACTCTGTTGTTCGTCCAGCTGAGCGAGGTCTGGTTATTTGATCATATCTCTCTAAATACAACTCCGATTGAGACCAAACCAATTGCATATGAAAATAGACTCCCAATTCATAATCTTGACACTAGAAGCAACATCAAAGGAGCTCATATAAAGGAGATATAAGTGTTTGAATCTGACCTTCACATCAGCGTCACTTTCTGGAACAGGTTTGGTATGTTGGCTATAACTCTCAAATCACTGATCTTATTGAGCTAAAATCAGTTCTATATGAAACTAGACTTCAAGATATTTCCATTGATATATAATACATCAATTTTGGAGCCATATTTGAAGAGTTATGTCATCTGGAAGTTTACCTCTGTTTGCTGAAGAACTGGAAACGCAACAACGAAGTAAAAGTGATCTGAAGAACAGATCACTCGAGTGATTCCAGAATTCACTCGAGTGATATGGCAAATCACTTCCAGTGGCGCCAGAATCATTACAGGAATTTTTCAATGTTCCAGATTTCACTTCCAGTGATCCTGAATCACTCGAGTGATTTGTGATTTCCGCCAAATCACTTCCAGTGATCTCCAAATCACTTCCAGTGATCTCCAAATCACTCGAGTGATATCTCAACTTTGCCAAATCACTTCCAGTGCGCCTGAAATCACTGCAAGAAAAATTCACTGTTTGCAAAATCACTTCCAGTGATGCCAAAATCACTCGAGTGATTATGTTGTTTTCGTAGATCACTTCCAGTGGATGATGAATCACTTCCAGTGAATTTCACTCTTTCTCAAATCACTTCCAGTGAATATTAAAATTCCTCAGATCACCTCCAGTGCCTTAACTGATCATTTCCAAAGAATACCAATATGCACCAGATCACTTCCAATGAACTGATATTCCATTTTCTCAGTTTCACTTCCAGTCTCAGATCACTTCCAGTCAAGTGTTATCTAGTCAATGATATGCTAATCTTTCAGTAGCACTTCCAGTGATATCCAAGTCATTACAGTGAACTGAATACCTTCAAGTCAGATCAGATTCATTTGAGTGATATGGGTATTTTGATACACAACTTCCGGTGATCACTCAGTATACTCTCCACTGTGACAGAATCAGTTCCAGTAGCAGCAAATCAGAATCACATCCAGAAATCAAGATTACTACCGAAACTTGACAGAAACAAGGAAACAACTTAAATGATTTCATGGTACACTCGAGGGATGCTGATCATTGCCAGTGGAATATTACTTTGTCAAGATCACTGCCAATGAAATATTATTTTATCAAAATCACTTCCAGAAGATCTCTGAACATTCCAAGTGACGTACATCAAGTTGAAGAATTTACTCGAAGGATTTCATGGTGTACTCAGCTGATATAGATCACTTCCGGTGAAGTAGTTATACACTCGAGTGATATTTAAATTATTCTATAACGGCTATTTTCTGTTAGCGCATTACAGGTATTCCACTACATTTCTCATGGGAAGCAACCGACGAATATTTAACGATGACGAATCATGGGCAATATCAATATTCAATAGACGAGTCAACGAAACGTGCAAACAACTGAAGCATTTGTTAGAGCACGATCATGGGCAACGGTTGAACTACTTATCAGAGAGCACGATCAAATTTCAACGTAAAACACTGAAGTATCTGTCAGACACATGATGGGCTTACAACGGGAAAATATTTGAAGGCTCCAACGGCTCTCAACGCATCCCCTATATAAACTGAAGCATTCAAACAAAAAGGAGAGATGATGCGATAGAAACAAATTAATGGAGGGACGAGACCCCAGCTATTCTAATATGCTGCTATCATAAGTCTTCGCCTCACATACTCTCTGCTCTTATCACTTTACAATATCATGTACATTTGAGAGTGAATATTTATATTGTACTTCAGTGAGCATTCATACACTCTATGAGAGAGCTTGTAAACATTTCATCTGTATTTTATAAGTGTTCTCAAGGTAGAGGGACCTTGAGAGGATTGATCAACTTACGGGGGAAGTTGTAGAGTGAATTGTCAGAGACTTTCTGCTCATAAGACTTACAAGGTGCAAGCAGTAGAGAATGTTGCTGCTCGTAAGACTTACAGTGGTGTAAGCAGGAGAGAACGTTGCTGCTTATAAGACTTGCATGGTTAAGCAGGAGAGAAAGGTCGTTGGATTGCTTTGCTCGACTTGCTGTAAGAAGGAGTAAACCTTACAGTGTGTAAGGGGAAGTTACTCTTGTGAATTTGTAGAGGCTTATCTTGTGCCCAGTTAAACAAGAACATAGTAGATTGGAAATCTCAGGAGGAGCCTGGGGACTGGACGTAGGTCATCGTGGATTGGACCGAACCAGGATAAATCACATTTTGCATATTCTCTTCTCTATGCTTTTATATTTCCAGTATATATGATTTACATATCTGCTTATGTTTCTATACTTCCGCATGTATTGATTTGATAAGTTATGAAAATATTTAAAAGATCATACTTTCTTATCGCACACCCAATTCACCCCCCTCTTGGGTGTCAGCCAGTTCTAACAAATCTCACCTGCTAAACGTATCTTAGCTTCAATTATACAGCGTACATCCTCAATAAGATTCAAGTCAACAGCTATAGATCTTCCTGAGCATATCTTTGGGAAGAGTGGGAAACCTATTTTTAAGCTATGCAAGAAATTCCTTCATGAAGATTATGAGAACTAAAATTTTTAACGCATTACATTATGCTTTAGTGAGTAGGAAAGAAAGTTTAATGAGAAAGGAAAAGAAGTTTTGGGTTGCCTCCTAAATAGTCGCCCTTCTTTAACGTCTTTAGCTAGACAAAAACCAAGTTAATTGACTTTTTTTAGAGCTTACCTATTAGTTCCTTAAATACGATGACAGTTTTCAAAGTGTTGAGTGCATCATCATTATACTCCTTTAGCCTTTGGCCGTTCACTTTGAATTTTCGATCACCATCTTGAATTTTGACAGTTCCATATAGCCATACTTGAACCACAGTAAAAGGTCCTAACCACCTTGATCTCAACTTTCTTGGAAAGAGCTTTAACCTTGAGTTATATAACAATACGTTTTGTCCCAGTTTGAACTCTCTTCTCAAAATTCTTCTGTCATGCCACATTTTTGTCTTCTCCTTGTATAACTTGGCATTCTCATAAGCTTGTTGTCTGAATTCTTCAAGCTTATTGAGTTAGAGAAGTCTCTTCTCACCATTGCCTTTAAGTCAAAATATAACACTTTTATTGACTAATATTCTTTGTGCACTTTAGGATTAGTAGATTTTGATGATGACAAATGTAGATGTCAAATATTAAGAGCAAAAGTTTGCATAATATACTTGTCTCTTACCTTGACTAACTACTATTTAATATCTCATATCTTGTAGATTAGTCAAGCAATGAAAGAAAGATATTAAGGAATGATGAACTTGTGAAAATTAATGAAGAATGTGAAGATTCAAGTTCTTTGGGCACTGTAGCGGTGGTACTGTAGCATACGGTTATTGTAGCGCACTATAGCAATTGAGTGATTTTAACAATCACTCGAGTGATTTTTTAGAATCACTCGAGTGATTCTGGAAATAGTAAAAATCACTCGAGTGATTCACTATTCATCGAGTGATATCCAATTTTTCAAGCTCTGTTTTCCGTCCAGCTGAGCGAGGTCTGGTAATTCAATCATATATCTCAAACCACAACTCTGATTGAGATAAAACCAGTTACATATGAAACGAGCCTCCAAATGCATCATTTTGGAACTAAAAACAACATCAAAAGAGCTAAGATGAATCAGATATACATGTTTGAAGTTGAAGTTGAAATCAGCGTCACTTTCCAAAACTGCTTTGGTAATTCTGCTATAACTCTCACACCACAGATCCAATTGAGCTGAAACTGGTGCCATATGAAACTAGACTTAAATAGATTTCCATTGATATATAATATGATAATTTTGGAGTTATATTCAAAGAGTTATGAAATCTGAAAGTTGACCTATGTTTGCTGTCAAATTGAAAGAGCAGCTACGTGTTCAAGTGATCTGAACAGAGAGCACCCGAGTGATTCTCATAATCACTCGAGTGATCATTAATAATCACTCGAGTGAAATGCGTCAGATGGCATATCACTCGAGTGGCACTTGAATCACTATAAGAAAAATTCACTGTTTACAATTTCACTTCCAGTGATACCGAAATCACTCGAGTGATATGATTTTTTCAGAATCACTTCCAATGCGAGACAGAATCACTCCAGGAAAAAATTACTGTTCTGAATTTCACTTCCAGTGATCTCCAAATCACTCGAGTGATATCTTAGTTTTACCAAATCACTCCCAGTGGCTCTGAAATCATCGGAAGAAAAATACACTGTTTTGGAAATCACTTCCAGTGATAGTTAGATCACTCGAGTGATGTTTGAAATTTCCAAATTCACTTCCAGTGGATTGAAAATCACTGCAAGAAAAAATTCACTATTTTCAAAATCACTTCCAGTGATGCCAAATTCACTCGAGTGATATATGAAGTTTGTCATAGCACTTCCAGTGAACATTAAAATTCTTTAGATCACCTCCAGTACCGTAACTGATCATTTCCAGAGAATACCAATATGCACCAGATCACTTCCAATGAACTAATATGTCATTTTCTCAGTATCACTTCCAGTCTCAGATCACTTCCAGCCAGGTGTTATCCAGTCAATGATATACTAATCTTTCAGTAGCACTTCCAGTGATATCCAAGTCATTACAGTGAAATGATTACCTTCAAGTCAAATCATATTCATTCGAGTGATATGGGTATTTTGATACACAACTTCCGATGATCACTCAGTGTACTCTTCACTGTATCAGAATCAGTTCCAATGACAGTCACATCCAGAAATCAAGATTACTGCCAGTGAAATGCTTCTGCAGTCAAGTGTTAATTGTTTTATCAAAATCACCTCTAGTGAAGTGACACCGCACTCAAATGATTCTCATGTTTCAGAATATCACTGTCAGTGAATTAGATGTTAACTCAAGTGATTCACTGTTCTCATCAGAATTACTTCCAGAAACTTGACAGAAACAAGGAAAACAACTAGAATGATTTCATAGTGCACACTACTGATGTGGATCACTTCCGGTGAAGTAGTTATCCACTCGAGTGATATTTAAAATATTCTCTAACTGCTATTTTCTGTCAGTGCATTACAGGTATTCTACTACAGTTCACATGGCAAGCAACCAACCAATATTTAACGATGACGAATTATGGGCAATATCAATATTTAACAGACGAGTCAACGAACGTGCAAACAACTGAAGCATTTGTTAGAGCACGATCATGGGCAATGGTTGAATTACTTATCACAGAGCATGATCAGATTACAACGGATAAATATTTGAATGCTCCTAACGGCTCTCAACATTTTCTATATAAACTAAAGCATTCAAAAAAAGAAGAACATACATGACAGTGACCAAATACACGAGCGAACAGAAATGATGAAGTAGCGAGAACCCAACTACCAATATGCTGCTGTCATGAATCTTCGTCTCTCACATACTCTCTCTTAATATCTGTTTTTCCTTGTCATGTATAATTGAGAGTGAGAATATTTACATTGTACTTCAGTGAGCATTTTACCCACTCTGTAAGAGAGCTGGTAAACACTTCATCTGTTTTTCAGAAGTGAGCTCAAGGTACCTTTGATTACCTTACAGGGAAGCTGTAGAGAGAATTTCCAGTAAGACTTTCTGCTCATAAGACTTACAAGGTACAAGCAGTAGAGAACGTTGCTGCTCGTAAGACTTACAGTGGTGTAAGAAGGAGAGAACGTTGCTGCTCGTAAGACTTGCACGGGTAAGCAGGAGAGAAAGGTCTTTGGGATTACTTTACTCGACTTGCCGGGAGTAAACCTTACAGTGTGTAAAGAGGAGTAATTTCATAAGAGATTTGTAGAGGCTTTTCTTGTGCCCGGATAAACAAGAAGATAGTGAATTGGAAATCTCAGGAGGAGCATGGGGACTGGACATAGGTTATCATGGATTGGACCGAACCAAGATAAATCACAGTTTACATCTTCTCTTCCCTAAGCTTTTATATTTCCAGCATATACGATTTACATAATTGTTTGTGAGTTTATACTTCCATAAATACTGAGTTAACATTCCGTGAAAAGATTTTAGAAGATCATACTTTCTTATCATACACCCAATTCGCCCCCCTCTTGGGTGTCAGCCAGTTCTAACATTCTTGACATTGCATGCTCACATGAGGTCCTCCACATTGATCACAAGTTTCATGAGGAGTATTGATTACACTTGATGGTTTATCAATGAGCTCACCTTCTTCGATATAGATGCTACTTGAGAAGACAAAGTTGTAAGGATATCCAGTGTGACACCTTATTTCCAATACTCCATAATGTCTATAAATGTGTAGTAAAATCAGTTGTGGAACCAGGATTTAACCTCGAACTACCCAACATTCCATAACATTCATAAATCCTCACTCTCAACTCAGGATTTGAACCTAAGGCTGAGAGGGTTTTCAAAGGTATAATTCTTTAAATACATTTCTACAAGATTCACTATGTCACTAATACCTCATCGCTCTTAATTTCATTACAATCAGAGTATATGCAAGCCATTCATTTGCTTTTTTAATGAAATTAGAGCTATTTCCTTTAGTTAAACTAGAGCGGTTCTCTGCTAAACTTTATTCATACATTCATATACATACATAAATTGTAAAGCCATGTAAGGCTATCAAATGTAAATCAATTACATAAATACAAATAATAGTGCCTCACATTACGGTCTTCACCTCACCTCTGCAATCCTCCTCCGTGCATATCTCCATGTACCCTTCACCTATCAAAATGGTTGGTTGGGAGGAGTGAGATTCAAGAGAATCTCAGTAGCAAACTATACCACTATGCATGTAAGATATATATATGATGCATAACATGCTTGCCATTCATAAAATCATGTCAATCTCATGACATCTTCATGCATGCTCATGTTACAACATACTCATGGCCATCGTATAATATAACAAAGCATCAATCAATCAAGCAGTCACATAAACAATGCAAACACATACATATCACATAACAAGGCAAGGTAAGTTCACTACCTCTCGGACTTCACGTCCGTCCTCAAACCATCATCCTTACTCCGGCTTGGGCACCATCTGTCGAGTCTTGAATTCCAAGTATATAATAAATGAGTCATTACTCATCCATGTATCATTCTAGACTCATTTTAGTGGATAACTTAGCCCAATTATGCTAAATTACCAAAATGCCCCGGAAGCCTGGCCTAATTGTACTTCCTCAGAAATTATAACCTAGGTCAATCCTTCACAATTTTACATGTAAAATCCATTTATGATCTCTGATTAGTCAAATTCAGGCCCAAATAACGGAAATACCCTTGACAGCCCCCACTTAGAGCCTTAAGGGGTAATTTGGTCATTTCACCCTCTAGGCCTTTTCTCACTTCATCATTAACATGAACCCTATACAATTTGCCCTTCTGAACTCAATAAAATCATTTAATTGATGAAATTCTAACTCTTTACCCATGCCACACACAAGGCATCCATTTTAGAGTTCTTAGAAGAGTTGTGTTGGTTTCTTCCTTTATTTGGCTTAATCACCTCCTTTCTACTTCTAATCATATGATTAGCCGTTTAGACATCTATTGGACATCATTTAGACCTTAAAAACACTGTTTGAATGAAATGTGAATAGTACCCAACTCTCATACTACTCATTCAAATGACAAACTGATAGGTTCAGAAGGAAGCTTACGCTTACCTCTACACGTTTCTGAATTTAGTTCGGAATTTCAGCAGCACTCCGGCCGGTGAGATGGAACTAACCACCTCCAAATGAGAATCCAAAACCACAAAAATGAAGCTTGGGATGAGTAAAAGAAGGTTTGTAAAGGGCACTTTGAGAGAAGACATCGTTTCGATAGAGTTCTGGCAAGCTGAAGCTTTCTCTCTCTTCTCTCTCTCCTCTATTCTCTCTCATTCTCGTATGACTCTCTCTTACTCTCTTTGTTTCTCATCTGAATGAAAGAATGAGAATAAAAGGATTAAGATAATGGTTAATCCATTTAACCAAGTGTCCATTACATAGTCACACCATATCAGTCCAACTCTTTGACTTGTATGACAATCCATTTCTCTTTTCATGCTTCTTTATCTACTGAAATAATGAGATCAAAAGAGAGAAATATTACTCTCCAACTATCCCATTATACCACCTTACAAGTGGTTGACCAGAACCTTATGCTTTTAGCTCTTTGATTTTCCTTAATAATAATTCACCATATAGGCTCATTAATTACCAAGTAGTCATTCCCCTTATTTTAATTCCCATTCCACTTAAATTATTAGGAATATTAGGGAGAACCCATAATTTCTTATCTTATGGTAAAATTACCATTTTGCCCTTACGTGTTATGATTTATCGTAATAAACCATTTCTTGCCCCTTTCATTTATTTCCCTTCACATTTGACTAATTTGAGCATCAATAATAGGGAAATAATGGCTGCTAGCCTTTCATTAGTCAAATGACATTTTGTCCCTTGTATTATTTTCCCCGAGCTCTTTCACTATAATATTTCCTTTTAATATCCAAGGATATAAAGGAATTTCGGGAAATAATTTCATGCCTTTCTAGGACATTCACTAAACTAAGGTCTAGCAGTCCCTTTAATCCATGCTTAGTCTCAAGCCTCTTGTCCCAAAATTTGGGATATTACATCTAGCTTGTGCACTCCAAGTACTTTCTTTGAAATCTTACGTTCAGAAGGCCATTGGTATGAATTGGCTGCCATCTCCTCAAGTAGATATGAGGCATCATCTAGAATTTTTCCCATTACAAATCCTCCAGCTGTAGCATCTATAAGAATTCTGGTGGTATGCGTTATCCCATTATAAAATGTTTGCAGTTGCCACCAATCTGGTAATCCATGATGAGGACATCTCCTTAGAAACTCCTTGTATCTTTCCTAGGCTTCATAGACGCTTTCTAGTTCATGTTGGGTAAATGAGTAATTTCATTCCTCAATTTAGTAGTTTTTCCTGAAGGAAAGTATTTTGCTAAAAATTTATGTGCCAAGGAATCCATGTAGTTATGCTTCCCACTAGTAAAGAGTGTGACCAGCTCTTAGCATTATTCCTAAGTGAAAAAGGGAAAAGTCTAAGTCTAATGGCATCATCAGTAACACCATTATGCTTGACTGTGTCACAGATTTCTAGGAATCTGGCTATATGTGTGTTAGGATCTTCTATTGAAAAACCACCTAACTAATTTACTTGCACCATCTAGATAATTGCAAGCTTGATTTCAAAATTATTGGTTGTTACTAGCGGTTTTCTGATTCCAGAAGTTGTCTCTATGATTGTTGGTATTGTATGTAATACCTTGAATTTTGGGATTAAAGGCTTGAGGTTTAGCCTAGATTAAGTGGACAGCTAGACCCCGGTTTAGTAAATGTCCAAGTAAGGAATGATATATTTCCCCAAAATTCTTTAATATCTTTGGATATTAAAAAGAAATAAAAGGTGAGGGAAAAATGGTAATTTTGCCATAAAATGAGAAATTATGGTTTTTCCATAATATTCCCTATGATTTGAATTGGATGGGAACTAAAAGGAGGGAAATGACTACTTGATGATTAATAAGCTCAAGCGGGTGAATTATTATCAAGTCAATAAGCGGAGAAGCTTAATGCTTCGGTTGACCACTTAAGGTGATGTAATGGGATAATTTGAGAGTGAATTATACTTTCTTATTTCTCATTAATATTAATGGAATGATGAAGGAAAAGAGAAAGGAAACTTGTTGTGAAAGAAATGAGATAGGTTGACTAATTGAGTAAGGGCCACCTAGATAATTTAATTAAATGATCATTCCTTCATATTCCTTTATTCTCATTCTTTCCTGCGTATGAATTAGAATTAAAAAAGAAAGGAAAGAGAAATGGAACAGATGAGAACGAGAAAGGAAGAAAGAGAATGAGCGGAGAGAATGAGAAGAGAGAGAAGAGAGAGAAAATTATATATCGCCAGAACTCTACCGAAATGGCGTTTTCTCTCCAAGTACCCAGTATAAACATTACTCTACTCATCTCGGGCTTCGATTTTATGGTTTCAGATTCTCGTTTGGAGATGGTTGGTGCCATCTTACCGGCCAAAGTGTCACCAAAATTTTGAACCGAATTCAGGAAGGCGTAGAGGTAAGTATAAGCTTCCTTTCTATCATTTCGATTTGTTGTTTATATGAGTATTTTGAGAGTAGGGTACTTTTCATCTCTCATTCTATCAGTGTTTTGGAGGACGAAATAATGTCCAATGGATGTCTAAATGGCTAATCATGTAATAAGGAGTAGAAAGGAGGGTATTAAGATAAAAAAAAAGAGGAACCGACACAACTCTTCTGAGAACTCTATATTAGCTTCCTGAGGTGTGGCATGAGCAAAGAGTTGGAATTTCATCTATTGGATGATTCCATTGAGTTCATAAGAGTAAATTGTGTAGGGTTCATGTTGAAGGGAAAGTGAGAAAAGGCCTAGAGTGTGAAATGACCAAATTACCCCTTAAATGCTCTAAGTAAGGGCTATCAAGGGTATTTTCGTCATTCGGGCCTGAATTTAACTAATATGAAGTCATAAATGGATTCTCCACATGAAATTCTATAGGATTGGCCCAGGTTATAATTTCTGTAAAAGTACAGTTGGGCCGGGCTTCCAGGGGCATTTTGATAATTTAGCATAATTGGGCTAAGTTAACCAATGAAAACGAGTCTAGAATGTTATATGGATGAGTAGTGACTCATTATATGTATTTGGAATCCTAGGACTCGATGGATGGTCGTGCCTGAACCAGAGCAAAGACGAAGTTTTGAGGAAGGACATGAAGTCCTACAGGTAGTGAACTTATCTTTCCTGCATGTGTGTGATATGTCTGTTTATGCATTGATTATGTGACTACTTTGCCTATTTGTGTGGAACATGTATGATTGGTTGAAGCTCTATTATATTTATGCAATGGCCTTATGTATGTCATAACATCGAGCACGCAGCATGTCATTATGTTGGCATGAAATAGTGTAGACAAGCATGTCATGCATTCATATGTATCTGCCATGCATAGTGGTACTATTCGCTACTGAGATTCTCTCAAATCTCACTCCTCCCAAACAACCATTTTAGATAGGTTGAAGGATGCATGAAAGTATGCACGAAGGAGATATGGAGACGCGAAGTGAAGAGAAGATCGTAGTGCGGGGCACTACTATTTGTATTCTATGTATTTATAGGTATGAATGTTATATAAGCAGAGGATCGCTCTAATGTAAATAAAATGAATGGATTTTAGTTTATTAAAGTAATCGTTCACTTACTCTGATTTAATGAAACTAAGAGCCGGTTAGGTTAGTTAAGGAAGGGTGTCACATTGCATAGTCACTGAAGGTTTTAATATATGTTGCTCCTTCTCCTGGATTTGCCATCGGATTGCTTAGGATTGAAGTAGACTTCTTTCAAACTCTTTCATTTCTTTGACAAGTTCTCTCGATCTCATAATCAAAAGATTGTAATTCAGTCTCCTTCGATCTGGTCATTGTAATACCTTACTTCCAATAACCTCATATGAGTGCAAAAGAGTAGTGAAATAAATTGTGAAATCAGGATTTAATCCTAAACTGAATAAACTTTGAAAACATTAATGAATCCCAACATTATCTCAAGAGATAAATCTAGGATTGAGTAGGTTTTTCATATGGAATAAAAAATTTTCAAACATTTTTCACAAATATCCACTGTCTCATTTAGACTCATCGATACTTCCTTTCATTTTATCAGAGTATACAAGCATGTCTCTGCT